>JARHVA010000052.1:6167500-6790000 GCA_037957365.1 Torreya grandis | reverse complement strand
CCTTAGGATTATAAAGTGATCCCACATAGACTATGGATATCATAAGTATGAATGATAACAAATTGGGTTGGCCAAGTTAATATATCAATAAGCGGATAGAGGGGAAGTGAGAAAAATTCAAATATGTATGGATAAGTCATGTATGTTAAAGATAAGTCAAAATTGATGTTTACAAGAGTCTAATACCAAATTTAGGTGTCTAAAAATTCCTTTGTTTTAGTCTAGTATTAAAAAGCATAGATTTGAAGGATCCAAGAAATAAATTTGGTACCTTTGTGTAACTACACATGGTGTTGACAGGTGCCCCAAATATAAATATTATTCCATGAAAAACATGTATAATTTATTGTCCACTTGTGATGGAAAATTATAAATAATCTAGATCAATGAACTATCTGAAATTGAAAAATCAAATAAAAAATACACATGTGGGTACACAAACCAAGCTGCCCTTTGTTGAATCAATTAGAGAGTGCCACAAAGTGATTATGCCTTGAGGAGATTGTTGACCAAATTTTGCCCCCCTAGCAAAATTTTGGTCACCTTCTTCACCAGTTGTTTTGTGCCAGTCTTCTCAGGTTCAGCGAGTTCAAAAAGTTTAGATTATAGCCTGGTTCGAATGGTTCATCTTTTGGTTCAGTTCTTGGTTCAATATAGTTAAACCAAACCATTGGAACCAATGCTCAATATTGGTTCAACAAGTTTGGTTTGAGTTCAGGAGTTCATTGTTTAAATGCTTCAAATTTAGATATGTTGAACCTCCGTACCGTTGAACCATTGAACCAAATTTCTTGGTTCAATGGACTTGGTTCAACATACTCGGTTTAACATTTTCAAGTTCAAAAGTGGCAAGTTCAACACCTTTGGTTCAAAGGCTAAAGTTTGACGCTTTGAGTTCAACGGTTCAGTTCAGCACTTTAGTTCAAAGCCTAAGTTTTGAGTCAAAGTTCAATGGCAAAGTCCAAGAGGTTCAAAGGCTTCCATGGTTCATCAGTGCACTCCCTTGAACCTTGAACCCTTGAACCAAAATTGGTTCAACGGATTTTGGTTCAAAGGGGTGCCTTTTGTCTAGGAGGCAGTCGGCAGCAAAAAAGTGCCCTAGCAGAGGGCAGGTGGACTTTTCCGAATTCGCGGCCCAATCTTTGAAATTTGGCTAAGTAAGAAAGCCCTTTCAGAGGGTAAGCTTAACAAAGGCAGTGAAAAGGAATTTTTGCAGACTTTTTATCTGTGGGAAATGTCCACAGACAAAAGTTTGTGGGTTATACACAGGCTGAGCGGTGGAATTTCCCATGGATAATTTGTCTGCGGAAATTCATAGTCTGTGGAAATTCAAAAGCCCAACAAAACATAAAGCCTGCCAACAGTCTGCAAACCACCAAGGGATATCAAGCAGGCCCGAGAAGCAATCTACGTAAGTAGATAAGGGACCCATCGGCAATCAACAGTCAGTATGGAAGTCGTCCATGAAGGCCAACGAAGAACGGGCCATGAAGGAGTCAGACAAAGTCCACGGGACTTTCAAAAGCCTGACTAGTTGGCAGAAGAGCAGGCCGCGAAGAAGGAAAAGAAGCAGCCAGGAGCTAGCAAAGCATGAAGACATCCTACGTGGACATCAAATTAAACAAAATGAGATAGCCATTGTTTTAAAGGCAAAACATGAAATGTTAACCTGAATAGGAGCCAAAATTGTAGCGACCTGCCAGGAAGTTAGCAAAAGGGGCCAAGTAAGCAAATGAGATAAAATAAGGAAAAAGTCAAGCGATAGGAATGGTTCCAGTAGGTAGATGATGCATTAATAGTGTTTTTCTTCTTCCCAATGAAGATGTGACATGCCCACTTGCAAGTAAAGAGTGCCAAAATGAGTCTCCTTGTCTTTTTCCATATAAGTTGCAGACTTGGTCATTTTTGTAAGGGATCTTTTCATGGTTTTAGCCAGGCACAGCCCTGCTAAAATTTCTTCCTGGATTGAATAAAATGTAGATTTTACCTCTATTTGGATATATTGTGTAGAGTATGCCTTGAATGTTGGTCTGTGTCCAGTCAGTGTCTCTTGATGCTCTCACAGGTTCAACACCAGCAAACCTATGATCTATAAAGTGCCACTGTCTGCTGCTACCAGGAGTAGAGTTTTATTTTGGAGGTATAGAATAGGAGAGGTCACTTACAGTGTGTATTTCCCAGCACCTTGGTGAGTCCCTATTTCTTGTGTTTTCCATAAGAACCTCCCTGTCATTTCCAGCGACCTGGTCTTTTCTGCCAAATCTGAGTGTGTGTGTTTTGTTTGATCCTGAGTGTGGAGGTGGGAAGGTCATTCCATTTTTGGTGTATCACCTCTTTACAGCAGGTTGTTTTGTTTTCTTGTATCTTTCTCCCTTTTTCCCCCCTATTTTATCCATATATTTATATATCTATATTTTGCACCGCCTAAAACAAACAATGATACACCAAAGGGAGCTAGCCCTTAACTAGAGACTCTCCTCTCCTGCTTCACCACCCCACAGGTAAGAGATGAGTTTCCATGTTACAGAGAAAAGGTAGGAGTTTGACCTCCTTGCACCGAGTGAAAATTTCTCGCGTCAATAGTTTTGGCATGCCCGATGGGACCACAAGTTTTTAATCAAAAAAGTTGCAGGGTTAGTCATTGATCCTATTACAATATAAGAACCACCAGTACAGCACCGTGCACATCAACAGTTTTGGCATGCCAGGTGGGACCCAAGTTTTCAACAAAGTAAAGTTTTAGGATTGATGTTAGTCCTGTTATGGTAAATTGAGTTTCTTCAGCATCTAGTGACTCTGAGTTATATCCGTTGGTTAAGCAGCCTGGTACCTCAAGAAGCGCATTTTTTTGGTATGTGTAATTTCCATCATTTTAAGTCATGGACTCTATTTTCTTTGGCCAGCATGGCTATAATCCTTACTAGCCTTATGGCAATCCTTATCATGCCCAATATGACCAGTCTCAACCCTGCTATGAGCAATATCAGCCTTGTGCTAAATCTTCTCAGTATGTCACTTCTTCCACTCAGCCCAATCTCTTTGTTAATCAACCCATTTTCGCTTTCAAGCAAGCGCTGCTGGGATACAACAAATATGTAATTGATCTTAACACTAGAAAGGGGTACGGCCAAGAAATTCTTGATCATATCATCCATCGAGTGAGGAATGCATTGGATCAGGTTAAGAAAGAATGGGATCCTATTGAAAGAGCGAATTGGCACATGCTTTCAAATGAGATGCTGGATGTGAGTGGTTTAATTGCATCTATGGAGGAGAAGCTGAGTGTGCATGAGAGGTAGCCTTACCAAGTCTATCAACCTGCATACTCACTGCCCAAAGCATCATATTAATCATATGCATCCCCTGCTCTTAAGCCAAGTTGACCTTGTCAAAGTCAGTTCCTCAATCGTGTTGAGGAAATTTTTGAAACAACAAACCTTATGTTTAAGGCTAATCTTGATAGATAGATTGAATTGGAAAATCTTCAAATGTAGTAGTCCATTCTAGCAGTAAGGGAAGTGGAATCAAAATCTTTGTTGTCCACTCACATTGAGGCCCCATCAGCCCCAAAGGAAATGCCTAGCCCAAATTACTTGAGCTAGAACAAAGTGGTCGAGTCATGGGACAGCAAAGAGAAGAAAGACGTCATCCAAAATGAAGAAATGTAAAGTGAAGATGCTATAGCTAAGTAGATTGAGGAACTAGAGAAGAAGATGACACTATTGAAAGAGAAAGAGGTGGAGCTTTCAAACGCTACAGACCACCAATGCCAAAAGGTATTCCTTTCACTGATCCACAAGCTAATTTCAATATTGATGAAGCATTGGTGAAGTGGAGGGATGAAAATCAAGAAGTTTTGGCCCAAGGTCTTCCCCCTCCTACTTTAGAAAAATCTCCCCTTTGTGTGCCAAATCCTTTCTATGAGATGGCACTTGCTCATTTTGGCTCATCCAATGCACCAATCAGTTCTGCCCTCAATCCCATGCACCTAGCTTTCCAGCATGCCTCTCTTCAGGTAGATTTCCCTATGCATGAGTAGACCCTCCCAATTATTTCCTAGCCTCCTCAAGTCTTTTGACATGATCTCCAAATTCCAAGCTAGAAAGAGGAGCATCATGAGTCAACCCAGGAACTTGAAAATGATAAAAATTTTACCTGCTCACAAAAGCGAGAGTCCAATCCTAGGATCATGAGCTGGGTACAAACAGTTGAATCTTGGAACAACAAGGAGGAAGAGGAGGAAGATTTCAGTTTAATTCTTGAAGAAGAAGAAGAGGCTGCTCCCGCCCCTGATAATGATTATGACTTCTGGGAAAGGATTTTCCAAGAAGATTTGGATAGGCAAATTGTAGAATTGGAGTCCAAAGAGAAAATCCTCATTGAATGTGTGATGGATAGTTCAGACCAAATAGCACATTCTATGTCTGAACACACCCCACTTACACATTTCGAAGAAAGCTATCAGGCCTTGCCTGATATGGATTATGCTCAGTTTGTGACTGATGTGGGAGACTTCATGATCACAAACGAGGATGAAATCAAACAAAGTGATATGGAAGAGCATGGATAGCCTTTTTTTCATGATTTGAATGATTTGTTTGAAGTCTTCAGAGTAGGCTATATTATTCTCCAAACAGGGTGTGAGCTGATTAAAAATGATGAGGACAGCATTGGGTTTCCAAAAAGCATGCAAAGAGGCTATAGTTTTTTAGATTTGCCCCTTTAGGAGGTTGGTGAATATAAAGATTTCTTCTTTGAAGTCATTAAGGAAGATGGCCATACCATGGAACCCGGGCATGAGGCAGAGGAGAATGAGCCAGTCCATGATGCATATCAGGAAGCTTCTGGTGATGAGCCGGCAGCATTTGACTTCTTGATGGGGTGTACCAATCTAAAGGATTAGCATTCAATAGGCTTCCAAGAATAATCAAAATACATATATGTCAGAGGCATGTTTGATTTTGATCCACTTGATTTCCAGCCAACTCAGGTGACAGGCAAGAAGAGCAAGTCACCAACTCTCTTCTTATTCAGCTACTTGCCTGGTACCATAAGTCTTCTTACCAGGAAGGGGGCTTAAGAAGTTTTCCATTTGATCCAGGTGGGAATCAAAAATGCCTGGTTAGCTATACATAATAGTTTGTTTCAGTTTCTTCTCCTGGTTTCCCTAAGTGCAGTTGCATAGGTAGTGTTTTTAGTCTTGTGTGTTTCCCTTTGCATGTGGGGGGTAAATTCTATGTATTTGATCATGGGATCTTTTGGGCAATTATTAATTCTTTTCAAGTTGCATCTGACTCCGCACCCAATGGATATTTAGAGGCAACTAGATTTTAAGCATAGTAGGCATGCTTCCCCTGGGAGTCACCAATTTGTTGACCAAATTTTGCCCCCTGGAAAAAATTTGGTCACCTTCTTCACTAGTTGTTTTGTGCCAATCTCCTCGGGTTCAACAAGTTTAGAAAGTTTAGATTATGGTCTGGTTCAAATGGTTTATCTTTTGGTTCAATTCCTAGTTCAATATAGTTGAACCAAACCGTTGGAACCAATGTTCAATATTGGTTCAACGAGTTTGGTTCGAGTTCAAGAGTTCATTGTTTGAACGCTTCAAATTTAGATACATTGAACCTCCATACCGTTGAACCATTGAACCAAATTTCTTG
Organism: Torreya grandis; assembly: GCA_037957365.1. Taxonomy (NCBI): domain Eukaryota; kingdom Viridiplantae; phylum Streptophyta; class Pinopsida; order Cupressales; family Taxaceae; genus Torreya; species Torreya grandis. The sequence continues at coordinate 6,784,340 of JARHVA010000052.1, read as the reverse complement.
GTTCAATGGACTTGGTTCAACATACTCGGTTCAACATTTTCAAGTTCAAAAGTGGCAAGTTCAATGCCTTTGGTTTAAAGGCTAAAGTTTGACACTTTGAGTTCAACGGTTTGGTTCAGTGCTTTGGTTCAAATCCTAAGGTTCGAGTATAAGTTCAATGGCAAAGTCCACGAGGTTCAAATGTTTCCATGGTTCATCGGCACACTCCTTTGAACCTTGAACCGTTGAACCAAAATTGATTCAATCGATTTTGGTTCAAAGGGGTGCCTTTTGTCTAGGAGGCAGTCGGCAGCAAAAAAGTGCCCTAGCGGAGGGCAGGTGGACTTTTCCAAATTTGTGGCCCAATCTTTGAAATTCGGCTAAGTAAGAAAGCCCTTTTAGAGGGCAGGCTGTAGTGAAAAGGAATTTTTGCAGACTTTTTGTCTGTGGGAAATGTCTAGGGACAAAAGTCCACGGATTATACACAGGCCAAGCGGTGGAATTTCCCGCAGACAATTTGTATGCAAAAATTCATAGTCCATGGAAATTCAAAAGCCTGACAAAACATAAAGCCCGCCAACAGTCTGCAGACTGCCAAGGGATATCAAGCAAGCCCAGGAAGCAGTCTACGTAAGTAGATAAGGGACATGTCGGCAATCAACAGTCAGCATGGAAGCCGTCCGCAAAGGCCAATGAAGAATGGGTCATGAAGGAGTCAGACAAAGTCCACCGGACTTTCAAAAGCCTGACTAGTTGGCAGAAGAGTAGGCCGCGAAGAAGGAAAAGAAGCGGCCAGGATCCAGCAAAGCATGAAGATGTCCTACATGGACATCAAATTAAACAAAAGGAGATAGCCATTGTTTTTAAAGGCAAAACATGAAATGTTAACCTGAACAGGAGCCATAATTGTAGTGACCTGCCAGGAAGTTAGCAAAAGGGGCCAAGTAAGCAAATGAGACAAAACAAAGAAAAATTCAAGCAATAGGAATGGTTCCAATAGGTAGATGACGCATTAACAGTGTTTTTCTTCTTCCCAATGAAGATGTAACATGCCCACTTGCAAGCAAAGAGCGCCAAAATGAGTCTCCTTGTCTTTTTCCATATAAGTTGCGGACTTGGTCATTTTTGTAAGGGATCTTTTCACGGTTTTAGCCAGGTGCAGCCCTGCTAAAATTTCTGCCTGAATTGAATAAAATGCAGTTTTTACCTCTATTGGATAGATTGTGCAGAGTATGCCTTGAATGTTGGTCTGTGTCCAGTCATTGTCTCTTGATGCTCTCACAGGTTTAACACCAGCAAACCTGTGATCTACAAAATGCCACTGTCTACTACTGCCAAGAGTAGAGTTTTGTTTTGGAGATATAGAACAGGAGAGGTCACTTATAGTGTGTATTTCCCAACACCTTGGTGAGTCCCTGTTTCCTATGTTTTCCATAAGAACCTCCCTATCATTTCCAATGACCTGGTCTTTTATGCCAAATCTGAGTGTATGTATGTTTTGTTTGATCCTGAGTGTGGAGGTGGGAAGGTCATTTCATTTTTGGTGTATCACCTCTTTAGAGTAGGCTATTTGTTTTCCTATATTTTCTTCTCCCTTTTCATTCCCCCCAGTTTATATAGTTGTATATAGCTATATATACCCATTTTTTTTGCCCTGCTGGAACAAACAAGATACATCAAAGGGAGCTAGCCCTTATCTAGAGACTCTCCTCTCCTGCTTCTCCATCCCATAGGTGAGAGAGGAGTTTCCATATTGTGGGGAGAGGGCAGGAACCTATTTTCCTGCCACTGGGTGCAATCTCCAGCGTCAACAGAGATGTCATTGCTAAAAACATTGGTTGATAATATAATTGCCTTAACCCCTATTAGAGATGGAGAAGTTCTAGTTGAGAGATACAGAACCTCTACTACACCCATCTAAATATAATCATAACTCTTTTGGTGGAACCCTAAAACATGTTTATATGCAAAATGTGGAACCCCAAAATAGGTTCATATAGAAATGAAAACTCAAAATCAACTATTACATATATATTTTAGACTCAAAGTGTTTATGTAGTACCATCAATCCTCATCATATAAATATAAAAGTGTTTACATGAATAATATTCATGCCCTAAATTTGATCCATATGTACCTCAAAGTAATATATAATTCCATAATCTAAGTGTCAATCTACAAAATTTGATAAATTTAATAATATGCTCAATCCGGTCAATCTAATCACTTACTCAATCTAATAAATATGATCTATCTAACCCACATAATCTGTTTCATAATGTCATAGAATATGTCAATTGTATATCTTAACCACATATACATGTTGTGATAACACATAACCAATGCACTCATATAAACACGTAAGATATCCCTCAATTTAAAAACACATCATTGGTCACACATGGAATAGTTATCAATGTTCACATAATAATCATCACATGATGTAATTTTTTAACCCTTAATTGATATGAATAAATGTAGTATAGGGTTAAGAATAGATAAATTAATAAACACAAGGGTGATAAACATATCTATAGTAGGCCAATTAATTAAAAACTTAGATAAACCATATTTTGAATTTACAACATTGAGATATGATAAAAATAAAAAGTATAGTTATTGATTGATATTGAAATATATAAAAAACAAGAGTACTTATCTAGTTTACTATGTGTATATAGATCTAATAACAAATAGGATAGAATTAGACTATAATTAGATTTCATAGCAGTCATTAGAATCTATAAATTTACATTATGTAGCCTCAGACACTTGTTTCAAATCTAGATGGTTATGTTGGCATTGGTATCTGAGTTAGACTTAAGTGTCCAATATAGAATATTGACTATATTTGGATGTGACAAACTATAACCTTCTGGGTTTTCAATCACCTTTGCTTTGATGTGTTTAGATTACATGAATAGGGTGTCACTCTTCATCAAATACTAAAACCTTAGCTTCTTCTCCCTTACAGTGTTTTTCAAAAAATAGGTTAGTGGGAACAAAGTGTCAAGCTCTTTTAAGGACCCCTTTACCATTGGGTGCTAACTACATATCCAATACTCCAAAGAGGGCCTTAGACTTATGTAGTTCTCCCCTACATGTTGGCTTGTGTGTGCATAAGGATGCAATGTGTGATAAGCAAGTTTATAGAGTGACCTAGCTTGTAACTTATAAAATATGGCTCATAGAATGCTCCTTCAGTAATTCAAACCTATAGCTGGGATGTCCCTATTACTAATATTGAAATAGAAAATAATAAGGAAGATTTTCTCAATTGAATGCTTCATTTAATGTCTTTGGTAAGTTTCCTTGTGAGTTGTTAGGTCTATGCTAGGTGAAGAATGAATGAGGATTGATATTTTATATATACCAATCCAATTTGGAAATATCTCACATTAAATCACTTAAGCTAAAAATAAGGATACATTTTATATTCAAATCTGATGACTTTAGGGCCTAGGCACTTAGCTTGGCACCAAACACTTGCATCAACGTAGGTGTTTGGCTGGGATGCAAGTGTGTGTGAAGATGGAAAATAGGTATAGGTCCAAAACTTGTAGAGGATGATAATAAGTAGGTTTATAGACTTTTTAGTAGCATAGAAGTCCTGGTCATTAGAATAACATATGGTCAGACTAAGAGATAATTAATAAACATAAGAGATAGTGGATGTGATCCTTTTAGTAATGGTAAGGTCTTATGATTTAAAGATTACACCCATGATAAGTACTTTCCAAGTATAAAATACTAGGGTAATATATAATTTATATTTATCATCTACATCCTCCCCATTTAATCTAGTATGAAATTAGTAGTTTAAAGGAAATTGAGTATGTATATGGGTGTGTATAACACACCTTATCTTTGCATGAGTTCCACATGAGATTTTGTTAGTGACTGACCTGTAACCAAGAGCATTTTATAGTATGTAATTATTGCATATATTCTAAAATTTAAATAATTTAAAATTCTTAAAAGTAAAAAGAGTAAGGTTAGGAGTACATGTGTGTATCGATGCAACCATCTTGACTTTTATAAACTTGATTTGAAGATATGATTCAATATGAAGTAATAGAGATAATATTATCACAATTTGAAAGCTTGAAAGTGCATATATATAAATATTAGAGGATAAACACCCCCCAACCTTGTAAAAAATGAGTGTTTCCACCTGATAATGGAGATTAGCTCAAACGTGCAACCTAGTCATACTTATAACTTGGTGAGTTTGAGTAATCAAAGTCAATTCACACCATAAATTTGGTGAGGATGGATGATTTAATCACTCTATCCTATAAATTTGGTAATATGTAATTATTCAAACACCTCAACCTTACCAAAGCCAAACCTACTACTATAGTAGATTGGGTCAATAATAGTTCACAAAAGTACATCTCAGTGTATGATAAAATCCATAAAAGTATTTTAAATATGAAATTTAATCTGATTTTGTAATTTAAGGTGTTATTTTATATGGCATATGTACCTCATATATGTCTCAACTTAAAACTTGGGTATAAAAATGGTACCAATGTATAGAATGTTTCCAAAAATGTGTACCTAAATCACCTAAATGTGAAATTTGGCCAATTTGAATTTTTTCCAAGTAAGGAATACATGTTCCCATGACATGCCCCCACTAAAATCTGAAACTGATAATTGGTATGAGTGTGAAAAACATGTTTCCATAGCATGCCCCCACTGTAATATGAGAATTTTGAGTATTGAATAAGTGTGAAGGTCATGCCTTTTTTGCATGCCCCATTAAAATCTAAAACTATGAAGGTGTGAAATACATGCCTCTATGACATTCCCCCACTAGTATTCCCCTCATTTGAGATGAGGGTAAGTATAAAGCAGTAGTTAACTTACCTCAAATGGAGAAGATAATTCTATAATCTGTGTATGGATCATGTAGCATATAGGAGTAGCATGTATAGGTAGATATAACAATGAATTACATAGTATGTGATCACATCAAATCCTAAGATGAATGATGTGAATCATGAAAAAAATTAGATAGTAGTAGTACAAGTTGAACAAGTAATCAAAGACACACACAAGAGCACTCAAAAGTAAATCAAAATATAATGGTCCAAGAAGACCTCAAACAAGGGGCATTTTCAAATGCCACATAATCTAAGGAAAATGACTTAGTCAAATGTCCATGAGCATAGAAATACATGTTCAAATATAACAAAGTATGACATATGTAAATGTCACAATAGGTAAACATAGCCATAGGGGCCACAACCAATGGAGCATATTCAAATGCTCGAATGATTAATACAATGCATGACAATATAAATAAATTATCACACTCAAGGAAGTGAAAAAAGGAAAGCATGGAACATAAGAAACTAGCATAATCATAACATACTAGTCCATGGATATATGTATTAGTAAAAAATGTTAAGTATAAAGCATATCAAGTATATTATGAAAGATATAAGAAAATATAAATGCATGTGTACATATATAATCTCAAACATGATAATGGAAAATGATCATAGAATAATGTAACTTGGATATATCATTATTATAGAATCAGGTGCCCCTAATGTCCAAATAACATGAGATAGGGAAGACAAATATAGGAAAGTGTATAGATCATATGCCTAGGTATGCCTTTATCACACTCAAAAGATGAATGAAACACATGTAAATATAAATAAATGATATGCTATCTGCCAAAATGTAACCAAAAATATATGTTCTAAGTGTATGCAATGGTAAATGTAGTAGATCTATAAATCAATCCTCGCTCAAAGAAGATAAATCCTACTTACACTCTTTATTGGGGATACATTAGATAATCAAGGTCATGACCAATATGGATCCACTAAACCTAATCAGGGGATATCTTACCATAATAAATTCACTAGAGAGGGTTCCAAATCTTTCATTCAATCAAAACTATGCAATAACCCTAACTAGGTCCTATGTTTTCATATTCACTAAACTAATAACAAGTAAAGAAAAATCTAGTCTAGTGTTCATCAAATCTGGTGACATAAAGTTGGTGTAATAAACATGAAAATTAAACATGAATAGAAGATATATACTCACATTAATGTATATATAATCGTAATACATGAAAAAAAAAGTACAAATGCATATCTATATAATTTTATAAAGGAAGAACAAAGTTAGGAATACTTACCTTTGAAGATGAACCCACCAAGCCTCAATATCTCCCTTGGCCAAGGTTATTTTCAAGAGGTTACTATGGTATGTAAGGATGATAAGGATAAATTAGATCTAAAATACATAACCTATCAATGCATCTAAAATACTTTTCCATAAGACAAGATCCATATCTTCAAAACAAATATGAAACCCTAAGCTTGTTCCTCAAGTAGAATGGTGGATAAGCATATACATAATATATCTTACTTCTTCTTATCTTATTTTATAAATGGAGAAATGAATTTATTTATATAGGTAGATCTAACCCTAAACCTTTTCTAAAGTTTAGGCTAACAAGTTTGACCCATTCGACCTAGTATCATAATTGACAAAAATAAACTAGGTCATAGACTAGATCGACCAGGGGCTGACCTAAACCCTAATAAGTTCTATCAAATAAGAGTATAAGGTTGATGGGGTTGAATATTTAACATAAACTATCAAAAAGGGTTTTAGGTTAGGAAGGAGTAATGAAAGTGGTAAAATACTATGGGAGGGTGAAAAATAGGAGGCAAAGCTTAGGGAAATGGTTTTAGGAGACAAATGTGTAGATAACAAGTGGCAAAAAAGGACAAAAATCCTATGAAGCACCCATGATATATCCACCCCTTTCTTAGTATATAATTTATGGCATGCACTCAGATATATTGAGACTCAATGGATTACTTCAAAATATAGAGCATCGGTAATTGATAACATTTAAAATATTATGTGTATACATATTTACCACTCAAATCTCATCACATGTCATAAAGGTGCAACACGAGATGGTGCTTCGATAAAAACATAGAAACACATAATTCTAAAGTTGAATAAAGTGAATTAAGGAGTAACAAGATAAATGAAAGGACATAATTGAAAAACACATACCTTTACTTACCTTAGTGTTATATATAAAGAATGAGATGCGAGAAATGTAAGGAACATTAGGAAAACCTATAGAGATTAGCAAAAAAAAAGAGTGATAAATTAAAATTTTTACAACATGGACATGTAATAGTTGAAAATAATCTCTATGATGTTAGGATTCCAGAACATTTTATGGTTTAGAAAAAGAGTTAGTAGAGACAAAGATATAAGAAAAATAAAAAATTTGATGGTAAATATTTGAAGGGTAAATAATTTTAAATAGTAAATATAAATTGGGTGAAAAAGAATTATATGAATAGTAAATAATTTTGATTTTGGTTTTATCATCTGGGTCCAACTCATACATGATATGTATGGAATGATGTCTAGAGGTTAGAAGACCATGGGATCAATGGTGTTGCTAATCACATGGATATATGAGAGCTTGTTGATGTATTAGATAGCTAGGTTACCCCATGTGGTTGATGATAGGTTACCTCAAGTTTTTAAATGGAAATAAAACCAAGTAGCCCAAGTTGTACCCCACATGCCAGCACTATAGATAATCACATGAAAAGAGATTATGTGGAAGCCCTACACATAGATTGCTACTATTTGGCCCAGTTGAGAGACTATTATACCAAGGTTGGCTTGAGTGTAGATCATAGACCACTATACCTAGTGGGCAGAGCCACAACCAGTGGCATGCCTATCAGGGTAATTTGGATTCTTATAGCCAATGGTGCCTCTAGTAGTGCTTACTTTTTGAGCATGATGTGATAGAGATCTAAGGGGGAGAAGAAGAAGAGGAGCACCATTTGAGAGACTAATGATCAAGTTGTGGCATGTGAGACCATGTTGAATGGTCAAGCATGATTGTTGTCACCCAAAGGAAGAGAGGTTATGGAGGTGGATGCAGGGGTATAGTAGTTACCATATCAGGCACCATAGTAGGAGGAGAAGTGAATACCTTAAGCACACTAGTGATGAAGACAACATCAGTGGGATTGAGCACGAATGAGGGTACTCACACAAGATGATTTGAAATTCAACCTAGAGTAGAGATGGTTGATAAAGGCACTTTTTAAGAGAGGCATGTGGCATACATAGGTGGTGACTCCTAGCTTTACTTTGATAGGGAGGTGACCCATGGATGAGGTGCTCATGGGATGCACAGATGGAGAGATTATGCTTGACAAATGAGCAGATAGGGAGATGGTGATTGATAGATGAGTAGATGGGAAATGGTAGTCAGTGACACTGATATGAGTAATAAATGTTGTAATTTTTTATCTTTGAGATAGAATACTAGTTGTGAATGATTATAGATAAATAGATATATTTTGAGATGTATATGCAATCTAATATTTATCTAGGTTTTGGTTTGTATAGACCCTATAATAAAAGAGATCAGATGGGGATCCCTAGTCATGGTAGCACACCATGACATTTTGGATGGGGTGGTGGCACCATACAACCCCACCACACTACATGATATTGTGGTACCATTTTCCCTAGCTCAGGTGGGCTAGTTTAGATTGGTGAGGTAGGTTGTAAGGCATTTATAGACATATCGGGATGGGTTGGAACCACCAGTAGGGGTGAGAGAAAGAGATAAATAGGCTTGGTAGGCATTAGTTTAGGAGAGAGTTGCACACATGGCTACCATGGTCTAGTTGGGACAGGTACAAGCCTAAGTGATCAACCTACAAGGATAAGTAATAGGTTTGAGATCTCAGTTGATCTCATTGTAGTGCACTATGTAGAGGGGACAGTTTGAGTCATCTATGGGTAGCATAACTAGGCCACAAGATATGCATAATGGAGCTTATCCATATAGATGGAGTGATGGATTTTTATATTTTTTACCATTGTATAAAACACATTATATAGAGAGATATATTATTTTGATAGTTAGATTTTGGTCTCATGAGTTATATTGTGTTGTGGTTGTTGATGCATGGATATATTTCTTTCTAGCACATGTATTTTTATTTTTTTTATATTCTTTGAGAAATATATGTGGAGTGTTTTCTTTTCTATCATTATGTAGTACACATGCATGGTTAAAAATAAATAAGCCAAAAAGACTTTGTAGAGTATAATTCATCAAAAATAAATGCACTACACACTATTTCATGATGGGAAATGTGTAATAACAAAAGATGACTAATTATAATAAACTAAAAAGTGGTAAACAAAAGGATAAAAATATTTTTAAACCCATGAAAAAGATTGTTACCAAATCAAAACAAGTAAAATCACACGAAATCACATTGGGAATTATGAATATAATGTAATAAAATGAAAATCATGTGAAAGAAAAATGGTATAAAAACAAATCAATTAAGTCAACTAATCATACTAAATCATGTTGGGAAGTATAAAAGAGAAACAAAATGCTATGTACCTAGGGATATGATATATTAATGTATATGGTTTGATGAAGATGCCGACATGTGGTGCACATCCCCTTAGTTAGTTATATGGGTACAATATATTAGGATAATGGAGTAACTTATGGAATTAATACATTGGATAATGATCGGCCTATAGTGGGATTAGGAGGTTACCCATCCATGGGTTAGATAGATGTCTATATATAGGATATGATTATCATGGTAAAGATATTAAGTAAGTATTGAGTCTTCTATTGTAAGAGGATTTTGGAGGTTATCCCCTCAAAGAGACATTATGGATTTATTCCTTCCTAAAGGAGTATTAAATGGTGTTTCCCTACCTTAAGGGTATTTTTGTATATATTGAATATCAAGATCATATCAAGTGGTATCAGAGCTTTGATTTGGGCAATTTGTGTGGAGTGAAACCCTAGTTTTTTGAATCATTGATAACTTTTTATTGGTTACAAATTTTTCCACAATTTTTTACTGGAGATGGAGAATATTTCAAATAAGTCGTAGTAAAAAAATTGAGACTTTTTTATTATTTTTGAGGGATTTATTGCTATTTTAGGGTTTATACTACTTTTGCTATATCTTTCAAAATATAGGGAATTTGTATTCAAAATTCTTACTCGAGATTTAAGAAGATATAATAAAATCACAATAAAAATTTAATAATTTTTGGAGTTTTTTGAGTGATTTGTTTCAATTTTATGGTTTTTTGTATATTCACTCTATAGGTCAAAATTTGTGACATTGTTTCACATAATTTTGACTGAGGTTCCAGTATCATAAGAGGAAGCTACAATAAAAATTTGGGACTTTTTGCATCATTTTTGTATGATTTATTGATATTTTAGGGTTTCATGAACCCTAATTTTTTTTGTGGATCATGGAGTTGTAAAAATTTTCAAGGGAAGATGATGTTGATGCTAGAGAATGGTGGCTCAATTTTAAGGAGAATAATACTAAAAAAAATTTATGAAAAATAGAATTATCTCTTTCTTTTTTTGGGCCTGCATAACATTGGTGGTTTAATCAATTGAGCTTTGTGCAACAGTATTCTTCATGGGAAGCAATGGAACAAACCTTCCTAGATCGATGGGATATAAAAGAAAAATAAGATGTAGAAGAGGAAGAAAATAATGATGATAAATAAGAAGAAAAATAATAATAAGAAGATAAGGTTTCAAATAATTTGGATCCAAATAAATCTGAGTCAATTTTTTAATTTCATGGATGCATTCAAAAGAAGAAGGTGGTTGTGTCCATAAACCATACTATAAAGGATAAATTTATTAACATGAATGTGGCCAAGCATCTACATGTTCAAGAAAATAATATCAAGGAGGTTCAAGTATATGGTAATATTATTTCAATGTTTGAAGATTTGAAGCTCATTATAGAAAAATATGTTTTGCATTCAGATTTTTATGCTTTGGATATGGATGATGTGGATATAGTTCTTAGATATCCATGGTTAGAGACTTAGGGAATAATGAATATTAATATTCAAAAAAAAATCATGAAGTTTTGGTATAGGAAAAATAAGATCACTTTACAAGATATCATAGTGAAAAAGGCACCAATAACAATCTAGGTAGATCATGAGGATGAGATTGAAATAGGTGATGAAGATCATGATGAAGATTCAGATGATATAGATAAAGACACACTACAAATGAACACTTCATCTACTAAAGAGACAAGGAAGTAAAAGGTGGAAGAGGTAGAAGAAAATGTGGATAAGATCAAAGTATTGGAAAAGGTTGAGGTATATAGACACCCACATCATCATGAGAATAAACAATCATGGAACCAGGTGAGGAAGTGTCATAACAACAATCATTTTGTCTATACAAGAAATAAAATTTCCAACCATTATAGATATGCATGGAATCCAAATAAAAAATACTATGGCACATGGAATGAATGGGGAAATCACTATGACTATGTATGGAAGAATACCTACCATGGTCACGGTTGGAATCAGAATAGCACAGCGAAATATGGTACATGGAATAAAAAGAGGAATAATTATGATTGGACACAAAAGTAGTATAATTATGATCATAAATGAAATCAGAGGAGCACAATGGAATTTAGAAACAAGCTTGGAGAGCTATCACCTACAAAGATCACATATGGATGGCTTGATGATCAAGATTGGAGACAAGTGTGTAATGATTTGAATCACACTCATTATGTGGTTTCTTCCTATGCTTTGGGGATGAAACATGTCAAAGAGGTAATTAATGCTATGTACCTATGGATATGATATATTAATGTATATGGGTTGATGGAGATGTTGACACGTGGCACACATCCCCTTAGTTAGTTATATGGGTACAATATATTAGGATAATGGAGTAACTTATGGAATTAATACATTGGGTAATGGTCAGCCTATAGTGGAATTAGGAGGTTACCCATCCATGGGTTAGATATATGTCTATATATAGGAGATGATTATCATGGTAAAGATATCAAGTAAGTATTGAGTCTTTTATTATAAAAGGATATTGGAGGTTGTCCCCTCAAAGAGACATTATGGAGTTATTCCTTCCTAAAGGAGTATTATATGTTGTTTCCCTACCTTAAGGGTATTTTTTTATATATTGAATATTAATATCATCTCATATAATTGATAAAATGAACTTAATTTGATCACACTAATTCAAGTTGGGAAGTATGAAAAACTTAAGAAAAATGGTTGGATTTTTACATGAAATTAAAAAACAAGAAGATAAAAGCGAAAGATTAATTAAGTATAAAACATACTAAATTAATATGGGAAGCATGTCAATGATGTGTAACTCATAATCAATGATGACTTTTCTCAAATTTGACACATGTAATTTCATTGTGACTTGGGTATTGAAAAAATTTGTGAGGAAGGCTAGGTCCTATCCTTGGTCTTACACTGCAACTCACAAAAGGAACACAAATGAGGTGGAAACAAAGGGTAAAATATAGTAAAAATGGACGTTTGGAATGGTAATGTAAAAATGTGATAATTTGGGAGGAAGGACTAGTCCTATCCAAGGTCTTACATTGTAACTCACAAATGAGATCCCTAGGAGGAGTGATCATTGAACAAAACAATATGTCTCAAGGGGAAATATTAAGATTATGGGGAATGAAAGAGGTAATATAATAATCATAACATATTCATCTTATATTAAGACCTTAGGAAACATGATGTGTACTAAGGACATACAAAGACACTAAGGGACTAGTGACCATCAATATACAACGGATACCTATTCACTATAAGCACAAAGCTATGTAGGAATATAGTTATGGTACTACTATCAACTCATGTTAATTATTTTGAATGAGAAAATTAAAATGGACCTACCTTCCCATAACATGTTCCCCATTCTTCAGGCTCCTTTACAGATCTATCGATCTAGTGTGAATAATGGGTACTTGCATGAGAAAGTAGGCAACATTAAAAGATTTTTTTTTTATTCTCCTTTTCCAATCTACCATCCTACCAAACCCCAATGGACCTAAACTCTATTATGAGTAAAACTATTTATTTTTATATTTTATTAGGAAAAGGAGATGTGTTGAGAATCACATCTTTTAATGTGATTTGACTTATGAAAAATTTGAATGTTGCCTTTTAGATCATTACCTTTTGTTAAATGATTTGGCTTTTGAATTTTTATAGATTTTAATATTCCTCCTCCATATGGATTTATAACTACCAAGGATGAGAGATAAATTGATATACATAAATGAGCTTTAGGATTTGGCTAAAAGAAGTGAAGTATCTAAAGACATGATTGACTGGAACACTTAGGCTTAACTATGAACCAGCATGTTATCTCAATTTTTAACCATGTGTATACTTAGTTTGTGAGAGGAAATAAGGGGAATAAAGGGAGATCAAAATTAAATCGGTAAAAGGAGATTATAATGAGATGAATTGTTTACTAACTGGTCACATGGCAAATAAGGAATGACTAAAGGGAGCAAGGTTTGTATAACCAAGTCACAATAACAATTATCTATGTTTATAGAGATAAGATAGCAAATAATCATGAAGGAAAGAAAAAAATAGCCATATAAAAGGAACACATAGATAAGTACTATTCATGAAAAATAATCCATAAGAGAACATAAGGAGTAAAATGACAACATAAGCAACATGTAGTGCGAAACAAAAGCCATCATGTAAGATAGATAAGAATTTGACATAATGTCAAATGATATACAATAGATAAATGTAAATTTAGAGCACACATCCAATCTAAAATGAATAAATAAATGAAATAAAACCATGCTTGGTTCATAAATAGTGGTATTTTTGTCCACACACATTATCCATAACATCTTATAAGTCTCTATGAAGTTCAACACAGACTATAGCCAAAGTCTCATTGATCTTGGGAAAGTTAAGAAAATACTTCACATCAAATATCCTTGATGGAAAATGTAGGAATTCTTGAAGGATCATGTTGATGAGGACTATTGTGTAGGGGATGCTCAAGATAATGAATTTGAATAGACTCTAGAAGAGATAAAGGGTTCACCGGTGGAGAATGGGCCACAGGTGAAGGAGGATCCATGGGTGAGGGAATCACAAGTGGAGAAACTATAGGTGGAGAAGGGACCATAGGTGGTGGAGCCATAGGGGGATAAAGGGGAGCATTATTGTGAGGTAAACTTATGGTAAGAAGGGTAGTAGGCATAGGAATGGTCATGAGGTGATCCTTGAGATGTTGTTGAAGGATGTGGTAATGATCAGTGTGATGAGTACCACATTGGTGCCAAAGATAATATACCTCTCCATATTTGGGAAGATATTTAGGTAATAATTTTGGGGGAGGTATAGTATTTTTGGTGGAACGAGGAGTGGTGGGACATAAGGTATTGATATATTGCCACAGGTTGTGATAATACATGGAGGAATTATTATATGTGCCATGGAAGAAATAGATACACTTATTAGTAGTATTTAAAGGTGTACTAACAAAAGGAGTGGAAATCAAATCCAAGGAAGGTTGGTATAATAAATATTCTCTAGTCCAATGACTATAAACTTTATGAATGTCACAATATGGTTGATATGCCCATTTGGTGTGAAAAGGACAAAGTTATGATAAAGGGAGAAAATCATCACCAAGTGAAGGTAGGGCTAGTGGAGAGATTGAGTGAGGCTTGACTAAAGGAGCAATAGGATCAGAAATAGGAAGAGACTAAACTGAAGAGGGAATGGGAATAAGATCTAATGTAGGCTTAACTGAGAGAGGGGTGAGATGCATGAAAGGTTGAAGGACAGTTGCAAGCATCTCACGGATAAGTTAGCTAGAGGGATATTGGTATCTAGTAAAATGATAGGGACCAGTCATAACATGATTCATAATCATACTACTATGAGGCTCTTCAAAAATTAGAGGTGTGCACATCATCTCTACCTTATGATCAAGAAGAAAAATGCTGAAATTAGGAATTATATAGTATGGAATGTTATAAGATATATGGAAAGACTAAATTAAAGAGGAATGATAACAAATAATTTTAACATCTCAGGCCTAAACAAGACCTCCTAAAAATTGATCATACAATTTATAGCCATCATCATAGTTAGGTGTATGAAGATCAATGGCATAGGTAGGGATGACCTTGTTGTCTGATGTGGTGTGATGAATGGAGTGTCGAGTCTTAGTTAAGACCACATGTATATCATCACTAGGTGTTTGATAAGAATATAGCTTCAAAGAAAGTGGAGGTTGAGAAATGAGATAAGGTGAGATATCTAATGTTTTGATCTTGAGATTGATTTCATCCATCTCATCATCATCTAAATCTAAGAGGTTAGGTTGTATGTTCCCAAGAGTTTGAGGTGACCATTGTAACCTCATGTGGAGTTGATAGGAGATTTAAATCATTGAGATTCATGAAATGGAATGCTTAGCAAGGGTTCAAGGGTTGAAATCTTGAATACACCATGATCTTGGAATTTTTTAAAATTCTAAGGGTTAGTGTCACCTTAAAATCTATAGATTATTCCATTGTGAGGAAATTTGACACATTGGAAAGCAAAAGAGGCAACTACTCTCATGCGATGAGTCCATGGCTTGTTAAGCAAAATGTTATAAGAGAGAGGAAATTTAAAGATCATTATCTTCACTTGAATAGTGACAGGTGGAATGGTGATATGGATCCACACATAGCCTAAGGGAGGTATTTTCCTTTGGTAATAGCCTTGACATATGCTACGTGTGGACTTAAGATTAAATTAAGAATATCCAAGGGTTTTAATAAAATTGAGAGAGGTGACATAAGTGCCTAAACCCTCTTCAATAAAATCATGCTTAACTTGGATGTCACCAATTTAGACACTAATTAAAAAGGGAGGATCATCTACATGAAGAAGAATCTCATTGGGGATCATAGAAGCAATGGGGAATTTGAGGGAAAGAGAAGTGTCCATTGCCTCATCAACATGTATGGACATCTCTTCACACAATTTCAAAATGTTATCTTATGATATGGATAAGTTTGTTTTTCATCCTACTAGGGGAAGATGAGGAATGTTCATTTTGAACAAGAGATGCATAAGATGATTACAATGACATAGAAAATTTTGCATAAGTTTGAGAAATGGGATTTGAGACGGGAGATTAGTAAGTTCTGTGATAGGATCCCACTCATCATAAACCATAAGGTTATTGTTGGAAAGTGGTTCATAGTGTTGAAAGAGGTCCTCAAAATGAGGATATAAAGTGCATGTGAATTTATGTTGATAAGATTTGGGAGGTTTAATTAGAGGACAAGTTTGTTGATTGTCTTGAGAGGATGGAGTAGTTGATGTAGGTTTAGTTTGAGATGAATTGGAAGAAGTGTTAATAAAATTTTGAGTATCATTGGCGATCGATAAATAAGTTGAAGAAGTGGTAGAAATAGTATGAGAAGGTTTATCTAAAAGAGGTGTTGGAATTAGTTCATCAAAAGATATAAGTTCTTATTACCCCAACTTTATTAAGTGAGTTGGTAAGAGTCTTGGATAACATGAAAAGTACAAGACAATTGAGGAGTGTGCATGGGATGAGAATCAATGAAGGAAACTACCCTTTGTATATTATCCATACTGACCACATTCTCTTCAAGAGTTGGGTCTATAAGACTATCAACATTATTGGTAGAAGAAGTAGGCTTATCAATGTTGTCATGGTAATTCAAAAGAGAAACTTTGTAGATGGCCAAATGAGCATTAGCTTGGATCAAATCTTTGGATTCAGTTTTTATTTCATGGGATTTGAAGGTAATGTCATAGGATTTTTGACATTTATGAATGATATAATCATAGTCAAAATTGGAACCGAGAAGGATATCCATAGACAAATTACATAGTTTCCTATAAGTCTCATGAGAATGACCCCAACTAATATGAAACCAACAAAAAAAAATTAGCTTTATACTAGGATATCATGGGATGAGTGGGATCAAGCTCTCATGGAAGAGGTATTGGTAGATGCTCTTGTAATTCTAATGTTATTTGTTGAAGATAAATGAGGATTAGTGATGTGGTTGGGAGGGGAAGTTTTTTCTAGATCTTGGTTGGGAATAATAGCTTGAATAATATGAATGATATCATAAGAATCGGTGACACCATCATTAATATCATGATTATTTTTATTTTTAATTAACATGTGAGTACCCATAGAAGATTAGGATGGATCGAATTGATGCATGAGGAAATCTTGGCACTTGGCTTGGTCAATGGCCTCATCCAAAGTTTGTGGAGAGAGTCTGGACCATATACTATAGCTTAAGATAAATACCATTGGTTAGTAGATAAAAGAGGTTATCATCTACCATATTGTGTTCACACTTGTTAAACAAGTTCTTCCATTATTTAATGAAATCTTGAGCATTTTTTTTCTCAAGTTGCTTACAATTAATAAAATGGGCCAAAGTATTTTTAGGGCGGTCACTAGTTTGAAAATATTGGACTAAAGCATTAAATAAATCTTTCAAACTAGTGATGGAATGAGATTTGAGTTGCTTATACCAATCTAAATCATCTCCAAAGATATTTTTTGCTAATAATTTGGTAGTGGCAAAATTATTTAACATGAACCAATCTTTGTATATATTTCTAAATGTTTTTAAGTGTAGAGTGGGATTGGTTCACCCATTGTAACTAATGGTAGGGGCGATACCTCCTATATCAATGTTATCAATTTTAGGCATAAGAGGATCATTTTAAACGTTCTTAATTATTTTTTTATCAAGAGGAGGTTGAGGGATAAGATTACAATGCAAATCCCTAAAGGGAGGTTAGGGGGTATTTTGGTTATGCATTCCCCATGGAACCTATTGAGGGTGATTTTGAAGATGGATAAGATGATTTTGCATTTGCATAATTTGGTTAGAATTATTAGCTTAGAAAGAATTCATTTGATTAAGAGTTTATAATATAAGCTGATGGGTTTGAGTGGTGTTATTTGCATTATGTGAAGCATTGGCATTGGTAGTATCAGCTTGGGTACCACAATGGGTGTTATTAGTAGTTTGAGATGGATTTTTAGTAGGTGAGTTTCTACTAACATGATTTTATTATCTGAAAAAATATTTACTAATAGAGGGATGAGAAGAAGCAGCACTATAGGCATGATTACCATGGGTATAAAATGATGCACTAGTGGAAGAATTGAGAAGAGTATATCTTAAGAGAGGCCCACTAGATGTATAACCTACCAAGTTAGTAGAGATACTAGGCATGGAGGTGAAGGAAATTATAGAGGAATATGTTGTAGTATGAGAAGGGGTCAAAAGAGAAGGAATAGGTTGAGAATCAAAGAAGCTAGTATCCCCGAATACATGTGAGAATGTGGGAGAAGGTGAATGGGGCTCTTTAGTTTGACTACTTATCATAAGATGGTAAATAGTAGAAGGATATTTTTCTTGATGTTGAGGAAACTCACTAATGAAGAAGAGAATTTTTTTAGTATACTCTAATTCAAGTTGATCTTCTAATGAGAAAAGTGGGTTGTAAATTGAAGAGGAATGAGGAGGTATCCCATTGTGATTGGCTATATTCACATTACTTTCATTTTAGGGTAAGAACCACAAGATATTTATGGGAGAACCTATTGCGTTTGGTAAAACTCATCATATCTTTTGAATTTAACTCAGTGTTGTCATCAAATAGGAAGTTCATTATGATGGAAAAATATTAAGGAAGACTAAAATGATGCAAAGGTAAAGAGGGAAAAAGGATATAGATTCAACTAAGTTGACTATGTGTTATAATCCAAGAGGAAAATAAGGGTACAAAGTCATATACGTCAACTCTATACTATAGATAGGGTATGAAACTAAGTTGATAAGGATATAGGATCGAACCAGTCAACCTAGTACTGTAACCTAATTTTTAGAAAAGGATATAGAGTCATACAGGTTGACTCTATATTATAGACAAGGAGATAAAATAGGTAGAAAGGGATACATATTCATATAATTCGACTATGTACTATTGATAGGGGTAACATAGTCTATAAGAGACTATAGTGAACATAATGATAGTGTGCTAAAATAGGGAAAAAATTGTAATATAATTGAAAAAAGAAATGAAAGCAAATACACAAATAACTAGATCAATGTGATTGATCCAATTGGGGTAAATACAACACATAATGATCAAAGATCAAATAATCAACTAAAAAGTAAATTCTAACTAAATGGTCATCCTGAGTGTTAATAGATTATTAAAAAGTATTGATTTTAAGTGTGATAAGAAAGTTGGCTGAAAATAAGGAACTAAAAAGTAATCTATGGATGGTTTTAAGATGTTTAAGCTGAAAGGGATGTGTTGTCAATGGTACTAGCTGGGTATTGGGACCTACCCCCTCACTTCATAATCCCATAATGATAAAAGTGTTAGGTGCTTTGCCAATATATACCATTAACCATGTATTTATACTTGGCTATAAAACCAAATCGGCTTCCCCCTTGGTGATGAAATCCAAGAAGATAAGCTTTGGAAAGATAAGTGTTTAAATGCATTTTGAATATTGTGTGATTTGGTAGTGTTTGAAAAAGATAAAAATAATATAACTAAATGGTAATTTGAAAAACTAATTATTTAGACTATATGAGATAATCTAAACATGAAAACAACTAAAAATGAAAGTGTGAATTAATTACTAGCAAATAGTTGTCAATTCCTAAATTTAGAATAGTATAGAGTCGATTCAGATGATATTGTATGCAAATAGTATAAAACAAATTGTACTAGGTTGCTACTATTAATCAAAATCATAAGTCTTTAAAAATAGATTTGAATAGGTCAACTGAGTCTTTTATACAAAATATAGGTAATAGAACTAAGTCGACCAGGTCAACTTAGTTTATTATATGGTTACAATTTTCAAGACTGCTAACTTATACAAAATAGAACTAAAATGAAATACTAAAATGATAGAGAGATAAAGATAGGGACCTTGGTGGGTTGGAAGATGATTAGGATTGAAAATTTTATGTTTAATTGCCTTGAATGATGCTTTCTAAATTTTAAAAACTAAGTCAACTGATTTGACCTAGTTCTATAAAAACATTGTGTTGAAGAAGGATAAAATGACTAAGATAACTTGTTCAACCTAGTTTGTTGATCTTATTGCTAGTAGAGAGAATAAGATGATAGATTCAACCTATTCAACCCTATATTATTATTTGGGACTAAATAATAGTACTAGGTTGACCTATTTGATCTAGTAACTTGTATGTGATGAAGACCTACACAAATAAAACATATTCATTTCGATGCCATTTTTGTTAAACCTGCACATAGAAAGTTAGAACTATACTGGTTGGTTCAATATAGTATCAAAAATATATAAAAATAATAAGATGATATAAATTAAAGTGTGAAAAAAAACTTGTAAGGGTTAGATTCATGTCAGGTTCACCAGAATGTATATAATGGAAAATGCAGCAAATCAATAAATCAATCTTAGCTCAGAGAAGATAAATCGTACTTACACTTCTGATTAGGGATACAGTAGATAATTAGTTTCATGACCAATATGGATCCATTAAAACTAATCAAGGGATCTCTTACCATATTAAATTCACTAGGGAGGGTTCTAAAGCCTCCAGTCAAGAAAAATTGTGCAATAACCCTAACTAGGTCCTATGTTTTCATATTCACTAAACTAATAACAAGTAAAGCAAAATATAATATAGTGCTCACCAAAGCTTGTGGCACAAAGTGGGGGTAATAAACATGAAAATTAAACATGCATATAATACATATACTCATCTCAATTTATATATAATCCTAATACATGGAAGAGAAGTACAAATGCATATCTATCTACTCTTACAAAAGACGAACAAAGTTAGGAATACTTACCTTTGAAGATGAACCCATCGAGCCTCAATCTCTCCCTTGGCCAAGGTGATTTGCAAGAGGTTTTTGTTTTATGTAAGGATGATAAGGATAAATTAAATCTAATCTAAACAACCTATTAATGCATCCAAAAGACTTCTTCATAAGATAAGATCCATATCTCCAAAGAAATTATGAAACCCTAAGCTTACTCCTTAAGTAGAATGGTGGATAAGCAAATGTGCAATATATCTTACTTCTTCTTTTCTTTTATAAATGGTGAAATTAATGTGTTTATATAAGTGGATCTAACCCTAAACCCTTTTAAAAGTTTAGGCCAATAAGGTCGACCCAATCAACCTAGTATCGTAATTGATAAAAATAAGGTAGGTCATGGACTAGCTTGGCCAAGGACCAACCTATACCCTAATAATTTTTTTCAAATAATAATCCAAGGTTTATGGGGCTGAATATGTAATTTAAATCATCAAAAATGGATTGATGTTAGGGAAGGTCTAATGAAGGTGGTAAAAGACTAGAGGAGGGTGTAAAATAGGAGGCAAAGCCTAGGGAAATAGTTTTAGTTTTAGGATACAAATGTGTCGATAACAAGTGGAAAAAAGGGATAATAATCTTATGAAGCACCAATGATCTTCCCACCCCTTTCTCAGTGTACCCCTTAGGGTGTGCACTCAGATAGATTGAGACTTGGTAGGTTCCTACAACATAAAGAGAAAACAATAATTGATAAAGTTTAAAAATATTATGTGTATACACAAAGGACATAATATAGGTATAAGTTTTAATATAACCCAATGATCTCATCAAGGATATGCCTCTATGAAGACCCTATATCATGTGTGTCATATTTATATGTTGCATAATCAATATTATTGGGATCATACCAATATTTTGTATTATTAGGATCATAATCATCAAAGTAAGCATTGTTATATGATAAATGTAACCTCTTAGGTTTTATATACCATTTTGAGTATCTGCATATGAATAATGAACTATGCCATATTTTGGTTGTGACTTTTTAGGTATGCCATTGTTTGTATCTGTGTGCACCTCAAATGTTAATACATTATGAACATCCTAAGCTATATAGTTTGCCTTACCTTTGTCTTCATTTGGTTATGTACTTTATGTAGATGTATTTATTTTATATGTACGAAGACTATAGGTATGAATAGACCATGTGGTAAGGTATCAAGCAAATGAAAATGAAGTTTGCTCAACTATGCATCTATCATATTGGTATTAGGAATAATATCATCATTATCATAATCATTTAGAATTGTGACCTCTTTTTGTTCAATATTGACCAAAAAAGTGATCTCAAATGGTTTATTTTATGGTGGTTTTAATATCATTGGTTACTTTAGTAAATGTACATCTCTTGGAATTTTTAGAACCTTTGGTAATGGTATTTATTCTATTTTTAAATTCTTTTGACCCTTCTCTTGCTTTGAAATGTCTTTTGGTAAACATATTTGTTGTTTTTTCACTTGTGCTTTATGAGAGTTACTTGTAATGTGAGTGTTTGTCTTGGTTGATGTATTAATGATATGATCACCACTACCTTTGTGACTTTGTATTTTGTTCTTTAATACAAAATAATGATATGTATGATGCCCATGCATTTTATGATATGCACAATAGTATTTGGATCTCCTTATAGGATGTAATGGAGGTATTTGGACCACTTTGTTTATAAGCATCTCCCTTACGATTTCACTTGGACTCTTAGTATCCTTTTGGTCACTTTTTGAATCACTTCTTTTAGATATATTCTATTGTAGATTTTCATTTTGATATGAAACCTTGTTCAATATAATATTTCTAGGTGTGTATGCAAACACATGCTTAACACTAGAATATTTTGGATTAAGTAGATATGTAATTTGATTTTGTAACCCTTTTATTAACTTTCTCATATTGGTGATTTTATCTTTTAGGGATTCACAAGCACAAACCCTAGTTACTTTGTATTGAATATGCATACATGTACCATATATTATACCCCTTGAAGGAGTGATAACATGGACCTTATTAAATGGATGGTAGTTATCAGCATTCTTAGGGTTTGTAGGAATAGGTTCAATATTATTTCAATATGATTAGTAAAGATAATTTTGATTTTTATCTTGATTAGGATCATTTTCTAATTTGGTTATTTTGAAACTTCTAACAATGCAGACAAGACAACAAGCAATGACAATAATGGGATGTCAGAAATAAAAGTGCTCAATAGATGTATCCATATTTACAATAATTTTAGGAAAATAAATTTTGATTTTTAAAGTTTGAATATTGTAAAATATAAATCATAATGCAAGAAAATAGGAAATTGAGAAACCTTAGGTCAACTAGGGTCTAGAAACAAACGTTGGGTTGACCAAAATGTACCAAAGGAAGAGAAATAAATATAAAGTGATTGGTTTAGAATTTTTGGAATCTGAAATAGTTTTTTAGGAAAAATAGGAAATAATACAAACTCATAAAAATAGGGAAGCAAAATTAGTGTATGATATGTAGATCAATGTTTACCAAAAATATTAAAATGTAACATTCATAAAATTTATACAATATTTTGGCAAACAAAATGAGGTTTTTTATATCAATAGGATTATGAAAAACCTCTGATTAATTTGAAAATTTATCTATTATGAATCATAAATAAGCTAAACAATATGAAATGCTTCACAAGTAAAACCCTGGAATATTCCCAATAAAGAATAAAAAATTATGACAAAACAAGAATTTATTTTAGATATCTGAGAGAAGTTTTATAATAAAATATTATTTTTAATTAAACCCATAAATTAATTATAAAATAAGTACATTATTTGCCTTGTATGTCAATATTTGTTAAAACTAGTAAATTGAAAAATTCGTACCAAATTTGGGCGAATAAAAAATGGTTTTTGAGTATACCACCCTAAATAGAAAATACCTCTCAAAAAATTTTAAATGGATTTGTTTGGATACCTAAATACACAAATCAATTAATAATCAATTTTCAAGTTTTTGAACACGAATCTAATCAACCTGCAAATGATTTTGAATGTGGGTACATATTTATGACCATATTTGACTTGTATTCATCTATTAACTAGTTGTTGATGTTTAATGTTTTTCCTAAGTGGATTATAATTTGCTTGGTTTTAGGGTAGACTAAGTTTGTTTTTATGAATTCACTCATCACTAAGTTTATTGGAAAAGAGTAGGAATTAACCATGTAGAGAGTTACTATATCTTTGAAAAACATTTCACTAGTGGGTAAAACCTTAGGGTAAAGTTTCATATCTAAAAATCAATCACATCAAGATAAAACCCTAGGAGATTGGAAATCCTAGATTAGGATAGGTTTTTAAAGGAAGACTCAGAGGTGGGTTCACCAAATGTTTAAGCCTAAATTGATATGGATCAATATACTATAGAGTTAAGAATATAAAAATGAATAAGCACAAGGGTGATAAATAGATCTATAGTAAGCCAATTAATTATAAACTCAAACAAATAATACTATGAATTTAAAATGATGAGATATTCTAAAAATAAAAATTACACCTATTGATTGATATTACAAAAAATGGTCTGATATGGAATAGGATAGAATTGGATTGGTTCTATATTCTAGAATAGTCATCAAAATTATAAATTTTTATTTTGTGGCCTCAGATGATTGTGTTGAATCTAAATAGTTACATTGATGTTTGTGCTTGAGTTGGATTCAAGTGTTTACTATGTAATATTAATTGGATCTAGATGTGACCACATAAAACCTTCTAGGTTTTTAGTCACCTTTACTCTGGTGTGTTTAGATTGCATGCACAGGTTATCACTCTTCATCAAATGTTCAAACCCTACTAGCTTCTTCACCCTTAAAGTGACTATAGGAAAAATGGGTTAGTGGGCACATGGTGTTGAGCATCCCCAAGGTCCCCTCTATCAATGGGCACTACTTACATAGACGATGCTCTAAATATGGATTCAAATTTATGCAGTTATCCCCTATGTGTTGGCTTGTGTGTGCATAAGGATGCAATGTGTGATAATTAAGTACATAGAGTGACCTAGCTTGTAATTTATAAAATACTACTCATGGAATTATCCTTTAGCACTTCAGACCTATATATGGGTTATCCCTATGACTGATATTGAAATAAGAAATAATAAGGAATCTTTTCTCGCTTGAATGCTTGATTGAATGCCTTTGGTAAGTTACCTTGTGAGTTTATAATTCTATGATAGGTGAAGAATGAATGAGGATTGATCTTGTATACATACAAATCCCCTTGGAAATACCTCACATTAAATCACTTAGGCTAACCATAAGGATATGATTCATTTTTAAATTTTATGACTTTAAGGCATTGGACATTAATTTAGCACAGGACACTTGCATCGATGTAGGCATCTCGTTAGGTCATAAGTGTCTAGGAAGCTAAAAAAAGGTATAGGTACAAAACTTATAAAGGATGATAATAAATGGGTTTATATAATTTTGAGAAACATAAAAGGTTTGGTAATCAGAATAACATATGGTTGGACTAAGAGATAAATAATAGGCACAAGAGATAGCAGATGTAAGCCTTTCAATAGCGGGAAGGGATTGGGAACTAAAGGGTACAACCATGTGAATTACTTTCTAGTTATACAATACTAAGGTTCTATATAATCAGATTTAGTGTCTACAATAATACATAATTAATTATCACACCATGTAAAAAACATCAACATGCATAGAATAAGGTTAGCCTATATAATTAATAAATGGCATCATCACATAAAAAAGTACGATATCCATATTACATAATATCCTAAAGAGTATACATAAGATAAAGTCATGTATAAACAATCCTAGTAGGTCCATATGATCAATGGAATGGTCTTATACTATAACACTTGTAAAGTTTACTAAGATTCACCTAGTGTAGCCATGCCCCTAATATAGAAAGGTAGCCCCTAAGTATAAGGAATGTCTTGCATTTGTATGTCCATGTATCATATATAGCATGTATATCCTACATATCCCTCATGTATACCATGAAATTCATGTGTGTATAAAATTGATATGTAATCTACCATATATAAATTATAAACAACATCAATCAATCATGTAACTATTAAATCATGTCATTCATAGGTCCTGATATTTTAATTTTTTGGATGTATGCATGTACGTATGTATGTATTAATTTATTTATTTTTTATTTTTTTAATATAATAATATTCTCTTACTAACCAATAATCTCATCAATGGGATTATCACATGTAGGTCCTAAATCGATTGGTGAAAATATCACACATGGTGGGTGACGAGCAATATAGGTGTTAATAACAAAACCAAAGAAATGTTCATGCATTGTAACATATCCATCATTATCATCATAACCAACATGATCCTATATGCATTGTGTTGATATATAAACCATAATAACCTATGAAATTCTTTTTACCCTCAAAGAACATGTAGGTGTTCTTTGTGTAACATATAGAGCCGCTTGTACAACCAACTTAGGATGTGATGGACTATGTAACATCTATTGTGGAACCTGAGTAGACCTTTGATGTAATGGATGTTGAATAAATACTATTTGAGGAAGATTAGTTACTTTTCTTTGGATTTACGTTGTATAATTAATCTATACAAATTGTATAATGTGTTGTGATGGATGTGGCAAAGGAATGTCTTTAGTTGAATAGGATACTCATATAGAATACTCAAAATTGTAACCACCTAGTTTATATAGATATACTTCACACATGGATGTAATAAAAATTATACTACATGTATCTTATGTATCCATGGACATCATAATATCATGTTGAATGCACTAGTATTAGATTGAACTAAAAACCAAGTAGAAATTTTGTATACCCTACCATAAGGAGTAATACAATGCTCCCAAGAGGTTTTTGTCTCTTTCCATCAAATCATTTCACTATCTTTGTTGTACCAATCATATTTTATCTGTATACACAAGCCTAGTAATTAATGTCATTGTGCATATATTTTCACTTGACTAATTATCCACCTAACATTTTCTATAGGATTTGAGTCAATTTAAGTGCAAAAAAACAAAGGTGAATTAATAAAACCATCATAAAAAATCTAATGTTCATATAATGTGATAGTAATTATTTGTATATAAATTCATCTTATTTTACTAATAATACCTTTATGGGATGTTCCTCCTCATACATATAAGTGTAAGAAGTTATATGAGGATGTGCATTTTAAGTCGTATGTAACTCATAATAAGTTTTGGTTTCTTTTATTGCATGATTTGGAAGGGATCAAAAAATATATTCAACTTTACATTCAAATAAAGTTGTGCCACTAAATCATTAATTGATGTATTAACAACATTTAACTCAATAACAAGTTCTTGATTAGATATTGTATCTTATGTTTTAGCCCAAAGCATTCATTCATAGAGTGCCCTTTGCATCTATTCCAATCACAATATGCATTGACATTAAACATCTTAGGTTGTGCCTTATTTATATCAACCTCCATTAGCATAAGGATAGATGTGACATTATACTAAAGTATAATTTTTAATATCTTATGAGGAGGTTCTAATAGCCATGTACATTTATTCCTTTGAGGAACGAAAAGGACAAGTCAATTAGTATGTTGTGAAATTATGTTGATTGTTTATTTTTCTTCATTCTTAGTATCATTTGCCTTAGATTTGAAAGTTGATTTTATTTTTTTTTAAATCAACAACAGATGTTGGAGGAGTATACCCATAATTTACCTTATTCATACCAAGGAGCTCAACTTCATGATCTTTAGCTGTATGACACAAGTCAATAAAATATTGGAAGCATTTGAACATAATAGACTCATGTAATGAATCAAATAAGATTTTATTCAATATTTATTACAACTCATTATGAGCCATAGTATTTTTCATCTTAGAGAGTAAATTTTTATAATAAATCACATAATCACTGATGGGATCATTAGGTCCTTGCTTAAGTTATGAAATTTTAGTTTATAATAACTATATACTAATTTTGATATAAAAATGTGTTAATAACTGATCATCCAAAGGATTGAAGGCATGTAATAATTGGAAATGGAGGTCACAGAACCATCACAACATCACAAGGCATAGCCATTACTAATTCCTAGAAACAACTTTGTCAACAACTTATCATTGGATGTATAGTCCAAACATATTGCATCAAAGGCTATAATATGTTTTTTGGATGACCTTTACCATCCTATAATGTAATCTTAGGTGAAAAAACTCTTTTAGGTAAAGGATAAGAAAAAATATTTGATGCCAACATCTTGTTTAATAATGTTTGATAATCTATTAAATGGCCTGCTATGGAATAACCTTATTCCAATTTTAGAACCTTAGCTTGAATATTGAGAATAGTTTGCATAAGATTTTGATCACTAGGCATAGAGGATTGAGTAAAAAAAGATAATTTCAGGTGGGTAGAAAGTGTAAAATGCAAAAAATTATGTTGTGCAATGATATCCATATAAATATAAGGATTAACTTGTGTTTCCATCACACCATATGTGGGCATCACATGTGTAGCCATAGGTGTAAACATATTAATAATATAAATATGAGTAGTGATTTGAACACCTATTATAGGATTTGTGTATTTAAAAGGTTTATTAGGATCATTAAATAGTTCAAAAAATTGTTCATCAACTATGGAAAACTTAACATTCTTTGAATTCTTGGCCTCTATGATTATTTTAAATGTCCTGTCCAAATCATAAAGTTGCTTACTACTTCAACCTCAAAAATTAAAAATAACTATAACTTGTGCATGATCTACTACATTAAGCTCATCAACGTGTATTTTACATGATATTCATTATTATGTTCATTATCATCTTCATACTAAATTTCAAGTTCAATCCAATCATCACTAACAACATGTTCCTCTATCTCTACGTGTTCATTTTTAACATTTGCATCAACATAAGGAGAAATAATTTAAATTTCATCCACTTTATATATTTTATATTGCATACAAACATGTGGCTAATTCAAATAAATTCAATTATGCTCAATTATTTCACCACTTAACATATCAATTCACTTTATAGGTATAAGAGAGCTAACTTTATTAAATGGCATTATATATACTTATGAAGACACTAAGAAATCTAGTACACACATTACATAGATTAATGTTTAATAAGGGGGACTCAAATATCAGATTTGAAACCTTAATGTAGAGAAAATTGGAAACCTTAAGAAGTAAAGATGAAACACTAAGGGATAAATACATAGGGTTTACTTTTATTTTAAAAATAGGTTCACCGGAATGTTTTAAATTATTTATATTTAGGAGATATAAATAGTTATTCAAATTTAGAGTGCATAAGATATAGCATAAACTAAAATAATATGAATAGTAAAAAATAATTATTTGTACTTCTCTATTTATAGAAATGACCAAGAGATAGGGAATTTAGCTAATATTATGTTTCAGATTGCTTGTTGTTCATGCATAGTCATATAAAATTATTTGAAATAGATATGTGATTTCTCAACTCAAGAAACAGACTATCATAATCTACCAAAACACTAGCATCAACATTGTCAATGAAGCCTAAACCCCTACAACAACTAGATCACTCCATTATTTCTTGGAAATACTGCTATGTAATTTTCTTGTCTATTATGCCACACATCACTATGCTTGTCTGTAAATATTATTTATGAGTGATTTATGATCTTTGGTCCAATGCATAAATTTTGATTTGTCTTTCTTTGTCTTAAAACCCTCAATCAAATTTTGACACTTCTTTGGCATATGAAAATGGGTGTTAAAGATAATTTTGACTACCCAAACCACACAATTATAAATGTTTGATCATTTCCTATGTTCTAATACTCTGAATAGGGATCGAATTGCATGTATTTCTCCCTCCTATATGCATATGTGTTCAATGGTGTTCCACTATAATGCAATACAACTCTTTGGCTTTTGACACTTGACAATATGAAACTTTGGCCTTGTAATAGTGTTCAAACTTGGATTCAATACCAATTCCATTGAGATTTTATATATTTGGATGATTTTAGATAATTCCTTAGAGATGTGAAAATGGATTTCTCAAGTTTCCCAAGTAAATTCTCAAAGATATATGCTTACTAGATAAGTCCTAGATATAAATTGCCTTTGGCTTGATGTGTATAAATAAATGAATCTTTGGGTAATTTCCATTTATATCCAACATGTAAAATGTGTAGGCTAACACAAGGTATATATTTGATTTTATAAATATACATAGAGGATCCTAGGACACTATCGGTGAATGCTAACAATATGGGTAATCACAAGCATCTGACTATTGTTGGCACTATCCAGAAAGGGAGAAATAGTGATATAGAAAGTGGTGGTAATATTCTTAGGATTATAGAGTACTTTGTCATAGACATGGGACACACTAAATATGAATGACAAAAAGTTGGGTAGGTTAATTCAATATATAAATAAATAGATAGAGAAAAATGTGATAAATATTCAAATGTGTTTGCACAAATCATGTATATCAAAGATAGGTTAAAACTGATGTTTCCAAAGTGTCTAATATAAAATAAATATAGGTGTCTAAATATATGTATATGTTATCAAAATTGAGACCTCAACAATCAAACACATGTATTTGTGAACCATATTTTACCTATGATAGACAGGTATATTTGAAAATGTGTAAGCACATGTAATGCATGCAAACTGTTTAACAAATGTCAAATCAAGATGGGGCACATTAGTCCTCATACCTAGTATATAATAATGATGGAAAAGATCCCATTGGTGCACATCCCATAAAAATTATACATGCACTTTAAGTTGAATAAAACCATGTAAATAGAGAATTTTAAATGTGGTTTATACTTTCCATTTACTGTAAGGTTGTGTCTAGTGAATTGAACCAAATTCTAGCTAAAATATATCAAAAAAAGTGGGTCATGTATATAATACAACCTCCTTGATATTTTCATACGCTTCCACAACAAACTCCAAGGAGTGG
This sequence comes from Torreya grandis, assembly GCA_037957365.1. Taxonomy (NCBI): domain Eukaryota; kingdom Viridiplantae; phylum Streptophyta; class Pinopsida; order Cupressales; family Taxaceae; genus Torreya; species Torreya grandis. The sequence continues at coordinate 6,753,526 of JARHVA010000052.1, read as the reverse complement.
TTCCTATTCATAATTTCATGGGGTAGACATGAATATAAATAAATTCAAATGTAACCATGAATCTATCATATGAACAAGAATATTATATATAAGATTTGTTATGTACCATGTTATGACACTTTAGGTCATTAAACACTTAGTAAGATATTGGTTGAATATTTTGGAGATGTTTTTTATGTGGTTGGGGCACTCAAATGTACAAAGTTAATGTAATTTGGTACTCACAACTTCATGATATCCATTTGTTTTAAGTATTTAAAAGAGTATGTGATCAACATTATTTATATAAATAAATAGAAATCAACAATTACCTCTTTACATTTTTGGGCTACACCTTTGGATATATCTCTTCGTGAATAAACATCAATAGTTCACCTAAGACAACAACTAAAGCATTTGGCATTAGAATGTTTGTATCCTTTTTCCAAATTAAAATGGTAATTATATAAGACTGGATAATAGTAAATCATATATCATTGATGACATTTGATGATATCAAAAAAGGTTGTTTTGTGTAAAACACCTCTCAATGATGCAAATTGACAATTACAAGAATTTGGTGGCTTCTTCCAACAATATCCTCCTAACTTTAAAATATCCTCACCCAACATATTTTAGGTCAATAGAAGCATCTATCAAGGATTTTAATACTTTAGCAAGGTACATAATGCACAAAGAATCTTTTAAATAAATCCTAGTAAGTTTTCAAAATAAATGTGAACATGCATGCCTACTCTAATGATAAAATTAAATGGATTGTTTTATTTATCAAAAGAGGCTCTAGATGCATCATCTTGTGTGTATCATAAGTAACAAAACAATCATCTCTCACTAAATGATGCACATCCAAAATACACCCTACATGATAACCTAGATTTATAATTCTAATATGTTTTGTTCCCTCTCAGTGAAATAATATATTTCCTTACTCATTTGCATACACTATATACCTCTAAAAATAAATGGAAACACACTATGTCCAGGAGTCATTACAAATAGTGTAAATAATTTGTTCTTCATCACTTGGTTCCAATCTAGAAATCTCTAGATTGCCTATATGAGATTCATCCACAACTTGGAAAATTTTATTTATTACAAAATATTATCTCCCTACTTAGGAAAAACAATTTTTTTGAAAGAGGGAACATTTGCTCTAAGTTTTTGCAATTTTGAATGGGTATGAAGACTATAAGATAATTTTCTACCATTTTTTGAACTATGGTAAATGTAAATGTTCTCCACATTCATACTTGTATTAACCATGTAATATGTATACATTATATACATTCATACCTAAAACAAGCACACACATGTATATTCTTGAAGCATAATTTACCTATGATAGATAGGTATTTTACAAATTATGGAAACATGCACAAGGCATGCAAACCATTTGACAAAATGTCTAATCAAAATGTGGGTTAAATATGGGAATGCCTTGAAATTTATAGCTTTATACAATGCTTTTTTTTTATCATAATATAATGGAAAAACATGATTTTTATATGAAAATTGACTCAAACATGGTTGACATTCTACCAAACTATCATTTGCATTATGAACACATGAAAATATCTTGTATTGTTGTTATAATGTAAAAAGAGTTATTCTAAATGTGGAACATTTGCATTGTGTGTAAATTTAAAAATGAATAGGAAAAAATTCCTAAATCATATGTGGAAATGGAGACCTAGATGATATATTTTAAATACATGCCGATGTTGTTATGTATTTTTTACATCATGCAAATGTTCCATAGCTTGAACTATGTCTAGAATTACATAAATCTCTATTTATTTAGATGTGATTCATGGATTCACTTTCCTTAATAGTAGGATTATTTATATTTTTTATGTCATCTCTGTAATAGAGGAATGATTGATATGAAATAAATGATTTTAAGTATTTGACAAACTGTCACATAAATATGGTCTTATATGTATAAAATGGAAAAAAAACCTAGTGCAAGACCCCAAAACAATGATAGTAGACAAAATTTGAACCAAATCACAATATAAAAACAATATATATATATATATATATATATATATATATATATATATATATATATATAATTATATTGATATAAATCTGATCATTAAAAAAATCCAAAAATTCATAAAAAATCCTCTTGTTGAAAGTACTTTTGATTATCTCTATCTGAACAATTTACAAACCTAAAAATCAACAAAGATATGTAAAATCATTTAAAACCCACCTATGATTTCAAAAAAAATCCACAAAAAAAAACATAAATTCTTGACCTAGGGGTTTTACATAAAGGGCAGACAAGTCTTCAAAACATTATGCTAATTAAGTAAAACAATGACAAAAGACAAATCTAAATAATTTTGGTGAATTAAATAAATTAGACCTGCTTATTTTTTGAAATTGAAATGGAAGAATTGAGAAATTAATAAATTAAATAGATAAAGAGGGGTAAAAGAGAGATTTATACCTAAATATGACTTAGCTGAGTTTTGGAAATGATTGAGATGCTAGTAAATAAACTTTGGAACTATGCAAAAGATCTCCTAAGAAGTAGATAGTGTTTTTTGATGATGACCACTTTTGTATGGTATGAACTAAAAAGGTCTAACCACTTATTTAGCTCACAAAAAATGCAAATTATATCTAAATATGGATTTGTATATCTCTTATGTCTAAATTTTTAAAGAATCCTTTGTTAGTAGTAGAAGCCTGGAAACCTCTCTTTGCTAAGAAAAATTGATGTGCACAATTGTGTGAATCTCTTCTCCTTTGATGTAACCCTAATTTTCCATAATTTTGCAAAACTAAATAAAATGTACAAGCTAAGTATCATGAGGGACCTCAAGGGTTACAAATATGTATCATGCATGCTCAAAATTAGGGCTCATGTAGTTTTATGCATGTGAATGAGCCAACCCAAGTGAGATAAATAATTACACTTAATCTCACTAAAATAATCAATGAAATTTATATGCTCCTTAATACAAACTTCTCTTGGTAAAACTATGTAGCAACAAGATAATGAGGGCAAATTATGACCAATGTGTAGGTTCATAGACAAGTGTGTAATTGATAGACTCAATGTGCAACTCAATATTTTAGAAAATAAGAATTTCTTGAGTCAATGCTTGATGAGAAAAGTATTAGGTGCATTTTTATATATATGTTCCTTTGAATTCAAATTTGGACACATTTACACATAGGACAACCATAGAAATGAGTGAAAACCAATAATCGAGGCATGGTAAATTATCACATGGTGGCATAATGGACCCATAGGCAATTTGACCACTTTTAGCCACCATCAAATATGGTTTTGCCACTTTAATCTAACATCAAAAATGGTCAACTTGAAAAAAAAACCCCATGAAATAGAGATTTATTTACCCTATTTTTGGATTAACGTGAATCACAATAGGCTAAACCAATAGAATTAAATCAAATTATAATATAAATAATTTAATAATAAATTTGAATATAACTAATTAAAATATATTTGATAATGTAATTTAATATTTATATAAATTATTGAGGAGATCAAGCTACTTATCTTTAATTTCTAACTGATTAATTGTGACTATGTTTTGAGAATGGAATAGACTAGAAGTAGGCCAATGATTCTTCTAGTTATATAAATATGTCTTTAGGTGCATAGGGTTGGTACCATCATCCCTAAGAAAAAATGTCAATGTTATCATTTGGGGTTGATGTTACTATTCAAGGTAGGTTTATTTCTCTGTAACCATATAATGTAGTTTGCATAATTGATATGTCTCTATTGGAGAGATCTCTGACCCTCGACTATATGTGTAACTCTATAAATCAAATTCCTTCTCCTTAAAACACTAGGTCCACTTATGAAGGATGAAAACCTATGAAAATTGAGTAATTTTAATTTATTTGAATTGACCATAATCACCTTGTTGATGATTGACTACAACCTATGTATCAAATACTCTGAAGAGAGAATCCAAGCCATGTGTAGTTCTTCCCCTTAATATGAATGTGAAATTGTATTATTTTTCTATATGAATGCACTATAAATTTGGGTTTTATCTTTAAAATTTTCAATCTTGACTTAGCTTGATGTGTTTCAAACTCTGTTGATAACTAATCCTAATTCTCGATTTGTAATTTGGGGAGAATGAAGTAGATTTTCTCAATATGTAGTAGTGTATAGATGTTTGAAATAAAACTTCCAAGAAAGTACTATGTATGGGTTTGATTTATATTTATATGAGTCCACTTGAGTAATTTAATATGTCACTAATACGCTATGTGAATGGGACCAACCTATAAGAAGGGTTTGATTTTGAAAAATAGTCATTTCTAGGAAAGGGTGATAATGTCAGCCTTCAGGAATTAACGATGATGTTATTATTTGAGTGTCACATTATTTTCTAGGAGACAAAAATGCCAATGTGATATTATGGAAATGTTTTAGTAAGATATTTATCTAATTTATCATAGACTAGAGTACTCATGTAGGTGATTAATATCAACTTAGAATGGATCGGGTTCATAACTAACATGTAGTTGTGCAAGAATGCTGGGTGAGAACTATTTGGAGATGAACAAGGCATGTAGGATAAGTGTAGGTAAATATTGGCATTTCTAAGTGTCAAATACCAAATTTTAGTCTCTCAAAATGACCAATTTTTACTTTAGTATTATAATGCAATGAAAATACTATAGTAAAATGATAAAGATATACATAAGTATGTACAACACAGTTTTTCTTTGGGAGATGGATTCAAATGTGCAAGCTTCCACATTCAAAACTTGAAATGAAAGTGTAATAATAAATGTCCATAGAATGGAACTTGAAATTTTAATTCTAATTAAAATAGCAAGGAATGAGTACACATGTATGTGAGTAAACCTTGTTTCCATGTAACTTGTTGGAGATGTTTCCTTGTCAAAGCATTGGAAAATTTTGATTCCTTAGTAAAACATGTGGATAACATGGTGAAGTTAAGGGTGGTCTAACCCCAGTTTAAAATTTTACTAAGGAAAGGGTCATGGAATGGAATGAAAATTCCCCAATTTTAATGTAATTAATCTATAACAATCTTATAACCCTAAGATGAAAAAGTGAGAACCACACTATGAGTTCTTTATGGGTAGTGTGACAAAATTTCACCCTAGGTCAAATTAAATCAACCCCCATGCATTTTAAATCTTTTTATAATGTCCTTATAGGTTTTAAATTGATCACATGGTCCTATATAATTATAATTCAGTTTGAGGGTCACTTAGTATGTTCTAACTTGGTCACATTTGTCTAGTTTATCTCATGTCCTTTTTGGGCCACCTTTTGGTCAATCTAATAGAATTTTATGGTTTCTCATAAAATAAAAATGTTTCAAGATGAAATATAATGTACCTCCTATCAAGGAATGTTAGAGAATGGTTTTTAAACTAAAAAGTTTCAAGTTTAATGTATAAATAAGGAGATCATATGTAAAAAGTTCATTTTAGGCAGTTGGACAAACTAGGATGACTCATCTGGCACATGTGAAGGATATATGGAAGTGTCTTGATATCCCCATAGGTTAGTTTTAGGTTCAAATAGATTAAACATATCCAAAATAGACAAAAATTAATTTCTCTCTCATATCACTCTCTTAGGTAGGTCAAAATAGGTCAATGGTTTTTTGTTGGCATAGACAGGAGAAAAGGAGTTGGAGTGACTACACTTGGGGGATATTAGTAGTCCCCATGAGATACCATTTCATGGTCATGGTTTCTATATTAGTGGTATATGTTGTATGAACAATAACTAATATTTTTAGTGCCTTTAAACTACCTGTGAAACCTTAACACCTCATTTTTCTCATCTAAATGCATTGGTATGTGTGAACCAAGTGTTATATGTGGACTTGTAGAGCATGATCATCATTTTCATGTTGGTTTTAACTTGGTTGGAACATGTGAACATGAAATAATAGGAAATATCATTCTCCTTGTGCTAGAGGTGAGCACTATTGAGGTTTACATAATAGTGTTTCATCAATTGAAAAGTTTTCCCTCCTATGAGTGGCTTTGCATCAAAGGTAATGCAATGGTTTTCAACCTCTCAGAGTATGGTGATGGTCTGAGGAGAATCTAATGGACTAATGTAAATATCAAAGCACTTAAAACCAAGTAAAGTTGGAGATTAAACTTACATACACAGTCAGACCTTCTTATGATTATCACCTACATCCAATTGAAAATAATCTTTGAACATTCATGTTGATGGAGCAAGAAAGTTTAAAAATTGTGATAAGATTCTCAAGGTGACAATAGTAGAACTAAGCCATTAAAAGAGATTGGATATTGGTTGTGAGAGCCAATTCAACACCTATAGGTGCAGAGTTGAATAAATTTATAAAGTGGGAAGTTTTACCCTAACCTATCTAAAAAAATACTCTATTTCACAAAATGTCATCTATTGGTGATGGTTAATGAGGTCTAGATAAGTCTGAAGGCTTATTTCTTATAACCTAGGCCTAGAGGTAGAATCTTTACATGAGAAGTAGATTGTTTGGTTAAGGGATAAGGATGGTTTAATGGTTTCAACTCAATAATTTTTTTACTAAAAACACTCATTAAACTCTAGTGTTAATGAAACTAAATGAATAGTGTAACTTACAAGCAACTCCTAGCATATTGATGGAAAAGACAAGAGCATGGTTTCAAGGCAGAAGTAATCCATTTAAAGTTTGATATGACCTCATTGGATACAAGGGAAATAAAAATATTTTAAGCACAATTCTCAAATAGGTATCATCACCTATAGGAGTCCTTTGACTTCCCTAATTTCCACCTATAGTCTGACTCACACATAGACTAGCCTCGAGCTACTGAAGAATACATGTTTGGTTGATAGACAAAGGTATAAGTTGAGGATGGTCATGTATAAATAATTATCACAATGATAATGTCACACCTCATGGGATTTTTAGAGATAAATGAAATAGAACATAGGTTGATCAAACTGGTTCAAAGCCTCAAACTCAGTCTACCAAATACTGCACACAGTCATAGTTTTAAGAAGCTAGTTTTGGGAGTTTGAAGTGTTAAGACCTCTATGAGTATGATCAATACTTTAAATTTGATACATAGTGTTATAATGAATTTATAAATATTTAAATGGTCTCATTTTTGATGTACTAATAGGGGAAGTGTCCTATGTTTTGTCTCAGATAAGAGGCACTCCACAATCAACATAACCTGCAGACATGGTACATGAATGATAAAAGGATGAAAAGGAGAGTCTTAAGGTATAGTATAATGATGTATAGGGTTTAATTGAAGGTGAAAAAAGATTGAAAATTCCCTAAAATCACTTGAAACGTTCAAAGGTGTTCATATACTCAAATTCACAGTCTATGCCTATTAGGCCTAGAACTGGAAGTGAACCCTCATGGTTTCTTATGAAACTCTTATGACCATATGATATTTAAAAGTGACTTGAGAGCCTTCATGGGAGATTATAAGTTTTATTATACATATTGTTTTTCAAATATAAATCCAAAATTGGTCATTTTGGCCTAATAATTTCTTATGGATATCCAGAATGCAAGCTAGCTACTCAAGAGCCATTTACTTTTGCTCATATCTATATGGATGAGATGCATGGAATCTCAAGAACTTAGGGATAGTTGAGGAATGTATTGAACTCAAAATCTATGGAATTTGTTCAAATTTTAAGGGCTTAACATTTATGAATCATTGTTAACAACTTAAATGACCGAAAACCCTCTCAAGAACTTGATGAAGAAGATATGAATGAAAATGCATCCAAGAGGGGTCAATGGGTTTGAAAAGTGTTTTGGATCTATTTGTAACTCTCTTAGGATCCTTAACATATAATTATTTTTTACTATTGAAAGAGTGTGCCAATATCTATGAAAAACATTCAAATAATCAATGTTGATTCATGTAAAGAGAGCTCCAAAATTCTAAGAGAGGAAAAATATGCATTAACCTATCTATTCAAAATATGAATGAGTCGATTAACCTTCCAAAAAGGAAAATTGGGGTACATATAGATAAAATTATGGAAACATGAGGAATCCTCTAATTTTATTAATTAACTAATTAAAATTAAATAAAATTAGCCTATGGACCTTTTATAACTAACCTAAGGAAGCTTAAATACATAGAAGGCCATACAGCTGTGTAGGAAAAACCTAGTGCAAAAAAACACTACACTCACCCCCCTTTAAGCATAGCTTAGGTGAAATGAGAATTGCATCCCAGCATTGAAACCCTAATTAGGTACCCAAGTACATAGTGATGAGCCTTCATAGGAGGAAGAAGAAGGTGGAGCAGCCCTATCCCCAATGAGAGCTCGTAGATGAACAAATTTACTCTCTATAAAAGTCTTGGTCAAAATATCTATAATCTACTCTGATGTTGGATAGTATCGAAGATCAATGACTTGCTCATGGATAAGCTCCTTGAAGAAATACAGGTGAATATCTACTTGGTCCTTTGATGGAGAACTGGATTCCTACAAATCTGGATAGTGCTTTGGTTATCATAATAGATGATTGTTGGCTTATGAAACTAGACACCAAAATCAGTGAGAATATCCTAAATCTAGATTACTTCAATGGTGGCATTGACATCCCCTCTATATTATGCCTCTATAGGTTATAAATTAATTTCATGTTGCTTCTTTCTTGATCAACTTATTGAACCTAAACCAAGTGAGAAACTATAGCTTGAAATGGACTTTTGACTTTGAACATCTCTAGCCCAATCCAAATCTATGTATCTGATCAAATTAACCTCTATTCCTTCTCGATAGTGTATCCCATAGTTGTGGGAACCTTGAATGTAGTGAAGAATCAATTTTTCTACTTTCCAATGCAACTCATATGGCTCCTACATAAACTAAGAGACCAAACCAACTGCATATGATATGTCAGGTCTAGTGTGTGTGAGATAGATAAGACTACCCATGAGTTATCGATATGGAGTTACATCAATGAGTGGTGTATGAAAATCAGCCTCAAGCTTCACACCAAAAAAGAAGGGAGTAAGAGTTGGCTTACAATCATCCATGTTAAACATTGTAAGCAAATCAAGAGAATACTTGGATTGTGATAAATTTATCCTAGAATCTAACTGAATGATTCAATCATGAGAAATTAGTGTTATAATCCCATGTCTATCATTGAAAATCTATCTAAAAGTATATTTTTCATTACTAAGATGAATGATTATGAGCTCCCTATAATCAGTAAGTCATCCACATAGATAACTAGGATCAATAGATAATCATCCTACCATAAGATGTAGACATTCAGATCTGAGTGGCATCTCGTGAACCTAATCGTGAGGAGAAAGGAGTCCATTTTAGCATACCATGCCCAAGGGGCCTATTTGAGTTCATAGATATATTTATTGAGTCTATATACCAAGGAGGTTTCTTCCATAAAGCCTTGTGGTTGCTCCATATATATCTCTTCCTTGAGGTCACCTTGTAAAAAATCACTCTTTACATCCATTTGGTAAACATCCCACCAATGTGTGGTTGCAATGGCTAGAGTGAGTCTTATAGATGTCATCTTGGATATAAGAGTAAATGTCTTAGTGTATGGCTAGGCACTTGAGAAAACCCTTTTGTAAATAGATGAGCTTTGTACTTATCGACTGACCCATCTGCACCATGCTTGGTATAATAAACCCATTTACACTAGACCAATTTTCTTCCTTTAAGAAGAGGGATCAAGTCCCATGCTTTGTTCTTGATTAAAAAATTGTACTCTTCCTACATAGAAAAATCCCATTTTGAAATTCCATATTCTTCATGAAAGGTTTGTAGATTTGAGACAATGGCCAAGTAAGCATGTGATGTCCCCTGAAATTGTGATCGTGTCCACCTTGTATCCGATGGAATTTGAACCCATCCTCTAGCACTTTGAAGTGTCTGTCTGGCCCAAATCAAACTATAATTATATGAGATTGGAGAATTAGGAGGTGAGTCCTCATCATCTATAGTGTGAGTGTGAGATGAAGGAGGAGAATCCTCATCACTACTCTCATCACTTGAACTTGAAGAAGAAGAAGAGTCATCCTCATCATTAGGAGGATCTTGAGGTGGATCTATGTCATTGTCTAAAGTGGAATCAATGTCCATTGAGACTTTTGAAGATTTTATAGTTCCAATATTATGTTTAAGTGGTCCCTCACAAAACTTGACACTCATTTCAATGAACAACTCATGATTTTTAAGATGGAAAAGCCTATATCCCTTAACACCCTCTACATACCCCATAAAGATGCAAGACTCACTCTGAGGGTCCATTGCCTTGCATTTCTTATTGGGAACATGAGCCATTATTGGTGATCCACACACTCAAAAGTGATCTACTACAGGCTTGTGACCATCCCAAGCTTCAAAAGGAGTGATTCCCTTCAAGGCTTTATGTACAACTCAGTTCTGAATATAGCACGCATAGTTGATTGCTTCTACCCAATACTAAGGAGTAAGAGAATTTGATTGAAACATGAAGTTTGTCTTTTCCTTCAAGGTATGATTATTTAATTTAGCCACACCATTCTATTGAGGATTGTATGTAACAATGTGTTGCATCTGAATCCCCTCTGATGTGCAAAACTGCTCAACCCTGTTGCTGACATACTCTTTTCCATTGTCAGTCCTTAAGATTTTAATGGAACATTTTGATTGCTTCTCCAAAAGTGCATTGAAGTACTTAAATTGGTCAAAGACATTAGACTTATTTTTGAGAAAAAACACCCAAGCGTACCTCAAAAATCCATCAATGAATGTGAGCTTGTATCTTGTCTTATTGAATGAAGGTTTTAGAAATGGTCTTGCTAAGTCACTATGGAATATCTCTAGCTTTTGTTCAGCTCTCCTTATTTTTCCCTTTTCATATTTCTCTTATGTATGCTTACCAAGAATGCAACCATTGCATATTCCATCTAATAATTTGACTTTACTCAATCTTGAAACCATGTCTTGATGATTGAGTTACTCCAGGTAATGGTAGCATAAATGGCCAAACCGTTCATGCCATAGTTTGCTCACTCCATCTACATGAGTAAGCAGTGTAGTTGAGGGTTGATCTGAGGTAAATTATGAGAAGGTATATACCCTATACTAATGATTGGCCTTCTTATAAGACACTATGGTGTCACTGTGTAGCTCCTTGATGACCACTAAATTAGGTGTGAACTCAACTCACTTTTCTGCATCTATGTGAGTGATTTGATATACTGATAGAAGATTGGTGGATAGTGAAGGAACACACAAAAAATCATTAAAGGTCCCATAACTTACTTCTACTAATACTTTACCACTAAATTTTTTTGAAGTGTCATCACCCATGAGAATTGAAGGCACAAAACATGACTCTATTTCTAAAAATAGATCCTCTAAGGAGGCCATGTGATAGGAAGTAACCAGGTCAATAACCCAAGTTGAAGTCTAAGAAGCTAATGAAACAAGTGTATTACCCTTGCTTTTACCTTTTTTTTATCTTTAACTTTTGTTAAATCTTGTTCTGATATGTTCTAAGATGAGGATTCAAGAACATTGATGTTGTTCTTCTCAAGCATCTTAGTCAAAGTGTCAATCTTCTTTTTCATGCACTGAGATTCATCGTGCCCAAGTTTCTTACAAAATTTGCATTTGATTTTATCCTTCTTTTGTTTCCTACTTTAGGGAGACTCATTTGATGATGACTTAGGCTTGGCATCTAATTTTTAATTCTTCTTATGCTCATAATTAGGTTTAGACTATTTCTTCCCTATTTGCCACTACTAGAAGGCTTCTTCTTGTCTTGATTGACAATCAAGGCATGTGATTTTGAAGACTTTAGTGCACCCATTTGAACCAAATTATCTTGCTCCTAAGTCATATTGGTAACAAACTCATCAAATGATAGCATTTTCCAAGTGGATCCAAGTGCATGTTTGGTAGCATGAAATGTAGAGACAAAAATTGAATAGTCATGACCTAGTTTTGTAAGCACGGATAGAATCAACTGGTCATCTATTTTCTTAATTCCACATTATTTCAAATATAATATCAATGATTTAAACTTTGTAAATAAGTATTTCAGGGTGTCATAGTCACCTGGGCTCAATGTGATGATCTCATTCCCCAGTTCATGACCCCTCATGATGTCTTGTACTCCAAAAAGCTTGTCTAAGATTGTCCAAACTTCATTTGGATTTTTTGTAGATTAAACATGAAACAGGAGGTTGGGAGACATTGATAGGAATAGAAACCCATAGGCCTCATCATATATGTTTTACCACTTAACCTTTTTTGCATCTATAGATGGCTCAATTTCCTCACCCATAGTAATTCGATAGAGTCCTTTACCTCTCAAAGCAAGTTATATTTTAGACTTCCATTCTAGATAGTTAAATGGTGTGAGTGGTTTGATGTTTAGATCCATTAGTGTATATTAGAATGAGATAAATTTCAAAATTGAAATGAAATAAAGAAATAGAAAGCACACAGTATAAGTACCTGCTAAACTATCCAAAATACCCCCCTGAAGTTACAATGCACACACACGTAGTCTTGGATGTTGGGCACAGTCAAGAATGCATCTATGAGCAATCAATGTGAGAAATTATGAGAGGGACATCAGTAACTACCAATAATGCATCTAAAAAGGAAAGGTACAAAGGTTTAAGGAGAGTTTTAAGCTATTATACTATGTAAAAATGGATGCTACAATAGTCTTGAAATAATATTATCAATGCATAGAGCTCAAAAAAACAAGTACTTTCAAAAAAAATAGCACCAAAAATGAGTTATAGATTAAAATTTATAGCACTTACTGGTTCTTACTCCCACATATTCATAGACCCTTTCCAAAAATGGAAACTAGATTCCCACACCTGTGCTTTTTCATCCAAAAATCAAAAAAAGGAAATAACTTAATTTTATTTCTTCATTACCTTTTACCTCAAATTTGACACCCCCTTGAATGTCACACGAGTTTATGCAACTTCTTTACTTCAGGTTCATGCAACTACATTACTTCAAACTTTATGACAAGTAAGACTACTTGAAAAACCTGGATTGGTCTAGCCAATGCAAATCAAGTTCTTAAACTTGCATTACTTATTACTTATAAAGCAAGTAATGAGTAATAAGTAATCACTCTTAGAAAACTTGGATTGGTCTTCCTCAATATAAATCAGGTTCTTCAACCTGATTTACTTATAAAGTAAATAAGTAATAAGTAATCAACCTCAGAAAAGCCAAATGGATCTACCCTAATACAAATTAGGTTCTTCAATCTGCTTTACTTATAAATTAAATAATTAATAAGTAATCGACCTTGGCAAACCAAAATGGGTCTACCTAGTGCAAATTGGTTTCTTTAACCTACTTTACTTATAAAGTAAATAAGTAATAAGTAATCAACCTTGGTAAACCTAAATGGGTCTACCCCAGTGCAAATCAGGTTCTTAGAGAAGTAAGACTACCCTAAAAGCCTAAATTAGTCTAGTAGCAAGTTGTCACACCAAAGAAACCTGATTACTTCAAGTTGTTAACCTAGAAAAACTTGAAATGGTCTATGGGCAAGTAATCACACCAGAGAAACTTGATTACTTCAAGTAATCATCTGGGATAAACCCAAAATGGTCTATGGGCTTAAGTAATTAACCTCGAAGAACCCAATTTGGTCTATAGAGTGTAGATTAGGGTTTGCAGAGGTGATTACTTGGTCCGTATGGGCACCGTACTAATTGAAGGAAATTGATTGTTAAGAAAATCTATGAAGTTTATCAAAAACCTAAGAATAACCCATTTTAGATCTCAAAAAACTTAGAAAATACATGCAAATGGGTTTTTCATCAAATGCCTTTGACAAGAGTTTTGAGGTAGATTAAGAAAATTCCTCCAAGGTCAAAAATGGTAGCCAAGACAGAAGAAAAACTTGCAAGGTAAATGCATGGAGGATCTTACTAGGGAGTCTGATGCATGAGACTATCAGGATAGCTTTGATACCATGAAAGAGTGTGCTAATATATCTAAATAGCATTCAATCAATCAATGTTGATTCCTATAGAGAGATCTCTAAAATTCCAAGAGAGGAAAAATATGCATTAACCTGTCTATTTCAAAATGTAAATGAGTCGATTAACCTTCCAAAAAGAAAAAGTGGGGTACATATAGAGAAAATTAGGGAAACATAAGGAAGCCTCTAATTTTCTTGATTGACTAATTAAAATTAAATAAAATGAGCCTATGGACCCTTTATAACTAACCTAAGGAAGCTTAAATACATACAAAGGCCATACAGTTGTGTAGGCAAAACCCAATGGGAAAAAGCACTACACTAACAACTATCACTTGTACAGATAGGTCTAATTTTGTGTTTTTTGTATGATTTGAAGTAATTTGAAGATGTAAAAGGGAATTTATAAGTTAAATCCATTATGGGAGGAGTGTAGAGATGTTTTCTAACTCCTCATACCTCATTCTCAACTCAGTCATGCTTAGAAACCCCTATGTTAAACTAGTTCTTGTAAATAGTCTTGAATAAGACAGTGAGAAGTAATGTGACTATCTAAGTTGAAGATTAGGGGTGTGATACTGAATCTTATTTAGGTCTATATGATAGACCAAAGGATAAATAAGGTCTGAATAGGTGTATTACATCCCTATAATGAACTTTATTGAATAAATGCAAGTCACCATAATGACAAGTGTGAGAGCCTAGGCCTAAAAGGCTAATGAGTGACTACAAGAAGGTAAGTGACAAGTGACAAGGAGAAGGCTATCAGTTAGAGAGATGTATGACTTTCACAAGTCATGTTTTCACATTAAGTCATATTATATGTGTTAATGATTGCTATAATAGTTTTGGAGAGTTAGTGAACTCCTCATCAAGAAGGGCAGTTTCAAAGAGAAGAATGAAGTGTCTCTACACCAACTTTAGGAGAATGATGTACTTAAAATAAACACTTATCCAAGACAAATTCATGACTTGTTTTTTAACTCCTCTTCTTGCATGGTAACTAGTTTTCAAGTCTTGACACTTGGCCTTGTGGCTATTTAACTTCATTCTTTCTCTCTTCTCTCTTATGCTCTATATATTGAAGCCATTTTAGCATTGTAGAAAATCCATAATTGGTATGGAAAATCCCTATTAGTTTTACATATTGTTTTACCTTTGAATAAACTTTACTCAAGCTATTTTATTCTCTAAAATTCTTTCCTAAGTATGTCAAGTAGCTCATTTGGATGGCAAGTGATGAATGTTTTCTCCTTACTTCCATTCTGCTCTTGTATGCATTATATGAGTAGCATTTCTTATAATAGGTCTTATAAAGTGTATATGTTTTTTAGGTGTATTTTGAAGTGTGAGAAAGATTAATAGTGTCTATCATTAAACCTCATAGTTACCCACCTCTGGATATGCATGGAAATCTACCTCCATGTACAAACACTTATGCTAGAAGACCCTTGAGTTGAGATTAGTTTTAGCAGTCTTCTTTCTTAGAGAAAATGCAAGTATGTTTATGGATTTATCTTTGGTGTATCACCTTCATTATTATATGCTATTTTTATATTTCCATCTTCACTTTTTACCCCCAAATAGTGATTATTCTAATGTAGTGTGTGAGCCTAAAAGATAGATCAAGGGAGCTACCCCTTCAAATCTAGAGATATGTCTCTTGTAGCAGCTTGTCTATATGAAGAGATAGTTTCATGGTATCCCGAATTTGAGAAGGTTTCATTGACTTATCTAGGGTGAAATTTTGGGTTATAAAATTTCTAGCACGCCTGGTGGGACTTAAATTCCAAGAAGGTTGTTCAAGGTGGATGTTGGTCTTGACAACAAGGAGGTTGTAATAGTCAAATTTTTATAGTATCTTGTGACTCCAACATTTGAATCTCGGTGGCAGATTAGTGCACTATTTCATTCCTAAGGTAAACACAAGGTATCTTACTAAAGGCATTATTTTATAATTCCAAGAGATTCCTCATTATTCATACAAGGCAAATAGATATCCTTATCCAAAAATATCATACCTTGCTCATAAACCTATAAGAAATTTTTTGGTTGGCCCATTCTTGTAAAATCTTAAAGCTACCATGGAAAGGAACCTACCTTTTATTGCCTTGAATGGCTATATTCCTCTAATACTTTCCCACTATGATGATATATCCATATCTACCCTCAAAAGTGTTCCCTCATACACTGGTGAGACTGGCATTACCCCTATTGAGCATATCAAAAATATTGCTAAGTTTTATAATATACATCACATCATTGAGGATAACATAGAAATTAGATTATTTTCTATCTCTTCTAAAGGAAAATCTTTTGACTGGTATGGTACATTTTCCCTTGAATCTATCATAAAAATGGGATGAGTTGGTAGATGTTTTAAGGAAAAGATTTTAAGATAAGAGTGACAACTTTTCATTGACTGAGCAACTGACCAGCATAAGGAAAACACCTCAATAAGTTAACCAAGACTTAAATACAAGGTTTTAGAAGACATGGGATAGGATCCCAATCTTGGTAAGACCTACTACACACCATACTTTCCTTTACTATCTTAAAGCTTTTTATAGTGACATTTTTATGATGATATAATGTATTGGAGGAATCACATTGTCTAATGCCTATGAAGTGGCCATTAGGGTAGAGAATTGTTTCATTCATTTTGGGAATATTTTCCCAATACCTCCCATTACTCTATTCCCTAATTTGAAAACCCCTAAACCTTTTTTTGTTCCCATCCCTACACTAAAACATAAGCTTATTGTCCCTAATCAGCCAAGTAAGTATAATGAGGAAGAAATAATGAGATCTATGTAGCAAGAGATATTAGGCCTCAAGAGGACCATACAATAGAAAAAATTAAGGCCATTCCAAATCCACTATCAACATAATCAATCCTACCCTAACTATCAAGGCAATAAACCACCCTTTAAAGGTCATCCTCAAGGTCAAGGGCAACTAGTGTTGGAAATATTGTCATTGATGTCAAAGGTCTAACATTATTAGTGATAAAGGCCCCATTACATTTAATGGTGTTTTTAATATTCATATCTTGTCTAATGTGTGTTAATATTTATTTAATATTAATGAATATATTTTTGGTTGCATATAAGTTAAAAGAGGGCCCATGAAGAAGTTAAAGAGTCACGGGGTAAAAGATGAAAGAGGAACGGGACACATTTTCCCATGAAGAGTCATCTTGAGGAATTCCAAGGGTCACCATGTGAAGACAAAAGAGGGTATGGTGCATTTTTATATGAAGGAACACTTTGAGGAATATAAAAAGTCACCAAGATAAAGAGGAAAGAGGAAATGATGCTTTTTCTTATGAAAAGTCACCATATGACTTTTTAAATGCAAGGATACGAAGGGTCATGCAAGTTTGGCACCATTTTCCATGAGGATTGAAGGGTCACAAAGGGTGAATGCCAAAGGTAATTTAGAAATCTATAAATAAAGGCTTAAAAATCTATTTGTAATATGCAAGAAGGTGCATGGTTTGTATTTATTTTCAAAGAGAGAAAAGCAAGAGATATTGTAGAGTTTTATCAATTATTGAGTAAGCAACATTGAGAGATAGTTGTGTTTTATACACAAGAGGGGTTGATGCTCCTATGGGTTGGTGCTCACAAATAGTTGTTATATTGGTACTTGGCAAAGGGGTTGGTGCTCCTGCAAATTGGTGCTTGTGAACTTTGTAATTTGAGTTGGTGCTCATTCATATACTTGAAAGTATTCTCCATGGTTTTTTCCACTTTGGTTTTCCAAGTAAAAATCTAGTGTCTCTCTCTCTCTCTTGTGTGATGCATATTATTGTTTAAATTTTATTACATATCTTGAATGTGTGGTTAAGTGGTTAAATAAAATGAATTTGATTAAGAAATAAGATATATAATATACTAATTCACCCCCCTCTCTCAGCATATTTCATGCTTAATAATTGGTATCAGAGTAGGTTTTTTTGAAAAGGTTTTATAGCTTGAAGGTAGATTAGGAAAGCATGATGGCTATATCACATGAAGGTTTTTCTACAAATAAGGCATCTTTGTTTGATGAGACAAATTATATTTTTTAGAGCATAAATATGAAGACTTGTTTGATGGACCTTAGATTCGACATATGGAAAGTAGTGGTAGAGGAATATGAAGAGCCACAGACACTTGTAACTACTCTAGTAGAAAAGAAGAAAAGTGAAAATAATACTAAAGCTTTAAATGTTATTTTATGTGATTTATGTGAATCAAAATTTGCTAAAGTTATGCAATGTAAATCTGCTCATGAAACTTGGGTAAAACTTGAGAATATTTACAAATGTGATGGAAAGGTTCAGCAAGCCAAGCTTTAGACTTTTAGAAGATAGTTTGAGAGTTTGAAGATGGAAGAGGAAGAAAATATAGTAAGTTATATTTTACAGGTTGATCAAATAGTTAATAAGATTCAAGGTCATAGAGAAAAGTTAGAAGAATCAATTGTGGTTCAAAAAGTTTTGAGATCTCTACCATTGAAATATGATGCAAAAGTTTTAGCAATTAAAGAGATGAAGAATTTAGCCAAGCTAAACATGGATGAGATACATGGTATTCTTATGACATATGAGATGCAGACCGAACAAGAGAAACCCTCAAAGAGAGAAGCCGCTTTCAAGACATCAAAAATAGATAAGGTTAAGATTCAAGAATCAAGTGACAGTTCTAGCGATGATGAAGATGAAAATGGATCTCTATTCATTTGCAAGCCAAAAAAGGGCACAAATAAATATCAAAAAAAATTACCTTTCAAATATTTTAATTGTGGAAAGATTGGACATTTTGCAACTAAGTGCCTGAATAAGGGTAATGGTGACAATGAAGAAGGAAAGTCTACATACAAGAAGAATTTCAAAGGAAAATTTAAGAAGGGATTCAAGAATAAGAGTTTTATTCTAAATATCCTAACTCAACCAAAGATAGTGGAGTTAGTGATTTAGAAGAAAAAGAGATTATATTCATGGCCATACATAAAGATGCCTCCACAAACAAAAGTATAGATGATCAAAAATAAGAACAGGATGAAGTTGAAGTGAATCTAGAAGGAGAACTCATTTGTGCCTTAGAAGAGTTAAAAGCTCTTGAAAATAAGAATCAAAGATTAAAGCTCCAGATCGAGAAAAATTAAAAAGGAGTCAAAGGAAATAATTGAAGATCTACAAGCACACTTTGAAGAAGTCAACAAGAATGAAGAAGATCTAATAGCACAGTTGAAAATAGTAATTAAAGAATGTGAAAGGTATGTTATTGAAATTATTTTTTTAAATCAGATCTTGAGAAAATAAATAAAGCAATCAATGATAGAGTAGTCAATGATTCAAAATTTGAGAATAGCACTAATATATTGAATAAGATATTAGAAAATCAAAGATCAATGTCAGATAAGATAGCTATTGGATTTGAAAAAGAGAAAGGGGGGGCACTACTTTCACAAATAAGAAAAAATGAAAGAGCTATGTTAAAGCTCTTACAAAAGAAGAAATAAAAAGGGAAGAAGTTAAGAATACAGAGGACATCTCAAACAAATAAGGTTAGAGGGAACAGAGATACAAAAGGTAATCAAATCAGAGATACACAAATAGATCCTATTTTTATGGTTACTATTTTTATTGTAATGTATATGGTCATAAGAAAATAAAATGTCAAAAAAGGGCTAACAATTTGAGAAATAAGGAGAAGGAAAGTCATGCAAAGTCAAGCAGAAGCCACAACTCTTTTGCTCCTCTATTAGGATTTAATGAAGAGGCCATAATATGTTACAAGTGCAACAACTTTAGACACATAGCTTAGTATTATATAAGTGTGTTTGAGTTATTCAAGAAGGACCAGAGTTTCAAGGTTCCATTCATCAAGAAGAAAGTTCAAACAAGTTCATGGTAGAAGAAACAACCTAAAAAATCTATGATGGTACAGATAGCTCTACATGCAAGAAATGAAGAAAATCCATGGTTCATTGATAGTGGATGTTTGAGGCACATAATAAGATATAAAATTAAGTTCATAATCTTGAAGAAGATCAATGGTGGCATAGTGAAATTTAGAGATAATACTACTACTAAAATTATCGAAAAAAGTATACTAAGTTTGGATAATGGTAGAACTAAAACTAAAAATATTTTTTATGCAGAAGGTCTTAAGCATAATATTTTGAGTGTAAGTCAAATATGTGATCAGGGGCACACACTAAAGTTTTATGCAGAAGGTTATGTAATTAGGAGAAAAGATTCAAATGTGTTGATTGTAGATACTCAGAGAACAGACAATAATTTATATATGTTATCAGACATCAAAGGTCAAAGATATTGTTTAAGTCAGATTGAAGAAAGTTGGCTATGGCACAAGAGAATGGGTCACATAAATTTTGACAATCTTGTCAATATTAGCAAAAAGCAAGAATTCAAAAATCTTCCAAAGATTATAAAGCCATCTGACATGCTTTGTGAACTTTATCAAAATGGGAAGCAGGCTAGAAGGTAGTTCAAAACAAAAGAGTACTCGACCACTCAGATGTTAGAGCTTGTTCACACTGATCTATGTGGACCTATGAGAACTCAAGGTAAGAAATATTTCATGTTGCTTATTTATAATTTTTCACATATGATGGGTAATGTTTTTAAAGAAAAAATTAGAAGCTTTTAGACATTTCAAAGCATTAGTTGAGAATGAAACCAGTTTGAAGATTAAGTGTATAAGATCATATCAAGGAGGAGAATTCATGTCAGATCAATTTATTGAGTATTTTGAAGATCATGGAATAAAAATATATTATTCAGTAGCCAGAACTCCATAGCAAAATAAAGTAGTTGAGCAGAGAAATAGAATAGTTCAGGAGATGGTAAGGATAATGATAAATGAATCTAAGATACTAGATAAACATTGGAGAGAGACATTTGCTACAATAGTGCATATTTAGAATAGAGCATTATTGAGAGTCAATAGTGATAAGACTCCTTATGAGCTATAAAAAGACAAACTAGCAATAGTTGATTATTTTAGAGTTCTCGACAGCAAATGCTTCATAAAAAAACTAACGAAAAACTTGGGAAGTTTGAATCTAGAGCAGATGAAGGTATATTTTTTTGTTATTCTTGCAAAATTAAAGCTTATAAATGTTGTAACAAAGAACTAAGAAAATTGTTGAAAGTGCAAGTGTCAAGATAGAAGAATATGGAACACAAAGAATTAGTGATCTAGTATACATTCCTAAAATCATTGAAGAGGAAAATTTTAAAAAATCAAATGAATATGAGAAGGAGAAAAAGGACACCAAAATTGCATCTAAATATGTTTAGAGAAATCATAATAAAAGTGACATCAATGGGGACATAAATGAAGGAATTCACACCAAAAGAATGATGGTAAGTGAATCTGAGCAAGTTAATTTCTCTTTATTATCCAAAATTTAGCCTAGAACTTTTTTAGAAGCTAGACATGATAAGCATTGGGTTAAGGCTATGGATGAATAATTAAATCAAATAAAAAAAATGATACTTGGGAATTAGTGCCTAGACCAAAAGATCACCATGTGATAGGAAAAAAATGGGTTTATAGAAATGAGTTGAATAAAAATGGAGAAGTGACCAAGAATAAAGCAAGATTAGTATGTAAAGGATATGCTCAAATTGAGGGAATAGATTTTAAAGAAAATTTTGCACCAGTGGTAAGGTTAGAGGTTATTAGAATGTTTCTTACATATGTAGTGTTTAAAATTTTCAAAGTGTTTCAAATGGATGTCAAATATGCCTTCCTGAACAGGAATCTAGAAGAAGAGGTCTACATTGAGTAGCTTGAGGGATTTATTCTCTCAAATATTAGTAGCCATATATGCAGATTGAAGAAAGCATTGTATGGATTGAAACAAGCTACCAGAGCTTGGTATGCAAGACTTTATAAGTGTTGTCTCCCAAAAATATCACTCATTTTTGGGATAAAATTTGAACTATTTTGGTTCCTCAAATCAAAATAATCTTTGCCCTTCTCAAAATTTGTTCTAAGCATTCAAATTCCTCATTTTTCAAGATTCTCTTAAATCTACGGACTCTGCAGGCTAAAAATCTACAGACTCTGTAGGAAGAAAATATAAAGACTCTACAGGGTTAAATCTACAGACTCTGTAGGAAGAAAATCTATGAACTCTGTAGGCCAAGTTCAACGAACTTCACAGGTTGATTTTTATAGACTCTATAGGAGAGAAGCAAGCTCTCAACACTTAGGTGATTTCAAAGTTGGTTCAATGACAAGGCTCAACCAAAAGAGTTCATCGGCAAGCTTCTAAGTAAGGATTTAACCATTGAACCGTTGAACATTGAACCACGTTGGTTCAACAGGTTCAAAGGTTCAACATCAGCAGTAAGAGTTAAGCGCATTTGTCAAGTTTCAAAGATCAAGGTTCAAAGTTCAACTGCTTCAAGGTTCAACAGATTCAAAACACTTATCAAAGAGAAGAAGGCTTAAACCATTGAACCGTTAAACCATTGAACCACTTTGGTTCAACAGGTTCAACGACCAAATGGTTCAACGAGTTTGGTTTAAAAAAGATCAAAAGGACTTAGCCACACAAATAGAATGAACCGATTAAACCATTGAACCTTGAACCAAAGGGTTCAACGAGTTCATAGGTTCAAATTTTCAACCAGTATAATGAAGATCAAAGAGCTTAGAAAGAACAAGGTAGTGACGGATCAATGGCTCAGCAGGTTCAAAAGCTTCTACAGGTAGGTTCAATCAAAAGAACAAGTTTTCAACACTTAGTCATTTTCAGGGAATGAACTGTTGAAACATTGAACCACTTTCGTTCAAAGGTTCAATGGGTTCAAGGTTAAAATTTCAATGCGTTCAACGAGGCTTGTTTCAAAGAGTCTTGGTTCAAGCAGTCAATAGAAGCAAGGGAATGAACCATTGAACTGTTGAACCAAAGTTGGTTCAATCGGTCGATTCAATCGGTAGGTTCAAGGGGTTGCCCCAAAGCCAAAGGATAAAACAGCCCTTGTGGAGGGCAAAAAGGGGGCAAATGGACCAATTCAAAGGCCCAAAAGAGCAAAGGGATTTCCTTCAGAAAAGTTCCCCTGGCAAAAGTAACAAAGAGATAATTCCTTCAGGGAAATTGTCCGAAATAATTCCTTCAAATTTTTTCCTCTGAAAGAAAGAAAAGACTAAAAAATAAAGTAAAGCATGGTGGAAAGACTAAGGCAAGAAATGAATTATTTTGGACTTCTATCCGAAGGAATTCCTTTGGACAAAAAGTCTGAAGAAATTCGGAGAAGTTGCGGGAGGAAAGTCCAAAAGAATTTTTGAAGGCCAAAGACAAAGCAGCTGAAACAATTTTTGCAGACTTTTTGTCCATGGGAAAATGTCCATGAAAAAAGTCTGCAAAAAAGCTCTGAAGGACTCCGAAGACAAAAGGCCACCGAAGGACCCCAAAGGGTAGGTGCCCTTACAGGGGACTCTTGGCTGCCAAATTAAAGGACACTTCCCCAAAGCCGAAGGGTCACCTTCCCTTCGAGAGGATGAAAAACAAGAAATCTAAAGGAAGCAAGTAGCAAAAAAGGCTAAATCAAGAGAAAGCTAAAGAAAGTCCAAGGGGTGATGTGCCTGAAGACCTCAAAGTCAAGAACAGTGAACTAGCTGTTGGAAATTCAAATGTAGTGACGAGTGCGTGAATGTCAATTTCAAGGTTCATAAAATAGCCGTTGATTTTGAAAATCCTTAAAGAAGAGCCAAAGAGCTTAGCAACCCGCCAGAAGAAAAAAGCCTGAAGGCCATCCGAAGACTGCTCGAAGGGAAGATACCCTTGCAGGGGGCTCTTCCCAACCCAAAACAAACTTGAATGCATTCAAATGCTTTAATGCCAAGACCAGCAGGAAGCAACTAAGGAATGGAGCATCAAATTGAATCAAGGACCCGATAAAATTAACCAGAAGAGCAAGAATGACCAAAAACATTTGCACATCAGATATGTTTCTAGAAGTAGACTGCCAGGTGGATATTGAAATATGAAAACTTTCAATAGCGTAACCCATTTCTCTGCATTGAGAAAAGCAAATGGGTAAATGTCCCTAAATTCTAGCATGTCTTCTTAACAAAATTCAATGCAACATGATGTGTTACTATTTCCAAGTCCTTCTTGAAGAGGCTATATAAGGGAATCTCTTGTTATTGTGGATGGATCTCTCTCTAATAATCAGAAATGAAACTCTGCCCAAATTGAAAGGCATTACTGAGACTTTGAGCTCAGATTGTTGATCATATTTTTTTATTGGAATAAGAAAGCAAGTGATTTTTCAGACTTTGTGCTGTGATATCTTTGTTGTTGAGGAAACTATTTTTATGTCTTTTTCTTTAATATATTTTATGTTCCTTTAATTCAATAAGCAAAATTATTGAAAGTAGTCAGGAAGGCATCCTGAACCCAACTGTGGAGAGACTTTGTGCCCCCACAATTGCCTTTAGTGTGTTTTCTTTTTGTTTCTATGTAAAGGACCTTGGGACAACTTTGTGCTACATCTCAATTTGTTGGTTACTACGTCCTTGGTTACATTTTGCAATTACTACCAGGAGTATTCTTATGGTTTGCTGAATAGTACTTTTGAAAGAAGAGGAGTGATTTCTATCATTTCCCTTGAGTTTTTTTCTTTGATTTGCATGCATCATCTCAAAAGATAGAGATGGATGGTTTATCCTACCCTTGAGTATTATTTTTTGTTTATTTATATATATATATAGGGAACCTCCCCTTGATGAGAGGAGAGATTAGTCCCCTTTTGATGTGGTAAACCTACACATTTAGATGACCAATCTTCCAACTTTGAATGATTAGACCTATTTTGTTTATCAATACGCTGATCGACAAAATATTTAACCAATAGTTTTTGGCGACTCCACTGGGGATCAAACATAATTTTGTGTAATTTAGAACCTCTAGTTTCAAATTGAAACATCACATGTGTCTTACCCATTATCATTATAACCCTTATCCATTACAGACTCTAGCGACTCCATTTCATGTCTTACCCATTATCCATTTATAGCCTTACCATCTTCCTCCACCTCCATTATTTTATCTGGTCTGTAAAACCAGAGCTACTAGGAAAGAGTGTGCAGTTTAAAGCCTCAAGCTTCAAACTAAAGCAAGGTCAATTCTTTTCCATTTTTGTTTCACAATCTGGCAGATTCAAGGTATACACGAAGCCAAAGGGCTAAAGGTATTGTTGACCCTGTATTCGGGTTGGTACAGCAAAGTAATTTTGATCTATTTCTTTCACCATCTCGCCTCCAATGAGCCAAGAGATTTCCTCCTACTAAAGTCAGATCTCCATTGCCAAACGAAGTATCCAATTCTGTTGTTGATAAAGCTTTGCCAATAATTACCCCTATGAGATTTGTTATTCCTCCTTTTCATAGTCATATAATGGCAGTTCAAGGCCCCTGAGGTAATTATTTTGGTCCTCTCAATCTTACTCCACCTCTACATGAGCTTCCATGCAATTCAAGGAAGAATTTCCCCAAATGTTATGGTGATGGAAAAGTTTATCCTGATGAACATATGGTAGCTTTCAGCATAGCCTGTGGCATAATTAGAGTAGAATTTGAAGATGTAGCAGTCAGGTTATTTGTAGAAACATTAATAGGTGCTGCTATAGATTGGTTTTATCATCTACAGGCTTGATCAGTAACTGATTGGAATACCCTCAAAGCTAAGTTTGAAGCCAGATTCAAACTTGCAAAAGATGCACATGCACTTATGGCTCAACTTACACAGATGAAGAAAGAACCTCATGAACCAATGAGGGACTTCATAGCCAAGTTTGACAAATTGAGGAATAGAATTCCTGTAATTGCTCGACCTACAGTTGAGAATCTCAAATGCTTCTTCATTAATTCTCAGTTACCTAAAGTAAGTTTTCTTTTGAGACATGCTGGTCAAATAGATCTTGCTGCAGCTCAATATTTGGCCACTAAGGTAGAAGATGATCTCATCTTAGTAGGGAAGATAAGAAGAGATCCAAATAGAAATAGACCTTCATCATCTTCTGAATATTCATCTACAAACACAATAGATCCAATGGTGCAGAAGTTGGCAAATGAGTTGCTTGCTCTCAAAAAGCAAATGGCGCAAGGAATGTCTTATGCTCCTTCATATAGAGATATGCCAAGGACATTTCCAAATCAGTCATATCAGGGCAATACTGTCAGGAATCAAGGGCAATAAAATCATCTTCCTCCCCCATAAGGGAAACTTGCCCTGGAAGCCCCTGTAACTAATTCAACAATGGGATATCTCGAACCAGAATCAGAGTTCTCTTTCTAGCCTGAATTAAATCAAGAAAATGACATTGATCTCCTTGTACAAAATCAAGAAGAATCAGCTAGTGACTCCCACATTGGTTTCCTAAATTACCAGGATAAATCTAAAAGCAAAGGAGAAGCTATTGATGGATCATATGCAGTGTTAACCAGGTCCAAGAACCAATCAGTCCAGCAAGCTGATAAAGGGAAGACTGAGGAGCAACCTCAACCAAAAATTATAATTGTTAAGCATGGAACTGCTCTACCTTTTCAATCAAAGGATTCAGTGATCACCCAAAAGGTAAGTACATCAATTTCACCTTCACCTTCTACTTCAATTTTGCAAACCAACCCTCCTCCCATCCCTCCTAAAACCCAAAAGGTTGAAATGCTTTCCTCTATTCTTAGTCCAATTCAGCCATTTGACATAATTGATCATGTCAAGAAGACCAAAATTTAAATGTTTAAATTTGAATATTTGCAGTCCAACCTGATCAATTGGATAAGTTGGTCCTATGCATCAAGAACCAAACCATCCCTGCAAGACAAGAGGTTAAGAAAATAATTCTTGATTCCTCAAAGAACATGCCCATTCCAAATAATCTTTTCATTACTCCTCCAATTGCCCCTGGGAAAATAGAACCTTTCTATGTTTCCTTATTGATAAATGGTTATCCACTCAACAATTGCATCATTGATTATGGGGCATCTGACAATGTCATACCTGCTAAAGTAGCTGAGTCTCTGGGTCTGACACTGACCAAAACCTTTGGGAGATGTTTCTCCATGGAGAACAAGTACCAAATCAAGATGACTATCTTGGTGGCTGACATCCCAGCATCTTATGGCATCTTGCTTGGACAAAATTTTTGCAAGGACAAGGGAGGAGAACTAAGCATGGACCTGTCTAAGGCTAGGATCCCTGTCTTGTTAGGATTGTGGAGCTAAAAGCTTCACTGATGCAAACAGGAGAGGAGGTTGCAGGAGAGTTGCTGAGTGTCAAAGACACCGGCATCGGTCAGGCCAACCGACGTCAGCAGTACAGGGTGCAACCGACATCGGTCAGAGATCGGCCGGCGTCGGTGACCCCCAGGCAGACAGGGACCGACGTCGGTCGCCTGTGTGGTTCGACTGTGAGCTATTTACGGGCAGTTAGCTAACGAACCAAGTGTTTGCATGAAGAGATCTAATTTTAGACTGAGAGCTGTGGATCTAATTATTGTAATTAGATGTCTAATTATTGTTTGGATGAGATCTATATAATAGACTCATGGTTGTATTGGAAAAGTGTGCTAGGGAGTAAGAGAGCATAATTATAAGCTCCTTCTGTGTGTGAGGTAGAGCAATGGTGCGTTCCTCCTAGTGCCACAGTACCAAGTGTGTTGGTGCTGGATTGGAGAGCCAGCTGGGTTCTTCAAGAGTGTAGGATCTTGGTCACAGTTGCATGGCCTATATAGGAGATCTACATGGTAAGTAAGATCGTTGATCTGCAGGTGTATGTGTGTGCAAGGTCGAGGTTCACAGGTGAGCAGAACCGTTGTTTGATTTTCAGGTGTGCAAGGTCATATAGACAGCAACACAACAGGGAGCAGTATCAGGCAGGATCTACTTGGAGTACAGGTGTGTACTCGGATAGAGCAAGAGAGGAAGGCAAGAAAGTTCCTTCCATAAGTATGGTCTGCTGAATTATAGGTTGTTGCAGATTCATGGGAGATCTACTTGAAGTACCTTGAGTACTTATGGAGCACGTGAAGTGCTTGTGGAGTGCGTGGAGCACTTGTGGTGTGCGTAGAGCACGGGAGGTGAACACCAACTCTGTATTTGAGTTGGGTGTTGGGACCTGTGAGAGGGAGAGCTTTGGGGAGAAGAAGTACTGTTCACTTGAGGTGTGGGAAACCTCTGTAAGGTGGTGGAGAAGAAGTGGCATCTTCTTTATTGTATTCTTTTCTGTATAAAGTGTTAATACAAGTTGTGTATTGTCTCTCATATGCTGTGTTATTCTGAATTCTAGTTACTTGTTGATTCTGGTTATTTTCGCATATTTAAGTTGCTTGAAGTTTGGTAATCAATTGTATGTTTTCGGTTTCGCATCCTGACAAGTGGGATCAGAGCATGTTTGTTGTTCTAGATTCCTGACAAGTGGTATCAGAGCTAAGGTTGCAGGAAGCAGGTTGTGTTTTGGTTACAGGGCACTCTCAGGGGTTTCTGATTGAGTGGGGTAGAGCAACGGCAGATCAAAGTAAGCTAAGAATGGAGGAGTTGAAAAGCACAGACGGTTTCTCATGGTCCTATGGAAAGAAAGAGCAGGGAAAAGAAGATTTTTGGTTGGTAACAGATCAGCATGAAGAAACTGAAGATACAGATGTAGCAGGTGTTGTTGCACAGGATGTGTTTGCAGGTTTCTTGGATAAAGTTGAATCTTGGATAAAAGATTCGGTTGCCTCTTTCCATGCAGCCCCAGGTAGAGGAGCTGGTAAGCCTTGCCAAAGAATTGGCAAAGGGGAAGTGAAGCTGAAATTGCAGGCGGCCAACACACAGGTGTTGATGAAGGTCATGCAGGTCCCAGGTCTGGAGATATGGCTAATTTCTTCAGAAAGATTGGGTGATGAGAGATGCACAAGAACTCTCACAGCGGTAGCACTTGAATTAGCTGGTGGTAAGAAAATAGGTACACTTTATCTACTTGTTTATATTACTGATTCTTCTTCTATTGCGGAGACGTGGCTTAGTAGGCTTGGTCACATGAGCAGGAAGGAGATGCATGTTCTTAAGCAGAAGACAGATATATTTGACAGGCTTAAGAACTGGAAAGCCTTGGTGTTCTTGGAGGAGATGGCAGACAGAGTTCAGTGGATGAGGCTGGATACATCTGAGCAGAGCAGTTTGGACATGTGTTTTGATCCAAAGGAGCTCGCGGGTAAAAAGTCATCACTCACAGGCGAACACAGACACCGGCGTCGGTCAGGAGGAACCGGCGTCGAACAGACAGGTGCCGATGTCGGTCATGTGCAGACCGAAGCCGGTAGTG
The DNA here is from genome assembly GCA_037957365.1 of Torreya grandis. Lineage (NCBI taxonomy): Eukaryota > Viridiplantae > Streptophyta > Pinopsida > Cupressales > Taxaceae > Torreya > Torreya grandis. The sequence continues at coordinate 6,724,184 of JARHVA010000052.1, read as the reverse complement.
TCGGGCAGAGTAAGACCGACGTCGGTCAAGGGACCGACATCGGCGGTATGTAAGACCGATGTCGGTCAGGAGGACTGACGTCGGCAGAAGGGACACCGCAGGGTCGGTAGTCAGGTACAGACGCATGGAACCGACGTCGGTCAGATGCAGACTGTGGGGTGACCGAGGTCGGTCACTGTAACGAATTTTGGGTGGATAGCATGCTATCAAGGAGTCTCAAACACCCATATGGAGGACTGAAGGCGTAAGTAGGCCCTCAAATTCATGTTCCTCTTCTTCATACTTATTACTGATTGTAGAGCAGAAAGGATCCAGGAAACAGGTGTGAGCTAGGCAGGATTATGATGCAGAACCAAACAGGAGTTTTGGTAGGTTTGTCAGCTGGATGAAAGCACAGAGACAAATGGATGCCTTAGTAGAAGAATAGAGAGAACGGATACGTGAGACGGAAGACCAGGTATATGGTCTTGAGGGAGCTGCAAGACAGTGGTACCGGGTTTGACAGGTGGAGGACGAAGTATGGCTTCAGTCGATGTCAGGGTAACTACTATGGTTTGACTTACCAGGAGGATGATGGTCATGACATCATTCTGTTACTGTATGTGGATGGTATGTTTTGCTATAGCAGGTTAGTACATACAGGGTTTTGCTGAGCTAAGGGTAAGATTAGTTCAGTGTCATGTCATGAGGAGTTTGGAGCAGCGGAATTCTTTGACATGGGAGGCATGGAGATCACAGGTTGATTTTGTCTCGAGTGGGAGCTGATGTGAATCAGGTGTTGGCGAGGTTCGGGATGCAGAACCAGAGCACACTAAGGGCTGGACAGGTACAGTGTCTGAAATCACATGAGGTCTGGTATAGACCTGAGTATTCCCATGCAGTGGGAGCTGTCAGAGTTAGGAGCCAATTCGGGGAAGTGGGTTCTCAGGTTTTCTGAGAGGGACCGGCAGCAGGTGTTGCTATGCAGGGTCAGGAATTCACTACAGGTGTTGTAGGTTCGGATGTGGCAGGTTACTCAGATGACAGGAGGTACACCACGGGATGTGTGGTGGGTTGTCTTCAGGTGGGAGCTTGAAGAGGGATACAAACCAGGAAACAGATTAGATGGAGTACAGGTACAGGTACAGTGCAGCTATTTATCTCCAAGTGGGAGATTGTTAGGATTGTGGAGCTAAAAGCTTCACTGATGCAAATAGGAGAGGAGGTTGCAGGAGAGTTGCTGAGTGTCAGAGACACCGACGTCGGCAGTACAGGGTAGGAAGGCAACCGACGTCAGTCAGAGATCGACCGGCGTCGGCGACCCCCAGGCAGACAGGGACCGATGTCGGTCGCCTGTGTGGTTCGACTGTGAGCTATTTACGGGCAGTTAGCTAACGAACCAAGTGTTTGCATGAAGAGATCTAATTTTAGATTGAGAGCTGCAGATCTAATTATTGTAATTAGATGTCTAATTATTGTTTGGATGAGATCTATATAATAGACTCATGGTTGTATTGGAAAAGTGTGCTAGGGAGTAAGAGAGCATAATTATAAGCTCCTTCTGTGTGTGAGGTAGAGCAATGGTGCATTCCTCCTAGTGCCACAGTACCAGGTGTGTTGGTGCTGGATTGGAGAGCCAGCTGGGTTCTTCAAGAGTGTAGGATCTTGGTCACAGTTGCATGGCCTATATAGGAGATCTACATGGTAAGTAAGATCGTTGATCTGTAGGTGTATGTGTGTGCAAGGTCGAGGTTCACAGGTGAGCAGAACCGTTGTTTGATTTGCAGGTGTGCAAGGTCATATAGACAGCAACACAACAGGGAGCAGTATCAGGCAGGATCTACTTGGAGTACAGGTGTGTACTCGGATAGAGCAAGAGAGGAAGGCAAGGAAATTCCTTCCATAAGTATGGTCTGCTGAATTACAGGTTGTTGCAGATTCATGGGAGATCTACTTGAAGTACCTTGAGTACTTGTGGAGCACGTGAAGTGCTTGTGGAGTGCGTGGAGCACTTGTGGTGTGCGTAGAGCACGGGAGGTGAACACCAACTCTGTATTTGAGTTGGGTGTTGGGACCTGTGAGAGGGAGAGCTTTGGGGAGAAGAAGTACTGTTCACTTGAGGTGTGGGAAACCTCTGTAAGGTGGTGGAGAAGAAGTGGCATCTTCTTTATTGTATTCTTTTATGTATAAAGTGTTAATACAAGTTGTGTATTGTCTCTCATATGCTGTGTTATTCTGAATTCTAGTTACTTGTTGATTCTAGTTATTTCCGCATATTTAAGTTGCTTGAAGTTTGGTAATCAATTGTATGTTTCCGGTTTCGCATCCTGACAAGTGGGATCAGAGCATGTTTGTTGTTCTAGATTCCTGACAAGTGGTATCAGAGCTAAGGTTGCAGGAAGCAGGTTGTGTTTTGGTTACAGGGCACTCTCAGGGGTTTCTGATTGAGTGGGAGTAGAGCAACGGCAGATCAAAGTAAGCTAAGAATGGAGGAGTTGAAAAGCACAGATGGTTTTTCATGGTCCTATGGAAAGAAAGAGCAGGGAAAAGAAGATTGTTGGTTGGTAAGATCAGCATGAAGAAACTGAAGATACAGATGTGGCAGGTGTTGTTGCACATAATGTGTTTGCAGGTTTCTTGGATAAAGTTGAATCTTGGATAAAAGATTCGGTTGCCTCTTTCCATGCAGCCCCAGGTAGAGGAGCTGGTAAGCCTTGCCAAAGAATTGGCAAAGGGGAAGTGAAGCTGAAATTGCAGGCGGCCAACACACAGGTGTTGATGAAGGTCATGCAGGTCCCAGGTCTGGAGATATGGCTAATTTCTTCAGAAAGATTGGGTGATGAGAGATGCATAAGAACTCTCACAGCGGTAGCACTTGAATTAGCTGGTGGTAAGAAAACAGGTACACTTTATCTACTTGTTTATATTACTGATTCTTCTTCTATTGCAGAGACCTGGCTTCGTCGGCTTGGTCACATGAGCAGGAAGGAGATGCATGTTCTTAAGCAAAAGACAGATATATTTGACAGGCTTAAGAACTGGAAAGCCTTGGTGTTCTTGGAGGAGATGGCGGACAGAGTTCAGTGGATGAGGCTGGATACATCTGAGCAGAGCAGTTTGGACATGTGTTTTGATCCAAAGGAGCTCGCGGGTAAAAAGTCATCACTCACAGGCGAACACAGACACCGGCGTCGGTCAGGAGGAACCGGCGTCGAACAGACAGGTGCCGATGTCGGTCATGTGCAGACCGAAGCCGGCAGTGTCGGGTAGAGTAAGACCGACGTCGGTCAAGGGACCGACATCGGCGGTATGTAAGACCGATGTCGGTCAGGAGGACCGACGTCGGCAGAAGGGACACCGCAGGGTCGGTAGTCAGGTACAGACGCATGGAACCGACGTCGGTCAGATGCAGACTGTGGGGTGACCGAGGTCGGTCACTGTAACGAATTTTGGGTGGACAGCATGCTGTCAAGGAGTCTCAAACACCCATACGGAGGACTGAAGCGTAAGTAGGCCCTCAAATTCATGTTCCTCTTCTTCATACTTGTTGCTGATTGTAGAGCAGAAAGGATCCAGGAAACAGGTGTGAGCTAGGCAAGATTATGATGCAGAACCAAACAGGAGTTTTGGTAGGTTTGCCAGCTGGATGAAAGCACAGAGACGAATGGATGCCTTAGTAGAAGAATAGAGAGAATGGATACGTGAGACGAAAGACCAGGTATATGGTCTTGAGGGAGCTGCAGGATAGTGATACCGGGTTTGACAGGTGGAGGATGAAGCATGGCTTCAGTCGATGTCAGGGTAACTACTGTGGTTTGACTTACCAGGAGGATGATGGTCATGACATCATTCTGTTACTGTATGTGGACAGTATGTTTTGCTATAGCAGGTTAGTACATACAGGGTTTTGCTGAGCTAAGGGTAAGATTAGTTCAGTGTCATGTCATGAGGAGTTTGGAGCAGCGGAATTCTTTGACATGGGAGGCATGGAGATCACAGGTTGATTTTGTCTCGAGTGGGAGCTGATGTGAATCAGGTGTTGGCGAGGTTCGGGATGCAGAATCGGAGCACACTAAGGGCTGGACAGGTACAGTGTCCAAAATCACATGAGGTCTGGTATAGACCTGAGTATTCCCATGCAGTGGGAGCTGTCAGAGTTAGGAGCCAATTCAGGGAAGTGGGTTCTCAGGTTTTTTGAGAGGGACCGGCAGCAGGTGTTGCTATGCAGGGTCAGGACTTCACTACAGGTGTTGTAGGTTCGGATGTGGCAGGTTACTCGGATGACAAGAGGTACACCACGGGATGTGTGGTGGGTTGTCTTCAGGTGGGAGCTTGAAGAGGGATACAAACCAGGAAACAGATTAGATGGAGTACAGGTACAGGTACAGTGCAGCTGTTTATCTCTAAGTGGGAGATTGTTAGGATTGTGGAGCTAAAAGCTTCACTGATGCAAATAGGAGAGGAGGTTGCAGGAGAGTTGTTGAGTGTCAGAGACACCGGCATCGGTCAGGCCAACCGACGTCGGCAGTACAGGGCAGGAAGGCAACCAACGTCGGTCAGAGATCGGCCGGCGTCGGCGACCCCCAGGCAGACAGGGACCGACGTCAGTCGCCTGTGTGGTTCGACTGCGAGCTATTTACGGGCAGTTAGCTAACGAACCAAGTGTTTACATGAAGAGATCTAATTTTAGACTGAGAGCTGTGGATCTAATTATTGTAATTAGATGTCTAATTATTGTTTGGATGAGATCTATATAATAGACTCATGGTTGTATTGGAAAAGTGTGCTAGGGAGTAAGAGAGCATAATTATAAGCTCCATCTGTGTGTGAGGTAGAGCAATGGTGCGTTCCTCCTAGTGCCACAGTACCAGGTGTGTTGGTGCTCGATTGGAGAGCCAGCTGGGTTCTTCAAGAGTGTAGGATCTTGGTCACAGTTGCATGGCCTATATAGGAGATCTACATGGTAAGTAAGATCGTTGATCTGCAAGTGTATGTGTGTGCAAGGTCGAGGTTCACAGGTGAGCAGAATCGTTGTTTGATTTGCAGGTGTGCAAGGTCATATAGACAGCAACACAACAGGGAGCAGTATCAGGCAGGATCTACTTGGAGTACAGGTGTGTACTCAGATAGAGCAAGAGAGGAAGGCAAGGAAGTTCCTTCCATAAGTATGGTCTGCTGAATTGCAGGTTGTTGCAGATTCATGGGAGATCTACTTGAAGTACCTTGAGTACTTGTGGAGCACGTGAAGTGCTTGTGGAGTGCGTGGAGCACTTGTGGTGTGCGTAGAGCACGGGAGGTGAACACCAACTCTGTATTTGAGTTGGGTGTTGGGACCTGTGAGAGGGAGAGCTTTGGGGAGAAGAAGTATTGTTCACTTGAGGTGTGGGAAACCTCTGTAAGGTGGTGGAGAAGAAGTGGCATCTTCTTTATTGTATTCTTTTCTGTATAAAGTGTTAATACAAGTTGTGTATTGTCTCTCATATGTTGTGTTATTCTGAATTCTAGTTACTTGTTGATTCTGGTTATTTTCGCATATTTAAGTTGCTTGAAATTTGGTAATCAATTGTATGTTTCCGGTTTCGCATCCTGACAAGTGGGATCAGAGCATGTTTGTTGTTCTAGATTCCTGACATGTCTAAGGCATAATGAAGAGATTATTCCCTAAAAAAGAGGCAAAATACGTGGTCACCCAAATGTCGGCCCCTGCAACACAAATTCTATTTGAGTCTTCAGGCAAGGCTAATTATTTCTTAACCACAAAGAATGTTCATATTTCTACAGATGAAAGTCCTATAGCTAACAATCCAGGAATTGATCCAAACAAGACGTTAGGATAATTGGTAGGGTGCAATATAAATAAGGAAGGATCTTCTATCTCTAATGAAGAGAAATCTGATAGGAGATCAGCTTCTGATGATGCTTAGATCTTGGAATTTGATGGCAGCAATTCTTCCACCAACGATGGAGTCAGGACTGTGTTGATATCTCCTTAAGGAGAAATTCTTCCTTCATACAATTTGTAATTCAGCAACACCAACAACACAGTTGGATGTGAATCTCTTTTGCTCAGATTGAAGATTACTCAAGATGAAGAGATCAAACTCCTTCACATCAAAGGAGATGCTAAGCGGATAGTTTGTCAGGAATTTGATGTGGACAATCCAATTATGTGTTGGATTGAACCAGAAGAACAACCAATTATGGTAATGGACCATGCTGCTTTAAATCAAAATCAGGGGAAGGAACCCTTCACCAAGAAAGCAAGGATTTGTGGATTTCAAATTGAAGACCACATCCTACCATGGGGCAAGAAGAATAAAAAACCAAGAGGAAGACACAAAAAATTGGTTTTCTAGTGGAGAGTTCCATTCGCCCATCACTGTTTCTGGGGACAAAATGTCTTCTTGCTAGTTTATCAGGATAGAGCACTATTTTCACTGCCTCTTAGGAAGCAGCATCTGAAACACTTCAACTCTTAAAGTATCAAATTATTGCATCTATACATATGTATATTTGTATAGTTTTTAATTCTATTTTGTTTTGTTTATTTCCATTTTTGATGCCTTCTATTTCTGGGTAATATGACTCCATATCCCAATGGTACACATGAAGACACTGGAGATTCTGGATTCTACTCCCTTCAATTTTTTTTTACATTTGACAGAAGTTCCCCAATTGGAGCCAGCTGTTGTCCCCCAAAAATATCACTCATTTTTAGGATAACATTTGAACTATTTTGGTTCCTCAAACCAAAATAATCTCTGCCCTTCTCAAAATTTGTTATAAGCGTTCAAATTCCTCATTTTTTAAGCTTCTCTTAAATCTACAGACTCTGCAGGCTTGAATCTATGGACTCTATAGGAAGAAAATCTATGGACTCTGTAGGCTTAAATCTATGAACTCTGTAGGAAGAAAATCTATGGACTCTGCAAGCCAAGTTCAATGGACTTCACAGGTTGATTTCTACGGACTCTATAGGAAAGAAGCAAGCTCTCAACACTTAGGTGATTTCAAAGTTGGTTCAATGACAAGGCTCAACCAAAAGAGTTCATCGGCAAGCTTCTAAGCAAGGATTGAACCATTGAACCGTTGAACCTTGAACCACTTTGGTTCAATGGGTTCAATAGGTTCAAAGGTTCAACATTAGCAACAAGAGTTAAGTGCATTTATCAGGCTTTAAATTTCAAGGTTCAAAGTTCAACTGCTTAAAGGCTCAATGGCTTTAAAACACTTATCAAAGAGAAGAAGGCTTAAACCATTGAACTGTTGAACCATTGAACCACTTTGGTTCAATAGGTTCAACGACCAAATGGTTCAACGAGTTTGGTTCAAAAAAGATCAAAAGGACTTAGCCAAACAAATAGAATGAATCAATTGAACCATTGAACCTTGAACCAAAGGGTTCAATGAGTTCACAGGTTCAAAGGTTCAACCAGTATAATGAAGATCAAAGAGCTTAGAAAGAACAAGGTAGTGACGGATCAATGGTTCAGTAGGTTCAAAAGCTTCTACAGGCAGGTTGAATCAAAAGAACAAGTTTTCCACACTTAGTCATTTTCAGGGAATGAACCATTGAACCGTTGAAACATTGAACCACTTTGGGTAAAAGATTCAATAGGTTCAAGTTTCAAGGTTCAACGGGTTCAACAAGGCTTGTTTCAAAGAGTCTTGGTTCAAGCGGTCAATAAAAGCAAGGGAATGAACCATTGAACCAAAGTTGGTTCAATCAGTAGGTTCAAGGGGTTGCCCCAAATCCAAAGGATCAAATAGCCCTTGTAGAGGGCAGAAATGGGGCAAATGGACCAATTAAAAGGCCCAAAAGAGCAAAGGGATTTCCTTTGAAAAAGTTCCCCCGATAAAAGTAACAAAGAGATAATTCCTTCGAGGAAATTGTTCGAAAGAATTCCTTTGGACTTTTTCCTCTGAAAGAAAGAAAAGACCAAAAAACAAAGCAAAGCTCAGTGAAAAGACTAAGGTAAGAAATGAATTCTTTCAGACTTCTATCCAAAGGAATTCCTTTGAATAAAAAGTCTAAAGAAATTTAGAGAAGCTGCGGGAGGAAAGCCTGAAAGAATTTTTGAAGGCCAAAGACAAAGCAGTCAAAACAATTCTTGTGGAATTTTTGTCCATGAGAAAATGTCCATAGAAAAAGCCCATGAGAAAGCTCCGAAGGGTTCCAAAGACAAAAGGCCACCGAAGGACCCCGAAGAGTAGGTGCCCTTGCGGGGACTCTCAGCTGCCAAATTAAAGGACACTTCCCCAAAGTCAAAGGGTCACCTTCCCTTCAGGAGGATGCAAAATAAGAAATTCAAAGGAAGCAAGTAGCAAAAAAGGTTGAATCGAGAGAAAGCTGAAGAAAGTCCAAGGGGTGACGCACTCGAAGATGTCAAAGTCAAGAACAACGAACTAGCCATTGGAAATTCAAACATAGTGATGGGTGTGCGAACGTCAATTTTAAGGTTCATAAAATAGCCGTTGATTTTGAAAAGCCTTAAAGAAGAGCCAAAGAACTTAGTGACCCACTGAAAGAAAGAAGCTGGAAGGCCATCCGAAGACCGCCTGAAGGGTAGATACCCTTACGGGGGGCTCTTCCTGACCCAAAACGGACCCGAATGCATTAAAAGGCTTTAAGGCCAAGACCAGCAGGAAGTGACTAAGGAATGGAGCATCAAATTGAATCAAGGTCCCAATTCAATTAACCAGAAGAGCAAGAATGACCAGAAACATTTGCACATCATATATGTTTCTAGAAGTAGACCGCCAGGTGGATATTGAAAGATACAAACTTTCAATAGCATAACCCATTTCTCTGTATGGTGCTAAGGTGTCAATCAAATATGAACCTCTATCTATTTTTCATGTGGAGCCATATGTGCCTTATACCTCTAACATGAATTATAATATCAGTGATGAAGATGATCACCCTAGTGATAAAGAACCTCTAATTCTTCTTGATGGCATAGTTGACTTGTACCTTGATGAATGGGGAGCTAATTAGTATGGATTTGAAGAAACAGGTCTTGGTACTTACATCCTTCATGAAGAATGTGATGGAGCTCTTGAGGCAGATCCTGATGAAACTCTAAAACAAGTTGAAAGGGGAAACTACCTTTTGTACATAGATGATGATATGCATATCCCATCTATAACAAATCATGATAGTACTAGTGAGAAGTTAGTTTTGATTGCCAAAGAAGAGGATGTTCATGAAGAGATGGATGATATAGGGAAATAATTTAATGCCATAGTATAAGATTTTGAGGAGGTAAGTAGGTATGCAACTCTTCAAAATAAATATAGACCTGATGATGAGGTCAACCATGCACCCAATGAGCATAAAGAAGAGCTTGGTCTCTCTACCAAGCAAAAAAAACTATGGTAAACTATGAAGTGTTTGATGAGCATAAATAAGATAGATTTGATGACTCCCAACAATAGACATGTCAAGTTTCAAATGCATTAAAATTTGAGAAGGTTGTGATGATTCCCAATGATCAGATTGAAGATTGACAAGTAGACATGACAAAGTCCAAGCAGGATGAAACATAAAAAAAGCATCTTAGAGAGATAGATGGAGTGTTCATGAGATCTCTAAGTGATACACTTGAATTCAAAAAAGGATCCAATAAAGGTAAGTCATTTGACTAATCTCCATAATCAAGTGTTCATTGACAAATATGACTCATATGATGTATTGTTTTCATGGAGTAGAAGTGATGCTAGAAACATTATCTTTGGCCATAGTTGAATCAATGGAGAGTATTTTTTCACCTCAAGTGTTTTGAGGCATTGTACATATTAGGATAGGTATGTGTTTTCCTTCGAGTTGTTTGTGTGTTTTTCCTAGGTGTTCATGAGAGCAAAAGTGTGTGTTTTGGTGTCTTATTTTGTGTGTTTATTTCATGTTGTGTTTGGTGTGATTTTTTTTCCTTTCATAGTCATATCAGTGTCAATTATAGTGTATGGGTGACTCCATTTCCCAAGGATAGGATAAGGAAACTAGTCCTTATCATAGCAGGCATGCTACCCCCTAAAATTTGCCAAAATATTGACTAAATTTAACCCTAGGTCAAATTAGGTCAAACCCCTACATATAAATCTTTTTATAAGGTTATTATAGGTTTTAAAGTGGTCACATGGTCCTATATAATGTTAATTCATAGCTTGAGGGTCACTTAGTATGTTCTAACTTGTTCACATTTGTCTAGTTTGTCTCATGTCCTTTTTTGGCCACCTTTTGGTCATTCTAATGGAATTGTATATTTTCAAATAAAAGACATGTTTCAAGATAAAATTTAATGTACCTCATATTAGGTAATGTTATATAATGGTTTTGAAACTAAAAAGTTGTATGTTTAACATAAAAATAAGGAGATCATCTACAAAAAGTCAGTTTCAAGTAGTTGTACGAACTAGGATGGCTCATCTAGTATGTGTGAAGGCTTTAAGGAAGTGTCTTGAGATACCCAAAGGTTATTTTTAGGTTCAATTATATTAAATATATCTAAAATGGAAAAAAATTAGTTTGTCTCTCTTGTCACACTCTTGGATAGGTCAAAATGGGTCAACAGTTTTCTATTGGTACGAATAAGAGAAGAGGAGTTGGAGTGAGTGCACTTGGGGATGTTATTAGTCCTCATGAGCTCCCATTTCATGGTCATGGTTTATAGCTTAGTGGTCTATGATTTATGAACAATCACTCAAATTTTTAGTGCCTCCAAACCACCTGTGTAACCCCAACACCTTATTTTTCTCATTTGAATGCATTGATATGTGTGAACCAGGTGTTTTATGTTGACTTGAATATCATGCTCATCCTTTTCATGTTGGTTTAAACATATTTGTCATGTGTGAACATTAAATAATAGGAAAAAACATTCTCCTTATGTTATAGGTGAGCACCATTGAGGTCCGTAGATCAGTGTTACATCAGTTATAGAGTTTGTCCTCCTATGAGTGGCTTTAGATCAAAGTTAATGAAATGGTTTTCAACCTCTAAGACTATGGTGGTGGTCTGAGTAGAACCCAATGGACCAATATAAATCTTAAATCACTTGAAACTAAGGGGAGTTGAATATTGAACTTACATACATAGTCAAACCTTCTTATGGCTGTCACCTATAGCCAGTTGAAAATAAGCTTGGAACAGTCATATCGATGGATTAATAAAGTTTCAAGGTTGTGAGAAGATTTTCAAGGTGACAACAATAGGACTAAGACATTAAAAGAGATTGGAGATTAATTGTGAGAGCCAATTAAACACTTATAAGTACAAATTTGAAGAAAGTTACAAAGTGGGAAGTTTTACCTTAACCTCTCCTAAAAAAGACTCTGGTCCACAAAATGTTATTTATTTGTGAGGGTATATGAGTTATCGATAAGTCTGATGGCTTCCTTCTTGCACCTTAGGCCTAGAGGTAGCATATTGACATGATAAGGAGATTTTTTGGTCAAGTAATAAGGATGGTTGAACGGTTTCAACTTATTAAAGTTTATATTAAAAACACTCAGTAAACTCTAGTGTTAAGAAACCAAATGAACAATGCAACTTATAAGCAACACCTAGGGTATTGATGGTAAAGACAAGAGCATGTTTTCAAGGTAAAAGTAAGGCCTTTTAGGTGTGAGATGACCTCAATGACCTCAAGATGAACCATAATATTTTAAACACAATTCTTAAATAGGTATCATCACCTACAAGAGTCCTTTGACTTCCCTAATTGCCACCTACAATCTGGCTCACACATAGACTAGCCCCAAGCTAATGGAAAACATAGGTTTGGTTGATAGACAAAGGTATAAATTGATGATGGTGACATATAAATCATTATCACAATGATAACATCACACCTCATGGTATTTTTAGAGAGCAATGAAATAGAACATAGGTTGGTCAAATTGGTTCAAAGCCTCAAACTCAGTTTACCAAATCTTACACACATTCATAGTTTCAAGAAGCTAGTTTTGGGATTTTAAAGTGTTAATACCTCTAGGAGTATGATTAAGAACTAAAACTTGACATATATTTTCATCATGAATTGAATAAGACCTCCATGGTCTCATTTGGGTCATATAAATAGGGCAAGTGTCAGTTATATTATCTCAAACAAGAGGCACTCCACAGTCAACATAACCTGCAGACATGGTACATGAATGATAAAATTATGAAATGGAGAGTCTTAAAGTATATTATAATGATTTACAAGTTGAATATAATGTGAAAAAATACTTAAAATTCCCTATAGTCAATGGAAACCTTCATAGGTGGTCATATACTCAAATACACATTCTATGCCTATTAGGCCTAGAACTGGAAGTCAACCCTCATGGTTTCTAATGACACTCTTATGAACATATGATCATTAAAATAAACTTTAAATCCTTTATGGGAGATTATAAGGTTGATTGGATATAGTGGTGTGTAGAGAGAAACCTAGAATTGGTCATTTTGTCCTAATTCTCTTCCGGGGGTATCTAGAATGCAAGCTAGCTACACGAGAGCCATTTTATTTTACTCATATCTATATGGATGAGTTTAAGGGTATCTCAATAACTTATGGATAGTTTATGGAGTTCTTAAACTCAATATTTGAGGAATTGGTTCAAAGGTTAAGGGCTTAACCTTTATTAATCATCGTTAACAACCTAAATGACCTACAACCCTCTCAAGAACCTGATGAAGAAGATATGAATGGAAATGTATCCAGGAGAGTTCAATTGATTTGAAAAGTGTTTTGGATACATTTGGAACTCTCTTAGGTTCCTTTACATCTATTTATTTTGTACTGTCACTTGTACAAACAGGTTTAATTCTATGTTTTTTGCAAGATTTGAAGTAATTTAAAGGTACAAAATGGAATTGATAGGTAAAATCCATTGTGTGAGGAATGTAGATATTTTTTATAACTCCTCATACCTCATTCTCACCTCAATCATTCCTATAAACCCATTTGGTAAACTGGTTCTTGTAGACAGTCTTGAACAAGATAGTGAGAAGCAATGTGACTATCTAAGTTGAAGATGAGGGGTGTGATAATGAAAATTATTGAGGTATACATGATATACTAGAGGAAAAATAAGGTTTGAATAGGTGTCTTACATCCCTAAAATTAAATTTCATGAACAAATACAAGTCAACATAGTGACAAGTGTGAGAGCCTAGGCCTAGAAGGCTAATGAGTGACTGCAAGAAGGTAAGTGACAAGTGACAAAGAAAAGGATATCAGTTGGATAGGTGTTGTTTCCACCTTCATAAGTCATATCATATGTGTCAATGATTGCTAAAAAAAAATTACAGTTAGTGAACTCCTCATCAAGAAGGGCAGTTTCAAGGAGGAGAATATGAAGTGTCTCTATGCCAACTTTAGGATAATTATATACTTCAGATAAACACTTATCCAAGAAAACTTCATGAATTTTGTTTAACTCTTCCTCATACATGGTAATTGGTTTTCAAGTCTTGGCACTTGGCCTTATGACTATTTAAATTCATTATTTCTCTCTCCTCTCCTATGTTCTATATATTAAAACCATTTTGGCATTGCAGAAAATCCATAATTGTTATGGAAAAGCCCTACTGGTTTTACATCTTATTTTACCTTTGAATAAAGTTTTCGCAAGATATTTTAGTCTCTACAATTCTTACCTAAGTATGTCAAGTAGTTTGTTTGGATGACAAGTGATGAATGTTTTCTCCTTGCTTCTATTTTGCTCTTGTATGCATTGTGTGAGTAGCATTTATTCTAACAAGCCTCGTGAAGTGTATATGTTTGTTATGTTTATTTTGAAGTGTGATAAATATTATCAGTGTCTAACATCAGACCTCCTATTTACCCACCTCTGGATATGCATGTCAATCTACCTCCATGTAGAAACACTTATGTTATAAGACCCTTGAGTTGAGATTAGTTTTAGTAGTCTTCTTTCTTAGTGAAAATGCAAGTATGTTTGTGGAGTTATCTTTGGTGTATCACCTTCATTAGTATAGTTTTATTTTACATTTCCTTCTTCCCTTTTCACCCCCAATAGCGAGAAGTCTAGTGTAGTGTGTGAGCCTAAAATATAGATCAAGGTAGCTAACCCTTCAAATCTAGAGATCTATCTCTTTTAGTAGCTTGTCTATATACAGAGATAGTTCCATGTTATCCCAAATTTGAGAAGGTCTCATTTTCTTCTATAGGGATAAAATTTTGGCTATAATAGGTAGTACTATGGTCATTAAGTGTCCTTGAACCTCAATGTACATTACCTCAAAATCATGAATCAACCATTGTAGATGGAATTATAGATTTAGGTTTGCTCCACACTTGAAAATAATTGATAAATAACTTTAAATGTGCAAATTTTCATGAACAAACATCATGCCCCATTGAATCGGTGCCAACTATAATTTTCATAATGTGCATAAACTAGCATCATGCCCAATTGAAATCAAAAATAATACATGTGTACATGAACCAACATCATGCCCAAATAAATGTGTACATTATTTATGTGTATTCATGAACTAACATCATGCCCAACTAAATTTGTCATGTAAAATGGATTACATATGACTTGCACATGCCCCTAAATGCATTTGAATCTACGTCAATTTGAAACTTGTCACTCATGGAGTGTAAAATGGAGTACATATGCCCTGCATATTCCTCTAAATTATGTTTTAAAATTATAAATAATCCCAATATGATATATGAATCATATTTGAACTCTAAAATCTAAATATTGTACTCAAATATAATTATGGAGGCTTTAGTCTCCATTAAAAATCCCTCTAATGTGTCCCCCTTTGGAGGTGAGTGATGGATCCTACAAGACACTCATGCCAAAAGAAAAGTGAATGGTATCATGTCATGTATAAATATAATCTCATTTAGAATCACGTCAACATATGAACAGTATGTCATCATAGTAATGTATATAGAATTACATATAGAATGGAAAGGTCGTATAAGTGGTATGTCAAAATAGATGTATCTATGAAGTACATAGTAATAATTGTCACTACATAAGACTATGCATTAAAGAATTGCATGATTTAAATCATGGCACAACACATAAAGGGGAGGTGTGTGATATACATAATGATACTTACAAACATAGCAATCAAACAAGCTCAAAAAACACAACACACAATGTCACATAATAGCATATAATTTCACACACAAGGCTAAGGGCCACATATAAGGGACATAAAGATGTCTCTAACAATGAAGGATAAGGAACCACGAACAAGGGGCATGAATGTTACAACAATCAAGCCTAAGGAGACACAAATAAGGCCAAGTAGCCACACACAATAGACAACAATAGCTATCCTATAATATAAAAGTAACCACTTTGAGGAAGCATAAAACAAGTGAAAACTATTCTACACTATCCATATATGTTAGTATCATAGCATAGTAAATGGCATGTCCATGTATCACTATGTAAGAAATGAGTATCTAGGAAGGCATGTCTAAACAATGTATGTAACTACTCAACATGGTAAGGAGGTCATAGAAATATATAACTTTTGATAATTTAATGTGGAATTAGATGCCTCTAGCTTTGGTATGGCCCTTGGGTATAGGAAAGGTCCAACATCTACGTGTCCATGTATGATCTATATCTCCTACATTGTTTTCATATAGCTTGTGAAATGCATGTGTGTATAAAAATAATATGAAATATACCAAACATATGATAAATAACATATGCAAATAATGTAATCTAGTAGTTCATGTCATGCTCAGATCTTGATTTTTTATTTTTTAACATATTTGATTTTTTTGTATTTTCTTGATTTTTTTTGTATTTTTAAATCTATTGAATATAATGCAAGGGTGATAGAAAATTACCCCATCAATGGGATAGTCATGGTAGGTGCTTGTATCATATGGTGCAAGAGTTATCTTTCACGAGTAAAAGGTAGCAAGTGTAAGTGTATCAAATTTTGAAAAGGAATCATGTCCTATAATATAACCATCATCATCATTGCTCATAGAATCTTATGTATAAATTGCTTTAGGATATTTAAGACTCTGTGGAGCCTAGTGTAGTAGCAAAATGTATAAATATTTGCATTCATTGTGGAAAATTTTGAACTATATATTTATAGTAGATATAGGCATCTTGGAGTCTTGAATATCTCTCTGATGTGGTAACTATCATGAAATTGGTTCCCTAGGAGAATCAAATGTTCTTTGTATTGATTATATAGATAAATCCTATATGACTGCAATAATTGTCTTGGAACATCAATCCATAATGGGATTAAAAATTGCCTATGTATAATGATCCTGAATAAGAGTAATAACTAACTATAGTGGTGTTGGGGGTGGAAGAGAAGATACCATTGGCTGAAGAGGGTACTCATATTGAATACCTGAAACTATAACTACCATATTGCAATGTATATACATGAAACATCGATGTACTATAGAAGGTACTACAAGAAGCTTCTAAATCTGAAGGGTGTCCTAATAACATGTCAAAGACTCCATTGCTCAATATGATTAGGAATGAAGTACTCACTATGGTGGGGCATACTTAGAGAATTATCACAATACATCTAAGGGTGTCTTGTGTATGTCCATTATACCCTTTGATCACTCTTTAAGTGTCTTATATATCATTTTGTGTGTATATCATAGAGTTTGAGAAGTGTCATGGTATAAATATTTTGTCTTGAACCATTATCAACCTCAACACTATGTTTAGGGTTCTCATTGATGTGAGATCATATGAATAATGCATAGAAATCAAAGTCATCATCAATAATATCACTATCATCAAATGCAATCATAGGTCATTATCATAATCTGCTCATAAGTTTGCCAATAATCTTGTCAATTGGATGGAAATATGTCTCATTGGCAGGATATGCATGGTACATATGATATACTTCATAAGTATCCTTAGTTTATGTTTCCTCATGTTTTGGAAAATGGATCATTAAATATTTTCTACGTATAGTTCCCATTTGTTTGTGGTATTGTTGATGCAGTGGATTGCCCCCTCGACAGGAGGCCGAGCTCCTGCCTTCCACATGTCACAATGGAAACTCCCCTCTTGCCTGTGGGCCAGGCAAAACTGGGGGGAGAGTCTCTATATAAGGGCTAGCTCCCTTTGATGCATCTGAGTTATTCCAGTAAGTTTCTAATATGTATATATATAGGGGGGTTGAAAAGAGAGGAGGATGCTGAAAACAACATAACCTAACCTAATAGGGTGATGCACCAAACAAGTTTGGTCTACTCACACTCACACTCTGAATCATAAGGGCACATACATACACTCTAACTAGTAAGAGGGCCAAACTACAAGAGGCTTGACATGGAGGCTTTAATGGAAACACATAGAAAAATGACTTACCATAGGCATTATAGGAAAGGTGCACTGTCTAGTAACCTCCTTCTACCTCTACACTCTAGGAACAGCTCTTCTAGAAATGATGCTTTGTATATACCAAGTACATTGGTATCAACTCTGTGAAAGCATTAAGAAGCAATGACTAGACACAAGACTAACACTCAGACGCACTCAGAGATATATGCAACTAGAATAGAGGTAAAAAATGCATATTCTATTGATTCCAAGTACATAAATGATGCTTTGTATATACCAAGTACGTTGGTGTCAACTCTGTGAAAGCATTAGGAAGAAATGACTGGACATAAGACTAACACTCAGATGCACTTAGAGATATATGCAACCAGAATTGAGGTAAAAAATGCGTATTCGATTGATTCTAGGTGAAAAATGGCAGAGCTTCGCCTTACAATGTGAGAGATCTCTTTCTCAAATGAGAAGGTATAATATATAGAGAGAAGAGAGAACAAAAGGTGCCCCTCTTGGAAAAGACTTTTGGTGCCCTTTTACAAGTGGCCCATGTGTGTTTCGAGCCTTGGGAAGAGGAAGCCGCTTGATAGATAATGTTGTGCCAGCTCCTACTTTGACTTTAAGTGTTTAAAAACATAGGCCGCACCATTTGTCTACAAACAAGACTAATCCTTGAAGGCACCCACGCGGTTTGTCTACGCATAAATGCAAAATGGAGAAAAATGGGTCACACTGTTCACTATTTACACCCTTTGATGACCACTTGGCAAGCACTATTCCAACCGCTAGAGTAACTCCTTAAATCGACACCTTCCTTTGCCACTTAGACTATTTTGTCCCTTTTTGCACTTGGCTCTTTTGTCTCTTTCTCTCTTTGTCTTTTCTAGCTCTTTCGGCCCTTGGGGGCTATCTTCTCAGCCTTGCTGGCTCTTTGGGCTCTTTCATTAGCAGGTCACTGAGTTTATTCTTAACTTTTGTCTTTTCCCAGCTTCTTCAGGGTTTTTATGGTTGGTGCTCAAGTATTTAAAGATCAAATAGATATTTCCTTGGTGTAAAATTGATCTTCACAGGCCCGTCATTGTTTGAAACCAACGGCTAGTTTATCCCCCTAAAACTGACGGCTTCGGGCCCGTCACCATCCTTGGAAATTCCTTCAGCCTTTTCTTTTGATCATTCTCAAAGGGGAAGTGTCCCTTCATTTTTGGCTAAGAGTTCCCCGCAAGGGTACCTGCCCTTCAAGGTCCTTCGGCTCCTTTTGATAGTAATATCATTCAGAAAAAATGTTCGAAGGATTTCTTCCTTTGTTTTTGCTTATTTCCCTGGGTCTTTTCTCTTCAATCGGGTTTTTGTCTCGGCCATTCTTCTCTTGAACAAAATGTCTACAAGAATTGTCTCACTACAATGCTTCCCTTCCTTCTAGGTTTTCTCTTCGGTTTTTTCCTGTGGCTTTTCCTGAATTCCTTCTGACTTTTTTTTGAAGGAATTCCTTCAAACAAAACTCTGAAAGAAATCATTCTTGCCTTTGCCTTAGTCTTAAGTCCTTTTTCACGAGATTTTTTTCAATCGTAGCCTTTCTAAATTTCTTCAAAATTTTTGTAATAAGGAATTATGTCCTTGTTTTTCGCTTTGACTGCCTTCAAAAAGTGCCCTTCTGGAAATCTACTTTGGTACTGTCACAGACCAAGTTCCCTCCGCAAGGGCACTTGTCCTTCGGGAGACTCTATTGAATCTTCCCATTGAACCGTTCCTTTGAACCAAGTTGTTGAACCAACTGTTGAACTTTGCTAATGAGCTTTGCCATTGAACCAAAGCGATGAACCAAGCACTTGAACCAAAATGACTGAACCAAACTATTGAACCAAGCACTTGTCCATTTTGCACCTAAGTGTTGGGAACCTATTTATTGCTTGCAGAGTCCATAGAAAAAGGCCTACAAAGTCTGTAGAAATTTCAAGACTTGTGCAAAATCAAAAGATGGACTGGCTCAAAACAGTAAGGGAAGAAGGGGATCGATTTTGGCCTGCTGGACCAAAAATGGTCAACAATTGTCGACTCCCAGGGGAAGCATGCCTACTATGCTTAGAAATTAGTTGCCTTAAAATCCATTGGGCATGGATTCAAGGTGTAGCTTTGAAAGAGTTAGTAACCGCCTTGAGATATCCAAGAATCAATCATGAAACTTTTACCCCACACACAAAGGAAAACACACACAAGGCTAAAAACACTACTTGTGCAAACTGCACTTAGGGAAAACAGGGAAAGAAAATTGAAAGCAAACTACTATATATAGCTAACCAAGTATATTTGCCTCCCTCTTGGATCAAAAGGAAAATTTCTTAAGTCCCCTTCTTGGCAAGAAAACTTATGGTGCCAGACAAGTGGCTGAATGAAATGGAGATTTGGTGACCTGCTCCTCTTGCCTGCCACCTCGATTGGCTTGCATCCAAGTGGATCAGAGTCAAACATGATTCCAACATATATGTACTCTTCTTGTTCTTGGAAGCTTGTTGAATGTTGGTCATTCATGCTGGTGTGTTTCATCAAGAAATCAATGGCTATTGGCTCATCACCATAAGCCCTTTGATATGCATAATCCCTTTACAACGCACCATGGTTTGACTCGTTCCCTTTTGTTTCATTGAAGACACTGTCAAACTCATCCTCTGCTCCCTCATGGCCTTTTTAAAGAAGGGTGACTATTGTGATGTTTGAAATGGAATCACAAATTGATTTCTCATCCCATAGAACATCACCTTTTTGTTCAAAGCTCTCTTCTTCAAGGCTTTCCTCAAGATGGACCAGCCTCTCCATTTCTTGCTCAAGGACCAGAGTTTTTAGATGTTCAAAGGCATCCTCCTGATCTTCCTCCTTCTCAGGCTCCTCAGCATAGTCATCCTCCTCATATAAGCAACAAGGAAGTTCATCAAACAAAGGGGGACAGAGTTCACCATGCTTACGTTCCTCTTCATATTGTTGGAACATCTACATGTATGCATGCCTTGTGTCTTCTTCATTGCTGATGATGTCTTTTGAAGGAGCTTCCATGATTATTTCATCTTCTTTGACATCCATGATAGCCTCTTGGGAAGCTATAGATTGGATCTTCTCTTCCTCACTCACCTCTTGCAAAATAGGTTCCTCCTTGAGAAGGGATGAAGCAAAAAGCTGATGATTAAAACCATGTGGAAGAGGAGGTAGTCCTTGAGCTAGAATTGAATGATTCTCCTCCTTCCATTTGGCCACCACTTCATCTATATCAGATGTGGCTTGATAGCTATCTTGAAGGTGTGTAGATGGGGTGTGTTCAGACATGGAATTTATTGTTTGGTCTGAAACGTCCATCACATGTTGGCTGAGGAATCTTGCTCTGGACTCCAGCTCTGTAATTAGCCTATCTATATCTTCTTGAAAAAGCCTTTTTTGGAGGTCACAAGCATCATCATGGTGAGTATGGGTAGCTTCATCTCCTTTAATGTTTTGAGCAAAACCTTTCTCCTCCTCCTTTTTGCCCCATGATTCCACTGTTTGCTTCCAACTCATGACCTTGGGAATGGACATTTGCTCTTGTGAATAGGCAATAACTTTATCCTCTTCAAGTCCTGAGCTGGTTCATGATATTCCTTCTTCAAACTTGGAATCTTGACATCATGTTGAGAGACCTGAGAAGGCTGAGGGAGATTAGGAAGGGTTTGCTCATGCACAGGAACAATTTCCTGAGGAGAGACGTGTTGTTTCATGGTATTCCCTTCCAAGGAGGATTCACACTCTAAGGAATTGAGAAGGTTCATTTCCATGAAAGGTTGCTATAATTCCCTTTGATTTTTGAAAGCTAGGTGTAATGGGTTAAGAGCAGGAGTGATTAATGCATCGGATGAGCTAGAGTGAGAAAGTGTTATCTGCTAGAAAGGATTTGGTGCACAAGAGGGGGCTTTCTTTAGAATAAGAGGGGACACACAAGGCTGACTGCTCTGAATGAATGAACTCTTCCATTTTTCTACCTCCTCCTTCATGGATTATAAGGCCTAAGCTTGCCTGAACAAACACTCCTCTTTGTACATCAACTCTTGCTGATATCTATACTGCTCATCCGATCTGTCTATCTCCATCACCTGCTTCTCAAACTCCAGTGCTACTTCCCTTATTGTTGAAGGGCAACTAGGAGAGTTGCTTGAGGTGATTCCATGAATAGCTTGAGCTTTAGTTATATAAAGGAAAACAAAGTCCATGATTCTTATCAATGAGATTATACATACAAAAAATAATATTTCTTGATGGCACCTGGACTGCT
Source organism: Torreya grandis (assembly GCA_037957365.1). Classification (NCBI taxonomy): domain Eukaryota; kingdom Viridiplantae; phylum Streptophyta; class Pinopsida; order Cupressales; family Taxaceae; genus Torreya; species Torreya grandis. The sequence goes on along the minus strand of JARHVA010000052.1, from coordinate 6,702,592 downwards.
TAACCAACTGATTCAACTCAGAGTCACCATTGGTGTTGATGAAAAAACCTCCAAAGGCTAGTTCGTTAAAGAACACACCAAAATTATTTAAATTTTTGGACAAAACTTGTCCCATAATTGCCTGATTAAAGGTCAGGTGTTGTATTAGTAGTTCGTTCTACTGTAACAGGACTAGCACCAATCTAGGAACTTTTTTGAGTGTCTGAACGTGGTCCCACTGGGTGTGCCAAAAAAATTTGATGCAGTGGATTGCACCCTTAATAAGAGGTCGAGCTCTTGCCTTCCACATGTCACAATGGAAACTCCCCTCTTGCCTATGGGCCTGGCAAAACTAGGGGGAGAGTCTCTAGATAAGGGCTAGCTCCCTTTGATGCATCTGAGTTATTCCATTAAGTTGCTAATATAAATATATATATATATATGGGGGTTTAAAAGAGAGGAGGATGCTGAAAACAAAAGAACCTAACCTAATAGGGTGATGCACCAAACAAGTTTGGTCTACTCACACTCACACTCTAAATCATAAGGGCGCATACATACACTCTAACTGGTAAGAGGGCCAAACTGCAAGGGGCTTGACATGGAGGCTTTAATGGAAACACACAAAAAAAGGACTTACCATAAGCGCTGTAGGAAAGACACATTGTTTAGTAACCTCCTTCTACCTCTGCACTCTAGGAACAGCTCTTCTTATCACCTACAAAAATGACACTTTATATATACCAGGTACATTGATGTCAACTCTGTGAAATCATTTGGAAGCAATGACTAGACACAAGATTAACACTTAGATGCACTTAGAGATATATGCAACCAGAAAAGAGGTAAAACATGCATATTCTATTGATTCTAGGTGAAAAATGGCAAGGCTTCACCTTACAATGTGAGAGATGTCTTTCTCAAATGAGAAGTTACAATATATATAGAGAAGAGAGAACAAAAGGTGCCCCTCTTGGAAAAGACTTTTGGCGCCCTTTTACAAGTGGCCCATGTGCATTCTAAGCCTTAGGAAGAGGAAGTCGCTTGATAGATAATGTTGCGTTAGCTCTTAATTTGACTTTAGGCATTTAAAAACATAGGCCACACCATTTGTCTACAAACAAGACTACTCCTTGAAGGCACCCACATGGTTTGTCTGCTCATAAATGCAAAATGGAGAAAAATGGGTCGTGTCGTTCACTGTTTGTGCCCCTTGATGACCACTTGGCAAGCACTATTCCAACCACTAGAGTAACTCCTTGAATCGATGCCTTCCTTCACCTCTTGGACTATTTTGTCTATTTCTGCACTTGGCTCTTTTGTCTCTTTCTCTCTTTATCTTTTCTAGCTCTTTCGGCCCTCAGGGGCTATCTTCTCGGCCTTGTTGGCTCCTTGGGCTCTTTCATTAGCAGGTCGCTAAGTTCATTCTTAACTTGTCTTTTCCTAACTTCTTTGAGATTTTTTTTGGTTGGCACTCAAGTATTTAAAGATCAAACGGCTATTTCCTTGCTATAAAATTGACGTTCGCAGGCCCGTCACTGTTTGAAACCAACAGCTAGTTTATCACCCTAAAATTGACAACTTCGGGCCCATCACCATCCTTGGCAATTCCTTCGGCCTTTTATTTTGATCATTCCCAAAGGGGAAGTGTCCCTTCGGCTTTGGAGAAGTGTCCCTTCATTTTTGGTTGAGAGTTCCCTGCAAGGGTACCTGCCCTTCGGGGTCCTTCTACTCCTTTTGATAGTCATATCCTTCAGACAAAATGTCTGAAGGATTTCTTCCTTTGTTTTTTGCTTATTTCCTTAGGTCTTTTCTCTTCGGTCAGGATTTTGTCTCAACAATTCTTCCTGTGGACAAAATGTCTGCAAGAATTGTCTCGCTATGACGCTTATCTTCCTTCCAGGTTTTCTCTCGAGTTTTTTCCCGCATTTTTTCTCGAATTCCTTTAGACTTTTTGTTTGAAGGAATTCCTTCAGACAAAAGTCTGAAAGAAATCATTCTTGCCTTTGCCCTAGTCTTAAGTCCTTTTTCATGAGATTTTTTTCATTCATAGCCTTTTTGAATTTCTTCAGACTTTTTGTTTGAATGAATTATGTCCTTGTTTTTTTCCTTCGACTACCTTCGAAAAGTGCCCTTCGGGAAATTTGCTTCGGTACTGTCACCGACCAAGTGCCCTCCATAAGGGCACTTGTCCTTCGAGAGACTCTATTGAACCTTCTCATTGAACCATTCCTTTGAACCAAGCTGTTGAACCGATTGTTGAACTTTGCCGATGAGCTTTGCCATTAAACCAAAGTGATGAACCAAGCACTTGAACCAAAATGACTGAACCAGACTATTGAACCAAGCACTTGTCCTATTTTGTGCCTAAGTGTTGGGGACCTATTTATTTCCTATAGAGTCTATAGAAAAAGGCTTGCATAGTTCATAAAAATTTCAAGACTTGTGCAAAATCAAAAGATGGAATGGCTCGAAATAGCAAGGGAAGAAGGGGACCGATTTTGGCCTACTAGACCAAAAATGGTCAACAAATTAGTGACTCTCAGGGGAAGCATACCTGTTATGCCTAGAAACCAGTTGCCTTAAAATCCATTGGGCGTGAATTCGAGGTGCAACTTTGAAAGAGTTAGCAACCACCTTGAGATATCCAAGAATCAATCATGAAACTTTTACCCCACACACAAAGAAAAACACACACAAGGCTAAAAACACTACTTGTGAAAACTGCACTTAGGGAAAATAGGGAAAGAAAACTAAAAAAAATACTATATACAGCTAACCAGGTATATTTGCCTCCCTCCTAAATCAAACGGAAATTTTCTTAAGTCCCCTTCCTGGCAAGAAAACTTATGGTGCCAGACAAGTGGTTGAATGAAATGGAGATTTGGTGACCTGCTCTTCTTGCCTACCACCTCGATTGGCTTGCATTCGAGTGGATCAGAGTCAAACATGCTTCCAACATATATGTACTCTTCTTGTTCTTAGAAGCTTATCAAATGTTGGTCCTTCATGTTGGTGTGTTTCATCAAGAAATCAATGGATGTTGGCTCATCACCATAAGCCTTTTGATATGCATAATCCCTTTACAGCACACCATGGTTTGACTCGTTCCCTTCTATTTCATTAAAGGCCCTATCAAACTCATCCTTTGCTCCCTCATGGCCTTCTTGAAGAAGGGTGACTATTTTGATGTCTGAAATGGAATAACAAACTGATTGCTCATCCCATAAAACATCACCTTTTTGTTTAAAGCTCTCTTATTCAAGGCTTTCCTCAAGATGGACCAGCCTCTCCTTTTCTTTCTCAAGGACCAAAGTTTCTAGATGTTCAAAGGCATCCTCCTGATCCTCCTCCTTCTCAGGCTTCTCAGCATAGTCATCCTCCTCATCTAAGCAACAAGGAAGTTCATCAAACAAAGGGGGACAGAGTTCACCATGCTTATGTTCATCTTCATATTGCTGGAACATCTGCATGTATGCATGCCCTGTGTCTTCTTCATTACTAATGATGTATTTTGAAGGAGCCTCCATGATGATTTCATCTTCTTTGACATCCATGATAGCCTCTTGGGAAGCTATATATTGGATCTTCTCTTCCTCACTCACCCCCTATAAAATAGGGTCCTCCTTGAGAAGGGATGAAGCAGAAAGCTGATGATTAAAACCATGTGGAAGAGGAGGCAGTCCTTGAGCTAGAATCGAATGATTCTCCTCCTTCCATTTGGCCACCACTTCATCTATATCAGATGTGGCTTGATAGCTATCTTGGAGGTGTGTAGATGGGGTATGTTCAGACATGGAATTTGTTGTTTGGTCTGAAACATCCATCACACATTGGCTGGGGAATCTCTCTCTGGACTCCAACTCTACAATTTGCTTGTCTATATCTTCTTGAAAAAGCCTTTCTTGGAGGTCACAAGCATCATCATGGTGAGTATGGGTAGCTTCATCTCCTTCAAGGTTTTGAGCAAAACCTTTCTCCTCCTCCTTCCTGCCCCATGATTCCATTGTTTGCTTCCAACTCATGACCTTGGGATTGGAACTTTGCTCCTGTGAATAGGCAGCAACTTTATCCTCTTCAAGGTTCTGATATGGTTCATGATATTCCTTCTTCCAACTTGGAATATTGACATCATGTTGAGAGACCTGAGAAGGCTGAGGGAGATTAGGAAGGGTCTGCTCATGCATAGGAATAATTTCCTGAGGAGAGACGTGTTGTTTCATGGTATTCTCTTCCAAGGAGGATTCACACTCTAAGGAATTGAGAAGGTTCATTTCCATGAGAGGTTGCTCTAATGTCCTTTGATGTTTGAAAGCTAGGTGCAAGGGGTTAAGAGCAGGAGTGATTAATGCATTGGATGAGCTAGAGTGAGAAAGTGTTATCTGGTAGAAAGGATTTGGTGCATAAGAGGGGGCTTTCTTTAGAATAGGAGGGGGCACACAAGGTTGACTGCCTTGAATGAATGGACTCTTCCATTTTGCTACCTCCTCCTTCATGGATTGCAAGGCCTGAGCTTGCCTGAACAAACACTCCTCTTTGTACATCAGCTCTTGTTGATATCTATATTTCTCATCCGATCTGTCTATCTCCATCACCTGCTTCTCAAACTCCAATGCTACTTCCCCTATTATTGAAGGGCAACTAAGAGAGCTGCTTGAGGTGATTCCATGAATAGCTTGAGCTTGATCAAAGTTATATAAAGGAAAACAAAGTCCATGATTCTTATCAATGGGATTATACATACAAAAAATAAGATTTCTTGATGGCACCTGGACTGCTTAACCAGCTAATTCAACTCAGAGTCACCATTGGTGTTGATGAGAAAACCTCCAAACGCTGGTTGGTTAAAGAACACACCAAAATTCTTCAACTTATTGGACAAAACTTGTCCCATAATTGCCTGATTAAAGGTCAGGTGTTGTACTAGTGGTTCATTCTACTGTAATAGGACCAGCACCAATCCTGGAACTTTTTTGAGTGTTCGAACGTGGTCCCACCGAGCATGCCAAAAACTGTTGACACAGTGGATTGCACCCTCGACAGGAGGCCGAGTTGCTACCTTCCACACGTCACAATGGAAACTCCCCTCTTGCCTGTGGGCTTAGCAAAACTAGGGGGAGAGTCTCTAGATAAGAGCTATCTCCCTTTGATGCATTTGAGTTATTCCAGTAAGTTGCTAATACGTATATATATAGAGGGGTTGAAAAGAGAGGAGGATGTTGAAAACAATAGAACCTAACCTAATAGGGTGATGCACCAAACAAGTTTGGTCTACTCACACTCACACTCTGAATCATAAGGGTACATACATACACTCTAATTGGTAAGAGGGCCAAACTACAAGGGGCTTGACATGGAGGCTTTAATGGAAACACACAAAAAAAGGACTTACCATAGGCGTTGTAGGAAAGGTGCATTGTCTAGTAACCTCTTGTTGCCTCTGTGCTCTAGGAATAGCTCTTATTATCACCTACAAAAATGATGCTTTGTATATACCAGGTACATTGGTGTCAACTCTGTGAAAGCATTAGGAAGCAATGACTGGACACAAGACTAACACTCAGACGCACACAAAGATATATGCAACTAGAATAGAGGTAAAAAATGTGTATTCTATTGATTCCAGGTGAAAAATGGTAGGGCTTCACCTTACAATGTGAGAGATCTCTTTCTCAAATGAGAAGTTACAATATATATAGAGAAGAGAGAACAAAAGGTGCCCCTCTTGGAAAAGACTTTTGGCGCCCTTTTACAAGTGGCCCATGTGCATTTTGAGCCTTGGGAAGAGGAAACTGCTTGATAGATAATGTTGTGTCAGCTCCTACTTTGACTTTAGGCATTTAAAAATATAGGCCGCACCATTTGTCTACAAACAAGACTGTTCCTTGAAGGCACCCACATGGTTTGTTTGCTCACAAATGTAAAATGGAGAAAAATGGGTCACGTCATTCACTGTTTGTGCCCCTTGATGACCACTTGGCAAGCACTATTCCAACCACTGGAGTAACTCCTTGAATCGACACTTTCCTTTGCCACTTGGACTATTTTGTCTATTTTTGCACTTGGCTCTTTTGTCTCTTTCTCTCTTTGTCTTTTCTGGCTCTTTCGGCCCTCAGGGGCTATCTTCTCGGCCTTGCTGGCTCCTTGGGCTCTTTCATTAGCAGGTCGCTAAGTTCATTCTTAACTTTTGTCTTTTCCTAGCTTTGTTTTTTGCTTTGGGCTTTTTTTTGGTTGGCGCTCAAGTATTTAAAAATCAAACGGCTATTTCCTTGTTGTAAAATCGACGTTCACAGGCCCGTCACCGTTTGAAACCAACGACTAGTTTATCCCCCTAAAATTGATGACTAGAGGGAGAGATAAATTGTTTCACTAAAGTAACTTTTGTGTGATTTTTTTAAGAGGTTGAGGTAAGCATGAAAATATACTCTTATGTGGAGGATCTTAAAAAATCCTTCTTATAGGTTTTTATATTGTGTTACTTGTAATCGTGGCTTTAGTCTTGTTGTTAATTGATTTTCCATTATAATTTGGCTTGATTTGAAAATTGTCATTTGAAGTAGTAGTATTAGATGTGTATTTAATCTTATTGAGTGAAAATAGCTTGACTTCTTGGTCTCTCATTGTATGGAACAAGTCATTAAAATATCTAATTTTTTTTAATAATATAGACTCATGATATGGTGCAAGTAAACTTTGCTTGAATTTATATTGTAAATCGTTAGCTACCATAGGATCAATCATCTTAGCTAGCATGATCGTGTATAAAAGTACATATTTACTAATTGGCTCAATGGGCCCTTGCTTGGGTTTGGAAATTTGTGCATAAGTATTTTCTCATCAATTTTGATAAATAAATGTGCTAAAAACTGATCAGCTAAAGGAAGGCACTAACTAATAGAGGCGGAATATCATATAACCATATTGAAGCATATTCTTTGAGACTCCTTGGAAATAACTTGGTTATTATCCAGTTGTTGGTTGCATAATCTAAGCATGTTACATGGAAAGCTCAAACTTCTTGTTCAAGTTCACCTTTTCCATCATATAATAGGAGCTTGGGAGCTACAAACCCTAAAGGTAGCAGATATATTTTCATCTTTGGAGCTAAAAGATCATGGGGCAATGCATGAAACTCCAATGAATGACTAGATCAAGATGTACCTTTCTATAACTGCAATAGTTTATCTTGTAGAGTTGTAATAGTCTACTCAAGGTAATGTGTATTAAGCAAGGTAGATGGTGTAATATGTGTAGTCATCAAAATATGGGAGTAAGTCTCCTGCGTAGGCATAAGCATGAAAATATATGAGAGGCCGTGTGTTTCCCCCACACCTTGGGTAGATATCACATGTATAACTAGTGGTTTAGATGTAGGAATAGTAAAGGGATTGTACCTTAGATGTGGAAACCTTACCTTGGTGATTAGATTTGGATTTTAGAATTACCTTTAAGAATCCATCCAAATTATGAGGGTTTTGGTTGATACGGCTTAAATTTTGAGAAAAGGCTTGAAATTGTTGAGGGTCTACCCCATTAAGTTCATTAGGATTAATTATATCTTAGTAATCTTGGTTATCTTGATTAGCATGTTTTAGATTAGTCATGTGATCATTATCATCCATTTTCACATAATCATTGATAATTACAACATCAAAGGAAGATGAATAAGAAGGCAAATTCATTATACTTTCATTAGTTATTTTAGGTGAATTAGAATAAATCTGATTGTGTTCGATTTGTGAACCACTTAGGCTAGCACTTCATCTTAGAGAAACAAGGGACCTAGCATTCTTAGGTGGCATTGGAAAGAAACATGCAATAAAGAAGAAGGCTAGGGCCTAAGGAAAAATTGTGCTTAGTGTTAAATCATCACAAATCAGATTTGAAAATTGAGCTTGAAATAAAACCTTAAAGCAAAAAATCTAAAATTCTATAAAGAAGGAATGAAATCTTGAGAACAACCTAGGGTTTGGCATTGTTCAAGTAATATATGAGTTCACCAATATGTTTACCCTTGTTTGGATTAATTTGAATCACAATAGGATAAACTAGTAGAATTAATTTAGATTGTAATATAAAGCATTCTAGCATAAATCTAAACATAATTGATTGATATATATTTGATAATGAAATTTACTATTTATGGAAAGTACTAAAAAAATCAAGATACTTGGATTTAATTTATGACTAATTTATTGTTGTTGTGTTCTAATAGTGGAAACAAACTAGAAACAAGCATGTGATTTGTCTAGATCTAGAATTGTGTCTTTGTACATGTAGGGTTGGTACTATCAAGCTTGGGCAAGAGTGTTGATGCTACTATCTGTGGTTGGTGTTATTATCTTGGGGAGGTTTGTCTCTTTGTGACCATATATATATATATATATATATATATATATATATATATATATATATATAGTATATATATATATGTGACCTTTGATTGCATGCACAACTCTAGAAATTATCTTGCTTCTCTTTAAAACCCTGGGTCCAGTTGTGAAGAATGAAAACTTGTAAAAGGTGAGGAAGTGTAATTGGGTTAAGCTAACCCAAATCATCCATATTGATGATATACCACTACCTACGCATCCAATACTCTAAAGAGGGAAGTCAAGACACATGTATTTCTTTCCCTTGGTGTGAATGTGTGATTGTGCTCTTTCACTATATGAATGCACCTATAAAATTTGGATTTAATTTTGAAAATACTCACTTTTAACTTGGCTTGATGTGTTTTAGACTTGGCTGATGACTACCCTTAATGCATGATTTTTAATTTGGAAAGAATAGGGTATATTTTCTTAGTGTGCAATAGTGTATATATGTTTGATAGATAAGTATCGAGTGAGTACCAAGTGTGGGTTTGATTTGTATTTATATGATACCATTTGGGTAATATCTTGTGCCAAAAACATGTTAGGTAAATGGGTCGACCCATAAGAAGGGTTTAATTTTTAAAAATATTCAGTTTTAGATTAAAGGCGATAACATCAACCTCAAGGCAATAACGTCGACATTACTATCTAAGTGTGGTGTTGTTGTCCAGGAGATAGAAATGTCAATGTGATATTTTGGAAATGTCTGAGTAGGATATTTATTTGATTTAGCATAGATAGGAGGGTTCCTGTAGGTGATTGATATCAACTTAAAATGGATTGAGCTCATAAATAGCATGTAGGTGTGTAGGAATGGAAAGTGAGAACTATTTGTAGATGCACAAGTCATGTAAGATAAGTGTAGGTCAAGATTGGCATTGCCAAGTGCCAAATACCATAGTTTAGTGTCTACAATATCAAGATAGACAAAAATATAATTGGATTAATCCTAAGATAGGCAACTGACTAATTTGAAGGTGTTCATGGGAAAATGTAGATGACACAAGACTATGAAGTGTCAAATTGGAAGGGAAAGTTTACAAAAGGGAAATAAATGTAATAAAATGAGCCAAATATACCAAGGCATGAAAAAGGCACCATAATTACATGGCTTTTACTAAAGTTAGGTTTCTACATTATGAACATGCTAGGTGAACACCCATCTTAGCAAGTAAGGTCAATGGTCTAGCATTTAGGATCTAACATTAAGCGAACATGAATCAGAGCACTCGCATAAAGGCCATCCATCAAGAAATGAGGCTCTATTAGTGAACATTAAAGACACTCAAACATTGGCAGTGGATGTATTAGCATGTAAGGGAATTAAAATTTTAGATATCGTGCAAAAAAAAACTCTAGAATTTTCATTCTTTGTTTGTAGATTACTGAACTCTAATTTATTTTCAAAAATGTCTCAGTGTAGGATTTTTTTTGTTGCAACATTAGAGTTCAAAGTTAATTTTTATGGGGAATATATTAACCATGACATGTTTGTCTCGGTATTTGCACCCAAGGTTAATCATAATTCCCTTGTAGTCAACATTACTTAACTCCATATTTTTTAAAGGCACATAAAAAATTAATTTAGCCAAGTTTAGTTTGGAAAAAATAACTACAAACTAAAGTGTAGTTAATCATGTAATTAAAGTAACAAATCAATGTAATTCAATTATTATTTATAGGAGAGTTTTAAGAGGTGGCATAACATTATGTATTTGGATCCATAGTTTGGTCCAACATTCTTGATGAGCAAAGGAAGTTCAACTAGACCCCAAAACTCACAGATGTCTCTTCATAGGGTGTTTATTTGAAGTGTTGCATTTGATGAAGTGTATTTTTATGCAAATACAAAGAAATAACGTTCACAAAAGAATCTAAGAATGACCATATATCTCTACATGAATCATATTCTAATGATGAGAATCAAGAAGTATCAAATATCGTGTATCCAAAGGAATTGAATCTTGAATCTCAAATTGCTAAAGAAGAGCTAATGAGTCAATATAGTCCTAGACAAGAGGAAGATCCTCCTAAGCCCCTTACATGGTAAACATCCACTCTTGTTAATGCTTCAATTTCAAGGAAAACACAACTTCAAAAATTGAAGGCTTTCATGATGAGGATTCGAGAGACATGTGATCCATTTGTATTCCATGAAGCTAAAGAGCATTATGAATGGAGATGGGCTATGAAATGAGAAAATCAATCTTTATCATACATTGAAGATTTTTCCATGGATAAAGATAAATAATCTTGTCAAGTGCAAGTGAGTCTATAAGATTAAGTTTACAACGAATGGGGCAATAGAGAGAGATAAATCTCACTTTGTTGCAAAAGGCTTTTTACGAAAGGAACTAGCTAAAATGAAACCTTTGCCATGGTTTTCAAAATGAATAATGATTTGAATTCTCCTTTCTCTTGCAACAAAACATGGATGGTAGGAGCATCAGATGGATGTTAAGTCAACCTTTCTACATGGATATCTCAAACAAAAAATCTAGATGGATTAACCACCCAGTTTTTAAAAGGATAGTGGATATGTTTGTCATCACAAAAAAATCCTTATACATTCTCAAAAAAGCACAACCAATTCCATATGTATGAATGAAATGACATCAAGATGACTAAACACAAGATCACAATGAATGACAAACATCTGAATTTCAATTCCATTTTGCGATGAATTAAAATAGGCATTTTGGAGGCTCTTAACTAATTTTCTTAACACTTTTTGTAGAATTGTTATCCACACTTATTGCTTTAATATTTGTGATCTTATATTATCTCTTTCAAAATAACATGTCCCATGTTGTGATATGAAGAAGAAAACACACTTATAAGTTACATTTTAACTAGTAATTGCATCACTAGTGCAAGTTTTCACATTGTCAGTATGTTGGGGAATATTACAGCGTATTCTTGTAAGCCATCCATAGGTTAGAATAAAAATGCATGAAAAAGTGCTATAATATTCCTATCGATGGGGAATATTATAGCATATTCTTATTGACCATCCATGGGTTAACATAAAAAATTATGTAAAAGTGCTAAATATTCTTATTGATATTGTATACATGTTAATGCCAACAAATACAATATTATTAATTAAAACGAAATTAAAAATTTGTCCCTGTATATCTTTTGATAAAAAATATCTTGAATGAAGTGAAAGTTGCATTAAATGGACCCATATAAAGTCTTTACAATCTAATATTCCTCTTAAATCATTCTACTTATTCCAAGTTATGTCTAAATTACTTTACTATTAAGATATATAAATGATAAAATAAAAAACATTAAGCATTAGGTCAAGTATATGAGATCTTACTCTTGGTATCCATTAAGAGCTAGTTTTCAATTATCATTAATATTTCATTATAATCTCGAACAAAGAAATTTTTGAAATTCATATTTATGTAGAAAAACCTTAATATATAAAGAGTATTGGACATATAATCTAAGTACACTCAATGGTCCATATGTATGTGTGTGTGTGTGTTCATAATAAAAATCTTTATGGACACAATTATATGAAATTTACAACGAAATTTGTGAAAGTTTCAACTTTAATTTTAAATTTCACAATTAATTTGCTAGCACAATAATATATTTATAACAAAAAAATATACAACTTATTGCTTATAATAACAATACATCGATATTAATATAACTTATGCACTAATACATGATTCGATTATAATTGAGCCAATATGATATTTATAAAAATTGTGAACCAAAGATAACTTACAAAACAATACATTCTCCAAAAACTTTACCACAAAAAAAACTTAAAAGATGAATTGCAAAAAAAGCTTCCTACCCTTACTAACCAAAGAAGAAAATTTAAAAATCTAACTTATTAATGTTAATGCCAATAGTCTATAAACTTTGTCAATAAAAAAATTAAAAGCTGAATTACAAAAAGCTTACTACCCTTACCAACCAAGGAAAACAAAAAATTAAAAATCTAACTTAGTAGTGCTAATGCCAATGGTCATGTTTGTAAACTTGTGGTTAAAAGATAAGTAGAGGACACTAACTATGATAAAATCTTGATTCCAATTTCTGTGCCAAAATGATAAAACCTTGAGAGATTACCATATGCTTGTTGCTTTTACGATCATTAATTGTAAGAATGATGTAGTATGGCCATTACATAGTAATAATATAAAAATAGATAGGGTTGCAATCTATAATTTTGTATATTTTTAATGATTATATTCATAAAGATATAATTTATACTAGTAGTTAGAGGTAATGATTGTGGAGTATAATAGTGTGAGATGTTAATAAAAATAGTTGATTTTATATTTAATGTCCATTTAATATGATTGTATAATTTTTTTTCTTATTAAAGGTGATGAAAAATTACAATACCTTACCAGTTACCTATCACTAGTTAACAAGAAATTTTCAAAGAAAGTAATGGAGTTATTAATCAGTCTAAAACTATTCAATGATAAAAATTATGTAAAATCTAAAATAAATACCTCACTTTTAATACATCTTAACATTTTCCAAATAAATATTTTTAAAATATTTATACTAATTATTAACATGTCATGATATTATAATTATAATATTAAATTACTAATAACAAATAAACAAAACCTAAAAAAAAATGTAACTTTAAATTTCATACTAAATTTAATAAGAAAATATATTCATACAAAAATATTGAAAGGGGTACAAACTATTGTAAAACTTTTTGGACTGCTTGTCAAAAATCTACATATAGATTTTTTATGAACTTTGTTCCTATATTGCTATTTTTGTAATCATCGATTGTAGGTGCCCATTTGTTTTCTTTTTCTAATATTTTGTCTATTAAATATTTTATTTCTACGACAATGTAAACAATAGTGTGTAATTTAATTGGTTTCATTTTAATTTGTTGAGAATGTCCAATCAAAGATGTTATTATAAAAAGCGTCTCATATGAGACCATTAATTGAGATATAGCATTAGCCATGATAAGGATGTTTCATGTTTTTGAGGGAGTACTTGGTGACATGCTAACATCCCTAGGACATTAAAGGACATCTCCAACAAAAGGGGCACTTGAGGACACCCTGATGTCCCCAAGACATTGAGGGATATCCTCAATGTATGCCCTGACCTAATGTTCCCGGTGTTAACAAGTTAAACAAAATCATATTTATAAGATTTATAAAACAAAAGGGGAGCATTTTCAAACTATTATGTTCACCATCACTAATCAATGTTGACTATTTAATTGTTTAATGTTCAATCTTCAATGTCATTGATATTATTGTTATTTAAATTCCATCCCTTCAAAAAATTTAATAATATTTAAAAATTTACTTGTACAATTTAAAAACTATAAATATTTTGTTCAATATTTTTTTCCATGTATATAAAGACGGGGGGCCAATGACAATGGTGTGTGTGTGTGTATGTGTATATGTATATGTATATAAGATGTGTGTGTACATATATATATATATATACACACACACACACACACATACATATACACACATATATACATACACACACACACATATACTCTCTTGTCATCACCCCCCAGCCGCTCCTCTGCATCCCTCCTTGCCCCCAAAATCTATGTAATTTTTTGTCATCCCAAAAAAAGCATCTCCACTTAACCTATGTCCCAGAAGCTTAAAGAAAGATAGTCAAATGTTACTCTTAACTTATATTGTTTAATGAGGCAATTATGTGGATATTTTGTTGACATTATAATTAATTAATGCACCCATGATTATTATTAGCACTTTTGCACATTGTTATCATTGCTTATGACCTGGGAAGGTAGCCAGGAACACTATAGCCATAATGTAAGACAAAAAAAAGGCAAGAAATGGAGGAACTTCAATCTTAGAGACAGGGCCTCAATTTGTTTTGTATAGTCACCCAATTAGATACAATACTGGAACAAAATCCTTATTATAGTCACCCAATTAGATACAATACTGGAACAAAATCCTTATTAGTGAGATATGCCACTTTATTTGGAACAAACTTGTAACTTTTAAACACTCGAATTCGCAATAAACACAAGATGAGGGACCAAAAAATACAGAGGAGGATGCTCGCGCATCACCTCTAAAAGATATTAGTTCCGAAGAGGAAATGCTAACACAGCAACTTGTGGACTTGCACCCAAAGTCAAATGCTTTTTCTTAATGTAGTAAGGTAAGCCTTTACCTTTACATTGTAGAGTTTCATCGCCTCATAACCCTTGAAGCTGAGTGGGTCTGCATTTAACACTAATCCACAAGTGTTACTTGTTTATCTATGTGCCAGTTATAGAATGGTCCTTACCAAACTTAAAACATGGATGGGGCTATCCCAAAATGAAAGATTGCATAAAATATTTACCCTTTGATAGATTATCGCCAAACGAAAAATTGAGATTGTCATTTTATTTATTTTGGGTTAAACCTGCCTGCTGATGTCCATCCAAGGGAAGAATAATATCTAACAAGATGATCATGAATTTGCTATAGAAGTTTTTTTATGCTCACATGAGAATTACAAAGCTTTACACCTATAAGATATATTTTATTTTTTGAGAAAACAAATTCAATATAACCCACAGCATGTAGAAAGTTTACAATGTAGAGACAGCCGTGCAACCATAATCATTAATGATGGAAAAAAAATCCAAAGCCCTGTCAAAGATGACAGAAGTATACACTGCCTTCTCTCCCAGATGGGCATACTGTCTAGTTTTGCCATGTGGCACAGCATTATTTTCCACGAGAGGTCTAATTGGCCTTTAGTAATGAATTATGTTCGAGTACTGCCAGTATTGAAATGAAGCTCCAATACTCTAGAGCTTATGTCTTCAATGTTGTTTGTTTTGCAATTTCTGCGGCAAGGTCCTTGGTCTCCTTCTCAATCCCTTCACCAAGATTGTATCGTACAAATCTTCTAACTCGAATATTTTCTCCTAAAGATGCAACTGCCTGCTTCACAAAATCTTTAACAAGAATGCTATCATCCTTAATAAAAGGTTGTTCAAGCAGTGCTATTACAGACAACCTCTTTGTTATCCGCCCTTCCACAATCTTTTCTCGAATATTCTCAGGTTTTGTAAGGAGGTCCTCCCTCTGCATTTCTATCTCTCTTTCCTTTTCCACTACCTCCTTTGGAATATCCTCTATGCTGACATGCTGAACTTGTGGATAGGCCGCTACCTGCATTGCCAAGTCTTCTACTAGTTGCTTGAAGATATCCCCTCGTGCAACAAAATCAGTCTCACAGTTGACCTCAATCAGAACACCTATACGGCTGTCATGGATATAGGAACCTACTCTTCCCTCGGCTGCTATTCTTCCTGACTTCTTGTCAGCACTTGCTAAGCCTTTCTTCCTCAAAAACTCCTGGGCTTTTTCAAGGTCACCATCTGTTTCTGTCAGAGCTTTCTTACAGTCCATCATGCCTGCTCCAGTTTCCTCCCGAAGTTGCTTTACCAACACCGCAGAGATGACAATTTGCCTGCATAATTTCATCACTCAATACTCAGACTGATAAAACAAGATTCGCATATATCATTCATAAAATGTAAATCCTAGTAATAGATAGAAGTGTTGACAAAACTTTAATAACATACATGCATAAAACAAGGTCATTTCTGTGGTAAGGTTTCTGGATATAACTGCATCGAAGGTTTTAAAACTGGCATTTAGGATGAGCTTCTTCACCAATTCATCCACGAGAAACAAGATGTGATATTATGGATTAAAAAATAACAATAATAGATATGAACATGTAGGTAAGGTCTTTTCTAACAAGAATATTCTCAAATCTACAGTTTAGTTCCACATTCACAACCCCTGTAGTTTGACAGTTCATATCATTATGATGATTACATGGTTCAACATCTTCATCACAGATACGTTTCAACAATCTGGACCTACATCTACACTCCCACGTTGCAGTTAAATTTGTTTACAAACTACTCAGAACAAGCAAGATTGGCCCTTCGCGAACATATAAAAAGTAAAGCTTGCAGCAAAAGATGAGAAATGACATCTAAAAGTGTTTACTGCAAAACCCAAAAACAAATCGCTGTACTTGACAAGCCATCAACAGATCATTTGACTTAAAGGGAAACTCGCAAGCTTCTATGCAGTTCAAATATTTTTCTCATATTAATAATTATCCTCAAAATAAGACAAGGAGCGCCTAAAAAAAAAATTACATATGGTAGACCAATATTTAGTTTCCAATCAAAACAGATTCAACAAACAATAGTATGAATTTATCTCAGAAAACCCAATTGAAGGTGGGGGCTATGATCTGGAAAATTAACAATAAATAGGCATCGCCTAGCAACAAAATCGCACCCACCACTCCCTCCATTCTCTCTAACAAGTATACGCACATGTAAACAGTTTCTATCATCTGAAAAGAAGACAAACTATAACCGAATTACTACAACGAAAAGAAAACAGAAATTGGCATGCATACAAGAAGTGCTTCTTGGAAAGCATATCATCCAAGAGAGTCCAAATATATGATCTCTTAAATGGCTCAAGAAAACAGTCGCCTTCATTTAAAAGGTCAGAGATAAAAAAAATTTAAAAAAAATATTACTGTCCGACTTCAGCAAAAAAGGGCCAATTTTATTTTTTTTTAAGTTAAGATGAGCCAAAAATATATATTTTTGGTGGTTTTAATGCCAACTTGCATGCCAATCATGTTGTTTGTGAATAATGTTTGTGCTCATGTGCCATACTGTATGAACAATTATGACCATTTGCAGCATGAATGCAAAGATTAATAGTTTGAGCTGTGTCACATCATTTTGGACTGGAAGGCAGGTAGGTAGGCATCAGATGATTTTGTTTATACAATTTTAAGTTCCTTGCATAATAAGGTCAATCTAGAAAAATAATACCCGATTGATAAATGAGTGGTTGGAAGATGGAGTGCGGGAAGAAGAAAAAACCAGAAACCCTAACTTTTATAGTAGGATTGGGTCACCATCAATCGAAAGCAGGTCATCGGGTATCGAAAGAGGATGTTTGCACGACTAAGAAATGGATTGGTTTCTCAACAGGTGCAAGAGCAAAGGAGGCGGAGGTTCAAAAACAAACAGAGACTTGGAAGGCTCCAGAAGCTATTGTCAAAGCTTTGATTTCTCAACGTTTTGAAAACTTGGATGGCGTGAAACAATCCCCAAGCCTCAGAACTGAAACCCTTGAGGAGGAAAATGTGGTTTTGGCCCTGCATGAGTCTGCTGGTTTGGACTCACAAGTCCGGGAGGGTTTAAATATTGGCAAGGATAAAGAACTTACTTGGGAATCCACTGATCTCACACAAGCTGTCTCGTGTCTAGAGGAAAGGGCATTGATAAGTAAGTTTGCCGGGAAATGGCCAGCCATATGTGAAATCGAATCTTGGGTGGAAGAAAATTGGGGTAGGGATCTAGAGCTTAAATTTCTGCCAAAAGGTTTTTTCACTGCCATTTTTCCTAGTAAAGATCAAGCTCTTAATAAACCCCTCTGGGCATTGCATGGAGCTGGTTTATGGCTCCAACCATGGAAGCCTAACTTTGATGTGATTTCAGAACATCCAGGGAGATACCCCACCTGGGTTAGATTTTTCGGTCACCTGATGGAATATGGGAGTCGCGAATGTTTGATGGCTCTAGGAAATTTACTGGGATCCTTTATGGAAGTAGACCCGAAAACAGAGGATGGAAATCTGGCCTCCTATGCTAGGATTCGAGTTTTGATCAATCTAAAGGAAGAAGTTCTGGAAAAGATTCTTATCAAATCTCACGGGAGATTTTGGAGTCAACTTATTGATTTTGAAAACATCCCTTTACGATGTTTTAAATGCAGAGGTATTGGACACATTCAGAAATGTTGTCCAGAAGTAAAACTAGCACTAGGCCATCAAAGGAAAATTTTTGCCAGATCTGGAAACCGGTTTCCTCATCCTCAACGACCTTTCATTTGCGCAATGCTGGGAACTTTTGGTCCACACTAAAAAGAAATACGGTGGAGGATAATGGGCAAAAGTCTTAAACAGAGGAACATCTTGACAAAGTTTTACCTTCACCTCTAAGGACTCAGGGTAATGCATCGCCTTCTCTCCAAGATATTCCTCCTTTTTTCTGAAAATCTCCAAAAAACAATGGTGCTAATATTTTTGAAACGGAAGCCTTGCTGAATAAGCTAGGTAAGCTTGATACACTTTCTCCTAACACTATGATCAAAGGATGTGATTTCAATTTTGAACAATCCCAAACTATCAAGAGTATCATTCAACACTCTGAACATAGTATGGAGAAAGCTAATACACACACCAAAAGCAGCCAAATTTTGAGAGAAGACAATCCTATGATTGAGGCTTTGATTAGTGACTTAGAGGTGGAGGAATCTAAATCGGAAGATGAGCTGAATTCCAGAGAATATCAGTCTATTGCACAAATTCAAAGTGCAACGCAGAAACCAAATTGTGGTCAAACCAAAAGACGAGGAAGAAAAAATATGCAGGAACTTATTGCTAAGGAATTTTCTATTGGCAAACAAGGTACTCTTTCTAAATTTTTTGGCCCTGAAAAGCGGGAGGTGGAAGTCCTCCCTTTGGGATTATGAAAATCTTACCCTGAAATGTTAGGGGACTTAACGCCCCTAACAAAAGACGTTTGGTAAAATGTTTGCTTGCAATAGAATGCCCTAATGTTTTGTTCATTCAAGAAACCAAGTTAAGCTTAGAAGATGCTACAAGTCTGATGAGATTTGGCTGGAAAAGTGCGCATAGTTCCTTTGTGGACGTTGATGGGGCTTCAGGAGGTTTAGCACTTGTTTGGGTTCCATATAAAGTGCAGGGGGTCATCATTGAAACAAGTCTTCACTGGCAATTTTGCAAAATCTCGTCTTCGGTCTAATATGAGTTTCTTTCTGTGTAACACTTATGGGCCTAATGAGGCACATAGTAAATCTATTCTTTGGGCTGAATTGACAAATTTGTTTGCTCGTTTTGAAAATGCTAAAACTGTAATGGGAGGGATTTCAATGCATTTTTGCATCCCTCAGAAAAACAAGGTGGCAAAAGCTATGGAACCCCAGGTAATCTAGAATTCTCTCAGTTTATTACTAGTAATGAGATTTTAGATCTATCTCACAAACTGGGCAATTTCAGTTGGAGTAACAAAAGATGCAGGGACCATAAAAAATTTTGGAGTGACTAGATAGATTTCTAGTTTCAAATTCTTGGTTATCTCAAAACTGGACGTTGGAGAGTTTCATTTTATCCTTTGCTGGTTCAGATCATTTGCCTATTGCTTTGTCTGTTAATATTGATCAGATGCCTCCACACTGTCCTTTCAAATTTGAAAAAATGTGGCTCAGGGATTGCTCTTTGCCCGGGCTCATTGAGCAATGGTGGAAGAATTTTAGTATTCAATCCCATTCCCCCATGTTTCGCAAGGCAAAGAAACTACTAAATATTAAGGGTTGTCTTAGGCAGTGGAATATTGTTTGCTTCAAAAATATATTTCAAGAAAAAGTCATGGAAGCAGATCTAGAAAATCTTAAACGAATTGTGTACCAATTCAGTATGGATCAATTTTCGTATGGGAAAGAAAAATCTCTTCTTGCTGAGTATGAAGAATTGCTCCAGCGTGAAGAAATATTCTGGAAACAAAAAACCAAAACTAAGTGGTTAAAAGGTGACAGGAATTCGGGTTTTTTCCACAACTCGGTCAAGATTAGAAGGAACTTCACTCACATCTTGCAAATAAGTTCGTCTACTGGTAACATTTTGGGCAACCAACAGGGCATTAGGAATGAGGCGGTCAATTTCTTTTTTGATATAACAGCGATATTCTTTCGGATCTTGAAGCCCAGAACCACAACTTAAGTTTTATCCCACGGCTGGTTTCTCTAAAACAAAATGAGAGATTAATGGCTCCTTTTACATTGGAGGAAGTCAAAAATGTAGTTTTTGCTATGGAAAAGGATAAGGCCTTTGGTCCAGATGGATTTCCAGCTGATTTCTTTTAGAGTTTTTGGGATTTGGTGGGAGAGGACATGTTGCAAATGGCGGAAGAATCAAGAAAGAGGAACAAAGTTTTTGTTGATCTTAATGTAACCTTTATCTCACTCATTCCTAAGGGAGAAACGCACGAATCTTTTCGCGACTTCCGGCCTATTTCTCTGTGTAACACGGTCTATAAAATTATCTCAAAATCAATGGCTATAAGCCTTAGACAAATACTGGTGTATTTGATCTCAGAGGAGCAGATAGGTTTTGTCCTCGACATGTATATTCAGGGAGGAATGATCTTTCAGAGGAGCAGATAGGTTTTGTCCTCGACATGTATATTCAGGAAGGAATGATCATTGCACACGAAATCATCCATTATCTATCACTCATCAAAAGGGTATGATGCTGAAGCTTGATATCAGCAAAAGCTTATGACAGCGTAAACTGGCGAATCCTGCTAAAGATCTTGGAGAAATTCGGTTTCAACAAGCAATGGTGTAATTAGGTCTTCATCTACATCTCTAGTCCTAAATATTCTATCCTGGTTAACGGCAGTCCAACGGGCTTTTTTGAAACCTCCAGAGGCATCAAACAAGGTGACCCTCTCTCTCCTTTTTTGTTTATCCTACTGGCTAAGGCTTGAGGAAGGGCGGTGAAATTCGCCAAGGAAACATTGTCGCTCCATGGCATTCAAGCTATTGAAGGCATTGATAATTTTACTCAACAATTCGCTAATGATACTTTCCTCTTTGGTAAAGCGTCAGTTGCGGAAGGTCAAAGCTTCAAAGCTATTTTAAATAGCTATGAAGCTGCTTCAAGTCAAATGACAAACATTAGGAAATCTGAAAAAATTTCTTAAATTGTTCTGAGCAAGAACAACAGGCCATCTCTTTAGTTTTGGGCTTAAATATTGGCAAACTGCCTTCTAAATCTCTGGGGGTTCCTCTCTTCTCTAGACTTTCACAAACTGTTCATTGGGATGGTTTAGTTCAATCTTTTAAAGCTCAGTTGGCTTCGTGGCAAGGACGATGATTGACTTTGGTTGGCTGAATCACTCTCATTAAGTCAGTCTTGAACTCCCTTCTGGTATATTGTTTCTTAGTGCTACAACCTCCTTGCCATATTGTCAAACAACTCAACAAGAGTATGAAAGATTTCTTGTGGTAAAGAGCTCAGAACCAAAGCGTTAGGATCTTACAGCACAATTGATTACTTTTATATAAGCAACTAAACATGGAATTAAACCAGAAATAATAAGTAACTAGAAATCAGAAACATCAAAGAATAGGAGATACAAGAAACAACCAATCTTGTATTAAACTCTTCTAGAAAGAAATACAATGAAGAAATCTCTCTTCTCACACCTCTCAGATGTACAGATCTCTTTCCCTCAAGAGTTCTCTCTCTCTCTCAATTACAACCAACTCCACTACTTGAATTGATTCACACTTTTTTCTTCTTACAATGCTATGAGGATCTAACCCTATTATATAGAACTAGGATTCATGAGCCATGCATTCTCTACCGTTAGATGCACTTCTTAATCAAAGGTTCAAATCTGTCCTGCCAAAAATAGAAAAGCGGACTCAAGACTAACAGTTAATCTTTACATGCAAACTGACTGTTCTCCTCAAAATTAGAATTTTGGGAACGCACAGATGACCGACGTCGGTCTCTGTCTGTCTGCATATGACCGATGTCGGCCGATCCATAACCGACGTCGGTCGGTCCTGACCGATGTCGGCGACTATGTAACTCCAGCAACCTCTGCATTTGCTCATCTGGTGAAGCTTTTAGCTCCATAACTCAACAATCTCTCACTTGGAGATAAACAGCTGCACCTGTACCTGTACAACAACATCCTCTAGCTTGTTTCACCATCTTCAAGTCCAATCTTGAAGAGCAACAAAAGTTGAATGAAGATTCAACTTCTCCTTTGTTACCGACTTTGTTAACATATCCGCAGGTTTCTCATCTGTATGGATCTTTTCCAGCTTCAACTGTCCATCCTCCAATACCTATCTAATGAAGTGGTACCCAAGTTGTATATGTTTGGTTCTTGAATGAAAGGCTAAATTCTTTGCCAAATGAATTGCACTTTGACTATCACTGTACAATCTGCAACTCTTTTGCTCCTTTCCCAACTCTTCCATGAACCGAGTCATCCAAATCATTTCCTTGCTAGCCTCTGTGACTGCAATGTATTCTGCCTCTGTAGTAGACAAGGCAACAACCTTCTGCAACTTTGAAATCCAGCTAACCGCCATTCCACCAACAGTGAACACATATCCTGTGGTGCTTCTCCTGCCATCCAAGTCACCTGCCATATCCGAATCTACATACCCATGTAGGGAAGTGTTTGACCCTCCATAGCATAAATGCCTACTGCTAGTCCCTCTCAGATATCTGAGAATCCACTGAACTGCTTTCCAGTGTTCCTTTCCTAGATTGACCATAAACTTGTTGACAACTCCCACTGCTTGGGCAATATCAAGTCTAGTACATACCATTGCATACATCAAGCTCTCAACTGCTGAAGCATATGGAACTCTACTCATGTATTCAACCTTATCATGTGATTTAGGACACTGTTCTTTGCTCAACTTGAAGTGTCCAGCGATAGGTGTGCTTACCGGTTTTGCATCCTGCATATTGAACATCTCCAACACCTTGTTCACATAATCCTCTTGAGACAATCAAACTGTGATTTTTCCTGTCTCTCTTAATACTCATGCCAAGGATTTTCTTTGCTGCTCCTAAATCTTTCATGAAAAATGTGTGAGCTAATTTTACCTTAAGCTCAGTAATATCCTGCATGTGTGAACCTGCAACAAGCATATCATCTACATACAGTAACAGAATAATATAACTACCATTATCCAATCTGTTAAAATAAACACAATGGTCAGATTGACATTTACTAAAGCCATGCTCTGTCATAAACCTGTCAAACCTCAAATACCATTGTCTTGGAGCTTGCTTAAGACCATATAAGCTTTTCTTCAACTTGCACACAAGTTTCTCCTTACCTTTGACCTCAAAACCTTTCGGTCTGATCCATATATATCTCTTCATCCAAATCTCCATGAAAAAATGCTGTCTTAACATCAAGCTGCTCAAGATGCAAATCCTCAATAGCAACTAAAGACAATACAGTCCGAATAGAAGTCATCTTTACTACAGGAGAAAAAATTTCACCAATATCAATACTTGATTTCTGTGCAAATTCCTTTACTACCAACTTGGCCTTATGTCTCATTTGTCCATTCTCTCCTTCCTTTAACTTGTAAACCCCTTTGTTTTTCAGTGCTTTCTTTCCGACTGGCAACTCAACCAAATCCCACGTTTGATTCTCTTTCAAGGAATCAAATTTCCTCATTCATGCCATGCTCCCACTGTTTTTTGGATTCTACCTGCATTGCCTCATCAAAACTTTCTGGTTCTCCACTATCAGTGAGCAACAAGTAGTATAAAAAAAGGGAATAACGAATTGGAGGTTTACTTACCCTTTCAGACCTCCTTATGGGCGTTTGAGACTCATTCACAGCTTGTTGTCCGCCCAAATTCCTTTCTGTCAGTGACCGATCTCGGTCATCTCTGGTCGATGTCGGTCTGAAACTGACCGACATCGGTTCCACCTGACCGACGTCAGTTTCTTTCTAACTGACGTCGGTTTCTATCTGACCGACGTCGGTTCCTTCCTGACCGACGTCGATATCTATGTTTCCCTGTGAGTGATGATTTTTACCCACGAGCTCATTTTGGATCATAACCTCATCCAAATCACGATTGCCCTGCTCAAAATTATTCAGCCTCTTGAGCTGATCACTGTACATCACCTTCTCATTGAAAACTACATCACGGCTTCTAATAAATTTGTTAGTTTCTAAATTTCACAACCGGAATCCGAAATCTCCACAACCATAACCAATGAAAGTGCACCGCATAGATTTAGCATCCAGCTTCTTTCTATTTTCTTTATCAATGTGCACAAAAGCTTCAGAACCAAAAACTCTGAGAAATGAAAGATCTACCTTTTTACCTGTCCACGCCTCTTCTGCAATTCCACCGTCCAGTGCAGTAGAAGGTCCTCTGCTAATCAGAAAAACTGCAGTATCTACAGCTTCTGCCCAAAACTGTAAGAGCAAACCAGCATGCAACCTCATACTTCGTGCACGCTCCATTATTGTTCTATTCATCCTTTCAGCAACTCCATTTTGGTGAGGTGTCCTTGGAACCGTCATTTCCCTGCATATTCCACTCATAGAACAGTAACTATTGAATTTATTGCTGTAGTACTCACCACCATTGTCAGATCTAAGGCACTTCAATCTCAACCCTGTTTCATTCTCAACCAAAGCTTTCCATTTTTAAATGTGTCAAAAACATCAGATTTTTTCTTTATGCAATAAACCCATACCTTTCTTGTAGCATCATCAATGAAAGAAACATAATACCGTGATCCTCCAATAGAAGCTACCTGAGCTGGTCCCCACACGTCTATGTGAACAAGCTCCAACTTGTGCTTCTTTGTTGACCCAGTTTTGAGAAACCTCACTTTCTTCTGTTTTTCAAAAATACAATGCTCATAGAAATCTAGATCTATGCTTTTCAAATTTGAAAGCTTACCTTTTGATTTAAGAACATTCATTTTCTTCTCACTCATGTGACCAAGCCTACAGTGCCACAACTTTGCATCTACATCTGAAGTAGATAAAACAAAAGGAGAATGATCAGTAATACAAGTAGATAGATAAAGTGTACCTACTCTCTTACCTCTGGCTAATACAAGTGCACCCTTGGAAACTTTTCAAGATTCAGCTGTGAGAGTTACTGTGCAATCCTCATCACCCAACTTTCCTGCAGAAATCAGATTCCTCTTCAGGATGGGTACATGCATGACATCCTTCAACACCCATGTGTTGCCATTATGTAATTTCAGCTGCACTTTTCCTTTGCCAACAATTTGACTAAGCTCATCATCCGCTAAATAAACTTTTTCAAAATCTCCATGGACATAATCATTGAAAAATTCTCTATTTGGGGTTGCATGGAAAGAGGCACCAGAATCTAAAACCCAAGATTCTACTTTATTAACCAAAGAAAATATAAAAGCATCATGTGCAACAATACCTGCAACTTTTGCTTCTTCTTTATTACCTTCATGCTGATTTTCTTCTTTATCTTTCAACCAACAATCTTTCTTTGCATGCCCTTTCTTTCCACAATTCCAGCAGGTTATTCTTCTTCCGATTTCTGGATTTGGATCTACTTCTCATCTTTGACTTTGACCTTGATCTCCCTTGCTTGCCCTTCTCTCTTTGCCTTCCCCTGCTTTCAATACTTAAGCATTACTTGATGTTTTCTCTGTGTTTTTTCTGCAAATTTTTTCATTCAAGATTACACTAACAACATCAACTTTCAAGATATTTGAAGCAGATGCAGTATTACTAACTGCCATTACTAAACTATGCCAACTTTCAGGTAAAGAGCATAAGATTAAGAGAGCCTTAATTTCATCATCAAAAACTATTTTGACTGAATTTAACTGATTTACTATTGCATAAAAATCATTAAGATGACTAGATACCGATCCACCTTCCTGCATTTACAAATTAAATAATTGCTTCATAAGATATACCTTATTCGAAGCTGAGGGCTTTTCATATAAATTTGCCAAAATATCCATTAACTCTACCGTTGTCTTTTCCTGTGATAAGTTGGAAATCACGGAAGATACCAGGCTCAACTTTATAGATCCAAGAGCCTTTCTATCAAGAACATTTCATTCTTTATCTTGCATATCTGTGGGCTTGCTTGAAACCCCACCCAACGGTAAGTACAGATCTTTCTGATATAGATAATCTTCTATCTGCATCCTCCATAATTGATAATTTTTGCCATTGAATTTCTCCATTCTTAGCTTACTTTCTTCTGCCATTGCTTTACTCCCACTCAATCAGAAACCCCTGAGAGTGAACCTGTAATCAACAAACACTAACCCGCTCTGATGAACCTTGTTAGTGAACCAAGCTCTGATACCACTGTTAGGATCTTACAGCACAATTGATTACTTTTGTATAAACAACTAAACACGGAATTAAACTAGAAATAATAAGTAACTAGAAATCAGAAACAGCAAATAGGAGATATAAGAAACAACCAATCTTGTATTAAACTCTTCCAGAAAGAAATACAATGAAGAAATCTCTCTCTTCTCATACCTCTCAGATGTACAGATCTCTTTCCCTCAAAAGTTCTCTCTCTCTCAATTACAACCAACTCCACTACTTGAATTGATTCACACTTTTTTCTTCTTACAATGCTATGAGGATCTAACCCTATTATATAGAACTAGGATTCATGAGCCATGCATTCTCCACCGTTAGATGCACCTCTTAATCAAAGGTTCAAATCTGTCCTACCAAAAATAGAAAAGCAGACTCAAGACTAACAGTTAATCTTTACATGCAAACTGACTGTTCTTCTCAAAATTAGAATTCTGGGAACGCACAAATGACCGACGTCGGTCTCTGTCTGTCTGCATATGACCGATGTCGAGCCGATCCATAACCGATGTCGGTCGGTCCTGACCGATGTCGGCGACTGTATAACTCTAGCAACCTCTGCATTCACTCATCTGGTGAAGCTTTTAGCTCCATAACTCAACACAAAGAAAAATCTCACTCTTGAAATGGGAAAGGGTATGTAAAATCAAGAAAATGGGAGTTGGAGTTAAGGATATGAATCTTCAAAACACAGCTCTTGGGGCGAAATTGGTTTGGGGATCGATTTCCAAACCCTATGCTTTATGGTCTAAATTGTTAAGAAGCAAATATCTAATTCTAGATAATCCATGGAGCATTATTTTTGTTGCTAATCCCCCAAAAGGGTCACACTTTTGGAATTTTCTTTTAAATTGCAGGGCTATTATTGCAGAGCATGTTTCCTGGAAGATCAACAATGGAAGGACTGCTAATTTTTGGGAAGATTCGTGGAATGATCACAAGCCTATAGTTGAGGTTCCCCACTTGGAAGAGGTTAGGCAGGTTTTATCTGTTGCCTAGGGCACCTCGGTCACCAACTATGTCGAACTATAGTTCACTAATGGTTTGCCATTTTGGGGGTGGAAAAGCATGGAAGGTCTGAACATTCCAGTGGAACAACGTGCAAGATTATCCGATTGCCTTGAAAATAGGAAAATCTTCCTAAATGATAAGGAAGATACCATGCACTGGATTGGGGCCAAATCAGGGATTTACAAAGTCAATCTAGGTTATCAAATGGCGGATGCCACAGATGATTTGATGTCTTGGGCAGGCTTTCTCTACTAGGATAAAATTGGGCTCCATAAAGCCGATGCTTTCGCTTGGCTTGCAGTTCAGGACTGCATCTTAACTCAAGATAGGCTCAATAAGATTGGTTTCGTTGGCCCGTCATGGTGTTGTTTCTGAAAAAACAATGAAGAAATGACAAATCATTTATTATTTGACTACCCCTTTGCAACGTGGTGCTAGATATGGCTTTGCTACAGGTTGGACTAGTCATGGCCTTGGCCACCTTTGTTGATCGCAACTTTCTCTTCTTGGCTAATAGGCAAATGTAAAGATTCTCTCTTTGGCCTGTGACAGGTCAGCCCTACAATCCTTGTTTGGACCCTTTGGAAGGAGAGAAATCAGTGCATTTTCTAAGGCAAAGAAAAGACACTTCTGACGATTTTAAAAGAAATTGAGGTGTCAATTTCGAAAGTTATATCTTCTCAGGTTAAAAGGAGGAATGGATTTCTTACAAGCTGGGATATGAGAATGAGTGCAAAATGGAGACTTCTCTCTTCCCCCCGTTAATGGGTCAACCGTAATTTTTGGGAAAAAATCTATAAAGGGTGTGTGTTCTTGGAACCCTCCACCTACAGAATGGTTTAAGTTAAATTTTGATAGGGCTTCCAGAGGAAATTCCAGGGATTCAAGGGTTGGCTGAATTATCCGTGATTGCAACAGATCTTTAATCCAAGCAATGTCTAGAAAACTTTCGAACAGCACCAACAATGAAGCAGAGGCGCAGGCACTTGTCAGTGGGATTGAACTCACAATTCAATGTGATATTGATAAGCTAATTGTCGAAAGTGACTCAGATTATCATCTCTACATTTCAAAAAAAGGCTGCTACTTCCTGACAACTCGAAAACATTCTATCAAGTACTTGAGATCGATTGGCTCTCTTCACTTCCATTGAATCAAACCACTGTTATCATGAAGCCAATGCGGCAATAGACTTCCTAGCAAATTGTGGCATCGACCAAGTTGAATTAAGCCGCGTGGACAATGTGCGAGAGCCCTAGGAGGATTTCCCATCCCTTTCACTTATCAATTTGGGATGATAATCTATTCTCAATTTCTTCTTTGTATTGTTTTTTATTTATAAAAAACAATCACAAAAAACGGAGGTTTTAGCATTTTGTCTTTTTGGCAAAGTTGTGGCATTTCTTAGTGGTGATTTTAGAGGGTGGATTAAATATTTGCCAAATCCTCCATCATAATCTTCATGATTACTATCGCGAAGTTGATGCATTCATAAATGCGAAGGACAACGGTTTTATTTGCTTGAGTGTCGGTTTGCTCGCGGCATGAGTGCATCGAGAGGTTTCTAATTTGGTGAATGATAGCCCTAAATTCCTTTGCTTTGGCATTTTTGACACAAGCCAAATGGTGACTGTTGTTATACCTTTGGCTTTCCACTTAGCGTTTTCCCTGGTTGGTTGCATGTCGTCAGTGCGTGTTGCTGGTCTCGGAATGGAACGTGGAATTGAAATTGCTCTCGCCACCCCTATCGTTTACAGTGGGAGCTCTGTTCATGAAATGGCATTCGAGGGAGCAATTTCTTGGGCACGTCTTAAAAACTTTTGGGTGTCGTCGGAGGAATTTCTTGAGATTATCTCGCTAGTTTTGGGGAGTGAATATCTGGAGAAGGGGGTTCATTGTCGTGTAAATTCTGAGGTGGCAACTATATTTGCATCAAATCTCATGGCCCTAGTTTCTGACTCCGAGGTGGTTGCCAATCTGGTGTTGTTCTACATCAAGTCGGAGCATCACATTGGACTAGTTGAGAATATTGTCAAGCATGATCTGGGCCCCCTTCCCAAATTGCCTTGCATTGGCTCGGATGGCTCGGGCCTAGTTCCAGTCTCTACTTTTCATGCCTTGGAAACACGATTTATGCTCCTTGTGGGCTTTGTGGATGACCTGTAGCAAAAGGTAAGCTCCTCTGACCCCTCAGAAGGACAATTTCTAACTTTGCCACCCACGTCACAATTAAAAAGTCCGATTGCTAAGAAAACGCAGTGGCAGGATAGCCACCATAATAAGGCGAGGGTGGAAGCGGTTAAGAAGCTTTCGAAAATGGTGGCACGCGGTTTGGTAGCAACCCCTCAATGGTTCAAAAATTTGCCCATATCAAAGGTTTTTCAGGACAAATATGTCAACATCAACGCAACAGTTCCTGAAGAAGGATGCAAAGGTTCGTCGAAGAAATACAAGTGCGAGGTTTTCGGGGAAGTCGCCGCCAATGAATACAGGGGTAGGGAACTCATCTTCATTGAAGATATGGACGATGAGATGCAAGTCTGTGTTAATCTATATTGCTATGTTTCTTTGTTCTTGGTTTTTTGTGTCGGGCTTTGTCGGTTGTATGTAGGTAAATGGGTGTTTTTTCTCTCATTTTGGCTATTGTAAACCCCAAGTTTGTTTTGGGGTCTTTTTTTTTTGTTCTATCTTGCCTCGGTGCAGACTTCGTTGGTCTTGGGTTCATGCCTTCTTTGGCAGTTTCTTGTAAACTTTTATTTGGCTGGGGACCTTAAATAACCCCATATTTATCTTTAAAAAAAAAGGTCAATCTAGAAAACTCCTAAAGTTCTTTTAAACACAAATGTTTCATAGTCATCTTTTCCAGTAAAACACACGTTCATATTAAGGTTTGGCATTTACATACCATGAGGCCCATATAGACTCCTTAATAAACCACAAGTCCTCAGTTTATATTATGCATAGTATTGAGACTCTGCAACTCTCTGTCAAACTTACAGAGTTCCAAGACAAGCACGGGCCTGTGAGTTTTGTAGACTCGACTCAGCGGATTCATGATTTACATTGGTTTGGTAAAACAACAGTTAGCTTCAAAATAGTGAGTGAGATCACGCCCCTTCAACTGATGTAGAATAGAATTGACATCAGCACCGGCAAGGCAGACAAACTCTGCCTTTTGCCATATGTAGCCTTGTCCATTTTGATAAGCTTTGAGTGAGCTATCAACATAGCATTCTTATGTTCATATGAGGAGTTGAATTGAATGACGACGGCCTTCAGTCTAGATTTCAGTTCAGTAATAGTCTTAAGTTAAAATTTAAAGTTTTTTTTCCAAGTCATGCCAAGCTTGTGTTGTCTCTAGGTATGAGTCTAAAATGTACTTCTCGAGTCTAATCTGAGTCCGAATCTCAATACTATGATATTATGGACTCTTATAATTTCCTCCCTTTGGGTTTATTGAAACACTTGTTTAGTATCATTTCAACACTAACCATTTTGTTTTGCTCAAGGTCATCAGTTATCTCTCTACTTTAATTACAAATCTCTCTGATTATTTCTACTTGTATCTTGAGAATTATTCTAGATAATTCTTCCATCTCCAAGAGCGAAAAACTTTTACCAAGCTTTGACAACATTTCTACAAAACAAGTTTTTACAAGTGAACAAAGAGAGAGAATTACAGGAACGATTATAGCATTTAACATTAATGAAAGACTACTTTGTCCTATAAGCATGCAACGCATTAGCACTTCATCTGATATATGGTGATACCTCAAACTTGAATCCATGCCTCCTCCAACACTAGGCACATAGACAACCTTAGCATGTTGTAGCAGGGACCCCTGGTATTACATGTATTTCAATTTTTTGAAAAATAACACTAGGTCAATGTCAAATCAAAATAAAGGATTGATGTTCAATTATCAACAGAATATGTTCAATCCTTAGTTATTGGGTGTATTTCAACTTCCCAAATGACACTACATGATAAATGTCAAATCACAATAAAAAATTGAACAATTATCTATGACTTATTGCTCAGTCCAATATACAATTCTTTTTCCCCAGTTTTAGTGTGGTGTCTTTTTGTGCTAGTCCTACTTTGTCATTAGTCACAATAGTGAAGTTTTGTGATCATGTATGTGGACTCTGTCAATCATTGTTGTCAATGTGATAGGCATTGTAACATATTTAACATGAATGATTTGATTTGGTTGTCAACAGTTGTCCCAACTGTTGTATACTTGTGAGAACCTGCTACTATAAGAAGGCCCCTCTTTAAAGTTGAAGATTATTTGAGCTCAGCCATGCCAATCCACACTCTTTTCCTAAGGGTATTTGACGCTCCATGGACACCTATGCATTTTGTGCACCCTACACACCTCAACGGCAACTCGTGGCACCTTGGCACCTTTGCACGCTCGTGCAACACCATTGGGCATACCATGGAGCACTGTGCCTTTGTGTGGCACCTTCAACATACCACAGACTCGTGGAAGTTTCCTACAGATTCACACCATGCTAAGGTGGCACCTCCAAAACATGTGCCATGTCAAAGCACTTGTCAACATACTACACACCCAAGAGACCAACAACCAATTGTTACACCTACAAGAAGGCAAACTGTCAATCATTACACAAGGCGAACCATTTCATAACCATCTCTTTGCAGTTGCTTTTCTTGTAATGGGCAATGTTAGCATGCTTCAGTTATCTATTATTGAATGGTCATCCATAAACACATTCCAGTCTAGGCAAATCAATTGGGAAGTGCTATTCCCTTTCTGATCACAAGAATCGTCATTATGAATGTTTTATATTGTATGCATATTTACCATACCTTATTCTTTCTCATTGAATAGAAGTGGCATTATTCTACTAAGTTTTGCATTTTGTAGTTTGCAACCCAGATTATAGGGTTGTCCTTCAAGCTACCATCCTGGGCCTCATGGTTCGAATCATTGGTATTAGAGAGAGCTTTCATATGCC
The DNA here is from genome assembly GCA_037957365.1 of Torreya grandis. Lineage (NCBI taxonomy): Eukaryota > Viridiplantae > Streptophyta > Pinopsida > Cupressales > Taxaceae > Torreya > Torreya grandis. Next base: position 6,670,176 of record JARHVA010000052.1, on the reverse strand, counting down.
TGCAAATAGGCGAGCACGGCAGCTAAAAGACGAACATCCACTCGATTATGTTTCAAAGTATCTGAAAGAATGTCTTAGCAAGAGCAAGATGGTTGATGCCCAAAAGCAATTCTGAGGCATCCACAAACATCTTGAAACTCATTTAGCATGGCCTCAAGGAACATCACACCAAACACTTTGGCCAATTATGTGAACTCATGATGCAACTTGGTCCAACAACGTCCCATTCTGTGCAGCGTGTCAATTCATCATTTCAGCATCAAATCCCTTTCAAAGTTCAAGTCAATCTTGACATTTCAATGTTTGAAGGTAAAATTGATACCCCAACTTTCGATAATAGGATTCAACAATTGGAGGCCTACTTCTCGATCAACCACTTCAATGACTCAAATATCATCTTTGTAGTGTTGATGATGTCCATTTCAGTGTCCCATTGGTGGGAACCTACAGTGCACAACACAAGAAAGACTACAAGTCTATTGAGACTTGGAGTGAATTTGTCAATGCTTTGCAGAAGGAGTATTTGTTGAGGTGTGGTGCTCACATTATTAATTGTAAATAACGTAATTATTGATATTACGTTATTAGAGTCTTGTTGGTATATTATTGTTATCTATAACAATAATATATGAGTTGATTTGTTTTAGTTAGGTGGTTGATATCTCGTGCTATTATAGGAGATTATGGTGGAGATTTGATCTCCCCTATTATAGGAAAGATATTTCCTATATAAACTATTTAATAGAAGATTTTAATATGCAGTAGAATAATATTATTGATTTTTTGTTGTTACCTATGTGTTCGACTATCTAACTCTGATTTTCCCAATATCTGGTATCAGAGCAGCATGAGACCCTGAGTGTTGTATTGGGTAGATCAGTTGATCGTTGTGATTGTCCCAAACAATGAGAATCCTATAACATTCATAAATATGTAATAGTGTAGTTTAGCTTTGTGTCGTGCAGTCAATAATGAAAAGCGTTTGAAATTGCTTCAACGCGTCTTCTATTTTGTTCACTGCACTAAGTTTTTAGATCCATGCATTTTTTCTATGAGAGATGTCAAGGTTTGAATTTCTAGTTTTAAATTAATAGTTACGGCTCCCTCATGTTCTGATCTACGTTCCATTTGGTTGTATTCAAAGTCATCGTGTCTCTCTAGTTACAGCTATTTATAGCCTCAGTTGTTCACTGTATATTTTGTTGAGGCCATCTATAACCAACAATGAGCTTGTATAACTGTCAATCCTTACACAGAAATTGGGCTCCCAATTAGTTTTTGATAGCTTTCCGCAAAATGTTCTTTTGTTTTTATCCACTCCAAGTGCATAGAATGCAGTTTGATTTATAGGAGAGCAAGTTAGTAATCTGGAAGGACATATCAAATTAGAAACAAAAGGCGTTCCTACAACCTGCAATCGCGTGGATCCACCGCCGTACAACATGGACAGTGCATAGTTCTTTACGGAGAGTTGCATCGATTCATATTTATGTCAAATTCAAAGTACAACTTCAACTTTGGCATAAGTTTTGTTTGATATTCTAGTGCAAGTGGATGATCAAGTCATACAGGTTGTCACCTACGTTGTTGGAGATTGTGTATTGACCACCATTTGACCCACGGCTCAGCGAATGTTTCAGACCTAATAATTGCGCATTCTTCCTACATGCAGCTCTATACAACTAACCCAGTGCCCAAATATCTCTGTGCACTTGCATCCCAATGCAGATCAATCTCTTTTTGCTATTTGGCAAATCAATTCAGGGACCAGAGAGGCATTCAAGATCCAGTATATGCTTGCATGCAAAAGGCTCATGTGTCGGTTAGTTTTTTTTAATTTCTGGTCAAAGTTTCTGTTTTTAATATATGATTTTAGTAAAATTTATAAACATTCAGAAAGATTTTTTTTTTCTTTTGCTTTAGGTTTTTAGCTTTTTATTAGTTTGGTTAATTTGCGTCCTTTATAATCTGTTTATAAGGCCGAGTTTTGTTTAGTGTTAAGTTTTTATTTGATATTTTTAATTAGACATTGTCCTTGGTATAGTTTGTCAAGTTTAAGACTCTTAGAGTTATAAGATAATTTCTAATAGTTGAGTTGACTCATGTTAATTTCTATGCATTACTCAAATTAAATGGTCCATAGTCATTTTTATATAACTTTTGTCAAAATGTCAAATAATGAGTTAAGTGTCAATATTTAAAAGAGTTAAGTCAAAAAATTCAAAAGTGTCAAAAAAAATTATTGGGCCTTCATCGAGTCTGTTGTCATATAGAGTCAAAATTGTAAAAATAAAAAAAAATTGCCTCACAAACGAATTTTCGCTTGTACGTGACGTCCGCATTTTCGTTTGTACATGACGTCCACATTATGGGGGGGATTTCTCCTCAAAAAATTCATGCAATTGATCATGACTTTTTCAACTAAGTGAAGCAGCTTCATCAAACTGAAGGATGGAGAAAACGGTGGTTGGAGGTTTCAGAGCCTCTCATCAGTCACCAACGACAGGGCCCAGAGGTTTTAGTGGCATTTTGTGTGGTGTGATTTTTCATTGTTTCGGTGTGGTGTGCTCTGCGCCAAATCGGCTAATGCCAAGGACAGTTCTTCAATGGCAATGAAAACCGTTTATGTTGTTTTTGTTTGAGTGACAACAAACAATAACAGACGCTGCATAAGATGACAATGAGGATTTGTTCATTGTGATATTTCATTTTCTAAGTTGTGTGTTTTCATTTCCCTACTGGTTTGGAAATCCTTTTTGGACAAAAGGGAGAGTGTAAATATAATGGAATGTGACAAACAGTTGTATAAGAGAGCAGCTAACTACAAAAATTCTCTCACTGCAGAGATCCTCTGACTGCCTTACTTGTTTATGGAGATGATCGACCAGTGACATGTCTGTTGCGGTCACATGGAGTAAATGCAGGTCCGTTCCTTCACATAGTAGTGGTCATGTGCAGCAAGATCTAGATAGTAAGACTCAGACAGTAGTATGCAGACCTAAAAGTATGTGTTGGCATACGATTTTGTTCAGCTCAGTTCTTGAAGATGTATATTCTTCCCATGCTCACATTAAGGTGTAGACCAGCATTAATAATGTTCACAAAGGGGTGAATGTTGAGGTGTGGTGCTCACATTATTAATTATAAATAACGTAATTATTGATATTACGTTATTAGAGTCTTGTTGATATATTATTGTTATGCATAACAATAATATACGAGTTGATTTGTTTTAGTTAGGTGGTTGATATCTCATGCTATTAGAGGAGATTATGGTGGAGATTTGATCTCCCCTATTATAGGAAAGACATTTCCTATATAAACTATTTAATAGAAGATTTTAATAAGCAGCAAAAAAATATTATTGATTTTTTGTTGTTACCTGTGCGTTCGGCTATCTATGCAACTCTGATTTCCCCAATAGTATTACTCTCTCAAGCACTACGATAATTTTTACTTGAAGTTCCAACAATTGCATCAGCATAAGGAATAGTCAGTTCAAGAGTACAATAACGAGTTCCATAACTACACAGCACGTCTACATGACAATACAACGAAGCAGCATAGGGTACGAAAGTACATCAGTGGACTCTCACCTTATATACACACCAAGATGGAGTTCTTGACCTCTAACTCATTGGGGCAAGCATACCTGAATGCTGCCATGATCGAGGCCAAGGCAAAGATGAATCGAAAAAAATCCTCTGCGTCCATTATTGTTTGCAAGAACAAGCCCATTCCTGGTACACCATCTAACCCTCATGCACATAAGCAAAACATGTCGCACAAAGCAAATCGGCAAAAATCAATAACATAAACATCCAAAGGCTCTATTGCCTTCCACATTAGACAAAGGCAAGAAGAACCAAGTTGACAATTGGTGCCATCGACACCGCACAAGCTCACACAATGATTTTGAATGTCGCAGACAACAATCATTCATTTTGCAATCTACAACACGTCCCGCACAAACAAAAGACACTGATCTAGAAGCAACTTGTTCGAGCACCAACACCACCGCCATAGATACCTCGAAGGAACAAAACGCCTCTTCCACACGAAGTGATTTGTAAATGGTCAACAATTACATGTCATCATTGATAGTGGTATCCAAAAAAATATAATTGCGCAAGACATAGTGCATCACCTAGGTCTTTCTACTAAAGCACATCCTCAACCATACTCTTTGGGGCAGGTACAACAACAAAATGATACTCAAATTCAGCGACCGTGCACTTTCAAGTATGCAACCAAGCCTATGGAGGGCAAAATAACTTGTGACCTCACGCCAGCAGAGGTCTAATTCTACTAGGAAGACTGTATGTGTATGACTGCAATGGTACAACATCGCAAGATGTTTGTGCTTATGGTTCGTCATGATACAACAACGCAACCAAACAAGCAAACATGGGCAGTGCACCATGCCGCAGAAGCATCATAGCAACAACTTGAAAAGTTACTGCAACAATATGGAGACATCTTTGCGGAGCCAAAAGGTCTTCTCACACATTGTGTGGTAAAGCATCATATCAAGTTGACTCCTAAATCCCGTCTTTCGAACATTCCCTTGTACTGCAAGTCCGTTTGGGAGAATGATGAAGTCCAACATCAAATCCAAGAACTCGTTGATCAACACAAGATCAAGCCAAGTTGTTCTTCTTGTGGCAGACGGTTAGTCCTTGTATCAAAGAAAGATGGCATACGACAATTGTGCACTCAACAAGATAACAGTGAAGAATCAGTATCCACTGCCATGCATTGGGGGACTCTTGGACCAACTCCAAGGTGCACAATACTTCACCAAGATCTACCTAAAGTTAGGTTATCATCAACCTTCAAGTACCAGTCCATCCTAAAGACATTTGGAAGACAACATTCAAAAATAAGGAGAGATTATACAAATGGTTAGCTAAGACTTTCGGCTTAACCAATGCCAAAGCAACATTTGTGCGCTTGATGAACGACATACTTGTGCCTTGCAAGCCTTGCAACCCTTTTCTGATCACCAAAATCATCATTCTCAGCCTTCTTGTATTTTGTACAAATATGTACCATACCCTATTCTTTCTTACTAAATAGAAGTAACTTTATTCTACAAAGTTCCACATTCGAATGTGTAATGGTTAACTTCTCACCAAAATCATAATTCTCACCCTTCTTGAATATAGTTGTAATGTCCCCAACTCAAATCATAAGGATTAGCGGCAAATTGGCTATCCTTTCCTTGGATTACCCAAGAGGAAGAGGACTTAGAGCATCATTGGGTAAGTATTGGAGTCTTTGGCTTGTTCTCAGTTCTATTCTTAAGTTGTGTGCATGTATTTTTATGCAACTTAAGTGAACTTAAGTTATTTTAAGTTGAAAGCACGTCTTTTTAGGCAACTTAAGTGACTCCTAGCCAAAAGGCTTAAGTTGTCCCCTTTTTATGTACTTTAAGTGGCTTTTAAAAAGCATGTGATAAAAAGACAAAGGGGGCGTGGGTTTTCTAGGAGCTTATTGGTTCAGTTTTTAGGTTTTTAATGTGGAGCTTTGAATTAAGAGGTGGTGATTCAAGGGCTGAGATTAATTCATCTCTTTGGGAGTTATTATTTAACTCTCTAAGGGTCTTTTAGAGAGGTTATGTTGTGAGTTTTCTATTTTTTGCTACTGCAACTTGGCTTAAGCTCTGAAACCCTTGAGTATCCTTGGTTTCGGAGAGACATACGGGCTCCCCCTAGTCAAAAGGGTGTGTTTCGGTGGAAGAGCTTTGGTTTGTGAAACCCTAGCACATCATCTTTTTTGGGTTGCAATTGTTTATCAGGTTTGGAGGCCAAATTGGAGATAAAATTCGGAGTTGAAGATTTAGATTTGGAGTAACTTCAGCATGGTATTTCATATTTATGAGCATTCTTGAGGACGGCAATAGAAAATCAGACCTAGTGCTAATTTATTTTGGGAGTTGATGCCATATTTAAAAAAGGCTAGGGCTTGATCAAGGTCTGAGGTATTTTATGTTAAATATGCATACTGATTTCAGTTTTATCTCAAAAAAATAGAAGAAAAATCATTGTAATGCATATCTCAACTTTTTGGGTAGAAATAAAAGGATTTCCTGTACTTTTCCTAAGTTCAATAATACTCATAAATTTATTTCTTTTAGTATAAAAATCAGATCATTAATCTGATTGTAAATCTGAGTTTGTTGTTGAAAATCTTATATGCATATTTTGTTTTTCAGATTTTTTTGTCCCTAGTTTTGGAAATATTGTTATTTTTCTATTATCCCTATTTGGGGATATTTCAATTGTACATGTATGTACCATATACTATTTTTTCTCATTGAATAGAAGTAGCATTATTCTACTAAGTTCCACATTTGAATGTGTAATTGTTTTCTATTGCATGTTCTATAACCCATAGTTTGCAAATTCGATTATAGGGTTGTCCTCTGAGGTGCCATATTGGGCCCCATGGTCCGGATCAATTATCACCATAGTTTTGGGCCTCGTACCTCTTTCTCTAGTGATCGCTACAGTTGTTAAGAGGAATTACACATGTTCATGTTAAGAGGAATTCTACGTCTATGTTGACACCTCAAATTTTCTATTGGATGTATGTTGGCACAGGAAGGCATGGGCTGAACCACCTATCCACTTCTCCAACCAACTAGTATCCACACTTGAGACCAATTATAGCAAAACAGAGTGAGAAGCTCTTGGTATGGTCTACTCTACTCAAAAATTTAGACACTAACTAATCCTTATCTTTTATGTGGACCATCAAGTACTCTTTTACATGGTAAAAAAGTTGGTAATCCATAGAAAAGATAGAAATTTGTTGTTGCTTGAAAGAATTTAAATTCAAGATCATACCCTGACCACGAAAGAGCCACGTGATAGTGGACTAAATTTCAAAAAACAAGTTTGGAGATCCGCCAATATGGATTAAGGTGCTTTCCCAAATGTATATTTATTCCAGATAGCTATATCATGGTATGAGAACATCGTAGCTTCCTATGACTGCATCATTTTTTAAGGACATGCAACCAGCATAATGTCGGAATATTATACTTAAATACATGAGATTTCATACCACTAATGGGTTGATGCTAGGACTAAATTTGATGGTTGTATGACCATATTTATGTTTTTTAGCTATAACATACAATCAATCATATATAAGGTGAAATTTTGAACAAAGCATCAAAAAATCCAAAGGATTGTAATAAATATATAGATTATCTATATTGTTTCTTTCTTCTACTATGAACTATACTAACATTTGAGGGAAGTAATAGTCATAAAAAAATTATGACAAGTAGGGTCAACCATCAAATTTAATCCTTGGGTTGATGTACAAGGCAAGACCAAGTCTTGTGGATATGCATTGTGAAAGAAGAGATATGTGATGCCATAAATGACGCTAAGGGTCAAGTTGAAGGGCACATGGGACACAATGCCAATGCATGGAAGGTGTTGTTGGAAAGTTGTGGTGGCTTGCCCTATTTCGAGATGCAATGGAATGGATGCAAACGGTTGACACCTATCAATGGACAAGGTAAACTTGGCCATTACAACCATAGGAAATTTTTGAGCAGTGGAGACTTCACTTCATGGGACCTTTCAAAAAGGCAAGACAACTTTATCAATGTAGATATATTGTAGTCGCTACCAAATAACTAAGTGGGCGGAGATCAAAGCTCTGCCAAATAATACAACAAAGAATAAAACTCAATTCATATATAAATAGATTGTGACCCCCTTCGAGATCCCTCAATAGTTCGTGAGTGACCAAGAGACTTTGTATGATAATTACAAACTTGATATCAGAGTTCACAAAATTTCATTCAATTTTGAGTCCATATAACCCAAGAGCAAACGGTCAAACAAACATAACAAATAAAGTCCTAATTGTTGTGATTCAGAAGGTGTCCAAAAGTCTGAATCGAAGGAGCGGACTAGGAGGAGGGATTTCCAACTATCTTGTGGGCATATTGAACGGCCTACAAAGTGACAACAATACATACTCTGTTCTAGTTGATATATGGCCAAGAATCAATCATGTCAATGGAAAATTCGGTTTCAAGCTTGAGGATCACAATGGAAAATGAACTTGATGACCAGAGGGAATGACTCTTCCAATTGAACAAGACAGAAGGATCACATCAATGACCAAAGAACTTAAAGGAACAACTCTTCCAATTGAACAAGATAGACGAATGAAGAGTAATGACTTAGTGGACGACAAAGTTCATGCAAATAAGGAGACACTATCATGACAAGCATCTACATGGAATGAATTCTAAACTAGATCTCGTGTTATTGAAGTTTAATAGCCATTGAGAAAATAGTGATGGAAAAATTATAATGCTACAAGTCAATCCATTTAAAATCAATGAAGTGTTGGCAAATGGTTCAGTGCGACTGAAGAACTTGGATGGAATATCTTGCAAAGCCATAGTGAATAGGTTGAAATTAAACCTTTATAAACTGCAGACCCTACCAATGATATTTTTTTTAAATGTATACTTGTAGAATTTTTAATGAGAAAAATATTTTAAATTATCCAGTGCCTTCTATAAGGGAAAGGACCCAATCACTATGCATGGACCAATAGTTGTGAAGGTACTTGTGAAGTTAAGCACTATTAGTTGTTTAAATAGAAGTGAGTAGATGTCACTTTCACAACTAAAATTTGAATAAATAGTAACCATCACAACAAGTCAAATCAAACAATTAGCCAATCAAATGATGACACGGGTGAACACCAAATGCATGACTTAATCCTCAAGTAATGGTCCACCTTGATTTTCTTTGTATTTAAAACCACCTGATTTAAATACCTTAAAAAAGTGCCTTCCAAATAATTTAAATGCCCAAAACGAAATTAGTGACATGGAGAGATCATACTCTTTTAAAGGGTTTTTTTTTTTTTTAATAATTACGTGATGCTTACATGGCTATATGCACCCCTTCACTTAGAATGCCCAAATACTGGCTCCTCTCCCTCAGGTTCGAGTGAGAAATATATTAAAAGTTTGAAAGCTTTCACGAGTTGCGAAGTAAAATATAAAGGAAAGTTGAAATATGGAAATAAACTTGAATGGAACCCAAAAAAGTAAAAATAAAGTGGCAAGTTAGACTGGTCATAGAATCGAAATTGGAAATTAAATGTTATAAAAGAAGGCAATAACTATTAATCAAATGCCACTTTCAATCTTTTCCCATTGATTGTGAACGATTCTTAGGGAAATAAATTCACAATAGGAAAGGAGAGCAAGGGTTTCAGAGAAAAGCACAACAAATGTTTTACAAGGTAAAAATTCAGCCAACCTAGCAATTTGAAATTTATTCCTCTAAGGGTTTTGCATCAGCTAACATGGCAGAAGAGAGTAAACCCCTAATCATAAAGGTCTATTCCAAAAGATCTTCAATTTCTAGAGTAGCCTCGATGATTTACAACACACGTCACCAGATCAATTTGAGTAAGAGAGGCACGATGTCTAAGAAAGAGCAAAATAGGGATTTTTTGTGCATATATTGAGGCACCTACATTGAAGAAAGGAAGGGTACGAAAGCAGAAAAGAAAGGATGTAATACAAATCTGCATGCAACTCAAGGAAACTACCAACATCGTATGGGCCTACATGAATGTTGAGACTGCTGCCAAACATTCTACAAACGCCGTACAAGTATGTATGCAGCTCAAGGAAAACTGTCGAAATCAAACGACCCTGCACAAGCATCAAAACTACTGCCAAATATCATATGAATGTCAAGATGCGCAAAAGACATGCACGTGACCACGTTAGGCATGGCATGTACATATGACATCAATCCCAATGCAACCTATGAATGATGTCAATGAGACGTCAAGGCAGAAATTGGATGTCCATTGCACACTTTTCAGCATCCTCGTGCCATGAAGGTGGAATCACCCTCATCTTGCTATAGTTTCCCCAACAATTTTTTGAGTCTTTTATTATTAGTCTACATAGACTAATTCTTCTCTTGCAAGGTATTGTAGACTTCAGTAACAATTGCATTGTTGTCTCAAAGCAACTTAAATTCTTTCTCGGACACTTTCCATATTTTTGCCCACATGCTCCTCTCCTTGGTTGGTGTGCCATATACTAGTCAATCACCACAACTTTGAGCATGGCTTGAAATGACTACAACCAATGTTGTTCATCAATCTGTCCATTAGTGGTCCAAAGTTCAAACCATGATGCATGTTCTGCAACTTCATCCCATCACCCGTAAAATTCAACAACTTCTACCTCTCAGAATTAGGACACAACAGATTATCCATGCTTGTGTTGGTATCTAGACAATGCTCCTCTTGCCTCACTCTGAAAATTCTAACTTGCACGTTATGAACATCTCCCAACACTATAATATATGCCTTGAACTCCGACTCTTCCCTCGGTCTTAAGCAATCCACACAGCACTTCACTCATCTTCCAACCCTTCGATTAACCACTCAACTTCGTTCTCTTGGTTTCACTAGAGTTTTTGGCTCCTCTTTGTAATGTCCCCTTCTCGAGCATGATTTTCCCATTGACCGTTGGCCTATTCCTGAGACCCGGAGGCTACTCGGAAGGTAAAATTAGGGTTTCTTGTTTTGAAGGATGCTCTTGCTTGAGGTCGGTTGATTCAATGGCGGATTCTTTCTGGGTTTTCAGAGAGCTTCGCAGTGATATGTTCTTTTTGGCATTCTGAGCATCTTCAGGAATTTACTATTTTTAGTAAATTCTATTTTTGGCAGTGGTCCAGTTGGTTTCGGCACGGTTGGCTTTCTATGTCAGTTTGATCTGTTGGCTTACTCAATTTTGGGCTTTGGGGGCACAAATAGAGAGAGAAGTCAAATTATTTTAATTAAGTCATGTTTTAATGTTATATTTTAACATTGACTTTCCCCTTGGCCTAGCTACTTCACTTTAAGTTGTTTTAAAAAGATGTTCTTTATGGGGTGGGCGTCTCATTGAAAGAATTAATTATAATTCTTATTGAATATTTAATTCAAGATTAAGTTGGACGCCACCTATTGGAGGATAGGGTTTCTAGAAGGGTCAAACGAAAATTATAAAAGGAAGCCATTGGTCCTCACTTGGATCATCTTTAACTACAGGAATGTTATGCTGCCAGATTGGCTTGGGATTGCTTCGAGGAATGAAAGCCTCCTAGCTTGGCATTGCTTCTCGCTTGAAAGATAGCAACTAGTGGTGAGATAGTCTAGTTTGATTGTTTTGTATGTAGGATTTGTGCATTGTATTCAGTGTGTGTTTTATAAATCAGTTTAAGAGAAATTCAGGACTGTCATATTCATTACAGCAGGGTGTGTTTTGTTCATAAAAAAAAAAAAGACAAAAAATTTCATTGTGGGTATTGGCTATATCTCTCTGTTGGTAATGGGCGCCCCTCTTCTGTAAATTGTAGATTTTTTAATGACTGCTATGATTTTTAAAGGCAAATCGCCCCTCTTGCTGGACTGTACTTCTTGTGTGTGCATTGGGATGCGTGCAATAATTATATAGAAACTTTTGGGATCTGTTTGGTGTTCCAATCTTGGGCGCCTTCATCATTAGGGCCTTTTTCTTTTCGTTTCACGTCAATATGATGAATTGGGTGAGAGATTTGTCCATTTTAGTGTGATCTCAGGGTGCTGGTTTTACATTTAAAGGTGCAGATCAGAACAGACCAGAATCGTGAATCTGTGTTTTTTGAGGAAAGAAAGCAGTATCGGTGTGTTCCATTAAGCAAGGAGGATTCTCTATTTAAATGCTTGTTGAATGGTTCTAATTCTATGCTCTTGGCAAGCGAATTCTTGATCATATTGTAAGCTGGCAGTAGTACTAACCGCAGTTCTTAATCTTGCTTAATCATGATTTGTAATGTTGATCTTATATTCTGAAACTGCATTGTAATACTTTACATCTCCGTCATATGGTAGCTTCCACTGCCTTTCGGGTTGGAAAGCACATTCCTGACGTTGAGTATTTCAGCATTCTTGTTTATTTCAGTACTTCGTAGCGCTCCGCCATATGGTCGCCTCACTCCATACTGGATTGGGTAGCACATACTTGGTGTTGAGTTTCTTGTAAGCATTGTAATTCTTAGTACTCCACCATATGGTCACCTCACTCCATACGGGACTGGGTAGCACATACTTGGTGTTGAGTTTCTTTCAGTACTTGTAGTGTAGAAGATCCTCTGACCATATGCTCGCCATCATCGGCGCCATTCTTGGTTAGAGTTCCTTCCAGCTCTGTTTTTGCATTCAGATCCTCTGACCAATACTCACACCTTGGCCTCCTTGGAATCCTGGTGTACATTCTGGTTAGAGTTGCTTCAGTTATCATTTTGGTTTAAGGCTAATCCTAACGACTGTGTATTGCTCTGCTGATTGTAATTGAAAGTTTGAAAAAAATTGGCTCGGAATATTTCACTCTTCTTCACTGATAAGCAAGTCCTCAAAATGTCTTATATTCTCATCAATGGGGACTCTCTCCTCTCTCATGAGGAAGTCCTTAGGATCTGTCTCAGGACAAGAACTTCCCTTTAACCAAGGGATTCGACTCTCCATGATTTCCTCTGTGGGACCTTCCAACCCAACTTGGTAAGCAAGGTGCACCTTCTTCGTCGGGAAGGGGCAACTGCCAAACAATCTCAAGCCACTTGTTATTAGTAAGAGGTAGACTTGGTGAGTCTTTCTGCACTCTTCTTCACCGATTCCAGCTTTGGTTTCAAATGAATGGACACTCTATTAATGGAAATCCCAATACACCACAATGGCCTTGGAAATGAACGGAGGCTTTTGTTACTCTAGTCAAACGATAGGTGAAGATCTAAAATAGAGATCAAGCCTTACCAAGCTTTAAAAATTCTCACCCTTCCAGTTGGCAAGGATGCCCCTCAACAACTTGTTAATAGCTTTTTTTTTTTCTTTTTTGGTAACTCAGACTGTGGGCCAAAAAAGTTGAGAATCTGTTCTCAACCAATCATATCAAGCTATGTCAATCTTCAAAGTGCTTGCACACTTATATAATGCATTGGTTCTGAACATGCTTCTTAAAACAGCAATGAGAACATTCAATATATAACAGCTATAGACAGCATTAAAAGCATCCACTAGGAATAAGCAAGGAAAGCTATTGCATATGAACTCCTCATACCATAAAAAAATACTCCAAACTTAACCAAAACTACATGGAATAACATATCTATTCAATATAACCTTTCCTATTTACCACTTTATAACAAAGATTAACATAATTATTGGTTCACTTCAAAACTACTTCTAATCATTCTTCAACTCAACTATATAATAAATAATAATAATGTATTCAAATAAGTCTTTAATGAGATCAGCAAAGAATGGACCTGTTTGCACAAGCTGGGTTCCACAATTATAGCACCAATATAAAAACCCCATTTGAATATTTTATCATCTTTTTTTTATCTTCTCAATGCTCCTTTTAATATTCCTAGACACATGTTCCAATCAAAATTTTCCCATTTCTAACCCCCTCTAAATAGTACATACACCACACAAGGAACTCACTTGACAAGTGATCCAAATCTCAGGAGATATCTAGAGAATAACACCCTAAATGAGAATATAGATGCGTTGTATGCATGTATGGAAGCAATATTAAATAATATTCGAAGAATCAGAATAGAGAAAACAATAAACTAGAACAGAGAGTTCTATTAATCTCTATATTTAGTGCATGGCATACTCTTGAGGGAGATGTATGGTTGCTTATCTTCCACTATGTGATTGCTATATAATGTTATAGATATTTATACATATATTACAAAACCGCAAATGTTTTAAAAACTATTTTGGAAGTATAAACGGTTGAGGTTCCATGTGCGGCTCTTCACCTTCTGATGGTTGAGCTGAAAGGCATCAAAAGTTGAAGATCAAAATTTGTTATCCGGGGCATTGCCCCTCACCCTATAGGGGTGTAGCTCCTCGACTCATTTTTGGGGCTCCACCCCCATCGAATGGAGGCAACAATGTTGTCAGCACCTAGCAATACTACATGGTGTGAGTTGACACTAGGGGTGTGGCATGTAGGTGTGTAGGACCCTAACAAAGCATGGCACCATGTCCGATCTACCATTTGCATTGCACCACTAAAGACGTGTGTTCGACACCTAGTGGAGATGGATTGATGATCTTGGAGGTATCATGAACCTCTGGATGTGGTTCTTGATTACCGCAAGCCGTTGAACATGATTTGTAATTACCACACATTGTGAGAATGGGCTTGGCGGTATCATTGGATTCGCTTTCAGAGAATACTCCTAGAACAACATGTCTTGTTAATATAAACTTTGTCATCATTTGCACATATTCATCAAAAAACGAATTTATTGGGATATATTCATCAAAAAAAAAACATAACGCAACTCCTTTTTACAGAAGGAATGAATATTAACAAGTGGCCAAGAAAGGTGGTTGGAGCAGAGTTAAACAAGAGGAAAAGAACTTGGATGAAACAAAACACTAAATGGATGAGCAAGAGGGGTATTGGTCTTCACAAATGCCCAAGCACTAATCAAGAAATTAAAAGATATGAGTGAACAATTCAAACTAAACCTGTGGACAAATAAACCAAGCAAGAAGAGAGAATACTACATCAATAGATTCAACCTTGCATATGAGCACTATCAACAAACTTACATAGGGGAAGAAATCAAGTGGCAAACAAAAAATGTTGATAGCTCAATTGAGAATTAACTCCCATCATCTTAGGGGAGAGACAAGTAGATGATAAACGCCAATTGTAATGTCCCCATTGTTTGATCTAGACCCTCATGGGACCCTTAGCCCATTCTTGTTTCCAATGGCTAAGGGTAGAAGAAGGAAAGGGAGCATTGTGGGCCATTTGTGGGGAGTTAATAATAGAAAAGGTAATTTATATTTCTAATTTTGAATTGAGTTATGAAAAAGCACCTTATGTTTCTATTTCACTTAAGTGGTGGGGTTTATAGGTCTTGGGCACTTAAGGCCTAAAGTGAAATTAAGAGGATCTTTAAATAGTTTTAAAAGAAAGGTAACTCTTCCCTCCAATTTTAGGCGCTACACTTGGAGGAGTGGCATTTAAAGGCAAGTAAGGATTCATTTGAAGATCATTCATAATTGGATATTGGAATTATTGATCAAGTATGTCAAGCTTGGTTTCCACCTCTTGAGGACGAAAGCTTTCAAGAAGTATCTTAGGTTTGGGGATGAAAACCTCCATTCCTTCTACTTGGGCAACTCTATTCAAGGGTTGTAAGTAAGCTTCAAATTGCATGTGTTCATGCAAGTGGATCTACAAAGGTGTTTTGAAACACCACCTACTTCTGCAAATTTGAGTGAACCTAAGGTTTGAGGAGGAAAATTATGAAAACTAAGGTTTTTAGAATTTTAAAGCAAGTTTTGGGGGCCTTCCCATGGAATAAAAGTTTTGATATTATTTTTATTGGAGTCACTAATTTTGTGGTCAGTTTGAGCTCTTATTTGGATCATAATTACGAGTATTGAGGGAGTTATGAATTTTTTAAGTTTCAAACTGTGTTGCAGGAAACACCCCCTCCCCCCCACGAATCCTGTCTGGAGACGTCTTTGGTACAAAGATGTCCCTGAGATGTTTGGAGATGTCCGAGAGACTCCGAAATAGTGCCGAAACGTCTGGAACGTCTTCAAGGCGTCTCCAATGGGTTTTTAACCTAAAAATTTGAAAATTGTCATTTTTAAAGCTGTGAAAGTTCGGATAAATTTGTCAAAGTTGAGAAAAAAATGCAGCCAGAGAAAACGATAAAAAAACCCTAAAATGGGACATCAAATTTACATCCAAAGATCACTGGGTCGTGTCGTTATTGTGTTGTGTAAGAGGGAAAATGCCATAGGGACTGCAATCATGAGGAGGAAAGAGCTCGACATTGGAATCCTATTGCTGCAACAACGTTCATTTACCCACGACTTCATTTTCCCCGACACAGAGGTGGTCTCTGGGCTAAGTGACGGATCTCCCATCATTTGCAATGCCGCCAAAGTTGAGGCTCGCAGTCATCCCACACTACACTGCAAACGACTCTGCTCAAACTTACCATAATTCTAACTTACTCTTTGGAGATTAATTATATAATATCGTAAGGTTTTGACAATACATGGACCGCTTTTTTATTTTATTTTTCCTTTATAAAATAATATTTTGATATTATTAATAATTTATTTTTATATTTATCGATATTTTTATATTTATCGCTTTTTTTTCCTTCATAAAATAATATTTTAATATTATTAATACTTTATATTTATCAATCGATGATATTTTTATATTTATCGATATTTTTAAATTTATTAAATTTTTTATATTTATTAATATTTTATTTGCTTGTCGAATTTAATTTGTATTTTCAAGTGTTTTACTAAAAAAATGAGACGTATGCAAAATGAGAAGTATGCATTGTTTATATATATATAAACAATGCATACTTCTCATTTTGCATACGTCTCATTTTATATATATATATATCCACGGCATATCCAAATCAAGGTTTTTAAAAAATGGCGTACCCAGTATCTGAGACATACCCATATCCGTATCCAAACAACTTAGGAAAATAATAATTATTGTGGATAGCAAATTGTTTGGGAAAGGTTGATTTGCAGGTTTCTATCTTGGACGATTTGTGTTGGAGTGGTTTTGCAAGGTTTTTAGGGTCATTTAATGCCCTAGACTATTTAGAAATTATTTTTGCAATTTTGGCACTTGGGCTTATTTGGCAAGCTCCGGAAGGTGATTTGGTGAGAGAAAACCAAGGGAAAATTTTCAGATTTGCTCCTATTTTATTGAGGTGTGGCAAACCACTTGGAAAGTTTTTCGAGGCATTTGAGGGCTGAAAAGTATAGTTGTACCTTCAAAGAAAATTCAAAATATTTTTGTGAGGTATTTTCAGCAAATTTTCATATTATTGGACCCCTAAAAAGGTACTCAATTCTCTAAATAGTTTTCAGCTTCTTGTGGATTTATTTGAATGCTCTTAGATTGAATATCATACATTTTTTCAGCTAGGGTTTGGCTGGTTATTTATTTTCAGATTTCCGTTTGGTACTTAGTTTGGCTAGGGTTTGTTGGAAAACCCTCTTTTTTGGTTGCCATTCCAATTTGGAGACACTAGAATGGTATCAGAGCCAATTTCTTGGCCAACTGTGGGATGGAGAGGCATAAGTCAAACAGTGATATGCACAGGGCTAGGTTGGAGAGGCTTATTCAAGCCCAAGATCGGATGATGGGAACCATGGCTACTTTCCTTCAAACAATGAAGGGCATGAAAGGGGACCAAACCCCTGAAATGAAAGAACCCTCTGTACGTTGGGATTTGATGGAGTACTATGATGAGTACTTGACATGCAAATCTCAATTAGAAAGTTAATGAGCTTCAATGAGTTTGTGGCTTGGAAGCATGGTAGAGCAGGGTCCAAGAAGAGACAAAACAACCAAGAGGTTATTCGGAATGATTTGGGGGAGATTGTACTCCCTGTGCCTTTGATAGGGATCCTAGCACTTCGGTTAGGGCATGGGTGGACAAGGTTATTGAGTACCTTGATTTGAGGCCTAGAGGTGAAAAAGAGGCTCTAATATTTGGCATCCAAATTTGGAAGGGGCTGCCCATGATTGGTGGAATTTTGGTTGGAGGACACAAGGGCATGACCTCATTAAAACATATGAGGAATTAGGTGAGCTCATTAAACAATTTGATAAGGAGTCTCCAAAATCAGAAATCATAAGGGTACCTAAGAGGGACTCTCAATTGCACAAGGCGCAGCCATTAAAACACCACAAATCTGAATTTTTGGAGCAACAAAGAGGGCTGCAAATGATGGACCAACATGAAAAAATGCTATGTACATTGGGGCAGCCTAGTACCCCAAATTGGAATTAGGTGAGAAGCTCATTAAACAATTTGATAAAAAGATGGAGTCTCCAAAATCAGAAATCATAAGGGTACCTAAGAGGAACTCTCAATTGCACGAGGCGCAGCCATTAAAACATCACAAATCTGAATTTTTGGAGCAGCAAAAAGGGCTGCAAATGATGGACCAACATGAAGAAATGCTATGTACATTGGGGCAGCCTAGTACAAATTTGGGGTACTAGGCTGCCCCAATGTACATAGCATTTCTTCATGTTGGTCCATCATTTGCAGCCCTCTTTGCTGGAAGATTTTGAAGAAGCCAAAGAAACCAAAAAATTCATGGATGACCCCATTAAGAGGTATGTCGTGAATGATACTATTGATTCTAATAATTGTTCATTCTTGTGGTATGACTCGAGAGTTGATGAAAGAATTTGGGAAGAACAATTGCTAATCACAAGTGAGGAGGAAGTACAAGCCTTGACAAGTTTTAATGGCACAAAAGGGCTTCTTGATAGATCAATGCACAATGAGATGAGGGAATGCTTGAAGGAAGATGAACCATATGTGGATCATCCATTACTTGAAATGGATATGGGAGAAGATCAAGATTCCAACTTGTTTTGAAATGCAAAAGACACTCCATTGTTTGAAATGGATAAAGAGGGAAGACCATGGCCACAAGGAAGGATGTACCTCGTGATCCTAGAAAGTGACAATTGGATCAAAAGGGTGTTATTAAACACCAATGTTTTTCCTAACTTGTTTTTTCATGTGTAGGATTAATTTTGAGATCCCTTGCAAAGGTGAATACAAGGAATGAGTTGGGTTCCCTACATGGGCAACCAATTGGAAGAGTGGAAAATGGAGACATGGATGAAGACTTGAGGACTACCATAGATTGGGCAAGACCCCAAATCATGAGCAGCCTCAAACAAAGGAATTAGGTAAAGGAAACTTTGTTTTTTCCTTTTTCAAAAGAATCTGGAAATCATTGGCAACGTTTTGGGCCTTTGGACCCCAAAAAGAGATGCATGTTTGGCACATGGTGGCTAACTAGAGGGGACGAAAATGTTGTTGAGTGCATGGATGAGGGCATGAGACCTTTTGGATGGGGCAAAGGCCCAAGTTGTGAGCAGCCGGTTACAAGGTAAGGCACCCGGGCTTTTTGTAACCATCCTTATTCCTTCGGACTTTTGTCTTGACTTGAAAACCGGTCTTCTCAACTGTGCTCTTCTCCTTTTTTTTGGACAAAAAAACCGAAGAAAAAAGCCTTAAACAACTGCCACTTAATGGACTTTTGTCTTGACTTGAAAACCGGTCTTCTCAACTGTGCTTTTCTCCTTTCTTTCAGACAAAAAACCCGAAAAAAAAAGCCTTGAACGACTACCACTTAGTGGACTTTTGTCTTGACTTGAAAACCGGTCTTCTCAACTGTGCTTTTCTCCTTTCTTTCAGACAAAAAACCCGAAAAAAAAAAGCCTTGAACGACTGCCACTTAGTGGACTTTTGTCTTGACTTGAAAACCGGTCTTCTCAACTGTGTTTTTCTCCTTTCTTTCGGACAAAAGACCCGAAGAAAAAAGAAAGCCTTGAATGACTGCCACTTAGTCATTTTTCCAGACTTTTTGTCAATCCTTTGAGAGCTCTTTCTCTCGGACAAAATGTCCGAAGAAATAGTCCACCTCTTATACCCAAAAAATTCCTTGGGAAGACAAAACAAATAAACTTACAGCTTGTATATCTTGGTTGTATTTGCACATTTGGTTGTAATCAAGCAAGTTCCTTGGAAACCTTTGCATGACTAAACTTCACCTGGCTGTAGATGGCCACTTGGGTGGCTGTAAATGCTCATTTAAGGACCCAAAAACTGATTCACAAGACAAACTTGGCACCATAGCAAAGTTCCGTAGTGTAGGGGTGACAATTTGCCCTATGGGGGCAAAATTGTCAACATTTTTGGCGACTCTGCTGGGAAGCATGCCTGCTATGCTAGAGAACTAAGGCTATATAGATGCTATTCGAATTTCCAAATGGTGAACCTGCTTTCTGACTGAAAATATCTTTCTGGCCTTGGCTGAAGTAACATTTCTCCCTCAAAAAGGAAGGCAAAACACGAAAGTAGGAAAACTAACTAAGAAGCAAATGTGCAAACAAGCACTTATTGAACAAGACTGAAGCAAACTACTGTGCTTGAACAGCACTTGGAGGAAAGCAAAAACAACTATGTACATAGAGCTTTGCTCTTCAATAGCAATGTTTCAGATGTATCCCATTGACTGGGATTGGAAGCTCTTGGCCATCCATCTTGGCAAGTTGGAAGGCGTTGTGGGATTTGCAGCTGGAGATCATGTATGGGCCACTCCAAAGGGAATCAAACTTTGTGTGCCTTCCTAGTTTGGCTCGATTCTCATCCCACTTGAAGACCAAATCTCCTTCATTGAAGCTTCGTGAGGAAGCTCTTTTGTCAAATGTTCTTTTCACCTGTGCCTGATGACTTTCCATGGCTAGCATGAATTGATTTTTTGTCTCTTCCAACTCCATAAGCTCTGCATACATGATCTCCAGAGGCTCATTCTCCAACAACTCAAGTTAATGCTTTAGTTCTAAAGCTAGAAACTCAAAAGAAATAGGTAACCTTGCTTCATTACCATAGACTAGCTTGTATGGAGAGTTGGCTATTGACCTCTTGTAGGTGATCCTATCAGCCCATAGAGCTGACTTCAACTTGAGATGCCATGACCTCTGATTATCTTTAATAATCCTTAGTATGATCCTTAAGAGGTTTTTGTTTGTAGATTCAGCAAGGCCATTTCCTTGTGGATAATAGTTCGATGAAGTGTTGAGATAAACTCCATGTTGGACAGCCCATTTGTTGATCCTAGATCCCACAAAAGCCATTGCATTGTCAAAAATAATGGTCGAAGGAACTCCAAATCTAGTAAGCAAACCTTCATAGAAATCGAGAACGTTAGTTTCGTTTGCTTCTTTCAATGCAATTGCTTCCATCCAACATGTGAAGTAATCCATAGCTGTTAGAATCCACTTATGCCCTGAACTCAAAAGAGGATTAACGAGACCAATAAAGTCCAATCCCCACTAGACAAAAGGTTGATTCACTACAATTGGCTGAAGGGGCAGCGCTGCAAGTTTAACTTTCCCTACAAACATAGCACATTGTTTGCACCTCCTAACCCATGTATGGCAATCGCCAAATATAGTAGGCCAATAGTACCCACCTCTCATGATTTTAAGTGTTGTAGTTCTTGCGAAAAAGTGTCCTCCACCAAGTCCATCATGGAATTCTTCAAGTAATCTTTGAGTTTGGCTTGGTTCCACACACCTTAGTAACATTCCATTGATGTCTTTTTTGAACAAAACACCGTCAACGAGCAAGAATGGAATTGATTGCAATCTGAAATACCTTCTTTTTGAAGCACTTAGGTGAGAAGGGTAAAAACTATTTTGCAGATAGCTTACCAAATCACGAAACCAACTGGAAAGTGACGTGTAAAAAGTAGCAATCTCTTCATCATTTGACACTAAAACAGCTTCATTAGTTTCTTGCACGTCCTGAACTAGATGCTCACAAAGTCCTTTGCTTCTAACCAACTTTGTAACCTTAATTTCTACATCATATTCCATTACCTCAGTTATCTAGCCAGCCCTCTTCTCATTTATATCTTTGTTCAGAAGAAATTATTTGATGCTTGGATGAGCAACCATTAAATGTATTTTATTATTAGACAACAAGTGCCTAAATTTCTTCAGAGATCTTATAACTAAAAGAATATGTTTTTCAACAAAAGAATACCTTGTCTCATACTCCTCCAAGCCTTGGCTGTAGAAAGCTATTGGCTGCTCCAAATCTTCATGATTTTGCTGCATAAGAATACCTGAAATGGTGTCCACATTAGCATGCGTATATAGAATGAAATCTTTCGTAAAATCTGGATTTAAAAGCATAGGAGCACTTGTTATGGCTTTCTTAACATCTTCAAACCCTGTTACTCCCTCCTTGGACCAGCTGAAGTTCTGATTTTTCTTTAACATGGCTGTAAGTGGTTAAGCTACAGTAGCGAAATCTGAAATGTATCTCTTTATAAAATTGATTTTACCAAAGAAACTTTGCAAAGCCTTTTTGCTCTTAGGCAATGAGAGTGCAAGAATAGATTGAATCCTTTCAGAATCTATGTTTAAACCGTGCTTTGAAACAACATGTTCAAGAAGCTTACCTTTATGAACTAAAAATACACATTTTTTGGAATTTAGAGATTTCCAAATTGCCTACACCTTTCAAAAACTTGCTTGAGATGAACCATGTGATCTTCTGCATCTTTTAAAAACACTATTATATCATCTAAATAAACAAGCACAAACTTGTTAAGAAGGCCATATCCATGGCTCTCTGAAAGGTTGCTTCAGCATTAGACAAATTGAATGGCATCTTTCTGTATACAAATGTCCCCTACTTAGTCGTGAACGTTGTCTTGAATTGGTCCTCTTCATTGACCAAAATCTGATTGTAACCACTATATCCATCCAACAAGGAAAACCTCTTTGAACCTGCAACAAGCTATAAAATTTGTTCCATTGATGGCAATGGATAGTGGTCTTTAAGTGAAGCCCTGTTTAAATCACGAAATGCAACACAAACAAATTTCACCATTCTTTTTCCGTACTAGAACGAGGTTCGCCACCCAAGTTGAGTGCTTGATTGGAAATATAATAGCTAATTCTATGAGCTTGTGAAGCTTAGCTCTCATCAAAGGCTCAAGCTTTGGATTGATTGGCTTTTGTCTTTGTCTCACTGGTTTAGTTTCGTTTTCTAACTCAATAGTGTGTTGAGCCAAACTTGGATCAAAACCTTTGAGATCACTATACTGCCATGCAAATATATTAGCAAAACTTGTGCATAAATCAATGAAAGCTTTCTTTTGTAGAGGAGTGCATACCTTGCCCAATTTCAAAATTTTACTAGCTACAATCTCTACATTGGCATAGTGTTCTTCCTTTGTTAACAAGGATGGTTTATCTTTCCTTAGCTCATCATCTTCACTGAAAATATTTTCAAGAGTGACCAATCCCTTGGGTAGCTTATTAGTTTTCAATTGTACAATCTGATCACCATACTGCCGTAAGTGTTTCGACTGATTTCTTAAAGAAAACCCAGCCTCTTCCTGCAAAAATCTCACAATTTGATTGTCATTTTCAAACACCTGCCATTTCTCTTGGTTATCCAGAACAGAAGGCCTTACAACTACCTTTATATGTCACTGAAAAATATCAATTTTTACATTAGCTGAAATATCAAATTGTGCTCCAAGAACAACCAACCTATCAGCATGTTTATTCCTATCTCTTGGTGTTGTCTGATTATTAAAAGCCTGAAAATCTTCAAGTAAATCCCAAAGTTTGTGTCTGTAAGATTTAAGCAATAGATTCTTGCATATATTCAAACCTCTTACTTGGTGGACTACAAGTTCACTATCTCCAAACACTTGCAAACAATTTACTTTCATTTTCCTAGCCCACTGCAAACCGTGAACTAATGCTTCATATTCAGCAACGTTGTTTGAACAACCGAACTGAAATTTAATAGAGGAGAAATACCTTTATTCTGTAGGATAAATTAACATCATTCCAGCTCCGGTCTCATGCTTATTTCTTGATCCATCAAAGTATAATTGCCACAAGCCTTCATTAGATTCGTCCTCTTTGACCATGGCTGGAATTGGTGCATCCTTCTCATAAAGACA
Source organism: Torreya grandis (assembly GCA_037957365.1). Taxonomy (NCBI): domain Eukaryota; kingdom Viridiplantae; phylum Streptophyta; class Pinopsida; order Cupressales; family Taxaceae; genus Torreya; species Torreya grandis. The sequence continues at coordinate 6,646,521 of JARHVA010000052.1, read as the reverse complement.
ATACACACCAAGACCTTCCTTTTCAATCAGCTTGTAGGGATCATGCTTATGCAAGGTGGAAGCCCACTCATCAAAAAATAAATCTGGAACTCCATCCAAAGGCGAGTCCTTTTCTACATCACTAGTTTGTAATATTTCATTTGAGATAATACAATTTGCATTGACCACATTTGGCGTATAAAGCTCCATATGAAAACGTGTAATAGGCTCTGAATGAATTGTTACCTTTGTACCATATTTGGTTCTGAACAGCAAATAGGTTCAATCAGCTGATAAATATCTCCCAATCTTTGAGGTGAAGTTCCTTGAAAGGCACATAGCGAAATAAGGAGGCAAGTCCACCACTATAACACCCTGCTGAATAGTAATGTTAGGACAGGCATGTAATGTCAATTTCAAATCTTTGATAATGCCTACAATTTTTGCTGGTGAACCATCCAATTGCAATACCCCTTTAGTATTTGGCTCATAAACAAGGCCGAGCTTGTCTGCAATCTGTTTGGGCATCACTATACTGCTAGCTCCACTATCCACCATACAATTATGAACCAAAGTATCACCCACTATCAAAGAAAGATAAAAAAGGGGAGTTTTCTTCGTTTTTACCTCAATTTTGTCTACCTTTGATATCTTATCTCCTTGTTGCCCCTGTTGCTTAGTTGGCTGATCCGAATTTGTCAAGCCAACACCTTCTTTCTCAACCAATTTTGAAGACAATTCAAGAGCTGAAAGTTCTTGAATGAGTTTATCTTTACCCTGGAATTGAAAGAGAATCTCACATACTAATGCTGATGTTAGACTTCTTCATTTGGTCTACAATACTGAACTGAGATGCACTAACCTTTGATTGTGCTTTCTGTGGTACTTGTTGCACACGAATTAAAGGTATTTGTTGCACTTTACTAACCTCTATATTCTGATTTTTTTGAGCTATGGGAGCAGCAAGCTGCTCTTTTGTACTTTGAGCAACAATACAAGGAGCACTTGAAGTATTTGCTACCATTTGGGCTTCCTCAACAACTCTTTTTTAGTTCTTTGATAGGTTATAGCTGCAACTTGACCACTTGAATCATTAATTTTAACATCTTGAGTAAAAATATGATCATCGACCTGCCAAATTATATTAATGGCATCAAGCTGCCCTTGAACTTGATGAGTCACTCTTTATGATGTCAAACCTATATCTTGATATTGACCTCCTTGAAAAGAGAACTCTTCTTGTGTCATTTGTGGCATGGTGATGTTCGATGATACCAAGGCCTAGTTTTGAGCATCATTGAGATTTGAGGGCTGCCAACCTGAATCCTACACCAAATTATTTTGAGGTGGGGTTGGAACAATGGCTTTTGAAGTGGAAAGAGCATTCGGATCAAGAGCAGCATATGGCTTAGTTGGAGTTATAACTCTTTGTGCTTGATAGGATGGTCTATTTTCTTTGAAACCTGATAAGGAGACCTTTGATTTTTGAAGGACTGATAGTTGTTCTGATTTTGTTGTTGATAGGGCTTATTTGACTAAAATTGTTGCCTTTTGAGTTGTACTATTTCATTTCCAAAAGATTGTAGCAAACTTTTCAACTCTTCTATCTCACTAGCTTGACTAGTAGGAGCTGCAATAAGAACTTGAGGTGTTGGAATAGGAGCTAAGAATGGAATTTGAGAAACTTGAGGGGCTGGTACAGAACTTATTTCTGAAAATATGGGCATTGGAGGTCTTGGAGAAAACTTATTTGATTGTATCAAACTATTTTCTACCCTTATTGCAACTTCATAAGCATCTGGGAAAATAGTATCACCCATTGACTGTATCATCACACTAATGTTAGAATTAAGAGCTTTCAAAAAATACATAAATGCATATTCAGGGGATGGCCTAATCAGGGCTAGTATCCTAGTCCATGTCTTTTGAAATCTGAGATTAAAATTGGACATGAACTCATGAGGAGCTCTCTGTATGGCAGTTAATTGCTCAGCTAAAGATAAATGATCAAATTTGTCTTCAAACTGCTTGACTAAGACTGCACTCAATTCATCCCAGGTGGAAACGGGGATCTAAGTGGGAGGGTTCTATACCACTATAATGTTTTTCCTTTGAAAGAAACAGCAAGCAATCTGATAGCAACATTATCCTCAACAACATTATGAACTGAACAAAGATTAGCCACATCCTGGATATGCTCAATAGGGGTTATTTGATTTTCTCCTGAGCAGAATGGAATGCTATTGAGGGCAGATACAGGAATGTCATCTAATTGTGCTAGATTCAATGGACTTCTCCTATTGAATGGAGTAAACACTTGATTTCTAACGGCCATCTGGATGGTGGGGATTGCAGTGTTTACAACGATAGGATGAGTGGGAGATAAATATTCCCTTTGACGATATGGATTTGCCCTCCTAGACCTTGCTCTTTTATAAGTTACAAATTCAAAAGGAATACCTTTACTTGTTGATCTTGTGGTAATCTTTGGCATGAACGGATCCCCTGAATGATGCTATTTACTCTGCAACTGGATGTAGATGAATATTCTCTGTTGCTGCGAAAACTCTATGCAAAGAACTTTTTTTCATGGTCCCACCGGGCGTGCCAAAAATTGTTGTCAACCTGGAGTTGCAACCTGAATCAAAGACGTGCTAAAATGGCCAATCCTCTCTCCGATTGGATCAATGAGATTTTCTCACAAGGGTGGGTGCCTCAATAGTGAGAAGAACCTTCAGAGAAGGCTGGTTCCTGTAACATGTATCGATGGATCTCTACTTTGTGCTGCGAATCTACCATGGAAAAAAAAGAAAGAAATTTGAAAGAGAAATCCTATCTAATGACGGTGATACACCAAAATGTTGATCCACTCTACTTGTAACCTTGAACACTGAATCAAACAAGAGAAAAAGACCTTTGATTTCAATTGATCACTATGCATAAATATTTCATAAGAAGGTTCGATCCAATAACCAAAACGTGAGGGAAAATGATGGAGAAAGGTCTGATACAAGACACTTTGCAGCCACCTAATATCCACTTACAGCTTCAGCAAAGACATATAGAACACTGAATATGACCTGCATAACATGATGAGCTAGCAACTAGGTACGAATCAAAATTTGGGAAGGGAGATAAATCTACTACGTATACAAATTGTTGAATGAATGTACACTATGCCAGCACTTGAAATATGAAAGTACAGTCCTATTGATTGAAGAGGTTACACAACTTACCAATGACAGAGTCTGATCTTACCAAGAGAGGGATACAATTCAACGCTGAAAAGCCAACTTATATAGAAAAGTATACAATAGCCAAGAGATTGACGTTGAAAATAGAAAAATAGGTCAACTCCGTCCAATTTGTGTTATTTCAACCTTCAAATAAAATCTATTTTTGTTTTATGCCTTGCATGAAAGCTCTTTGGCATTGAAAATGGACAGCGGGCCCAAGCTGCATGATGCTACGCCAATCTCCAACTATAGAACTCCACTTGAGCTGTTGGAATGTTTAAAAGCTTTCCTTTGCATGAAATCAATGCAAATGCCTAATTAAGAATTACATTTGAACCGTCGCAACGTTTCAAGCTTTCGAGACAAGCAAGAGTGTGTGCATAGAATTTCTTGCTGTGTAAAATGTTCAACGTTTTCCCTGTTCATCATGCAAGACTACTCTATTTTCAGAACTGAAACGTGTTTGCTTTCTTAAACGCGTTTACTTCATTGGAGTCACTTCACATTAGTCTGTGCATGATCTTTGTTTATCCTGCCTTTGTCTTTATTCTGCATTTTTTTTATTCGTTGTTCATGCTTATGTCCATGTTCAGTTCTGCTTTAATCTTTGCTCATGCATCTATTTCTGCGTTTGTCTTTCTTCTTGTTCAATTCTGGCTCAGTCCTGTTTGTGCTTACGTCTCTGTTCATGCTATTTATCATGCTCAGTTCACTTCGTGTTTTCTCTGGCTTTTCTCGTGTTCTGCATTAATTTGAGATTCGAGCTTTATTTTGGTTTTCGTCCTTCAGACATTGTGTTCTGCATTAATTCGAGATTCGGGCTTTTTTTTGGTTTTCGTCCTTCGGACAAAATGTCCGAAGGACTATCTTTTCTCTTTCTCTCTCTTTGCTTACGCCCTTGTCTTTTCTATCGGGCTTTTGAGACTGTTCTTATTCCTTCAGACAAAAAGTCCGAAGGAATTCATTTCCTTGCCAATTTCCCTGAATTTATTCCTTTAAGCTCCTTATATCTTGTCTTTGATTTTCTTCGGACTTTTGCTGACCTCAAATTCTTGTGTATTTCCTGTTTGACAATTCTTTCAAAGGATCCTTCTTTGCCTTTGTTTTTCTTATTTTCCCCGGGTTTTTTAATATCCCAAATTTCTTCGAACTTTTTGTCCAAAGGAATTCGTCTCCTTTGGCTAACTTTGCTTTTGTCATTTGTTTATGTCTCTGCCCTCCGCAAGGGCTTCTATCTTCCAATAATGCCCTTCAAAACTTTTGAAAGGGCCCTGCCACCGACCAAGTTCCCTCCGCAAGGGTAGGTGTCCTTCGGAACTTGTGAAAGGGTCCTTCAAAATTTTGCCAAGGTCTTCTTCGTGCTTGGAGTGTCCCCTGCAAGGGCACATACCCTTCAGCGAAATTGTAAATGTCCCTACGCGACATCCAGATGTCCTCCGCAAGGGCTTCTGTCTTCCAAGAGTGCCCTTCGGAGAAATTGAAAAGGTCCACTTCACCGACCAAGTGCCCTCTGCAAGGGCATGGCTGCCTTCAAAAGTGGCTTTTCGGAAGAATTGAAAGGCACCCGGGTTTTTTGTAGGGCACCCGGAGTTTTTGTAAGGCACCTGGTTTTGTAACCGTCCTTATTCCTTCGGACTTTTGTCTTGACTTAAAAACCGGTCTTCTCAACTGTGCTCTTCTCCTTTCTTTTGGACAAAAAACCAAAAGAAAAAAGCCTTGAACGACTACCACTTAGTGGACTTTTGTCTTGACTTGAAAACTGGTCTTCTCAACTGTGCTCTTCTCCTTTCTTTAGGAGAAAAAAGCCTTGAACGACTGCCACTTAGTGGACTTTTGTCTTGACTTGAAAACCGGTCTTCTCAACTGTGTTTTTCTCTTTTCTTTCGGACAAAAAACCCGAAGAAAAAAAAAAGCCTTGAATGACTGCCACTTAGTCATTTTTTCGGACTTTTTGTTAGTCCTTTGAGAGCTCTTTCTCTCGGACAAAATGTCCGAAGAAATAGTCCACCTCTTGTACTCGAAAAATTCCTTGGGAAGACAAAACAAATAAACTTACAGCTTGTATATCTTGCCTGTATTTGCACATTTAACTGTAATCAAGCAAGCTCCTTGGAAACCTCTGCATGACTAAACTTCACCTCGCTGTAGATGGCCACTTGGGTGGCTGTAAATGCTCATTTAAGGACCCCAAAACTGATTCACAAGACAAACTTGGCACCATAGCAAAGTTCCGAAGTGTAGGGTGACAATTTGCCCTGTGGGGGCAAAATTGTCAACAAAACCCTTGCATAAATTCACAATAAATATGCCAAAAATCCCTACAAATTAGTAGGGCTTCCAAAGAACAAATTAGGGCTGTCAAAATTCAATTTAGCTCCTCCAAACAAGTTGCCACACTTAGGAAAAATAGGAGAAACAAATCTAAAGTTCCAACCCTTATTTTATCCCCTCAACAAGGTCTCCAAATCTCCCAAATCAATTCACCCCACTTGAAAATTTATTAAAATAACTTTCAGAATATAAATTAATTATTTCTTTCAAACTTAGAGCCCAAAAACACTCTAACAACCTGCTTAAGTGAATCGTTTCACTAAGAAAAATTATGAAAATAATTTTTTGAATTAATTACCTTATTTTCAGCCCTCAATAATTTATCATTTGTCTCAAGCAAGTGAAATTTTAAAAATATGTATCTTCTGGAATACTTGAAATTTCAATGCAAAAGTTAGCTCAAAATGATCACAAAAATAGTAGCTATCAAACGCAATTAAAATCAAAATTTTCCTTCCATGGAAAGTTCCTTAAAAATTGCCCTGAAGTTCTAAAAACCCTAGTTACAACCCTATGTTCGTTCAAACTTAAAAATAGAGCTCAATTGCACAACTAAACAATGAGAAATCAATGCAAACAACTCTCCAAAGCATTCACTTTGCTTTTGAAATAGGTGGTGTTATAAAACACCTTTGTAGATCCAATTGCATGTAACCATGCAAATCTAAAGCACAATTATAACCCTTGAATAGAGCTGCCATGGATGTAAGAATTGAAGTTTTTGTCCCCAAACCCTTGCAACACTTGAAGGTTTTCGTCCTCAAGTTGTGATGAACAAGCCTGACATAATCAATAATTCAATATTACAAAATAGTTTAACCTTCAAAATGAATCATCAATTGCTTTTTATAATCATCCCCAAGGGTGGCGCCCAAGTTGGAAGATTGTGTCTTTTGAATCATAAGCAACTTCACCTTTTTAAATTTTCTTTTTGAGGGGTTAGGCTCTCACGACCCTTAAACGTCCCCTGCTTAAGTGAGAATTAGACCAAAAGCATTTTTTGCATAACTGAAAATTAAAACACTTAAGTACTTTTCATTTTTTTGCTCTTAGAGTAGCCCCCTCATAGTTCTCTTTTCTTTCTTTCCCTTAGCCTTGTGGGAACAAAACCAAGCTAAGGGTCCATAAGCGAGTTATGCCAAAATGGGGGACATTATAGTCCTCCCCACCCAAAATTGCTTGTCCTCAAGCAATTGCAAGAGCCATGGGTCTGTCCCCACATTCTTCATGATGTTTTTGGAATATTGTTATTGATGTCAAGGGAAATATCGACGAAAATGTCTAATAGGAACGAAGTGTTAAAGGAAATTCTTACAAACGTGTCTTTGAAGGTAAACGAAATTCTTGACAGAAGTGACCGGATCCATCAAAAAGTAACAAAAATATTGGACAGAAATTTTTCATAACAAGGTTGTCATTTTCGAAATCTAAACCCGACCCATATGAGGATAAAATACATCCTAGTGCTCAAATTTTGAAGGGACCAGCATTCATGAAAGGACAATTTTTTAAAAGGCACATATACAGCTACGTTTTTAATTAAAGACCATTTATGAAAAACTCATGGCAGCCCATGTGAAAAGGTTCCTCTCGAGGAAATACGCCCCTTTTGAAAAGTTTTTTAAGGCTAAAATAGTCTCCAACCTTGGCCGACCTATTGGGAGTTGTGACCATTCGAATGGACCTTTTCATTTGAAGAGTCACGACCTTAATTTGTGGCTTTCCGTGGGTTACAAATAAGTACATAACGAGTGGCAAATTTGTAGATTCGAAAGTGGACGATATAAAAGATAAGCAAAAATATTTGAAGGCAATTTTTTTTTTAAATATTGAAAAGAAAAATCAGCAAGTATAAAGCAGAGCATAGCAGTGAAAACACTCAAGTGTAGATCGAATCGAAAGGAAATAAAGCAATATTCTATCAACCATTGTGTTAGCAACAAATCAAATTTAGAAGAGTGATTCTTGTGAGAAGGTTGGTGCCTTCGTTTTGAAAAGATTGATGTCTCTTGCTGAGTTAGTGCTCAGTGAAAGGGGTTGGTACCCTTGTAGGTTGGTGCCTACAAAATTGTATTTGTGGTTGGTGCTCCAATAGGTTGGTGCCTATGAATATTTATATTGAGAAAGTTTTTCCATGATTTTCTCCCTAAAGGGTTTCCACGTATATCTGGTGTCACTTTGCATTGTGTTATCTTGTGTTGTGATTTGATTGCTTAGAATATCTTAATTGAAATAAGTGATTAAGTGTTAGAGAAGAAACGAATATATAATACTGATTCATCCCCCCTCCCAATATTACCCTGTGCTCGACAGATGCACTTACCAACTGAAATGGTTGCCCACTGAAAAGAAGCTCCAACTTGAATTCCCAACTCACTAAACCTATATCTTGGAGGGTGCCCCCATAAGCTCAAGATGTCATGACCACCTTTCAAGGACTTCTCATATTCCCAAAGAAATAACACATGCCATACTAGTTTGCCTTTGATGTAGCCTCTGATAATGACCAATGTGCCCTCAAAAGATGTTTTCAAAAGTTGGAAAGAAGTGAACAATCTCATCTTAAAACATACCTTGAGTGAAATTAGCACATAGATGCAACCTCCCTTGAGCGTGCCTCAAAACATGTGGCATGCCATTTCTCTTTGACTTCCTTTTATCACAACCTTCATGCATAGGAAGAACATTAAAATGATCAAATAAAAGTCTCAACCAACCTACAAGATAGGGATGTACCTCCCATTCCTTATCAAGCCAAAAGCATTCCTCATTATTAACATTTCCAAAATACACCATAGCCTAAAATTTATCAAAACAATCAGATCTTTCACCTTTCACATGCTACTATACCTGTCCTTTAAAATCAAAATTTTCTGAATGGTAAATTTCAAAATGTACCTTGGCATGTCTTCCCAAACATGGGCTGTAACGTGCCCTTAAAGTGCAATTTTTTTATCCTTTTAGGTGGCTGGAATTGTTTTGTCGACTCAAAAAAATTTGAGCCAAAAAAATCAGACTTCAACATCTTCTTCCAGCTCTCCCCCTTGGCTGCCATATGTGAAATAAATTGCTCTTGATGCCCCCAAAAGTCCATTGGTAGCCCAGCTGATTCTAGCATTTTTCAACAAGCAAGAGGACCATCTTTTCTTGCAATTTGAACCTTGTGAACAGCTGTTTGTGATTTTAGCCCTTTCTAAAATAAAGAGGGGTCTCATGATCCTTGTAACACCCTCATTTTTATTTTTGCAAGAAGAAATAGGGTGCTGCCCAAAGCAATTTTGGGGCCGCCCTTGCCACTCAAGTCTCCTCTCAACCTTCCCAAAACATAGATGACAAAAATCAGAATTTTGCATACTTACCAAAGAGGTAGGAAACTAAATTTCTCTTGGAGCCATTGGCTGCCCATAATCAAAATTTATAACCTCTTGCCATGGCCTAAAAATCACACTCGCATTCCTCAACCACTTTGCGATCTCAATCGGTTGCCCTTGTTTGGAAGTCACCACGTTCTTTGTATTGCTCTTGGCTATAGCAATTGATCTCCCTAATGTTCCTACACATGGAACAAACAAATTAGTAAAAACAATGGTGTTTAGTAACACCTTTTTTATCACCTTATCAAGCTCTAAGATCATGGAGTGCATCCCCTCTTGATGCCTTGATTCTTTCTTGCAACTCCCTCCCACCCGGATTTCAAAAGGTGTGTTCATGTCCTCCTTGACATGGTTGTAGCAAATCTTTTCCCTCTTCAACCTTCCCCTTATAGTGGCTGGAAATCCACTCATATATGTGCGAACCACTTCCATGATATTGAAGTGTGAGAGGCACACCTTCCGAGGGTCAATACTCATCATGGCAACAAGAAATTGTGGGGAAAACAAACTGAAAATATGAAAAACAGCAGTCAATGAATTACCAACAGCCCTTGCAATGACCCATGGGTCATGGAACTTGTCACCTATCACCACCTTCATGATTAACCAAGTTGTTCCTTTGGTAAGTCCACATAAAACACAATATAGGTGGGTTGTATAAAAACTATAACAGCCATGAATTGCTTATTCATCCCTCCAAAACATTGATACGCACCTTGCAAAATTCACACCTTGTGACCCTTCACAACAAGCCTTTACCGTCCCAACATAGAACAATCTATTCCTTCTTATGTCATGGCTTTTGGAGTGTGCTTTTTTATATGACAATTGAATTACAAATGTTGAAGTCATATTATTGAAAATAACACATACCTCAACCCTTGCCATTTGTTGTGCCTTCCCACCTTGCATTCTTCCTCTAGTCACAACCATTTCATGTAGCATGTAACAAACAATAAATAAATTGTGGTGCTTACCACTTTTATGGATTGTTTGCATGTCTTTTAACATGCCCTCTCCCTTCTCTCTTTTCTTGGTATGATCCTTATTACAAGTGGCTACCCCACTTGATCCTTCTTCCATGGTGTACTTGAGATTACTTTTCTTGGTTCAACCACCTCTTTGTCTTCTACTTGCAACCCTTCTTGTTTATCAAATTTTTGGACACTTTTATTTGGCTGCCCTTGAATTTCTGGTTCATGTGGTTCAGAAAATTCAGTTTGGTCTATCTTCATATTCTATTTTCTTTGCTCAGAATTTTCTGATTGTCCTTCACTTGGTCACTGCCATTCAACTTCAATTTTACAAGCCCTCAATTTTTATGAATTTTTTGATTTTATTTCCACCTGATTGCCCATCATAATAGGCCCACAATTGACTGAATTTTGGTGTCCAAACTTCAAATGTCCTTCCCCTGGTGGCTGCCCTTCAACTTCAGTTTTACATGTCTTCATTTTTCTGAATTTTCTGATTTTAATTCCAGTTGATCTCCCATCACAAGAGGCCCATAATTGACTGAATTTTGGTGTCCAACAAACTTATGGAGTAGCTGCCCCTTGTATAATTGAAAACTAGGCTCAGTTAATTGTTTTAAGGCCTGCGTTTTATCCAATTGGAAGCAACAAACTTATGGAGTGGCTTCCCCTTGTATAATTGGAAACTAGGCCCAGTTAATTGTTTTCAGGGCTGCATTTTATCCAATTGGAAGTCCTTGCTTGGTGCCCTTGGTGATCTTGGTTTTGATGGCTCCACCTTCTTACCAAACTTATCAACGATTCTCTCAAAAAACTCCTCGTGTTCTAATGATGTTATGCCCTTGTGTTTCCCATCCATGACGTCACCATTCATGGGCAGCCCCATCCTAATGTTGGATGACGAAAATTAGGGCTTCCTTTTTACCCCTAGGCCTCAAATCAAGGTACTCACTCACCTTGTCCACCCAAGCTCTCACCGAAATACCTGGATCACCATCAAAAGTTGGAAGAACCATCTTCCCCAAGTCGTCGTGTGTAGTTATGTGCCCATGGTGCCCTTTGCCATGTCTCAAACCTAGCCAATACTTGAAGCTCCTTCCCTTTTTGTATTATGGTGCAAGTGTCAAGTACTCATCATAATCTTCCATTAAATCCCAACGAACCAAAAGATGGTCCACCTTGAAGGGTTAATTCCCACTATCCTGGGCCTGTGTAAGACTTTCAAACCTACCCTTGTCCATGTCACTGTTTGATTTAAACCTTGAATCCCACATATAGCCAAGATATGGCTTTGATACCACTATAATGTCCCCAAATGAGACAATTAGGACAATTTGGAGTTTTTCAACAAATCCTTGTGCAAAATTAAAAATAATATGAATGTTGCCCTAAAAACCAACAAACCCTAACAGCAATAGATGTCCAAATTTCAATCAATAACACTCCACAATAACCCCAATAATTATTGAATATGCAACTACAATAAATTACCTCTTTTTGTGGCAAGATGGAATGGCGATGTAGCTGGAATTTCTTGCAATAATTCTGATTTTTAAAACCCTGGCACAATTGCATTTTTCCCCCAATCAACCTTGAAACCCTTGCATAAATTCACAATAAATATGCCAAAAATCCCTGCATTATTAAGGCTTCAAAAAATAAATTAGGGCTACCAAAAGTCAATTTAGCTCCTCCAAACAAGTCGCCACACTTAGAAAAAATAGAAGAAACAAATCTAAAATTCAAACTCTTGTTTTATCCCGTCAACAAGGTCTCCAAGTCTCCCAAATCAATTCTTTCCACTTGGAAAATTATTAAAATAATTTTCAGAATATAAGCTAAAGTATTTCTTTCAAAATTAGAGCCCAAAAACACTCTAACAACCTACCCAAGTGAATTGCTCCACTAGGAAAAATTATGCAAATAATTTTCTGAATTAATTACCTTATTTTCAATACTCAATAATTTATTATTTGCCTCAAACAGCAGAAATTTCAAAAATTCGTATCTTCTGAAATACTTGGAATTTCAATGCAAAGTTAGCTCAAAATGATCACAAAAGTAGTAGCTATCAAACAAAATTAGAATCAAAATTTTTTCTACATGGGAAGTCCTCCACAAATTGTCTCAAAGTTGCAAAAACCCTAGTTATAGCCCTATGTTCCTTCAAACCTGAAAATAGAGGTTAATTGCGCAACCAAACAATGAGAAATCAATGTAAACAGCTCTTCAAGGTATTCACTTTGCCTTTGAACAAAGTGGTGGTATAAAACACCTTTGTAGATCCAATTGCATGTAACCATGCAAACCTAAAACACAATTACAGCCCTTGAATAGAGCTGCCATAGATGTAAGAATAGAGGTTTTTGTCCCCAAACCTTTGTCACACTTGAAAGTTTTCGTCCTCAGTTGTGATGAACAAGCTTGACATACTTGATCAATAATTCAATATTTCAAAATAACATAACCTTTCAAATGAATCCTCAATTGCTTTAATCATCCCCAAGGGTGGCGCCAAAGTTGGATGTCTTTTGAATCATACTTTACCTTTTTAAATTTCCTTTATGAGGGGTCAGGGTCTCATAACCTTTAAAAGTCCTCTACTTAAGTGAGAATTAGACCAAAAACACTTTTTATATAACTCAACTGAAAATTAGAACACTTAAGTATTTTTCACTTTTTTGCTCTTTGAGTAGCCCCCTCATAGTTCTCTTTTCTTTCTTTCCCTTAGCCTTGTGGGAACAAAACCAAGCTAAGGGTCCATAAGCAAGCTATGCCAAAAAAGGGGACATTACACTCTTTGTTCCACCTCAATCATATATGCTGCTCTGAACATTTTGTGGTCACCCATTTGCCAATACAGCTGCCCTCGGTTAGAGTAACAACTATCTTCATAGAAATCATCTAAATGCACAACTCCATCATCAGGTTCAGATTGTTTTTCCCCTGAATCTAATCCAGCACTAGAGCTTGACTGTTCTTCGCCTATTATTCCATTCCTTACTATGTCAGTGATTAGCTGAACACTTTCAACGTTAACTGCAATTGTTTTGCATTCCCAACCATGGATTGCCTTGACTTGTTCCAGCCAAGGTGGGACCAAAATTGCATCATAGTGTTGTAAAACGCCTTCCATTCTTATTATTACAAATTTACATGATAACTGTTTTCAAGCAATCATAATGTTTTGGCTTGGAAAGACACCTATTAGATCAACAGGTATCTGGTAAGCCATTTTAATCAAAAATCTACTGATATAAATGGAGGTTTTCCTAGTTTCTTCCATACTGTTTTTGGAAGTATATTTATTCCCAATCCTCCATCAAACAACTTTAATTTGAGCTCACTTACTTCAATTGTAATCTTTGGTATCCCATCCTTTCCTAAAATTAGGACATATCTATTTTCTTACATTTCGGCTGTGCTTGTGCTTATGTTTTTGCCATATTCACTTGCTCTAATCCTTGAGCATGGGCCAACTGTGGTAAAAAGTCCATTGGCAGCTTCATCAGTACTGTTACCATAGTGCCATTGATTAAGGAAAGTAATTGTTGTATAGGTTTACCCTTCACTTCTCCCTTGTTGTTTATGTTGTTGCCTTCTTTTTCTGAGGTTCTGCCCATTCTTATTTATGTTGCTGCTGCTGCTTCTCTCAACCATGTTATATGAATATTATTTGACTGATAATTTATGTCTAGTACTCTTGTATCGCATTGTGCATCAACTGTTTTTCTACTTGCATATCCAACTCTTTCTTTTTCTTAGCATCACTTGTAGTTACTATTAAATTGCTAATAAATATGAATTCTTGTCTTTCAATTTCCAACGGCCAGCTTTTGTTTTTGGACAATCTCCTAGATCACATTTAGGACATTTCCGAGCGAAATGTCCCTATTTGTTACATTTCCAACATTGAGTAATCAAGTCTCCCCTTCTTATCCCTTGTGATTAGAGACGTTGTTCCCCTACTTTCATTACTACTATTACATAATGAGCAGTTATGTCTTTAATTCTTATATCCACTCCCTCTATGGGTCTGCTGCGTATGCAAGCAACTTCTTTCTTTTGATTTTATTTTCAGATTAAACAGGCACTTATTTATGCCACATGCCTTCCCCTTATACATGGTGCAGTAGTTTGCAAAAAGCTAGGCATACCACTGAATGGCATACCCCTGTAACGTACTTGGAAAATAACGGATCCATACAATGTCATCAGATATTCCATTTGCTTCCCAGTAGTATTCCCAATATAAACAAAGTGTATTTGCATCTTTGCGCTTCTCTTCTGAAAATATGGGTGGTTTTGAGTCCAAACCATGTTTCGGTTCCATTATCTTTCTTTTCAAAGGCCTAACACTGAGTTCAATTGTTTTTATTTTCTGCGGTAATCTCACGCCCAACAAAGTTCTTTTCTTCCTTCTGGCATAGACAAGTGGCACCAGATCCTTTGTGGTCGCTGTAATTGTCTCAAACTCTTCAGATAGACCTTTGGTTGATACCTTTAAATCTATAAGTGTCCAAGATGTGTAGAAATTGATATATGTATTTGGCTGATATCAATATCAGAAGGATTTTTCTTCCACAAGCGAGCAGATCTTTTCATGTCTCTATCCTTTTGTTGCTTCAATTGATGCTTCTTTCTTGTTGATGGCGAGTCACTTGATTGGAATTTTATAAAATCTGCATACATATATTGACATACACATTTCTCAAGCTGCTACGTCCAGTTTACTAATCATAGCATGCACTGTGTTCGAATGTGTTCTTTAACAGCAATAAGAACATACAATGTAGCAGGAACAACAGCAATTAGTAATAAGCAAGGAAAGCTATCTTATATGAACTTTTGCTTATAGCATGAAAACATATCCATACTTAATACAAAACGACATCAAATAACATATCCTTTCAGCGTAACCTATCATATCTACTGCTTCATAACTAATATTAACTTCAGCATTACTTCAAAATCATTCTTCAACTCGAGTATTTATGATAATAATAATTATATCTTCAAATAAGTCTTTAATCAGATCAGCAAGTTATGGACCCTCTTTACTGCCTAGACACACTCATTTTTCCCTTTTGTTTGCTGAATGTCTGCATGGATTGAGAATATTACTGATGCCCCCATCGTTTCTACCTTTGACAACTGGTAACAATGGTAACAGATAATTTCCAAGTCCATGTTCAGTGACACAGAGAGTAAAATAACCATAATGAACATAGGATCATGTATGGGAATATACTGGAATCTGTTAATGTAAGTAATGTGAACACTCAAAGTGTAGTGTGGCCACTGACAATCCCCACATTGTGATGCCCCTATCATGATTATAAATTCCATTATAAATGGGGGCCTCCTTATAGACATGAATATTTCTTAACAATAATAACAATCACAACCACTGAGAGGAACAACAATTAGGCGCAATTGTATCATATGCTTAGTTCGCTATAATGCATAATTGACTCATATTTGGGACACTAAGACTTATCTTTACTATCACTATACTTGATTTTATCAATTACAGACTCTAAATACAAAATATACAAAGTAGGGCTAACATGGTAGGGATTTGATTTCCCAAATTGAATTTCAATTCAAGATCCGACAGTTATGCAGTAAAGTCAGTGGATGGAGGAAAGGATGGCATTATGTGCCAAATTTTCAATTTCCCGTGCCTTATGCCAAGAGATCAACAACCCCATATTGTATCCAGACTAGTCTTCTACGATTGGAAGCATAGTAATACAGTTAAATTATCTTAAGAGGCAACAGAAGCCTTCAGTATGAAGCCCAGGAAATTCTGTGAAAATCTACAGAAGTCTAATACTAGAGGAGCATTTCTCTTACATTGGCATTTGGCAAAAAGGGCTTTTATGAAAAAGGGATTCAATCATATCTTGCTTTTACGTGGCTTACGGCAGGTAGTGGGTAAATGTTATATGGTAAGGATTTTAATAATGTTATTCCCA
The DNA here is from genome assembly GCA_037957365.1 of Torreya grandis. Lineage (NCBI taxonomy): Eukaryota > Viridiplantae > Streptophyta > Pinopsida > Cupressales > Taxaceae > Torreya > Torreya grandis. The sequence continues at coordinate 6,630,646 of JARHVA010000052.1, read as the reverse complement.
CTTACAAGCCCTGGGCTGTTCTAGACTCTGCTTATTATCTGATTTGCAATAGGCTCCATTCAGAAGCATTTATAAACTAGGTTTGCCCCATAGCCTAGAGGCTAGGATTGTTAACGTGCACTAAAACATATTGTTTACAGCATGTTCTTTGATGGATCAAAGTACCAATAGCAGAATCTGTAACATTGCGGCTCCTTGTGCTCAACTTAAAAGCAGGTAACTAAACGCATCTGCTAATTACTTTTAGCATACAATTCAGAATTTGACGAGTTTGAGTCTAAACATCCCATGAAAGGAATAGCCACATATGAACCATGTATAGAATTATCCTGTTATGTGTTTGAAAAGACAGGAGTATTGATGAGAATAAACAAAATAAAATACTATACAGTTGAATCAGATTCTGGAAAAAAACAAGAATCTTACCTTTTATGTTTGTATGCTGATTTTTCACCAGAAAGTTGCATTTCATGAACGTTTACCTAAGATATGGATTTGAGTTCCCAAAGTATCTTGAGAGCAATAGAAGCTTTCCAAAGTTAAAAAATAACTATATTAAAACCATCTCACCATTAACAGCCCAGATTTCAGCACAATCTCTTATTTGCAACAAGGCTTCCTTATTGCCCTCTTTTATGGAATGCCATTTTCAGATTTCTTGTCTCTGCTTGAAGCTTGGTTATTAATGTATTTGCATGCAAATGTCCAACTTCGAATTAATTATGCTAAATAAAAGTAAGAAAAAGAAAAACATCTATACAAGTAAATACACTTAATTACCGACATGTTACTTTAGAAATATGGCAGTCAGGAGCTTACTTTTCCACAGCAGTTTTGCTTTCTTCAACTATTGCAGAGGATTCAGCTCCAGCTCCAGTTTTTTCTGTTAGTGCGGGTGAAGGCTTTGCAGCAGTTTGTGCAGCAACCTCTGCTGCAAAGTCCTGGCTTTTCTTTTCCAAACCCTCCCCAAGATTGTACCTAACAAATCTTCTTATTTGAATGTTCTCCCCCAAAGTTGCAATGCTTTGCTTAATCCAGTCTTTTACAATGATCTTGTCATTTTTAATATAAGGTTGCTCTAATAGGGCCAACTCCCCAAGTATCTTTCCAACGCGTCCATCAACTATTTTTGCCCTGATTTGTTCTGGCTTATTAAGAAGATCTTCTTTCTGCAGTTCAATCTCCCTTTCCTTGTTCACAATATCTTCAGAAACATCCTCCATGGATACATATTGAACTTTTGGAGTGGCAGCGATCTGCATTGCCAGGTCTTCAACTAGTTCCCTGAAAATCTCACCCCTAGAGACAAAATCTGTCTCACAATTAACTTCAATTAACACTCCAATGCGGCTGTCATGAATATAAGATCCGATTCTCCCTTCAGCTGCAATTCGAGTAGCCTTCTTTTCTGCACTTGCTAATCCTTTCTTCCTGAGGAATTCACGTGCCTTTTCAAGGTTGCCGCCTACTTCTGTAAGAGCTTTCTTGCAATCCATCATGCCTGCTCCTGTTTCCTCTCTTAGTTGTTTGACGAGAGCAGCAGAAATAGCCCCTAAGTTTGTGGGTACCATCGTATCGGTCTCTGCTTGGTTTGACGAATCAAATGGCCATTACAAATGTCAATAGATGTAAAAATCATAGTGATCGGCAATCTTGCTTATTGTTTATGAATACATGTTTGTGAGAATCCATTACAAAAAGACAGTCTGTGCAGACCAAGTTTGCGAAATTAGAAAGAACCAAAAATCAAAATACCTTCAGGATGAGCAGTAGAATTATATTTATACAGATGAACAATGAGATTTTAAAGGTGACAATAACAGTGAAATATCTGGGAATACATAGGCAGTAAAGATGGCAACAATTCCATTTCATTAAAGATATTTGAATAAAAAGGTGGACCTCTTTGGCAAAGCTCAACACTTCCATAATTCTACCAACAATCTGAGCTCTAAAAAACCAGATGCAATACAAGTGGCAAAACAAGTTACAATTCATCATTTCGTTGCTTTAACAACTTAGATCTTTTAAAAACTAATCCTAAGTCATATAGACTGAAGGTTAGCACTACAATCTAATTATACTCACGGCTAAATACATTTTCCCTTTAACCTGCTAGAAATCATCGAGAAAGTGGCATAATTATTAGATCTGTCCAATCTAGGAAACAACAAAGTCACAGTCCACTTTATTTGAATTGTATCCAAACTAGTATCTAACCTATCACGATCAAGGAAAAGGTATGTAAGACATGTAGTTGGAATTCTTTTCGACAAATAATGACCATAATTAGGATTTCCAATTTCATTCCATACAAAGAAAAGTGTAACATCTTAGCATGCATGTACGCATCTTCAAGCATTAATGATTTGCCTAAGAATCATAAATTCACCCAGTAGTACAATATGGGAGGCAGTGCCTCTTAAGACATTCTCCCTGGTTACCTCAAACCTCGCATGATGTCTCTTCACCAGTAATCAGCACTATGTAGCTGTGGTGCCATTACATTTATCCCATTTCATAACAATGGCTCACACAGCTCCAAACCTCGACCATATTACACTAGGTAAACAATCAGTTACACCTTGAACCCCTGCCAGCTGTTAGGCCCCTCATATCACTGAAAAGGTTCACTGAAACACCTTTAGCCCCTAAATTGAATAATAGAGATATGGTGATTATTAATATGGAACGAAATCATGTCATAGGGATATGCCACTATTAAATAGCTTGTAAATTAATGGACATAACATAGATAACAACCACAAGCTAGAGGGGGCCTAAAAGGCATGACACCGAAGCTGCCAGCGATTTTAGCACCGAAGAGAGGAAAGGCACTAACACATTATCCCAGGGACTTGCACCCCAAAGCCTGCTTCAGGATTGGAAAATATTTTAGTGGGGGTAATGCCTCATAAACCACCTCTTTTTCTCACACAGAAAATATTAAAATAACAATTTTTTAGGGTTTAACGCGTCATAATAATTCATGAAATTTTGTAGCCTTGCATGATGCTCTAACCTCACCTTACAGGACCATTTTAATAATGTGACATGTCGAACAACAGTATTTAATCATAGGTAGAGCGAATTCTGCATGGTGGATCTCATGCATAACCATAATAACATGCACCATACAAACAAATCAGGTCCTTCACTAGTATATTTGTGTTTTGTATATAGTGTCATTCTGAAGACTTCATCTTGGGGCATTTATGTAATGTAATTGTCTATGAACCTAGTATGCAGCCATATTTTTTTATAATCCACATGCCACATTAGATATAAAAGGTGTGCTCAAACAACATCCACGAAGACCATAGACTACACCAAGCCATGATTCAAGGGTGCTTTTTCATAGAGATAAGTCAAACCTGTGGTGCCCAGTTGTAACCTATTGCATTCTGCAGTATGTGCAAAAAATATGATATACATAATACATATAACAGCAACAAACAATTAAACACTTATCGGATTGCTTCCCTTCCCCAAAAAACTAACGGTTTAGGTCGTATCTTGATCATAATTGAAAGATAAAATTTCCTTGCAATGCTCGGTATCCATTCAGCAAGACCAAATTTGTTTTCTTTTCAGAAAAATGCAACTGCACATCCATATGTACATCAAGAATGATGTATCACACCTTAATTTTTTATTTGGAAATAGTAAGAAAGACTAATTATATTATATTATAAAAAATTACAAACTGCAGACATATCAAAAACAGTTTGATGGAAATCAATAGCTCTTGATTGAGCAGATAAGCTTTGGTTACTGGAATCATAGAATTCACAAATATTATTGATATATGGACAATAGAAATTCGAGAACAAGACTACATTTTGTAGACATGGTAATGGAGCCATATGCCAACCGGCTTGGCAGTAATGTTTATAAAACAAATTTCAAAAACAAACATAACAACTTTACCCAAACGTATCTAATACACATCCCCTGAAATTTGGGGGCCTGAAACACATCTCTGTCCCTCCGCATCTAGGTTTCCCATAAATTTGGGGTAACATAGAAACATAAGCATAAACCATAAACCATCTCGTGGCATGTTTTACCTTTAAAGGATTCTTTTAGTAGAATGGCATTCCTATCTAGTTATTTCTTGTAAATTGTAACCCTTCTTGAGATTATTTTTTAATATCCTCATTTATGGACTCTCCTAATCTATTACCTAAAAAAATGTTTTTCACACTGCTGTAATAATTTGCTCGAGACTTTGTGTAAGGTTTTGATGACAATGCGATGTTTTCTGTTACGGATAGAGGCATTGAGATATTCTGTTATTGACATTGATATTGGGATGTTTTTTATATTTATGATAACATAGAACTGTTATTATTAGCAGCTTTACCAGTTCTTAATCAGATGCTAGTGGTTGTTGTTCATATGATCTCAGCATTTGATGTACCTTACATTATGCTGATGTTATCATGGATTCATTTATATACTACCAGTACTGCTGATGCCTCATTGTTTTGCAAGTGCCAACAAAGACGGAGATGGTTTGAGATCAGCTAGGTCCGTCTCTACAATGATTCTGCAGAAAGGGTAAGATTATGCCGTTGAAAGGGAGTCTAGGATAGAGTCCCCACACTGGTCTTGTTGTCCTTGTTTTGGTTTGTGCAGTTGTATTTTCTTCATTGTTGTTTTGGATTGTTGATGTAGGACCAACACATGGACAGTCTTGTACTATTTTGGCTTTCAACTTGTTTTGGTTAATTGGCTGTATGTTCATCTCTTTGTGCACTAACCTGTGTCGTTTTATTAATGTGTTCGTCAAGTTCTTTTTATTTGATACTAATAGTATGCCTTGCCTTCAATTGATTGCTATGTCACTTGTCGACATGACAACATGAGGATTTAAGTCTTTTTTGTAAGAGCTAAATGTCAGGACAAAAGCTTGAAAGATGACTTAGCAAGTTTGGTATGACTTATTACAAGGTTATTGGATAAGGCATTGTTGTTAAGTATAAAACTCAGCATAAAATAAATTGTGAAAGGTAGAAGACATAGTCCACACCCAACCTTTCCTGAGGTAGACTGTGGTTGATTTGACTTAAGGAACAAGGCAATGTCATTGTGTTTGATTACTTGATTTACTTTATGGAATGATTTACTTGATACATTATAATCATATTCCTGAGTTGAATTTGTAAAAAGGGGACATTATGATTACATTTGATTTATTTTAATCATTATGTTGGCATATGGTTGAGTTTTGAAATGTTATTATGCATTTGATGAGCCCACGGGTCATGTAGGCTTTTCATTCAGTCATGATAAAATGGGGTTTAGGGTCTGTTGTGGCAGTGTTGATTGCAAAGGAAATGGAGAGAAGAGAAGTTGGAAGAGAGAATAAGGCAACACTTAAGGCACCACAGCTGCCATAGGTTGCTCTCAATCATGTAGTTCAGTTGGGACTGCCAAGGTTTCGTGGCCATTGATCTAAGTGGTATTATTCATTGCTCCACCTCTGCCACTTTTTAACACTTCACTCCTGTTGTCATTATGAGGCAGTGAGGTATTTGGAAACGTTGGGTTTTGGTGGTGCAGTCCTAGCCATTTATAATGTGTGCGCGCGCGCGCTTGTTGGAAAAAGGAAAGCAACGAAGTGTAAGGGAAGAAAGGTTGTGAAGGAACAAGAGGAATGAACTGTGGAGGTCTGCTGCATTTTTTCATCCATTTGGTTGTGTTTTGAGTAAGTACCCAAAACCCCTTTTGGCTTAGGGTTTGCTATCTTGCAAAAGAAAAATAAAAAAGGGAACAATGCATTCAGTCTGCAAAATGGATGAATGTGAAATATTGTTGTAAGCTTTTAATGGCATTTTCGTAAAATGGTAAACTTTCTTGAGTTTCCTTATGAGTTTTCATACTTCTTGTGTTTAATGTCCCTGCCTAGAGGGCATAGACCTTCCAAGGCCTAGGCTATGATGTAAAATGCCTCACAAGGGTATTCATGACCCCGGTGACGCACTTGACATCCCAGCTAGGGTCTTGTCAAGATCCCTACCACATAGACATGCCCTTGATCACCTTTCTTTCTGCCTGTTGTGCATGTTTGAGACAGCAGAAGATATTGATTCAAGGCTAGAGTGGGTTGTTGTCAAGATGTTGGCTGAGGGAATGTCTTTTTCTTGGAAAATTGTTGTTTGTGCTATTGCTTTACTTGGTTTGAATGTAACTCTGAAGAAATCAAGTGGTTGTAGTTTAAAGGCAAGTAATTTTCATTGAATAATTGTGACAGGATTAAAAGGGGGTTGTTATACCCTATAATAAATCCAAGTAGATGTGTACTTGGGTGTACCTGACTTATGACAAGTTCAGTTGTAATCTACTAGCCCTCGGATGGCTTTATGAGAATTATAAGTATAATCTTTGACATATTTGTATAAGTATGCCCATTAGATGGCTTTCTCGGATGAAGTTAGTGGGTATAAGACCTGTGTCAGGCTTACATGAATCCCCAGTGCCTCGTGCATTTGCGTTAAGGCATAACTGAGGCAAAACAAGACCATGATGAATATTTTTGTTCTCATTAAGATTATTGATTTTGAGGTTTATACCAAACTGTGCGTATGTGTTTTGAGTTCTTTAAATTTTTACTATGGACTCTAGATTGGTGTCAACGTCCTAGTTGTCTCTCTCTTCTGGCATGATTATCCTCTTTACAGAATCATTATAGATTTTGGCTGATGGTTGGGGTGGTCTAAGGCCACCGATGGAGGGCTCATCTTGCCCACCCCCAACAGGTCTATCGAAAGTTCTTCGGCACAAGTTCATCTTCATGGAAATTGCTCCATCACTGTTGCATAGGGAAATACTCCATTACAGGGATGTTGTTGTTTCAATGATTTTTCTGACATCATCCTATTGCATGGTTAATAACTTAATAGTATTGGTTGTACCTTGGTTCCCTATAGAAGGTATTGTGGAGTTGTGTTTTGTCCCTTGGCAGTTTTTACTGTTGAGTTCTTGGGAAGATTTGTACTTTCTTCGTGATGTCTGTATCAACATGACACAATGTAATATTTGGCTAATATATCTACACTTGCTCAATGTTCTGGTATATATGTGTCTATTGTTTCGATACAATGTTGTAAAGAACTATGGGAGTTTTAAAGGCCTGTATTACTAAGGAGTTTGCATGAACATTGTAATTTTGACCTTGGTCATTGATTTTTTCAGCTTTAGAACTTGGTGTAATGGATTGTTTATGTAAGGAAAGAAAAGATGTTTTATAGTTATTTTTGAATTCCATGGTTTTATCCTTGCTGACTGATTTCTTCTAAACAAATATCTGTGAACTTGGACTGTGTTTTAAGTTAACGTAGGACCCTGTTCTCCTCAGAACTAAAGGATTCGATGTTGATCCAATTACTTCATTATGATTCTGGGAAAGGAAGGATTGTAAGGTAAATGTATGGAGTGTTAAAAAACTCTATAGTACAATCATCCTTATGATAGTTTCAGAATATATGCAATTGCACGTGTATGTTGGGCAGTGGGTTATACATTTGGTGAAGTAAATGCTTACAAAGATGTCTAGGATGGGACTGTAGCAATATCTGCAATGATATGTTTTGTCATCATTGATTCATTTCGATATCTTTTAAGACATGAATGCATTTTCTTTCATATTGTTGAATAAACTCAGTATACCTGTTCTTATGAGTTTTTGTTCTGGTCATTATGGTTGGGAACCAACATTACCAGTTCGCTGGTTTTGGCTGGTGTTGGGCACCCAAGTGTGAACCCCATTCAAGTTCGGGGTTCGGTTTGCTACCCCAATGCCCAGGGTTTACCCCTAGGTACCAAAGAATCCCCAATGCACCCGGGTGCCCCAGAGGACCCACAGTCCCCAGCGACAAAAAGTTATAAAAAAATGGTTATTTTTATTTATTTTTTCCTTTTTTACCAAACCCAATGCAACTAAACAATTAAAAACACCTTCCTCAACCCTAAAATCCAAAAACAAAAGCATACTTCAACACAAATGAGAAGAACAAAGTGACAAAAGGAAAAACACTAGGCTCTTATTTTTCTAGTTTTTTCATTGCCTACTTCAACTCCATTGCTGCTGTAGGTTTGAATCTTCATCAAGCATCATTCTAGTCATTTGCCTGCGGTGATTGAGGAGCCATTTGCTGTCAAGGTAAGTTTTATATTGTTTTATTTATTTATTTTTGTCATTTTTTGAATTTTTACAGGTTTTTAGCTGCTGCACTAGGGCTTGTTTTGATTTTTTTTAAATTTTATGTTTGTTTTTTAACTTGTAGTTATATATACTATTACTACAATGTATCAAGCTAGAATTTCTATATTTTTTTATATATTTTTGTACGGATGAACCCAATAACGAACCCAAGGGAAAAAAATCACCATATTGGCAAAACCGGGTTCTTCGAACCCACACTAGAACCAAAAACGAACCGGTAACATTGTTGGGAACATGATACATATGTTTCAAAAAACAATTATTTAGATGCTTCATCTGTTATGTTTTATGCCTGTGATAGGAATTAGAAAAGTACTAGAGTCTGTCTACAATCCACTTGGGTACTGTGTATTAGTTGGAATGGAATTCTAGATGTGTACTTCAGTATTGTAGCATCAAGGAACTTTTCAAAGTTTGGATTAGCTACTTAAGAGACATTAGTATCATATGGTATAATGGATTAGATGTTTTGAAGTAGTCACATTCATTAGTGGTGATTGTAGTTGAAGTGGACTGTAATATTTCCTAGGGAACAAGCGTGTGGAGTCCTAGAAATGAATGCTTAAACACTTTAGCAATTCTTCCTAGCTCTGTAAAGGACACTTGTACTTACATCTTCTATTGAAACAGAGATACTACCTAAATATTTACAGTATTGTGAAACTGAAGTGACTTGTAATGGTTCATTCTTAATGTGACTAGCTGTATCAACTAAATCCTGGTTTTGTGTAACTAAGACAGCACATCAAGAAACAATTCTCGCAATCTGGAACCTTGGTGTGTGTGTGTTTAGAAGAACAATCTACTTATCGATGTGAGTAACTCCGCCATGTATAAAGGAAACCTCTAAAATAGATATCATAATCTTAAGTGTTCTATCAATTGGTATCAACAACATGTCATGCTGAATTATGAAAATGGACTGTGTTGATTTTACCTAAGTGGGTTACAAACCACATTGATTAGGTGATGGGGTAACTAATATGAGAGTTCAATTATTGATGTGTAGCTCAGTAGGTTATTAGACCAGGATGTTATAGAAATGCTAACATTGGACAAGAGTTTTGCATTGTATGATCCGTTAGGTCTAATATGTCCATGATGCACTCCATGATCAGATTCCAATTAATCATGTCTAGAAGACATAGCCTGACTGTTACATCTTGGAATCTTGCTCAAAAGAATCAATCCTTAAGCTAGATATGTATCATTGCATTTGTTATGAAGGTATTTTCACTCAATGTTAGAGTTCTGGATGTTTGCTTGATACTCCTTACCATGTCAAAAACTTTCTTGTTCTCAATTTATGGTGATATGAATCTTAGACATGCATTTACATAAACTTGAGGTCTTGTGATGACAATCACAGTGCTATTCTAGTAACCACTGAATTAGTTTTTGATATTGAAACCTTTGAGACAAATGTAATTGGGTGTCTCAATCAAATGTCGTGAGAACCTTTGTAATTTACTAAGTTGAATTAGAGGACTACATGGATATGGAACCTTGAAATTTAGAGCAACTTGACCCAAAATTAGTCTCATTTCTGGGAGAATTCACAAAAAATATTATGTTGGATTTTTAGCATGTTTAATATTTCTTTACTATTTATGTAAAGTTTTGTTGTATGAGAGGCTATAATGTCCCCATATTGGAACAAAAGACAAAAATAGATATTTTCCACAAACTTCAAGCAATTCTAAAAATAAATCAGCAACCATCCAATTTTTCAATACAATAATAAATACCTCTTTTCGTTGTTCTATCCAAAAATCAGATTTCGACCTTCACACACAATGTTGGAACCTTATTTGCAAATTTTCACCCTCAAAAGCAAATCGCCCAAATCCTAGGTGACTAGGATTTATGGCCTTTTCAGCCCCTAAAACACCTCCAAAAATTATGAAATTTTGTAGGAATATAGGGAAAATACAATTGATTTATTTATCTAATCAGATTTGGCAAAAACTGAAATTTTGCATTTATATGGCAAAAATACGGTTGAAACTTGTAAATTCAATAACTTGCAAAATACTTGGAATTTCTGAGCAAATAATAGCTTGAACTGAAGATAAAAATATACTCCTTCAATTGAAACAATAATTAGAATTTTTCAACAACTAAAAGTCCCCCAAATGATGTTCTGAAGTTCTATAAACCCTAGTTTTTCCCTCAAAATTATGCAAACAATTACTGAATATTTTTTAGGCATAAATTAGCCCAAATAACATGCCAACATACTTTAAAACCAATCGCTCCACCAAGAAAATTATTCATAAAATTATCAAACCCTAGGAGAGGGTTTTTCACCAATAAGCAAGCCCACTGAAGATGTTTACAAGCCCCAAGCAAGTCGCCAAGAAAGGAAAACCAGCAACCTTCATTCCCAAGCAAATTCGACACTCTTAGTGACCTCACAAACCCCCTAGGTGGTTCGCCCAAGCCCTCCAAGTTGAATCACCACAATCTGAAAGTCTTAAATTAAACTTCAAAATATTCTTCAAAGGATTGAACACAATTTCCAATCAATGGGTGGTCTTGATAGACACCATTTGTAGAACATTCAATAGAACTTGAAAGGTAACATTCTTCAAGCGTCTACCTTCACTAACCAAGCTTGACATACTTTATCACCAAAGCCAATTATCATATGCACATCCCCCTTTCAAATGAAGCTCCTTCTCCTTAAATATCCTCCTCCAAGAGTAGAGCTCCAAAATAGCAAAGAAGTGTTTTAACTTTTTTAAAAACAACTTAAGTCTTAAGCTAAGACTCAAAACTCACCCACTTAAGTGAAATAACATAAAGTAATTTTTCCTCAAAACATAATACAAAATTAGAATCATAAAGTACCTTCTTTTGAAATACCTCTTCACAAGTGGTGCACCAAGTTCCTTTTTCCTTCTTTTACCTTTTAATTATTGAAACAAAAATAACCAAGGGTCCTCCAAAAGTCTAGAGCAAAAATGGAGACATTACAGTCCTCCCCATCCAAAATTGCTTGTCCTCAAGCAATTGCAACAATCACGGGGCTACTCTAAATCCTCTATCATGCACACATTCCTTGGAACTGTTTCCCAAAAAGAAGATACCTCCCCTCGAGCCTTTGCCTTGTTCAACAAATCATGCCACTTACCATGAAGATTGTCGAATTCCAAACTCACCAAGGTTGCATTCCTAAGAGCTATATTCATTCCCATAAATCTGAATATGTGTCCATGTAGGCTGTAATAGTAAAGTACAGCCATACTTTCATCCCATACTCTCAATCTTTTCGATACCAAACTACCCCTTAGTGATCCTTTTTGTCCCATAACTCTCTAATAATCATTCCATGATTCAAAATTCATAACAATAATGTGAGGGCTGCCAAACAAAATTAGTTTTTCATGGTGTACAAGACTGTCCATGGTCATACTTCCTCCTTCAAAGAGTAGTAGGAAAAGCATGCTTCCATAGCATGTACTCCCAAAACTAAATTTGACACTATGCCACTTATAATAAATATTTTCATGATGCAACATAGGCTGGAAATAATCAAAAAATTCAGAATACAAACCTCTAACACCTTGCTGTCCCTTCCATTTAAGTTCAGAATTTTCCATGCAAAAAATTTCAGCATCTCCTTTATTATACGACTCTACCTACTCACAAAATTTGGAATTTTTCTCAGGAAAATCAGAACCTTTTCCTTGACTATGTGGCTGTACTTTCCAAGGAAACATCAAATTTTTAGTGACAAAAATTAGAACTTCCCTTTTTACCAAATCGCTGTACATTTTTCTTCAAATCAGCATTTGTCAAATAAAATTTAGCCCTCATATCACCTTTGCATTTGGGAATAACATGTTGTTCACAACAATTTTGGGGCTGCCCTTGTGAACAAGCAAATTCATTCATCCAATCATTATGCAACAAGCAAAAATCAGAATCATTCATGTTTATTTCTTGCAACCTTACCTCTTTTTTTTGCAAGTAGATGCTGCCCATAGTGTCTAGAAACAGCCCTACCCTTGTTTTCTTTTTCAACCCATCCCATGCTCATGAAACACCCTTTCACCATATGATTTGATGAAGGTGGAGGTGTCTCTCTATCTCTCAAACCATGCAACACAATCTCATGGTTTCCCACCTTGAATTTCAATTCCATGGATTGGTAATTTTGTGTGTACTCACCAAGGGAATGTAGCCACTGGATGCCAAGGACCACATTGGTCTCTCCAATACCAACTACATAGGAATCATCCTCTCCCATGTTCCCCTCCAAAGTAATGCAAAGCTTTGGAACCTTGGTAGTGCAAGGAATAGTAAACACATCCGCCACCGTGACTCTAAACCCCTTGAATTCAATGGGTTGTAGACCGAACAAAGTCACAAGCCCTCTATCAATGAAGTTGTGAGTTGCCCCACTATCAATGAGTATGGTAATCGGCTTGCCCTTCAAAGACCCCTTCACTCTAAAGAGATAGTATCTAGGAGTTCCTAAAAGTGATGCCAAGGTGCCACTCAACTCTTCTTCCCCTTCAATCTCCAAAACTCCCTCCTCATAGGTGGCTGCCCCACCATCTTCTCCCTCACTCTCCTCCCCTGGAAGTATATCTATGTAATGAACCTGTCCCTTGCCACGGCAATTGTGGCCTCTCACCCAAGGATCATTGCAATCAAAGCAAAGTCCCTTCCTCATCAATTCATTCCTCTCCTCAAAACTACTTTGAGGTAGTCTCCTTGGCTGCCCCAAATCCAAAGGGTTTGGTCTAGTCAAAGGACCCTCAAGATTGGTCTTAGAAGGCCTTGTATAGTGGCCCTTAGGCTTCCCAAAACCACCACCTCTAGGCTGTCTTGTAGATGATACAAAATTTCCCTTTGGCTTCCCCAAAGGTGTAAATCTGCCTCTAAAAGTAGATGACTCCAAATCATAGGCCTTTTGGATGGCCTCTCTCAATGATGGTGGATCAAATGCCTTGACCAATCCCCTCAAAGAATCAACCAAGCCCTCAGTGAATAAAACCATAAGACTCCTATTTGAAATGTCAGTCACCATGATTGCAAGTCTCTGAAACTCTGAAACATACTCATCAATCGAGGCCTTTTGCCTCAATTGAGCTAGATCTCGAAAATGAAGTTTGGGATCCACTCTATCAACCTCTTATTGAATTCTTCATATGAATATATATGTTGATGCCCCTGCGTGATCAATCCATGGTACCACCAATCGTGAGCTACCCCCTCTAAAGGCAATGTCATAAACTGGATAGCCTCATCCTCTACCATAGGCCGAAGTGAAAAGGTGTTTACCTTCTAAATCCAAGCCCTCGTTGAATTCTATGTGACCCATCAAAAGTAGAAAGAGATACCTTCCCCAACACATGTTGGAGATCTCCCTGAGTGCCTCTGAATCTCTATCCGATCCTGGGAACATTATATCCCATCTTTCAAGTTGAATACTCAAAAAAGGTCATAACAAGTCTCACTGCATCATCCAAAGCTACATACTCATTTATCTCCTTGTTCAACTCATCATGGGGGTTAAATGACCCCTCCCTCCTAGGCACGGTTTCCTCTTTCTGAATGAAAGTAGGAAAGGTAGGCCTAAGAATAGATGACCCATTCCCCAAATTTGTCTTACTGCCTGAAGCTCCACTATCTCCACTAAGTGCCCTCGAATCACTCTTATCACTAAGAGTGCATAGGAGACCCTCCAAAACTATAGCTATCCTCTCTTGATTCTACTCATACCTATGTGATCTCTCATCTGCTAACCTCTCCCTCCTTTCTCTTTTTGTCTCTTGGTGATCCATGTCACCCAAAACCTATTCTGATTTTAACCCCTCAACAATTGGACTCTCAACTTTCCTCCTCTGATATAAATTAACAATTTCTCACCACCACTCATACAACCAAACCCTCACACCAACAAGATATGGCTTTGATACCCCTGTAATATCACCAAATTGGAACAAAGGACGAAAATAGATATTTTTCACAAACCCCAAGCAATTCTAAAAATAAATCAGCAACCATCCAATTTTTCGATACAATAATAAATACCTCTTTTCGTTGTTCTATCCAAAAATCAGATTTCGACCTTTACACAATGTTGGAACCTTATTTGCAGATTTTCACCCTCAAAAGCAAATCGCCCAAACCCTAAGCAACTAGGGTTTATGGCCTTTTCAATCCCTAAAACACCTCCAAAACTTATGAAACTTTGTAGGAATGTAGGGAAAAATACAATTGATTTATTTATCCAATCAGATTTAGCAAAAACTGAAATTTTGAATATATATGGTGAAAATAAAGCTAAAACTTGTAAATTCAATAACTTGCAAAATACTTGAAATTTCTAAGCAAATAATAGCTTGAACTGAAGAAAAAAATATACTCCTTCAATTGAAACAATAATCAAAAAATTTCAGCCACTGAAAGTCCCCCAAATGATGTTCCGAAGTTTTGAAAACCCTAGTCTTTCCCTCAAAATTATGCAAACAATTACTAAATATTTTTTAGGTATAAATTAGCCCAAATAACATGCCAACATACTTTAAAACAAATCGCTCCACCAAAGAAATTATTCATAAAATTACCAAACCCTAGGAGAGGGTTTTTCACCAATAAACAAGCCCACTGAAGATGTTTCCAAGCCCCAAGCAAATCACCAATTCATTCCCAAGCAAATTCACCACTCTTAGTGACCTCACAAACCCCCTAGGTGGTTCACCCAAGCCCTCCAAGTCGAATTGCCACAAGCTGAAAGTAATAGATTAAACTTCAAAATATTCTTAAAATGATTGAACACAATTTTCGATCAATGGGTGGTGTTGATAGACACCATTTGTAGAACATTCAGTAGAACTTGAAAGATAACATTCTTCAGGCGTCTACCTTCAATAACCAAGCTTGACATAATCACCAAAGCCAATTATCATATGCACATCCCCCTTTCAAATGAAGCTCCTTCTCCTTAAATATCCTCCTCCAAGAGTAGAGCTCCAAAATAGCAAGAAAGGGTTATCTTTTAAAAAAACAACTTAAGTCTTAAGCTAAGACTCAAAACTCACCCACTTAAGTGAAATAATATAAATTACTTTTTCCTCAAAACATAATACAAAATTAGAATCATAAAGTACCTTCTTTTAAAATACCTCTTCACAAGTGGTGCACCAAGTTATTTTTTCTTTATTTTACCCTTTAGTTATCAAAACAAAAATAACCAAGGGTCCTCCAAAGCTCTAGAGCAAAAATGGGGACATTACAAAGGCCTTCACCTATAAAAAGTCCATCTTTTCAATTATTTCAATCAAGTGCACATTCCTTTCAAGTTTATAATCCATGTCCAAAGGTTATGAAAATATTAACCTATGTTTTTTTATGAGTACGTACTTCATATCTTTTGCTTTGCACCTAGGATCTCTCTTTTATTATTTCACATCTTGCCCCACCTCTTGAGCCAAAAAAACAATGTTATGGGCCAAACAAAAATCGATGGTCAAATCAAGTAGATTCAATGCCCCTAGTTGAGGATTTGTATTAAGGTGCAATAGAATTATTAGCCAGTAGCTTGACTGAGATAATTGGAGTGCCTTATATACAAGAAGGGTATATACTAAAAATATTGACGTTTACTCATTTTATAGGCTTTTTTTATCACATAAAAGAGTATTTGAAGCTCCTAATGCTGTGTGACCTTATATCCTCATTTTGGAGGGGAACATATTATATTCCAAGCATATATATTTTGAGCACTTGGTCTTATCTTTCACTTTCTGGGAGGTATAGTTTGTTTTAGGAGGATATTTTGTTCATTTTGTAACCCAAACCCTTATCCAAATCAATGGTTAGGAGAGACTCTCTTAAGTAAGAAAATGAAATGATTTATATCAAATATTTATATTTCAACAATTGATCATGAGGCACTTGCATGGATTACAACTATGGAAATGCTTTATATTGAGAGTATTATATTTGAAATATAGTGTTATTATATATCTCAAGGCATAGTAATTGCATCATTTAGTGGCTTCTACAAAGTAAAAAAGGTGTATTTCCATAAGGAAAATTTTCTATATATGCCAGCCACCTATTGCACTTAGATGGTTATAGTTTCAGTCGGAAATGAGTGATGATTTTATTCTCTTTGCTATCCTATGAAATACCAGGATTTTTCTTGTGGAAGGGGTAAAAATGTGATGCATCTAAAATTAACAAAGCAAGATCTTATAAATACTATTATTGGAAGGATTGCATCCAACTAGAAAAAGAAGCGCTTTCATACTTTGAATTATTTAGTTCCTCGCCGTTAGTGATAAGAGGCTCCAAGGAACCATACGTGATATGGTTGACCATAAAAAAGGGATCTCCATGGGGTGTTTATTAATGGTCATTTCAGCTTCCCATACTATTTTGTTCCAGTAATCATGATCATCACACACCCTGGTTTATGAGTAGAGATACGCTGCATGCCAAACCTATTAAAAAAGCTTATGTTCATGTCGATTTCAAGAGTGATAAGTCAACATGCAACAATGATATCAAAGCTAGGACACCATAACTTTCCTTGCATATAAACAGACATACCTGCTAAAGGAATGAGGATAATTTCACCCAACCAGAAAAGGTATACCACATAACTGCAGCAATAGTTATGAGCACATAGGCTTAAATATGTTGTATTGCATAGACTAGTGCATGATATGACTCAACTGATTTTCCCAATCTTGTTTGATTAATTTATGTCTGATTCTAAGCACTTGTTCCACCATAAGAACATTTATGATACTAGGTTGAACTCGTGAATTCTGAGGATTGGAAAAGATATTCATTTTTGTCTTGCTCCGTTTGAAAAATATAGTGTCTTGGTGAAGCTTCTTCACAATTTGGCAGTAGTTGTAAGCACATTGGGAAATTTCTATAGCCATGGCACTGATAGTCTGATTCCATACAAAATATCTCAAAACGAAAATGAATGTTTATTTCAAAATAAATAAAGTAGCCTGCCCTGAAAAATAAACAGGGATGTATCAAACAAGAAACAAGGTTATATTAAATAGGTCCTTGAGAATTTCAACAAGCAATACACTATTTTGTGAAGTGCAAGCCCTTTCACGTAGAAGAACTTGAATGATAAACCACATGGATCTTTATGCAAAGAAAGTCAAACAAATGTAGGCTTATAACCCCATAGAAGGTGGTATATGGCATTTGACATTTCATACAGTATGTCTCGTTGCACTTAATTAAATATAGGCCCCTCTTTATGTTTTGATCAGTAATAGTTACGGTGTAGGTATGGAGAGGTGGTTGTGTCCAGCTAGCATACCTGTCATGACTTCCTCCTATATGGATCTATTTGATTGACATTTATAGGTCTCTCTGTCCATACAAAATCCCAATGACATTTGCAGACTATGTGCATTACATCTGAGTACATCGAAACCATTCCTAAGCTTTCTCTCTATCTGCAATGGTCATTTGGGAGATGAGAAATGGATGAATTTTAACATTCTTTAGGCCGAATGGTCTAGACTCTATAGGACTTATGATATTATTTTACTTGTTTATAAAATTGTAACTGCAAGTCTTTAATTTTGAAATAAATTCACCAAACTTTGTTTGATTGTCTCAATTCAAAATTTCATGTACTAGGTTATGACTGAAAATATGTGTAATTACGCCCCGTATCATTATATAGTGGGCACGTTAAAAGGAAATATGTTTCATTTTCTACTTCATTTAAGACACATTCCTTTCAGATTCTTTGTGCACAAGATGTCTTCAGAAAGGTCCATCTACCCGTTTCACTCTGTAGTTTGTTGAGTTGATTCTTAGTTTTGCAATAATGAATTTCGTTTTTGGCCAGTTGCCTTATAAATGCAAGTGGGATGCTCTAGTTTGGGGTTGATTTTTTTGTCTTGGGCATTTTGCTGATCCAAAGGCTGTCAGTGATTTTAGTCCGAATGTTTCATTTTAGGTTGTTTGAATCTATCAATGTGAGATCAGCATAGATATCCCAACATTTCAACCATTTATCAATGTCTTTTTGCCAACCTATTATTAGTCATAGATGGGTTAGTAAAAATTGTTGGGTAATGACGGGAGGCTTATCTTGTCCTAGCTTAGACACTTGTAAAACATATAATGTTTCACGGCTTTGATTTCAATAAATAGCATAGGGTAGGGTATATTGCATTTAATTTTGAAGTTATTGATGATAAACTATTTCTAGATTTGCTCAATTTTGTTCCTAGTTTCTCAAGATATGATTACACCCCACATTTTGCAACTACAAAGAAAATAAAGAAAGAAATTATATTAATATCCACAGATGGCCAAAAGTACGTCAATGGAACTTCAGGGCACAGCAATTAACAATAGAAAATTCTAGGAAGAGAGAATCCTAGAAGCAAAATAATAAAAGTACATAAGACAAATTAAATCAATGCACCCCTAACACAGGTGGTAATGAAATCAATAAAAATAGCAATGTAGGGCGAACCCAAAAGCATAATTACCAAGATCGGAAATCCGGATCCGTTCTGGAGGGCAAAAAAATCCAAAAAATCCGAATTTCTTGAAAAAATTTGGAAAAATCCGATCCGGAATATATCCATTTGCATGTGTGTGTGTGTGTGTGTGTGAGAGAGAGAGAGAGAGCATAGTTTTGTAAATATCCAAAATTGACAAATACAGTGAAAAACAATAATAAAGTAACATAAAAAGTTAATATTATATAATATATATGGTTTATGGGCTATTTTTTGTGCAAAAAACCTAAAAAGTTAAAAAATAAAAATAAATAAAATTTTGAGAAAAAAGGGTCGATTGGACGAACTTATCCGGGACGGCCAAAAAATATGGATCCGGCCAGATTTGGTAACTATGGCAAAAGCATGTGTTGATGAAGCTTGGAAGGAAATATCTGTTGTCAATCTGGAGTTGCACCCTGATCGAAGACGTGCTAAAATGGTTAATCTTCGCTCCAGTTGAAACAATGGGATCTTCTCACGAGGGTGGGTGCCTCAATGATGAGAAGAACCTCCAGAGAAGGTTGGTTGTTGTAAGATGTATCTATGAGGATCTCAACTTCTACACTACAAACTACCTAGAGAAAAGGGAAGAAAAAATTAGAAAGAAAATCTTAGCTAAAATGGCGATACACCTAATTTGCTTGATCCACTCAAATCGAGCTTCTAAGAATACTGATTTAGACAAGGAAGAGGCAGAACTTCAACTCCAATTGATCAATACACAAGTATTTCATGAAAAAATTTAATCTAATGATCTAAGCTTGAGGGAAATGGAAAAATAGGCCTGATGAAAGGCACTAAACAGACACTAATATCCACTATAAACTCAGCAAAAGACAATCAAACACAAAACGTGACCTGCATAAATGACCAGCTATTAACTAGGTACGAATCTAGATTTGATAAGGAAGAAAGAAAATCTATCACTTAGGCAAATCAATAACAAAAGTACACTATACCAGCTACTGAAAATTGAAAAAAACACAATCCTCTTATTGATTCTGAAAAAGGTTACAACACAATCTTTGGCAGAAGTTTTCTTAATCGAAGGCTAAAAAGCCATTAATATAGAAAATTACAAAATCTAAAAGATTGGTGTTAAAAAATAGGAGAGAGGCTAAATCAATCCAACTCAACCTTTACAATGAATCTATTTTGTCTTCTTCCTCTTTGCATGAAAGCTCCTTGGCTCTAGAATTAGACAGTGAATTCATACGTTTGACTTTGTTTGTGCATGTTCAACTGGGCCATGTCTAAAATTAGAAACTTCACTAGCTCTTTGGGATTTGAGAATGGACGGTGGGTCTGTTGAAATTCAAACCTCTCTTTGCATGGAAGATTACACCAAGTTTCCAAAATAGACTCCCCTTGAGTTGCTCTCATTTGCATGAAAACAACGCCAAACTTGGACTAAGAACTCAGTTTGAAGCTGAGTTGGACCTTCGAATGCACGAGAATGACTAGTCAAACCACAAATAAAACAAATAGTCAATTGAAACTTAGCAATCCACCAAAAATAGCCCTTGTTCGCATGAATTTTCTCTTATTTTGGTCTGCCTGTGTCTTGTCTATTTTTGACAGGATTCTATTTTTGGATTATCTTATCTATATTTAGTCTATATTTCTTCGGATATTCTGTTTTCAACTTCCCGTTAGATTATCTATTTTCTATCATTTTTGCACAATCAAACCTCCATTTCTTTCGGATTTCTTGTTATCTCCTTGGCTTATTCTTTTCTTTGGACTTTTATGTCTGCAGATTTATTTCCTTCAGCTTTTCTTCCTGGTCTTATCTTCTTCGGATCTTTTATTTTACCCTTCTTTCGATTTTCTTCGGCTTTCCTTTCAAATTTCTTGTTTGCCAACTTTTCCGAAGGATATCCCTTCCTTAAATTTTCTTCCTTTGCTTTGTTTATATTCCTTGGAGTTTTTTGGTTTCAACTTTTCCCACAGACAAAAAGTCAACGGGATTTGTCCCTTGCCTTCCAGAAAAACAGCCCTTTGGGCTTTCTATCATGATCCTTTTCTGAAGGGCAGGTGCCCTTCAGGCTTTTTGTAAAGCCCATAAAATCACCATATGGACCTTCCCGAAGGGCAGGTGCCCTTCGGGTTTTTTGCAAACGTCTTTCCCAAAGTTGAAGTGAACCTTCCCGAAGGGTACCCTCCCCTTTGGGTTTTTTGTCAACGACCCTTTCGAAGGGTACCTTGCCCTTCAGATTTTTAAACAGCTCCTCGGACTTTTCAAACAACGCCTTCCGAAGCAAATAACCCTTAAGAAAAAGGCACCCAGGTTTTTTGAAGGGCACTCGAACTTTTTGGAGGGCACCTGGGCTTTTTGGAGGGCACCCAAGTTTTTTGGAAATGTCCCTTTCAACCTTGAAGTGAACTTTCCCAAAAGGCAAGTGCCCTTCGGGATTTTTGAAATTGCCCTCCGGAAGCTTGAAAATGGCCCTTCAAATATTTAACCTGGGCTTTTTGTAATGGACCTTTTCTTCACCAAAGAACTGCCCCTTGAATTCTTTCGGACTTTTATAAAGTCCTTGAAATCTTATTTCATTTAGACTTTTTCCCTCGGACAAAAAGTCCGAGTGAAATTGTTCCCATAGTTAGCCCAAAAGAAATTATGAGATAGACAATGCCTAGTAGATAAAACACTTGGGGAAAGAGTCCACCTAGGAAAAAATCTGAGAAAATAAACCTGCAAGATGTTGCCTTTGATCCCGTGCTTTCATTGAAAGTGAACCTACAGGCCTGTAGGTTAACTTCAGGGACGGCTGTAGCTATTAATTCTTCATTGGCTCCTACACACCTTACAAAGTAATTCCTTCTACAGGCCTGGAGCTTTAAGACTGTATGTGACATTTTGAACAGGAGATATGGCCTTTGAACTTGTTGTAGGTGGCTTTCCTTGGCTTATACTTCGCTGTAGATGGCTCCTTGGGTGGCTGTAGGTATGCATTTAAAGATCCCAAGCCTCACTAAACTTCACAAAAGCCTTTTTCTTTTCATTATTCAGGACCCAAAACGGATTTACAAGACAAACTGGTACCATATGCAGAGTTCCGAATAGTAGGGGTGACAATTTGCCCTGTGGGGCAAAATTGTCAACAATATCATTGACTCTCTCTGTTTGTGCCTGGTGTGGAGTCATCTAGATCACTGTGAAAGATCTGATAATGCTCGCCGGGGAGTATCCAAGGTCGGAGAGGCCAGGCTGGCAGATCCTAGGAGGAAGCAAAGCCCTTCCTCTAGGGAATGACCAATGTTACCAGACTATAGGATAATGCATTCCTTTTATCCCAATTTCAAAGTTCAGCATCTTCGCAGTTGTTTTCTAAAAGGATCAGATACTTGATTTACTGCTGTATAGATCAAATAATTGTTAATTGTACATGTGAAGATTTTGCGTGTATATGTGTGTATGTATCTTAGAAGTAGCTTTGCCCATGACCTTTCTGTTCTGGTAGTTTCATCCAGTCCTCTAAGTGCAGTCATTGCCTTCAAGTCAATTGTCAACAGCAAAAATGACATCCAAAAGGCAACACGGGAAACAAAGGTGACTTGAACCTTCGATCATGCCAAAGCTTGTAGTTATGTATAATATGGTAAATGAAGATATAACAACCTTGTATGATATTAAAAAAAACTAACACATACTGGAGGGTTCACATCTAATACAGAAACCAATATTGTATCTCTCTGCCTCATAATAGTTAAACTCGACATCCAGTTGAGATTCCATAAAAGGACCTCATGCACCAGATATAACACACCTTAACTGTTCTTATAATTGCAACCTGCAGTGCTGCGTGTGGTATAGATTTCTTTAATGATTCAAATTTTGTAAAAAATTGCTTCTTCTTGGTTGTTTTTCTTACTCTAATTAGTGGAGAATCACATATTCTATGCACACACAAACAACTTATCTCTCCTCTTATAACATCATACCTTTGTAGGAATTGTCTCCTAAATCTGTCTACATGTGCTAGTCGGAGAACCCAATCTCATGTCAAGCATGAGCAAAGCCGAACTTCATGCCTAGCATTCCCTCAATGCTCAACAATCAAGCAATGGATCCATACCTCTACCAAATGTGCCTAGGGCCTGAACTCATGCAAATCATGCTTTTATTAGCCAAAAATTAAATATAGATTACATGCAATGCACTAAATCATCAACCCAAACGAAAACATACAATGGTTTATGATATGCTTACAATCATTACTCATTATTTTATATACAAGAATGTTATCCAGTCGTAGACATAGATATAGAGTATTATAGTGGAAAGGAATTCTCAACTTATGAGGGATATGCCACTTTCTTTGTTAACAGTAGTAATGAAAAGCATCACAAGATAACAACCACAGGCAAGAGAATATATATATAATCATAAAGATGCATCGCAATGAAATCAACATAACCAAGGTAATTTCTTAGATGTCAGTAAAATCTACAATATACATAGACTGTCAAAAGTTATAGCAGTGACTTCCAAAATATTTCTAATACAATCAAATTGATAAGACTTATTAACAATGTAATTACCAGGTTTAAAATGTTCACTTGGTTCAACAGAGGAAGGTTCACCAAAGTTTCAGATTTTTGAAAAGGTTCAGAAGGTTCAGAAATAGGGAAAATATAAAATCCATAAATACATATAATATCAAAGAATTCGAAAAAAGGTTTGAAAATCTCCTGTTTTTCTGTATTTTGTTTCAGGTAAATAATTGTATTCGTGTAGGTTTAAAACTTAAGGCTTGTTTGTGGCGAGGGGGGGCACCAACCTTCCGCCCTTTTCATTTTTTATTTTCCATGCTAAAACTGGTATAAGGAGCTGTGTGGCCTTCATCGCTATAATAAAAGTGATTTTTTTCTTTTTTTCCCCGTTATATTTATAATTCATGGCGTGGGCAGCCCTCAACCTTTCCCATGTCGTTGCTATCATTTGTACTAATTTCTTCTTTTTACCTTGTCAGTAAAATCAATAGAGTACAAAAAATAAAAGGTTTGAGGTTCAGATTGGACAGGGTCGGCCAGCCCAAGAAAATTTGGGTTTGGACCAAACCTCTGCTAGGTCCAACCGAACCTCCTAGCTATGATTAACATAGCCAAAGTTCTTCCTACTTCATATCAGCAAGCTTCATATAATATGACACTATACTTAGTGCTTGCTATAGAGATTAAAATATTATCGATAAAGGACTCCTGACGTATCATATTAATAATTGCTACAAACTTAATTTCTTCTGGGGTATTGGGCTCGGGAGTTTGATGCAGTGGTTCAACATGTAGTAAGTAGTTACATTTTTCATCTTCAACCTGAGCTTGTGTTTTAAGCAAGTTCTCTCAGAACCTGTCAGTCAATGATAAAGCAAAGAAAAATGAGAAAATGTGTGATTAAAAGAACCTGTTGAAACCTAATCTAGAATATTAGAAAGAATGCTAGTGTCAAAAAAGAAGCTATACATTTAAGAGCTTCAGAATGTTTAAGTAAAGGAAGAGGGTGAGAGGTTCGTCATAGAAGTAAAGCATGGCATTATAGTTGCCATGCCCAAAAGCACCTTACAAACAAATAATAGATGAAATTTGAGAGCTGACTCAACATAGTGGAAATTTAAATCCAAAGAACTCTAGGCAATGTGATATTGCACAAAGTAATATCATAGCAGGTCAATAAATAGAATATGTGAACGTAGAGAGCATAACGGCATACCCCAGAAATCAGCACAAAAGCAAGGTTGTTCACTACAAAAGGTGTTACGAAAGGTATTAGCAGGTTAGCAAGCTGTAAATTGTGTGATATAGATGGATTGCCGGCTGAATATCATAAATGGGGGATCGACATCTTGGCACCACACATCAGAGACAAATAACGACATTGCTCGAGAGGAAATTTCTAATATAGTGGACAACTAGTCTAGTCATATACCCCTTTTCAAGAATGGAGGTGCCCACAACCCCTCAAAATATAGAACCATTATGATCAAATCCACTTACAGCAAACTATTTGTAAGTTTGGTTGAACGTAGAATTAGTTGTTGGGCTGAAAAACAAGGAGAGAGGGAAAAAGGACAAGCAGGTTTCAGACCAAAGCATTCACCAATAGACCATTTCAGTACTCTCAAACACTTATTTGAAAAGGTATGGGATAACAAAGGGGAAAAAGTCTTTTGTTGCTTCATTGAATACAAGAAAGAACTAGACACAGTTCCTTGAAACAAATTGTGGGATAGGATGAAGAAACTTGGCATGCCGAAAGAATATAGGGCAGAAGTCCACAAGCTCTATGAGTAGGTTAAAGCCAAATTCAGAACACGCACATGATTATCAAAATGCTTTGGTAGTGACATAGAGGTTTAACAAGGATGCTCACTATCCCCCTTTATATTTGGCCTTTATATTGACAAACTAGAGGAATGGATAGACAAGCTAGGGGGTAGTGGGGTCCATGCGGCTAGTTATGTGATAAAAGTCCTTTAACATGCCAATGATCAATTATTGACCGCAACAACACGCCAACGCTTAAAAGATCATTTGAAATCCTTCAAGCTCTTTTGCAAAGAGGTCGAGATGCAACTAAACACCAACAAAACTAAAATCTTGTTAAAAAAACCATCAAAGAGTTACTTGACATGGGACACATAAGGCCTAGCTCAAGTCCCTTTGCTTCTTGAGTTGTTTTAGTGAAGAAAAAGGATGGCACTATGAGGATGTGCATTGATTATAGGTTGTTAATTAAGAAGACCATCAAGAATAGGTATCCAACACCTAGGATAGAAGAATTGATTGATGAGTTGCATGGTGCCACCTACTTTTCCAAGATTGATTTGAGATACGGTTACCACCAAATCAAGGTAAAAGAAGAGGATATTCATAAGACTATTTTTAGATGTCATTTTGGGCATTTTGAGTTTTTGGTTATGCCCTTTGGATTGACTCATGCTCCAACCACCTTTTTGTCACGTATGAACATGTTTAGCAAAGATCTAAGAAAGTTTGTGCTAGATTTCTTTGATAACATTCTAGTGTATAGCAAAACTTTGGAGGAGCACTTGAAACAATTGGATTTGGTTTTGGGCACTTTAGGGCAGCATTCTTTCTTTGCAAAAAAATCCAAATGTGAGTTTGGTTTGACAAACAATTTGTATTTGGGGCATGTCATAAATGCTCAAGTTCTGCAAGTTGATAAACAGAAAATTGAAGCAATCATGGATTGGCCTACTCCCACTACACTCACACAATTGAGAGGTTTTTGTGGTCTTTGTAGCTACTACAGAAAATTTGTGAAAGGTTTCTCGCAACTTGCTGCCCCCTTAACTGATTGGACTAAGAAAGGGGCCTTCAAATGGTCCAAAACAGCTCAAATAGCATTTGAAAAACTCAAGGAAGTAATGCATTCTTGTTTTGTACTTTTGTCCCAGATTTTTCTACTCCTTTTGTGGTTGAATGTGATGCTTCGAGTGAAAGAATAGGGATTGTCCTAATGCAAAATAAACACTATATTGCTTTTGAGAGTAAGAAACTCAAAGATTCTCAAAAAGGTTGTTCAATTTATGACAAAGATGTTGGCAATCATGCATGCTCTAAGTAAGTTTAGGCAATATTTGGTTTGTGGCAAATTTGTGGTGAAATCTAATCATAACAGTTTCAGGTTCTTTCTCAGTTAAAAGGAATTGAATGACCAGCAATAAAAGTGGGTAAGCAAAGTGCAAGCTTATAATTTTAACATTGAATATGTGAAAGGTAAAAACAAAGTGGTAGTGGATGCACTATCAAGGAAGCCAAACAGTTATGTGGAGGAGAAGAATCAACCATGTTCGGAATTGCTTGAGGACAAGCAATTTTGGGAAGGGAGGACTATAATGTCCCCATTTCCGAGTCTACTTTTTCCCATAGACTAAGGGTTAACTTTTGGATATTTTATTTTATTAATTGATTAAGATTCCCTGAATAGTGATTTTGATCATTTGACCATATAAGGCAATTTTAATTAGTTAATAGAATATTATTAAAAAATGATTTTTACCACTAAAACATTCTATAAAAAAGGTTTTAATCACTATGGCACTTGAAAGTTCGAATAATATTTAGAGGAAACATTTTAATTAATTGTTTGTCCAAAAGTGATTTTAACACTCTTGTAAATTGGGTAAATTAATTAATATATTATTGAATTATTTCCTAAAAAGTAATTTTAATTACCATTTCTATTTAAGGAAATTAATTTAATAATATAATTGAAAAAATGTAAATGTCAGCTTTAGAGATAAGCAAAAGAGGGATAAGATATTTCAAAAGTCGGCAATTGTTTTTAAAGGGATATTTTACCCTCCCAAGGTGGTTCCTCCCCCCTTTTGGAGAGCATAAATACACATACAAGGTTCTATTTTTGGCATGCTGAAATTATATAATAAATCTTCATGCTTGAAGAATGATTGGGATGGATGCCCAATGAATGTTACTATTGTTTGAAGGGTGATTTCATTTGTAAATCACATTGAAGGCATTATGTTGTTTGTTGGTTGCTGATTCGATCAAGTATTTACCAATTTTCTGCATTTTAGGTCATGATTTCTGGGCAAGATTGAGCAAACATCAGATTTGAAGTGTTTTGATCAATTTTGAGACATTTTTGGACCATCTCCAAGTGTGGTGAGCTTCTATAGGGTGTGAGGTCACACCCCCGAGGAGTGACGTCACCCTTCTTGGGTGACTTCAATTTTGAGGGTTTATCTTGCTCAGAAAAATCTGAAATCCATGTAATCTGATCCCCCATATTTTTATGATCATTTTGAGTATTTATTTGGCTCAATACATTCAGTTGTAAAGGAGTTATGCAATTTTTTAGTTTTCAAAAAATTTGGGCAAATTAATTATTTCTAAGTTGAAAAATAAGTATTTTTGCACATTCAGATTTGGGAGAATAAATGCAATTTTCTAAAATTTATTTAGGAATTTTCCTAGTATTTTTTAGTGAAAAAGCATTGATTTTAGTCCCCAAACCCTAGTGCTAGGGCAAAGTAGGACGATTTGTTCCTGTTGTCAACCTGGAGCTGCGCCTTGATTCGAAGACGTGCGCAAAACGGCCAGTCCTCTATCCGGCTGAAACAATAGGATCTTCTCATGAGGGTGGGTGCCTCAATAGTGAGATGAACCTCCAGAGAAGGTTGGTTCCTGTATGATGTATCAATTAGGACTTCTACTCTACGCTGCAGACTACCGTGGAAAAGGGAGAATGGAAACTTAAAGGAGAAATCCTACCTAAAGGGGGTGATACACCAGAATTTTGAACCTACTCACTTAGAACCTTGAACACTGAACGAACAAGGGAGAAGGAAGACCTTAGATTTCAATTAATCACTTATGCATAAGTACTTCATGCAGAGGTTCGATCCAATAACTAAAACTTGAGGGAAAACGATGGAGAGAAGTCTGATAAAAGACACTTTGCGGCCACCTAACATCCACTTACAACTTCAGCAAAAGACAGTAAAGAACACTTTAACATGACCTGCACAAGGATAATATAGCAACTAGGTATGAAACAAAATTTGGGAAGGGAGAGGACTCTACCACTTATGCAAATTGCTGAAGAAATATACACTATGCCAACGCTTAAAATTTGAAAGTACAGTCCTTATTGATCGAAGAGGTTACACAACTCACCAATGGCAGAGTCTGGTCTAACCAAGAGAGATTGGATGATTTTTAATCAAGGTTGAAATCCTTTATATAGAAAATTACAAGAGGCCAAAGATTGGCAGAGAAACTTGAAGAGAAAGATTCACTTTGGTTAACTCAAGGTTTTACTTGGACTTTCAATAAAATATATTTTCCCTTTTGTCCTTACATGAAGCTTCTTCGTTTGATGAAGTGAACTTATCTTTGTTATGAACTGCCCACCTCTTTTTGCATGGAAATCTGCGCAAATATCAATTTTAGAACTCCATGTGAATTGCTTGATTGCTAAGTTGGGGCGTTTGAAAACTGAGTTAACCGTTATTTAAGTTGAGTTGGACGAAGAGATCATTTTCCTTCGCAAGGAAAGCTTCTAGTGGATGCATCGTTTTAATCAATTAGTCAACTCTAAATCTGGAATAGTCAACTCGTCGTTCGAATTCGGAACTCCTGCTGAAGTTGGGTTAGACCTTCAGATGCATGAGTTGACTGGAGATGAACAGGGCTTTAATAATCAGTCAACTAAAGCTTTGACCGATGTTCGAAAATAGCTCCTACTTGCATGTATTATGTTCTATTCTGATCTACCTGTTTGCGTCTATTTCTAGCAAGATTCTGTATTCAATTCTTTCGTCGGATTATCTATTTCCTAATCTCTTTTGCACAGTCGGCCTCCATTTCTTTCGGATTTCCTGTCGTTTCCTTCGTTTCAACGGTTACTTCCTACGGTCAAAATTTGACGGCTTGCGGGACATCACCAGAAGCTTTATTCCTTCGGACTTTCGTCTTGCCACTTTCCCGGGGCTTTCTTTCCTTTGGCTTTATTGGCTTCGCATCTTTCCCGCGGACAAAAAGTCCGCAAGAATTATCTTGGTCTCTAGCCTTCGAAATTCCTTCGGGTTTTTTCGTCGGGTTTATTTTCCTCAGGGTATTTCTCCGAATTCCTTCGGACAAAAAGTCCGAAGAAATTAATCCTTCTTTTGATTCTGTCTTTGCCTTAGTCTCGTTTTTCTTCGGACTTATGTCTTCTCTGAATTTCTTCGGACTTATGTCTTCTCTGAATTTCTTCGGACTTTTTGTCCTAAGGAATTCCTTCGGACAAAAGTCCGAAGAAATTAATTCCTTCTTTTGCCTTGGCTTATTGCAACTTTTTTGAATTTCCTCGGGATTTCTTCCTCGGGTTTCTTTTACGGGCCTTTGTCCGAATTTCTTCGGACTTTTTTTCCGAAGGAATTCCTTCGGACAAAATGTTCGAAGGTTCTCTTCGTCTTCGTTTCTTGTCTTTTGCCATCGGCTTTTGTCTTCAGACTATTCAAATGTGTGCTTCGGCTTTTCCGAATTCCTTAAGGACAACTGGCCCTTCGAAAAAATTGCCATGGTCCTCTTGCTGACCAAGTGCCCTCCACAAGGGTACGTTTCTCTCCCTCTTTGCCCTTTGGAAAAATTGGAGGGCACTCGAGCCTTTTGCAAAAGTCTTTAATTTGGTCTTGTGCCTGCCCGAAGGGTAGGTGTCCTTCGGCTTTTTTGAAAGTGACCCTTTCGAAGGGCACCCTGCCCTTCGAAATTCTTGAAAATGCCTCTTCCGAATTAATTCCTTGGCTTTTCCTTGTGCGGTTTGTCTGTGTTCTTCTGAATTTCTTCGGTCTTTTTGTCCGAAGGCCGAAAACTTCAAAAAAAGGGCGAAGGCAAAAGAGATGAATTCTTTCAGACTTTTGACCGAAGGAATTTCCTTGTGCGGTTTGTCTGTGTTCTTCTGAATTTCTTCGGTCTTTTTGTCCGAAGGCCGAAAACTTCAAAAAAAGGGCGAAGGCAAAAGAGATGAATTCTTTCAGACTTTTGACCGAAGGAATTCCTTCGGACAAAAGTCCGAAAGAATTCATCTCTTTTGCCTTCGCCCTTTTTTCGAAGTTTTCGGATTTTCTCATTGGCTCTTTCTGTATTTTCTGCCCTCCACAAGGGCTGTTTGGCCTCTAAAATTGTCTTTTGGAAAAATTGGAAAAGCCCTTTTGATTTCTTCTGTGTTGGGAACTTGTCTCTTTCTTGCAGAGTCCGTAGAAATGGCTTGCAGAGTCCATAGAAATCCTGCAGAGTCCGTAGAAATGACCTACAGAGTCCGTAGAAATCCTGCTTTGGTCAAGGAAAACCATGTATTCTTCCTTCCTTGGCTAGAGACGAGAACTTTCCAAGTGGCAGGAGAAAATCTGACTTGTGGAAGGTTTGTCAACAGTTCCTAGGGCTTCAAATTCACATTTTTGGCATATTTTCTGTGGATTTTCAGTTTAGATATAATTGGGATTTGTGGAGATTTCTGTTTTTGCATATTCAACCCAAAAAGGGAACATTACAGAGATAGTTGGAAGGCTGGACAAAAGTCTGCAGAGACTTGTTAAGAAAGACATTGAATGAGTTTGTTATATAAGTCTTTTCATGAAGTGAGTGCTAGGGTAACCATCCAAGGGAGATCTAACAAATATATCATTCCATGTATTCCTAACATCACGAGGACCCGTAATATACTTTTTCATTGTTTTAGTATTAACTATTTTTCAACCTGAGTTCTTTTAAAACTCTTGCTATTGTATTGTGTTCGGATCCTAAGTCTCGTCAAACTGGAATAAAAAAATTGTTGCTACATTGTTGTTTTGTTTACTAGAGTCAAATTAGACAACTGACTCTAAAAATTTTAAGCATGAAAATGAAGAGACATGAGAAGTAAAGATAAGTAAAGCAGTGTAATGGGTATTAACCTGAAGGTTGTGTTGGTTATAGCCTTATAGCCTACTTATAGGCAGTGGGCACTATCACAGCAATTTTGTGCCTCAAGCTCTTGTCACTAAGGGAAGATCTTTCTTTGGAGACATAGAAGGATACCTAATAATTATAGCATCTAATTTATTAACATGATACAATAACAGTTATTGCTAATCATCCTACACTGAAAAAAAATTCACGGAAATTCCAAATAAATGGCCAGTGTTCAAAATGAAATTTGATAAAATCCCAAGTCAAAAGGAGCTGCTTTTCCTTGCTAAATAATGGTATTTAATACTTAGACATCTGTCTGTAAACAAATATGAAAAGCACGAATAACCATGTCTAAAAGAAATGGTAGAAGCAAAAAAATAGAATCTTGTACCCAATACGACTTCGTGTGCAGCAGATAACAGAAACAAAAGTTAAAAAGTATGTAAACCTGTTTTACTGACTGGCAGAGGGCTTGCATTACTGGGCACATTAATAGTTTCACCAGATGAATATGCGTCAGAAACTGCATGACTTGAGTCTGAAACTGCTATTTCCTCATTATTACAAAAGACATCTTTTAGATTGGCTTCCGAAGTGGGTCCAGAATTTTCCAGACCTAAGACAGGGCCATTCACTTCTACAGGATCATTTGCCAAGACATCCTTCTTGTCATCTGAAGTAGACTCCATAGCATTCACTTCATTAGCTTGGAGTTCGTTGACCTCTTCTGTGGAATATTCAGTAGAAACTATTTGTTCCGTTGATAATGCAGAAAATTCTTCTACTTGCTCAGCTCTCCCATTTATTAATGAATCCTTTGTTTCAAGTGTTTCAGAACCTTTATCTTTTGTAATGCTTTCTGGTATTTGAGTGACATCCTTGACTGCAAGTTTGTCATCAACTTCATCCTCAGTGAATGCAGCTTCTTCCCCGGAGCCTACAGTACCAGCCTTTTCTTCTACCTGTTCCTCTAGTTTCTGATCTTCAGCCTCTACCTGAGATTCTACCAACCCACCAGACGCCTGCAGTCTCTCCTTTTCATCTAAAAAAGCAGAAATAACAGGATCTCTGCGAAAGAACAACTCAAAAGGATTTAAAGCAGCTTCAATTGAACTTTTGTTAACTATAATTTTCAAATCCGATGTGTGTTCCTCTTTTTTCATTGTCAAATTCACTCGTCCCTTCTCAATACGCAAAACTCGAACACTAACATCTTGCCCAACTTGCAAACCCATATTTCCCGAAAGATTCTCAGATGCCTCAGATGAACGAAGAAATCCTTCTTCACCATCAGGAAGTGATATAAATGCTCCAGATTTTACTATATTCTTGACATTCCCTTTCACAATTTGTCCTTGCTTCAATTTGGACCTCTTCTGAGTCACCTCTCTCTTCTCACTGCTGAATTGTCCAGCAATCTTTCCAGTTCGAACACTGGTTTTACTGGAATTAGGATCAGAAGCTTGCTTTTCTCTTTGTCTGTTTGGATCATCACTACTTTTCATTGATAGGGCAATGCGTCCTGTTTGTAAATTTGCTTCTAATATCCTGACAGACACCTCTTGCCCAACAGAAACAACCTCTTTTATGTCTCTAACAAAGCTATCACTAAGCCTGGAAATATGTACTAGTCCATCGATGGAAGCTCCAAAACTAACAAAAGCACCAAACGGCTGAATTCTTCTCACTATCCCTGTGAATGTTGCACCAGGAACCAATTCTTCATTTGGCACTCGTGGATTCTCATTCCCGCTAACAGTTCTAGCAGGTTTCGACTGCCCTGCACTTGATGAAGCTTCTGCAGCAACTGATTCAGCTTCTGATAATGTATCAATTTCTGATGATTTATCACCTTCTGATGATTTATCCGAACCTCCACTTTCTCCAGCAGCCTGGTCAATATCATTATTGGGCTCCTGCAGTGCCACTTCATTCCCTAATGATGCTGAATGTCTATGTAATATTAAACTGTGTTTTATGTTGGAATCTAGCTTTCTGAGATCGAAAGTGAAATTACTTAAAAATGACCTCAAAGGTAATGTCTTATTTGACAGCACAGAAATTCTAAAAATTTGGGGAGACAAAGAACTTTTTGAATGCTTCCTGGTCCTTGCACTAACAATCCTTCCTGGCATATACTGGACAGTCCCAGTGGGGCAAAGAATTGCAGAAACCATGCTTATGTGAATCCTAGAAGTAAGCTGATCTCTATCTTGGTGCCTACAAAGACCTAGCTCCTGAGATCAAACCTGTTTAAATGATAGGTGAACAGTGAATATGATAGGGAATATAACATTTTCCGACTTTCAACACAAAGCATGAATATATATATGTAAACATACACCAGGATACATGTATATGTGCCACGCCATTCAATATGTAAAATACATTAAAACAAGTGCAAACCTACCAAATAAAGCAGCTATAAATCATTACAGCATGCAGGAAAGGAAATAGATATGTTATCTGATTACAGAGTTGTACAGAGATCAAAAATCAAAATTGAACAATAATAAGATAAGGGACAAGCATTCTATTTACAAGGAAGAACAGAACAAAATGTGATAATAGGTGTCCTCCATTACTAGCACGGGAGAAATATGTGGGGATTTCTTAAAATGTAAAGGCTTTTAAGATTTTGGTTTTTTGGGGGTTGAAGACCCCGTGACTACTTCTCAAAGACTTTAGGAGAGGGGTTCGCTTCTCAGTTATCAAAATGCTGTGGAGGCTCAGGCTGTCACTAGGTTCACAGAAGCCCTGCAATAGTTTTTATCTAGACCAGGTGAGTTAGCATCTAGTGTTTGGGATCCCCCTCAAGAACCTGGCAAGTGGCTTCCATCCAAGAATGGACACCACCACAAAGGTAGTTGTGGAGACTCAACAAGTGCAAGATTCTATCTGGCTTCTTGCAGAGCATGCTCTAATTTCTTGTTTTATGGGTTTGTGGCTCTACCAAAACCTTACGAGATTGGGTTCAAAAATCCCAGAAAGTTCAGTGTTTCTGATATTAAGATAGGAGCCCGTGGATATTTTTTAGCTTCTTTTGCAAATAAGGCCGACAGGAAAAATATTTTCCAAGTTGAACCATAGTTCTTTGGTGGATATGGCCTCTGTGTGATTTATTGGACACCAGGTTTATGCTACTGAAAAAAATTTATCTACAGCTGCAATTTGAGTTCTCTGTTTGCACTCCCCTTGGAATTTTGAAGTAAACCCACTTTTAAATCTGAAGGGGATACTGTGAGTGAATATGTGAAGGCTTTGAATACCATGCTTGCCCAGAGTTCAATTTATACTTGGAAAGACCTCTGTCAAAGGCATTATTGAATTTTACTTCTTTTGATAAATAACACAAAGGAACAGCAAGTTGATTGTGAAAAAATTCCATTTATATATCTGCATTTGCATGAACACGGGCATTTGTATCAAGAATGTCCATCTGTGTCAGAAATTGTGTCTAAACCTGCCCCCACTGTTTAGCCAGCTCGATCTTTTCTTATAGCCAAAGCCACCGACTTAATCACATTCTACTGTCATAACTTCAGACCAGGGTAACAACAGTTACAGGGGCAATAGTGAAATCTAGTAAATCTTCAATCCTAAATCCTAAATGATTTCTCACAAATACCTTTGAGAAATCAGAGGACCCTTCCATTGCAGCTGTTTCATGACAACATTCTAGGTTTCTAGATACAAAGCTTGTTTAAAAAAAATTGTGGCGAGGGCGGGGAGTGCAAGAGGGGCTAGGAAGGGGGGGGAATTTGTAGGAATGAGGGAGACAAGGTGAAACTAAAAAAGAATACACGAACAATGTCTACCCTGAATTGAGGCTTCGAAGGCGCTTATATCTGATATAGGTCACTCAAGCAAAGTGGTGCCCATTTGCAATAATCTAATTCCTTCCACTAAGAATATAGGTGTTGCATCCAGCAAAGAAATAAATAAATAAATTATATTAATGTCCCCACATGAAGTAGGTCAACTGGACTTGAAAGTACAAGTAGTTCAATAGCAAGTGGGAGTGTCAAAGACCTCCAAGAACTGAAAAGTAATGAACCCCAAGATCCTTTCTAGAGGGGGTGGGCCCAAAACTTCCAACGAGTCCATAAATACACACCATGTGCTATAAGTACAACCAATAGATAACCATATGAAAGTACAAATAATAGATAAGCATGCAGAGAGAATTTCTCAATGAAACCACGTGCAGAGAACCAAAGGAGGCCAAGACTGCAGAACAAAGCTAGCTCTAATGAGTATCAATATCCAAAGTAGAGAGCAAAAGAACGGAGGACTGCCAAACCTCAACATAAGCCATCTCATAATTTTGACCTGTTAGGGTATTCTTCTATTGAACCTACTTAAATACAGATTTCAAGAAGTCGTCTAAACGTCTAGCCACAATACCAAATCCATCATTAAAATCCTTGTTTTTAAGGGTGTGACGGCAACCAGATTTTGTTATCAAGTTTAATTGTTGCATCTTACATTATGATAATTATAATTTTTGGCTCTTGACTTGGGATGCAGACGAGAATGAGGGGGGTAAATTAGTGATTGCCTTACTCCCCAGCCCAAACACACATACTCTCAAGGGACGCACAAAAGACACAGCCTAGAAGAAACAACACACCATTTATTGAATGAACATTACAGTATTATAGAGATTGATTACACGCACACTTGCTTTCCTACTGAACTATGAAATGAATAAGACAAGCCAATCTCAGTCACTCATGGACTATTTACACTCTTTGTCCTGGACATACATCACCCTAACAAGCTCTGCAAATCTTCTCTTTTCTCTCTCCCACTTGCTCTCCTCTTGAAGGCTGAACTAACTCAGCTTACCTCTTCTCAACTAACTCCCAACTCTTTGCAAAACAAATCTAAATCTCACTTGCCTGACACTGACATCCTATAAGGCCTCTTCGAGTTCCCTTTGCATTGGAAAACAATCCACATGTCGAAAAATGACGTTCTTAGCAGTTACTTGTGTTTTGCCTTCACTGCTAGCAAAATTGCCAATTAACGTAGATATGTAGT
The DNA here is from genome assembly GCA_037957365.1 of Torreya grandis. Taxonomy (NCBI): domain Eukaryota; kingdom Viridiplantae; phylum Streptophyta; class Pinopsida; order Cupressales; family Taxaceae; genus Torreya; species Torreya grandis. The sequence continues at coordinate 6,594,421 of JARHVA010000052.1, read as the reverse complement.
TTTGAAACCACCACGGCATTAAGCAATGGTTTCATCATTTGCCCAAATGGGGTTAAATTTGACCTCTAGGAGGTGACTGAAACCTACTCCACTTGACATTCCTAAGATGTTGAAGTCTTGATCATGTTCCTTGGAATGGTTTTGATCATCTTCGACATGCACAACGATGTTGACATTTGTCGACAAGTAACACAAATATGCACAAGCGTGCACAAACACCGACCCATGTTTTTGGTTGATGCAAGATTGTGTTGACGCAATAGATTGCACCCAGGGCAGGACGCCTAGCTCCCGCCCTTCCACACGCAACAATGGAAACTCCCCTATCGCCTGTGGGACCGGCGAAGCTGGAGGGGAGAGTCTCTAGATAAGGGCTAGCTCCCTCTGATGTATCTTTTAGGCCCTGGTTTCTCCTACTGCTAACAAATAAAATGAAAAAGGGGGGGATGAAAAGAGAGAGAGATGCTGAAAACAGAACCTAAGCCTAAAAGTGAAAAGGTGATACACCAGAAAATGTGACCCACCCAGCTCGAATATACACTTTTCACCAAAAAGAAGCGCCCATACACTTCATCTGAAGTGGGAAGCTTTTCTGCAACAGTCAGCTAGGGGTCCGTGGAAATACAGGGAGGAAGAAACTACCAGAGGCGTCCTCAGACACACTTATGGCAGCCTATTCACAGGGACCTACACTCCCCTAGAAACACTTCTGGCAGACCTGCAGAAAAGAGACTTCACAATGCACTAGACATGCTGTAATCGATCTATGAGAAGCATGAAAGACAATGACTTAACACAAAAGAAGAACACAGACATATACTTTAAAGTGCAAGTCCAGATAGAGTTAAAAATGCTAAGTCCTGATTCAAGGTAAAAACTGGCAGAGCTATACCTTACAAGCCCGAGAGATTTTTGGGCAGAGTTTTGCCTTAAGGCTAAGAGGGTGGATCCTTTCTCAAAATGAGAATTTTACAATATATAGAAAGAGGAAGAGAACTTGGCACTTCCTGGGAAAGATTTTGGCGCTCTTTTTTCAAGTAGCCCATGTGCGTTCTGAACCTTGGGAAGAGGAAGCCATCTGATTGTCGGCTCTTGCTTTGACTTTGGCGTCCCAACCTTAATTAGGAACTGCAAGTCGCGCCTTTTCTCTGCGAACAAACTGCTCCCTTCAAGGCATTTACGCGGCTTGTCTGTTGTTTGCGCCGTTTGGTGACCGCCTGGCAAGCGTTGTTCCAACTGCAAGAATAAATCCCTGAGTTGACTTCTCTTGCCACTTGGATGCTTTGTCTTTTTATGCACCTTGTCTCATCCTGGTTTTGTCTCCTTCTGCTCTTCCAGCCCTCGGGGGCGATCTTCTGGCGGGTCGCTACGTTCCTTGGGCTCTTTTCATGGTTGGCGCTCAGGCAATTCAAAAGCAAACGGCTATTTCACTATCTTAAAATTGACGTTCGCGCAGCCGTCACCTTGAAAATGAATACCCAATGGCTAGTTCGTCTCCTTAAAATTGACGGCTTTCACGACGTCACCGTCCTTGGCAAATTCCGTCGGGTCTCTTCCTGCTTCGGCTCTTCTGCATTGCGGGCTTTTGTCCTCCTTGGTCGGACTTTTCTTTCGGCCTCTTTTCCCGCGGACAAAATGTCTGCAAGAATGATCTCACGCTCGCTTCCCTTCCTTTAGAGTATTTTCTCGGGTTTTGTGTCGCAGCCCTTTTCCGAATTTCTTCGGACTTTTTGTCTGAAGGAATTCCTTCGGACAAAAAGTCCGAAAGAATTCATGACTAAACAAAAATCCAAAAAACTTACCCCTTGCGGCTATCTTTCCTTTGAAGTGCTTCCTGCCCTCCACAAGGGCACTTGCTCTTCGGCTTTGGGACGCCCCCTTGAAACAAGCCGTTGAACTGACCGATTGAACCAAAAATGGTTCAACGGTTCAACACTGCACGCCACTCCTTTGTTGAACCAAGTCTTTGAACTTTTCCCTCTTGAACCAACCGTTGAACTAGTTCAACAGTTCAACACTGCGCGCCGAGCCTTTATTGAACCAAGTCTTTGAACTTTTCCCGCTTGAACCAACCGTTGAACCGGTTCAACGGTTCAACACTACGCGCCAAGCCTTTGAACTGAGCGTTGAACCAAGGCATGGAACTTGAGCGATGAACCTGCCAATTTAACCAAGTGATTGAACCAAGCGTTGAACCAAGGCATTGAACTGGTTCAATGGTTCAACGATTCCAACCTTCCTTGTGATTTTCTTTAGGCAAGAGCCCAAAGAAGCCTTGTAAAACCCAGCACTCTCTGAAACTGATTCTTCATGCGCCAAAAGACTAACCCTGCAGAGTTCGTAGAAGTCCCTGTGAAGTCCGTAGAAAACCTGCAGAGTCCGTAGAAACCTCATTGCTGAGTCTGTAGAAATCCAAGCTCTACAGAGTCCGTAGAAATGGACTTGCAGAGTCCGTAGAAATAGACCTGCAGAGTCCGTAGAAAATAGACCTGCAGAGTCCGTAGAAATTCCTGGACTTGTGCAAAATCAAAAAATGAAATGGCCTAGAACAGCAGGGGAAGAAGGGGACCGATTTTTGGCCTGTTGGGCAAAAAATGGTCAACAGATTGCTTGTTGACTCAGATGCTCCTACCTCAAACAACCTAGGCAAATGAAATGACCCAGAAACTCTTCCTCATGAACCTTTGTGAGCTCTTCTAATGACCTTCCATACTTGGAAACCTCAAACATGCACATCCAAGTTGCATCTTCAACTACTCAAGTCTTCCACTTGACCACATACTCTTTATACTCCCTATCTCTTATCCTCTTGGTGCTTCCGGACCAATCACCATCTCAATTTCTTCCCCTGCCTTCTCAAGCAATTGTTGTCTCCAATCCACCATTGAAGAATTTGAACTTACATCCTCTTCACTTGCTTGTTCTTCATAGTAAGGGTACAAGTCCGCTACATTGAAGATAGACGAGATATCCATCCAATCTGATAGCTCTATATCATAAGTCTTCAGTGAAAAATTTTTCAAAACTCTACAAGGCCCAATCTTCTTCCACTTGAGCTTAATATGCATTCCTTTTGGGAACCTTTCTTTATGCAAATGAGCGAAAACCAAGTCATCCACTTGAAATTCTTGTTCTCTTCTTTTTTCATCTACATGTTTGTAATCCATGACGCTCACCTCCAATATCTCCTTCACTTCCCTATTCAACTTATGCATATATGTTGCATAATCCTCTGCTTCATCACTTCTATTCATAACAACTGTATCTCTCAACTCACTAATGTCTTTAGGGTTGCAACCATATACAATCTGAAAACGACTCTTGGTTGTACTATAATTGACTGAGTTGTTGTAAGCAAACTCGGTGTGTGCCAGAGTCATATCCCACTACTTAGGCTTATCTCCTACCAAGCATCTCAATAAATTTCTGAGGCTTCTAGTCACTACCTCCATTTGCCCATCTGTTTGTGGATGGTAGGCTGAACTGTTGAACACAAGCTAATACTGAGAGGGGGATGAATCAATATTATATATTCTTTTCTTTTCTAATACTAAATCACTTGTTCCAATTAAGATATTCAAAGCAATCAAATCACAACACAAGATAACACAATGTATAGTGACACCAGACATACGTGGAAACCCTTTCGGGAGAAAACCATAGACAAATCTTTCTCAATATAAATATTCGTAGGCACCAATCTACAGGAGCACCAACCCCTTTCGCCAAGCACGAACTCAACAAGAGACACCAATCTCTTCAAAATGAAGGCACCAACCTTCTCACAAAAATCACTCTTCTATCTCTGATTTGTTGCTAACACAATGGATGATAGAACACTGTTTTATCTCCTTTCGATTCAATCTACACTTGAATGTTTTCACTGCTATGCTCTACCTTATACTTGTTGATTTTTCCTTTCAATATTCTCACAAAATTCTGCTTTCAAATATTTCTGCTCTTCTTTTATATCTTCCACTTTCGAACATACAAATTTGCCACTTGCTATCCACTTATTTATAACCCACAAAAAGGCACAACTTAAGGTCGTGACTCTTCAAATGAAAAGCTCCACTCGAACGGTCACAACTCCTTGAAATCAAGTCAGCCAAGGTTGGGGACCATTTTAGCCTTAAAAACTGCCTTGAAACCTTCACCATAATTATCTCTTTACGCCCATTAGTCATAGTTAATTTGTTTTCGATTCCATGCAAGAATATGACCGTTACTTGCACGTTTAATTGCCTCAATTAAATTAAATATCCTTCATTTAATTTAATTCTTTCATTGAAATACATTTGCCATTAATCAGATTCACGATTACCCTTTGACATCAATAACAATTATTCCAACATGAACTAAAATCCAATCTTGTGCCCAACTCTCTCCACAAAGATCTCCAAAAAATCTCAACATTGTATTGCTATCGAAAACCATGCTCTTTGGAAAAACATGCAATCTTATTGTCTCCTTGAAAAACAATTTGGCAATATTCATGACATCACTTGTCTTCTTACAGGCAATAAAGGGTGTCATCTTGGAAAACCTATCAGCAACAACGAAGATAAAGTCGTTATCTTTGTGTTATTGGCAGCCCCAGAACAAAATCTACACTTATGTCCTCCCATGGTTTCTTCAATATTGGTAAAGGATGATACAAACCTGCATTCTGGCTTTTGCCCTTAGCATGTTGGCAAATGCTACATCCTTGCAGAAACTTCTTCACATCCACATACATTCTTGGCCGATAGTAACTCTCACATAGTTGCGTCAATATTTTATCCATGCCACAATGACCAGCTAGTCCTCCACTATACTTCTCCCTTATCAAATTTTTCCTCGTTAACCCTTAAGGAATACATAATTGTTGTCTTTTAAACAACAAACCATGTTGTAGAAAATATTTCAGCCATGGAGTTTTATACATGCCAATTGGATTCTCACATGCTGCCCATGTATCTCTGAAATCCAAATCTTCTTCATACAATTCTCTTATGGAGTCAAAATCAACAACTTCTACTTTCATTCATTCAATAAAAGACACCTTCTACTCAATGCATCTGCAACTCTATTTGATTTGTCACTTTTATGCTTCAAAACAAGTGAATAACTTTGAAGAAATTCAACCCATTTCATAGTGTTTTTTATTTTAATTACCTGGTTTTTTATGAACAGCAATGCTTGATGATCCATGTACATAATGAACTCCTTGGGCAACAAATAATACCTTCACTTCTTCATAGCTTGTACCATAGCATAAAAAAATTAATAATAAATGGAATACTTTTATTTGCTTCATTTAACTTCTCACTAAATCAAGCAATGGGCTTACCTTCTTGACTCAAAATTGTGCCCATTGCTATCCCACTAGCATCACAATCAACCTAAAACACTTTGTTGAAATCCGGCAATACTAACAATAGATGTTTGGTCACCTTCTTCTTCAAAATCTAAAAGCTTTGTTCAATTGCAATTCTCCACTTAAACTCTTTCCTATCACCTTTCATTGTTTTTGTAGTGGGTGAAAATATTATGCTAAAGTTTCTAATGAATTTCCGACAGAAACTAACTGAAAGCTTCCTCCAAACATGCTCCTAGGTGATGGCCACTCAACAATGGCCTTAAATTTTCCGGGTCCGTTCGTAACCCATCATGTGAGATTACAAATCTCAAAAAGACTAACTTTTCCTTCATAAAACTGCATTTCTTCAAGTTGACTAGCAACCTCTCTTCTTTCAAATTTTGCAATACTTGTTTCAAATGCAATAAATGCTCTTTTCTTTCTGCTAAAAATCAAAATGTCATCTAAATACACAATAACTAACTTACCCAAATAATGTTTCGGCACATCATTCATAAGTCTCATTAATATGCTTGGTGCATTTGACAACCCGAATGGCATAACCAGCCACTCATACAAACCATCGTTTGTCTTGAACATGGTTTTCCACTTATCACCTTCTTTAAATTTTGATTTGGTGGTATCTATTCTTCAAATCAATCTTTGTGAAGTACTTTTGTCAACTCAAATAATCCATCATGTCATCCATCAATAGCAATGGAAACCTATACCTGATTGTAATCTTGTTAATGGCTCTTGAATCTGTACACATATGCCATTCCCCATATTTCTTAGGTGCTAATACTATTGACACTACACACGAACTCCAGCTTTCTCTTATCAAACTCTTTTCTAACAGATGTCTTGAACTTGTCTCTCCACCTCCTCATTCTCCAGAGGTGTCAACCTGTACACTACCTTGTTTGGTAAACTAGATCCGGGAATCAAATCCATGCAATGGTTAACACTCCTCATAGGTGGCAATCCATCCAGTAAATCTTTTGAAAAAAAAAAATAGCATATTCACCCAATAAATTTTGCACTTCAAAGTGGAGTTTCACTCACCTCATTCGCTGTCCCATCTTACATAAGTTTAGGAATGAAAGCAAAACATGCCTTCTCCTTCTTTGCCTCCTTCAAAAATTGTTTACCAAAAACTAACAACACCTTAGGACTGTTGTCCAGCTCTTCTTTTGTATCCTTCAATGGGCTCAATGTGAACCCCTTACCATCCTTCATAAGTATGTAGGTGTTCGCTCTACCATCATGCATAGTATTTCTATCAAACTTACATGGTCTCCCCAACAACACGACATACATCCATGGGCATAGTGTCACACAAAAATTCATCCAATTATGACCCAATCTGAAAATTCACCATACATTACTCATTTGCTAAGATATGTCCTTTTTGCAAACAAGACACCTTATACGGATTGGGATGTACTATTCTTTTCAGCCCAAGTTTCTCTACCATCTAATTAGCTACCAAGTTATCCGTGCTACCACTATCAGCAATAACTTTACAACACTAAAATCCCGATTTGCACATGGTCTGGAAAAGATTCATTCTTTGCACTGGTTCATTCTCCTCCTTGGCTGGTTTTAACAACACTCTCTTCATCATAAGAGCCTCTCCATGTTTTGGTTCCTCTATGTGATCTAGGGATGTGACACTCTCTTCATTCACTTGTGCTATATGATTGCTAGCTTTATTCCTTCTGCTAATGTTTTGAAATGCATTTGGGCATTCAAAGGCTCTATGCCCAACATTTCCATCCTCAAAGCATTTACCCATGAATACTCTACCTCTTTATCTACCATAGCATCCTCTTCCTCTTAAAGAATATCCTTTTGCTCTCAATGTTTGATTCTGATTTTGAGAAGTGATAGCTTCTCCTTCATGAGCATGTTGTCTTCTACCGGGGTTTGCTTGTTCTCTTCCTCTTGAGAACCTCCCTCTACCTCTTGATCTATTTTGTTAGTCTTCTTGACAACTTATCTTTTGCCTTCAATGCATATTGATAGGCTTCTTCTACTATTCTCAACTTAAATATTCCAAAACTCATCTTGTATGGAAATATGAAAACCACTCACAAACCTTGAGATCTTCTCTTGGTCATCTTCAACATGACCCACCCATATTGTTGGATTGTAGAACTCCTCCATGTAATCCTTTACACTCATCTCTCTTTGCCTCAAATTCTACAACTTCTTAAACAAACTCAGTTGATAATCCTAAGGCAAGAACTTACTTTTGAGCTTTGCAACCATCCCATCCCAAGTTTTGATCTTGTCTTTGCCTCTTCTTTCCCTTTCAAGTTGCACACTATCCCACCACAAGGATGCATCTCCCTTGAGATTGGTGCAAGCAAGCTTCACTCTCTTGGGGTCCTCTATTGTCTCATAGCCAAAATACTTTTCTAGCTCTGTGATCCAATCTATAAGATCCTCAAGGCATAAACTCCCTCCACAACTACGTGTGTCCAACCTAGGCTTGCTTTCCATCTTGGCAATGGCCTTCATAAATCTGTCTTCTCTACTAGTTCTTCAAGATGAAATTCTCAATTTTCTCCTTTTTCATCATCACTTACATTTGCAATAATAGTTCCTCTTCTTTGTGCAATCTCCATAGCATCCAATCTTGCTTGGATTCCTCTCAACATCTCTGCCAAATCCGCAACTCTAGGTGCCCTTCATCCTGTTACATGGGATCCTCCTTTATGTGCCATTTTTGTCCCTCTCAACTCTCAACAATAACAATGTAGGACTCCTTCACAGCTACAATCTTGACTCAATTAGAGCACACTTAACCCAACAAGGCACAACCTTGATTTGATACCAGTTGATGCAGACGAGAATGAGGGGGCCAAATTAATAGCTATCTTACTCCCTAGCCTAAACACACTCTCGGGGGACACACTTCAGACACAAAAGACTCAGACTAGAATCAACCACACACCATTTATTGAATGAGCATTAGAGTATTACAAAGGTTCACTACACACCATTTCTTCTAGTTGCAATGCCCTTTCAAAGAGGAGGGAAATGTATACATTTAAAATTCACCATACCATCACTCATTACTAATTTCGTCCTCATTCCATACTAATTCTGCTTATGAATCGTTTTTTATATCATTATCTATAATTTTCCTTATATATTACTTATATTCCTTTAACAATTTTCTCCACTAGCTCAACTTATTCTTCCTACATTACCCTTTGCATCAATTAATCACTTCATTATCACCCTCTTAACATCCTATTTAACTTCTAACTAATCCCTCACAATATTTAAGGAATTTAAAATTTCTCACCACCTACACTCCAACTACCACCACTAACATTCTTACAAATCACATCACTAATCTAAATCTAATCTTCATATATTAACATAAACTCTATCTAGAATCTGCTAACACATCTCTAGAACCCTCTAATCCTTATTGAGCCACTCCCCAACCCTCTCTAGAGATTTCCAGGAATTTTTAGTTCCTATTCTCAACTACCAAATCTTCTCCTCAATTCCTAGCCATTGATTTCCATCTCATATGGCTAAATCCTAGCCCTCCATTCTCTCATCAACCTCATATAAATTCATTTACAACCCCATGCATTGCCAGAACTAAGAATTATGAACTAAGAATCCTTGAATCCATTGAGCATTGGCACAATCACTCTATCACTATCATCTTGCTATCAAGCCATTCTTCATCTTGTTAAGCATACAACATGTTGTCCATGTCTAGAGCTATCAAAAAACAATCAAACATCCATTGACAAGCCTCCAACGATCCAAGCATAAGATCACATCCACAACGACAAGGAGAGCTTTAAAGACAAATTTAAGATATAAATTTGGTGTTTGTATCTTATTTAGTTTGTATTTTGAATTTCCTTTTCTTGATGCTCTATTCAAGGTAGTGTGATTAGGATTAGAGTAGGAGCTTTGACTGGTTATTTCATGGTTTCTAATTAGCAGCTCTAATTTTAACATACTACGGGCACTCTTCTGAATAAGATATATAAATAGGATCATTCATTCTATTTAGGAAAGATAAGGATAGGCACACAACATGGCACAACCATGACAAGGTGAATTTTATTTTTATATTGAACTGAAAATTTACAAAAAAACAAGGTATGCCTGATTCATAGGCACAACAGTACTTACAACTTCTCAAAAAACTATCTTTTGGTGGATATATAAATAACAGTAAATGAGCTAGAGTAGACAACTGGGTGAACTGGAAAAAGGTATAGTTGATTATATATAATAAACTAATTGAGCGAGTGGATGGTGGGTTATTTAAAAAACAAAATTACAAAAGTTTTCATTAAAAAGCATATAACTAACAGAGATTAAGAAGATAATATTAAAAAAATCATTGAATTCCAAAAAGAGAGTAAGTGATCATATGGAGGACCACTGCTAAACACCTAGGAGCAAAATCCAAAAGTTTTAGAAAATGAAAAAGGAAATAAAACTTATAAAGCAAGTATAGAAATTAAAAGAATCACAAATAATTCATTGCAATTTCGTCAACCTAAAACAAAGATCATGGTTAGTGTGAAAAATAACAAAGCTAGGGCACAAACAAAGAGAAAGAAATGGTGAATAAACCAAAGCTTGCGAGTGATGTTGATATCAAAAATCCAAAGTGGAAGAAAATGGCATTAAAAGGATACAAGCCAAACCCCGAATGGGCAATCTCTATAGTGCCACATAGAGTATCATATGCGACAAACATTCAATAGTGCATGCATGCCAAGATGGAGAAATATAGCCAAAGAAATATGTATACACACTTGGGTAAACTACTATTGCTGACAGCTAACAATGCTTTTGCGTAGAAGCCAAAGGCAGGTAAACTACTATTGCCGACAGCTAACAATGCTTTTGCGTAGAATCCAAAGGCAAGACTAATCTAGCAAACAAATTGGGGTGTATGTGTCACATTCCCCTTTCTCAACCAAGTGAAGCAGATAAAGAGTCATTCTAAGTAGAATCCATGAAAACTGCTTGTACCTGGATCAGCCTTATTCAATAGACAAGGGGGTAATTCATAGAATTATGAGACTCTTGAATAGAGGACAAAATAGCACCAAATGGGCAAAGAAAGGATAGCTATCTATAAACAAGGTGGCTTCCCTAGTATCCACAATGAAGAATACAAGCACATTCCATCACAAACATCAAAAATGACAGACTAAGGTATGGCATGAAAGCATTAGCCTAGAAGGCATTTTATACCAATCAAGAGGATTCCACAACTGCCCAAGCCTTAAAGCTAACATACGAAATGGTTGAGTATGATCTATGTGATCTACTCTAGAGGTATTTAATGCACAATTAGGAAGACCCAAAGCAACAAAGCATTCCTTCTATCGGACCCTAGTTATGCTAGTGACCATGTACTTCACACTAATAGTTCAAGGGATAGAAAGGAAATGCACATGGAGAGCAGATTTGACAATAGCGGCCAGGTATCCCAAAACTTATAAACAAATTTGCAACGAGGTAGAGATGATATCTGCATTTTGAGATGTTGGAAGTGAAAATAGGAGAATTTGTTAAAAATTAGAGATTTGGTTAGAAACTAGTATAGGGTCCAATATATGATGGTGGACAATCCAAGAATGACAGTAGATTTTGTGTGGACATTGACAACTTGAACATAATGCCATACAATGAAATGTCCATTTTGGGTAATTTTCTGAATTCTGATTTTTTCATATTTTTCTTATAACTGGAGTATCAATTAAATATAAAACAACAATACTCAACAATAATATTGAAGATTAAACTATAATTCTTATTGCAATTGCCTGAATACACATAGTATTGATGAAACTATTTATTGAATAATACAAGTATCACAGCCAAACATAATGATGTTGAATCAATAATTAATAATAATAGAAAATCTTTACAGCCGGATTACAACAGCAGAATTGTTTTACAGCAACAAGGCAATTGTTGTAGATGAATGGTGGCCAGCAAGGTAGGGCGTCACTCTCCTAGGTTGGCGATTTCCCTAAGACTCCCTGAAACCCTCACAAATCCCTGCGCAGCTGTCCTAAAGACAGCGATTTGTGTCCCTCAATTGTACGACAATGTCTCTAAGGTACAACAAACCCTGAACAACAATAAACCCTAATATGTCTCTAATAATCCCTCACAAAATTCTAAAAACTAAAAACTGAAATTAAACTCAATTTGTCAGCACAAGTATGATCCCTAGAAGGAATCACCTCAATGGGTAAAAGGGTTTTTGTCCTTTAAACCTATACACCGGAGGGTTTTCGTCCTTAGATGGAAAAATTGAAAACAGAAGCTCCAACCTAGGTTTTGATTTCAAAGATGAATAATGAGTCCTTTTGAATAAGGTTTTGATTTCAAAGATGAATAATGAGTCCTTTTGAGCCCACTCTCCCATATCTCTTCTTTTATAATTTTTCTTTTTCCAATTGCCCTAACCCTAAAAGCATTTAAAACACTTCTAAATAAATATTATTTTTTAGCCCACTTAATGAATATTTACTTTTTGACCCCCTTTATAATAATAATACACGTCATTTTTCCATGTTATAAAATAAAGTAATTTTAGGATGACTTAAAATTATTATTAAATTATTTCTCTACTTAATTCTTTAGCGCTCCAGGAAAATAATGCAATAGGCTACAAAAGTCTTCTGATTGATTTAATTTTGATTTTGTGCAAAGTGGACATTACAATCTGTCCTTCCCAAAATTGTTTGCCCTCAAGCAATTGTTTGCTAGATTAAGATGTTCAAGAATCTTTGCACTCTCCCATGTCGCATCTTTTGTTGGTAGATCTTTCCACCATAAATACAACTCTTACCCTAAACTTTTAGAAGACCAATGATGAAATCCATATAACTACTCTACCATTTCTGATTTGAAATTGGTAAGAGCAACAACCCTGTTGGAAATACCCATTTAGATTTGTTCTGTTGGCAGGTAATACACTCTGATGTATTGGAGGACCTCTCCCTTGAGTCCTCTCCATATTTCCCTGATTTGCTTATATGTGTTGAAATACACTGGATGACCAGCCAATGGTGTATCATGTACTGCCCTTAAGACCTTATGCTTCATTTTTTAATTAGGGACAAAATAAATTCTACTCTTATAAAGGATGAGTTCATCTACCATCTTGTACCTGTCATCCCATATGTTGTTCTCAAGGATATCAACTGTAAAGATATTCTTTGCATACTCAGTTATTATAGTAACCTTCCAATCAGCAGAGATTTCAGACATTGAGCATAGAGTTAGTTTTCTGGATAAAGCATCAACTACAATATTGCTTTTACCCTTAATATACTATATATCAAAATAATAAGCTTGAAGTTTACTTACCCATTTCTATTGCCTATCATTCAAATCGCTTTGGTTGAGGAAGAATTTCAAGCTATTGTGATCAGTCTTGACCACAAATCTGCCACTCACTAGGTATTGTTTGAATTTCACCAACATCTCTTTGTCATAAATTGAGAATCATTTTTTATGTATCTCTAAGTTTCCGACTCTCAAAATCTATGGGATGCCCTTTCTGCATCAAGACCACTCCAATTCCTTCTCCTGATGCATCACACTCTAACATGAACGGGAGTGAAAAATCTAGAACAGCTATGAAAAGGCATGAACTCATTACCTCTTTGAGCTTGTCAAAAGCTCTGTGTTGTTTCTGACCAACTGAAAGCTCCTTTCTTTGTTAAGTTAGTCAAAGGGACAACCAACTATGAAAAGCCCTTGACAAACCTTCTATAGTAACTGCAGAGGCCAAAGAAACCTCTCAATTGTGTCAAAGTGGTAGGCAGAGACCAATCCAAAATGGTTTGGATCTTTTGTTGGTCCACCTGAACTCCTTGGGCATTAATGAATTAGCCTAAGCACAAAATTTCAGTCATCCCAAACTCACATTTAGACTCCTTATCAAAGAGACTCTGATGCTCCAAAATACCCAGAATTGCATCCAAAAGCCTCAAATGTCTTCCAGGTCTTACTATAAACCAAAACGTTATAAAAAAATACCCGAACAATTTTTTTCAAATGCTTATTGAAAATATGATTCATACATGACTAGAAAGTCGTTGGGGCATTTGTCAAACCAAAGGACATGACCAAGAATTCAAAGTGCCCAAAGTGACATATGAAGGTTGTTTCATGTGCGTCCTCATCCCTTATACGGATATGATGATAGTTTAATCTCAAATCAATCTTTGAAAAATACACAGTTCCATACAACTCATCAATTAATTCATCGATCCTGGGAATGGGATACCTGTTTTTTATTGTCTTCTTATTCAAAACTTTGTAATCAATACACATCCGCATAGTATAATCCTTCTTCACAAGGACCACTGATGATGCAAAAGGGCTAGAACTAGACCTGATATGACCCATCTCCAAAAGCTCCTTGATAGTTTTTTCAATTTCCTCCTTGAACCCTCTTGGATGGCGATAGGGTGTAATCATCATGGGCTTGTTACCCGATTTCAACTCTATTCTATGTTGAAATCCTCTATCAGGGAGCAATCCTGAATGTAAACCACTGAACATTGTGCCATGCTTGTCTAAAATAGACTGTATGTCTATGCGATAAGATCTCTAATCTGGGGGTGAATTTGTAGTGTTCACCAAACAATGAGCTGCCCAAGCTACTTTTCCACTATGAAATGATCTCTCCATCCTCTTAGTTGTGACAACTCTAGAGGCTCCATTTGCAATACCTTGAAGCACTACCTCTTTCCCATCTGATTTGAATTTCAACTCCATGGTCTAATAATTCTGTATAAATTCCCCAAGGGAATGTAACCATTGCACCCATAATACCATATAAGTTTCTCCTATACCCAAAACATATAAGTCAACATGCACATTATGCCTGCCAAGTGTAACATCCAATTACTGAATTTGCTTAGTGCAGGGAATAGTAAAACCATCAACTACAACAACATTGAACCCATCAAAGTCCTTTATTTTTAAACCTCTTCTGGCTACCAATACCTCATCTATAAAGTTGTGGGTTGCCCCACTATCAATCAACACTGTGATTTTATGTCCATATAAAACTTCATGAACTTTGAAAGGGTGATATCTGGGAGCGCCAGAAAGTGTAGCAAGGGTGCCTCTTGAGGTATCTTCTTCTTTCTTTCAAGTTTTGGTTCTTTCTCTTCAATTTCAAGTTCAGGTTCCTCTGCTTCTAACGCTCCATCTGATATTACCTCTATGTAATGTACTTGACCTCACCCAAGACATTGGTGACCAAGTTCCCATGGCTCCTTGCAAGAGAAGCACAATTTCTTTCTTCTGAGCTCATTTATCGTCTCTATATCTTTACCTAATTTCTGTGGCAAATCTTTCTGCTGAGTGACTCCTTGTTGAAATGGTTTATTTTGTTGCCCAAAAGGTGATGTCCTTTGCTGTCCAAAAGGTGGTGTTTTTGAAAAGAATTTATTTTTAGGTGCTGAAGATTCCAAGTTTAAAGCCCTCTTAATAGTTTATTGCAAAGACAGAGGATCAAAGGCTCTTACCAAACCCTTAAATGGTTCAGTTGTCCTTCTACAAATAGAACTATAAGTCTCATTTCTATCACATCAGGGACCATAACGGATAATCTTTGGAATTCTACAATATAGCTGTCCACAGTTCGAAATTGTTTAAGCTAAGCTAATTCTCTAAAATGGATCTCAGGATCTTTTCCATCAAATATCTATGTTAATCGTTGGCTGAATTCTTCCAATGTAGAAATGGAACCATGCCCTTGGGTGACTATTCATGGTACCTCCACTCATGCTACTCCTAGGTTAAGGGTAACAAATTTAATTGCCTCTACTTCATACATCAGATTCAATGATAAGTAGGTATCTAGCTTCTGCAACCAAGACCTGGCAAAACATATATTAGATCTATCATATGTAGGAATTGTAGTCTTCCCAAACGCTACTGGATATCTTTACAAGGCTGATCCCATTGAGTTTTATTTCCCCTCCCTGTACTATTTTTCATTCTTAGATCACATAACTCTTGAAAAGTCAATGCTTGATGTACTACCCGACTGAGTTCTTGATATTTTGAAACATCATTTCCCTGTGTGATGTTTGGGCTCTACCTCTTCTAGGTGTTCTTTTTTTGCCAAAATTTTGCTTAGAAAGTCTTGGAAGGGGTATTGATTGAGGCCTGCTCATTCGCTGACGAACTTCTCTCTTCTTGATTTGCCTTATTTTGATTAACATTTTGCAAAGCTTGTACTAACCCTACCATGGATTCTCTCAATATCATTTGGAATGTTCTTTCCAAATCCCTCTGACCCCAGCGAATAGTTTCTTTCAAAGAATTCATTTCATCTATAGGTACTCTCCTTTCTTCGTCCCCCATGACTTCTTTTATTCCTGGCAGCTGAGTCTTTCTTCTTTCTCTTTGGTAATATCTGATTTCTCTTCCACTATATTGCATATGAAATCAAAATATTAATTTACCTGTAGGCTAGCAAGATCAAAGCTCTGATACCACTAAAATGTCTCTTTTGGGTAATTTTTTGAATTCTGATTTTTTTGTATTTTTCTTAAAACTGGAGCAACGATTAAATATTAAAATAGCAATACTCAACAATAATATTGAAGATTAAACTGTAATTCCTTATTGCAATTCCCTAAATACACATATAATACTGATGAAACTATTTCTTGAATAATAAATGTGTCACAGCCAAATCTAATGATGTTGAACCAATAAATAATGTTAATAGAAAACCTTTACAGTGGGATTACAACAGCAGAATTGTTTTATGACAGCAGACAAGGCAGTTGTTGTAGATGAATGGTGGCCAACAAAGTAGGGCATCACTCTTCCAGGTTGGCAATTTCCCTAAAACCCCCTGAAACCTCCCAAATCCCGTGCAATTGTCCTAAGGACAGCAATTTGTGTCCCTCAATTGTACGACTGTCTCTCTAAGGTAAAGCAGCCCTTGAACAACAATAAACCTTGATATGTCTCTGATAATCCCTCACAAAATTTTGAAAACTGATAACAACCTCCAACCAACTGAAAGCTGAAATTAAACTCGATCTGTCAACACAATTATGATCCCTAGATGGAATCACCTCAATGGGTAAGAGGGTTTTTGTCCTCTAAACCTGTACATCGAAAGGTTTTCATCCTCAAATGGAAAAGTTGAACATAGAAGCTCCAACCTAGACTAGGGTTTTGATTTCAAAGAGAAATAATAAATAATGAATCTTTTTGAGCCCAACTCTTCTTTTCTAATTTCCCTTTTTCCAGTTGCCCTTAGCCTAAAAGCATTTAAAACACTTTTAGATAAATATTACTTTTTGGCCCACTTAATGCAATCATTTTTTGGCTCCCTTTATAATAATAATACATAGGTGTCTTTTTTCCAGGTTATAAAATAAAATAACTTTAGGACGACTTAAAAATATTATTAAATGATTTGCCTACTTAATTCCTTAGCCCATGGGAAATAATGAATAGGCTACAGGTCTTCTGATTGGTTTAATTCTGGAAAGAGGACATTACATACAAGCCAAAGGAATAACATATACCTCCATTGCCATTCAAAGTGGAGGATGACATAATTGATAGAATGATATCCCAGATAGAGACAATCACAAAGAAGATAGGGGCAATACTGCCGCCAAGGTGGGATGATTTGGATCCATTGCAAGAAGGTGAGATCAAAATAGAAGACAAAGGAGAGGAAGAATGGAGGAATCAAATTCCAGCAACACTGTCAAGGGCCAACATAATTGAGGTACCAATACCCCCAACACTACCTCCACTAATAGACATACCATAAATAATACAAAACACAAGGTATTTTGGAGGAAGAAATGACGAACCCAGCAAGGAGGTCCACCAAAATACAAAAAATGGAAAAAATTGGGGGATGATTTGGTGAGCATACAAGGAGGAGGATCACAAGATATATTTGAAGGGACTCGAGAATAGGGGCACTCCTAACAAAGGAATAATTACAAAGCAAATCCTACACGTCATGCACTCAACAAGTAAAGGAAAGGGTATGAAAGAAGATAAGAATTGAAACCTAGCAGGGCTTAGAAATATTGTCAAGGTGAT
Organism: Torreya grandis; assembly: GCA_037957365.1. NCBI lineage: Eukaryota > Viridiplantae > Streptophyta > Pinopsida > Cupressales > Taxaceae > Torreya > Torreya grandis. Next base: position 6,576,951 of record JARHVA010000052.1, on the reverse strand, counting down.
GGACACACCAAGTAAAGAAAGGTGTGTCAATTCGAAGGAAACTGCAATGAAAGATGCAAGTGCAACATTGATGCACATGAATGTGTCAAAGTAACTTGTAGTCCCTCCACCCAATAAGCACAATCACACAAGGAAGAAGAATAAAGATGTCGAAAAGTGGGAATTGCCAAGTGTATACATTGAGGTAAAACTCTAGGACCTAGTGGTAGATTACTCATCTGATTTAGATAATATTAGTAAAGTAAAAAGGGTTGAGGAAGAAAAAGCGTGTACCTCCACAAAATCTAGTGCCCATAGTGAAGAAAACACCACTACCGGGATGGAAAAGTGCGGCGTAAGAGAAGACTCAGAAGCAGGGGCCTATGAAGAAGAAATTATGGGGTCCCCAAAGCATAGGGAACTCCTTAAAAAGCCGAATGGCATGAAGGCACTGAAAAATCTCTACTTGAGAGCCAAAGAGGAGAAACAAAAGATATTGGGAGTGCTAGTAAAGCATATTGAAATTAATGAGAAGCATAGAGATGTCATATTGAGAGTGCTACCACCAGAGGTAGGTCCAAGCATAGAAGAAGAAAGAGTACAGGGTATCGAATTCAAGGTACACGATGAATATCGAACATGCAACAATTTCATGGAGTTGTAAAAAGAAATATACAATTTCTAACTCTTCAATAGAGTCATAATATATAACATCTTGAGAAGCAACATGTGAAATTGAGTGGCATTGCAAAGTTTTAAATGATCTTCAACTTACAAAAAGTGAAGCTACCCTTCAATTCATCAATAATCAGTCAACAATAAAGATGGTGAAGAATCTACGTTGTTCATGCAAGAAAAAAACATATTGATACAAAATGCCATTACATCATAAATTTGATTGCAAAGGGAACCATCAGCCTAAATATTGTCCAACTGACAATGAAACAAAAAACATTTTCACAAACCCACTTGAAAAAGCAAAGTTTGCATATTTCAGAGAACAATTGGATGTTTTTCAGACTATACTTTCAAATCAAGAGAGGATTGCTAGACCTTATAATTCCTTTGATATCTACCTTAAGAGTCTACATGTTTGTTGTTTCTTTCGCTCTTCGTGGCTTTTCTCCCTTCTTGTCCAATATTCTTGGGCTTGCTATTTTTATCTCCTTTGCTAATGTCGTGCATGCATGTACGTCACTCTATCTCTCTTCCTTCATTCGCTTTAGAGTTGTTATCCTTGCCTTTGGCCACACCTCCTTTGGCTTTCTCGACCTCACTTTGCTTTGAGATCATGGCTATAAGTTGAGGTCTCTACTTTTTGTCTTTTGCCACTATGGACTTTCTTGCTATCAAAAGACTAGCTTTTGTCTGCTCCGTTTTGTTTCTAGCTCTACTCTACACCCTTTCTTTCATGGACACTCCTCATCCCTCCCTTTCTTTCGTTGCCTCTCCTCATCCCTCCCATTATCTCATTGTTATTTCAGACTCATCCAAGTCTAATAGTTTTGTTTCTCCTATGCCCAACAATGACAATAAATTTGATATGGGTTTGTCTCCTGCTATGAATGATCCTACAAATGTAATGTCAGGCAAACAAGATGAACTGTGAGAGCATCTACCCCTCAACAGCAAGTTCATGTTTGCCCCACACAGAGCACAACGTTTACATCTACCAACATGCACACAAATGGTGGTCTTGATTCCACTTTTACTATGAAGTCAATTATCAGGTCCACGTTGCAAACTGACCCATCTGTAGACCATCAATATTGTTATCCACATCTTATTAATTACATGTTAGTAGCCAACATTGTAATGCAGTTAAAATTTGTATTGTCAGCATTCGGTAGTTGTAATAGATATCGTTAGTTATGTTTGGGTGTTTACAGTTGTTTCAACTGACAACCATTAAGCCATTTGTCTTATAAATAGAATGATATACATCGGGTTAAGGGTGCTTATATCAGGTCCACCCTGTATTGTTGGAATTGTATTGAAATTTATCTTTTATGAATACAAGCTATTATTGTTAGGATTATTATTTTGTGTATGTTTCTTTTGAAGGTTTGTATCTTAGTAGACATTAATCATTCTACATTTTGGCGTCATTGCCTTAAAGAATGTCAAATCAAGTTAAAGTTAGTTCAAAGAGAAGCGTGACGAGGCACCCCATTATATTCAAATATTGATGTGCCAAACACAACCGTGAAACACAACAACAAAATATATTACAATGGCACAAAGAGTTCACAAAGAAGAGACCAATGCATACGAGCAATAATTCATGCTATTGACTCCGAACAAAGGCAAGAGAGAGACACAGTCAAGGAGAGGACCAAGAAGTTAAATGGTCTCCTCGATTGGTGGAGCAACACCGAAGAAAACAAAGGTTGTGTAGGCAACCGTTTCTCAAATCCATCAAGCGAAGTACGAAGTGAAATCCAAGGTAGAAGCATGTGAAATCATACCTAGAGCTGGAGCCGAAACCAAGAAAGGGTTTAACCAGAATTGGTGGACCCTATGCCATTCACAATAAGGAGTGGGTAGAGATTGCCATAGCCCCTTCCAGAGGAAGAAAGTGTGGAGCTTTATGACTAGCAAGGGAATCACGTGAAAGTCTAGGGCAACCCAAGCGACAAGTTGGAGCACACGAAAAGGGACATGACAATGTGTAAGATAGTCTATAGATCCCTATCAAAGGACGGGTCAAGCATAGGGATGTTTCCGATACTGCTAAGGCATAGGAACATCCGACACTAACCTTCTTAAGAGGGAGACTTGTATTCGAAAAACCATGCCATAGACATGGTTACTTCATCAAATCCATCTCCATAAAAACAGATGCTACGGTGACAGATTAAAAGATCTCGTACGACACTGTCGAATGTGCATCACCGCCACTAGGCATACATATACATGTATTTGGTTAAGATGCTTTCCAACCACCCTTTGGGGAATGGCTATTGACCGGTAAGCAAATCCACCAAGCTCGAAGAAAGCAACATGGAAAACACTAAGGGAAGCCGTCGAGAAATAATTCAAAATCCTGAGGGATGACAGTGAGATTGTTGCAGAAATCTATAATACCGGTAAGGTAAACATCATAATGTTCATGCCTATAATAGAAGACTCAAAGAACTATTGGGAAAACTTGATAAGGAACCTGTCGACAACTTGAAGAAGCGATGGTTCATTGAAGGATTAGTACCCTCATTGTAGAGGGCAATGAAGGTGGTCCCATCTTCATCTTACAAAGATGCATACAACCGAACCATGGACATTGAAAGCGCGAAAAGGATAACGTCACGCTCAAAAGAATGTGAAGAAGATGACCCTAACTCCAAGATGACTAGTGAACTTGGATCAGTGCCAGCCTTGAGAAAAGACATGCTCTAAATGATGAAGGAACTAAAGGGAGATGATAAGAACTAAGGTAAGGATCTTTTGTGTGAGATTTGTCAAATTACAAGACATTTAATTTATTGTTCACACAAGGAGAACCATTGACACCACCTACCACGCCGCCAAGGAACTATTGAAGACACAATAATAGTGGTGGCGGGAGTTAGATTTAGTACGACTCTGAAGGACAACTAATTATATAGTGTTGGAAGCGCAATGAGTGGGGCCATTTCTCAAGAGACTTCCCTAACCAAAATGACACTGGACTACTCTGTATATGGTGTGGGCTTGGGAACCATAACGATGGAAATTGTCCAAAGTAAGTCAATGTCAACATGATTGACATCGTCGAGAGCAAGGAAGTTATGGCAACTACCATAACACAAATGAAGAAAGCCAATTACCCTGACCCATGTACAGAGAAATAAAGGTTGGCCAAAGCAAAGGTGGAAGTCATGAGGGCCATGGTCACAGAACGGCATCAATCAAATGGACATACAAGCAGAGCAACAAGCAAACTAGCATCCGACAAAGATATTGCACAATAGGTCTTGCTAGTATCAAAAAGCATTCAAAACTTGAGAATGCTCTCACTCCTACCATACAAGACATTAGCCCAAACATGGAGCATACAATGGCACACCTAACGTCGAGTGATGGGGAGAGCCAAAATTAGATGAACTCACTCACAATCAAGACCCCCTTGTAAGGTGACCAAATGATCAATCCTATGCTCCTGATGATGAACCTAGGCAGACAACCGACAGTTGTGCATGTGGAAGTTTTGGGTAGGAATTTGAGCAATGCCATTGTCGGCAATGGTTATGGTGTGAGTGCTCTTCTAGAGAAGAGTTGGAATTTGGAAGAGTCTTGGGAAGCCAACTATGTGGCCTCCCACATTCCAACTGGTAGGAGCAGAACAACAAGACATTGAGGTATTGGGTGTATTGATAGGTCAAAAGATAATTATTTTTACCCAACCCTTTTTGCCGAATTTTGTAGACATCTCATTGAAAAAGAAGGCCTATGATGTGCTATTGGGTCGGGGCCGATTGATAGTAGCAAAAGACGATCATAACTAGAAAAGGAATTTGATTTCCATTGAAAAAAAAGGATGGAAGTATGTCATAGACTTGAAGAATCGGGCAATCAATGAGGAAGCATCCTCATCAAACTTATTGGTTTTGAATTCCAAAGAAGAATGCTTGGTTGAACAAGGGGACTTGGAGTTACAATCAAGCTCCGAACATGAGCCAAACTCCCTCAATGGTCTATTCCATTGGCAGATGGAAGACTACGAAGTATTATAACCTAATTGCAATAGCATTGAGATTACGGATATTGAATAAGGCCATGGCTTATAACGCTATGACCAGAAGCATATGTATGTGATGCCAAGTCCTTTTGAACCATTAACATCGCAATCGGCTTACCCACCAGAGTTCAACGAATACAACATTAGGGGTGCAAATTTCAATGATAAGTTGGCCCACCAATTTGAATGGGTAGCCGACAAGAAGTTCAAAGAGTCAACTACAGTAAGGAAGCATGCAAGGTGTAATGATAAAATTCAACAAGAAGGTGAAGTACAAACTATTTTTGAAGTACATTTGGCGGCAAATATGCTCGCTCTAGATGAACATAGAGTCATGACACATTAGCCCGCCAAGATTATGTTGAGGCATGTTGTCCCCAAAAAATGTGACTCATTTTTGGGACAACCTATGAACTATTTTGGTTCAACAGACCAAAATCCTCTCTCCCCTTTTCAAAAATTGTTCTGAGCATTCAAGTTCATTTTTCAAAGCTTTTCCAGAAATCTACGGACTCTGCAGGCTTAAATCTACGGACTCTGCAGATATGTTTCTACGGACTCAACATGCTTGAAATTAGCAGTTTCAGTAGGTTCAATGGCTTTAACAGGTAAATTCCTTCAGAAGAGCAAGTTTCCAACACTTAGGCGATTTCAAGGTTGGTTCAATGACTTGGTTCAATCAAAAATGTCCATCGGCAAGCATCTAAGCAAGGATTGAACCATTGAACCATTGACCCGTTGAACCTTGAACCATTTTGGTTCAACGGGTTCAATGGATTCAAAGGTTCAACATCATCAGCAAGAGTTAAGCGCTTTGTCAAGGTTCAAAGTTCAACCATTTCAAGGTTCCACGGCTGTGAACACTTAACAAAAAACAAAGGCTTGAACCGTTGAACCGTTGGACCGTTGGACCATTTTGGTTCATCGGTTCAACGGGTTCAACGACCAAATGGTTCAACGCATTTGGTTCAAAAGATCAAAAGGACTTGGCCAAATAAAGAGATTGAACCGATTGAACCATTGAACCGTTGAACCATGTTGGTTCAACAGGTTGGTTCAATCGGTAGGTTCAAGGGGCTGCCCCAAAGCCAAAGGAACAAATGCCCTTGCAAAGGGCAGTGAACTCGAGGCAAGTGCCCTTGCGGAGGGCAGGCAACATTGGTTCAAGGGTCAAAGAGAAGACAGAAAAGATAGAATTCCTTCAGATTTGTTCAAAGGCCAAGAGGGAACATTTCCTTCGGATTTTTTGTCCGAAGGAAATTATTAAGTGAAAGAGCAGTTAGAATTCTTTCGGAAGTATTTTCCGCGGAAAAATGACTAAGGCAAAGCCCGAAGGAATTCCTTCGGACTTTTGTCCGAAGGAAATAAGCGACCAAAGGAATGCCCGAAAGGAAAAAGCCTGAGAGCGGAGTGCTCCAAGTGTCATCATCCGTGTGATTCCTAGATTACGCGGAACATGCCACGTGTCCCTTGAAAAGCTCGACGGAAGCCGCCAAGTGTTAACATTCGTGGTCTCTCCATTTCGTTTCATAAAGACTGTGGTGGGTCCCAGGTGAGTTGATAAAGTAAGCGGATGCTGCCACGTGTCCTCGCCTGTTTCACAGCGGAACACGCCACGTGTCACTTGTTGAGATCAGCGAAAAGCGGCCAAAGCAAGCGGGAAAGACACGAAGGAATTGCTAAGGAGGATGATGGACTCGAATGCATTTAAAGGCCAAAATGCCAAAGGGAAGAACCGTTGATGGAAGAGCGTAAAGAGCCAGCAAGGCCGAGGATATAGCCTTGAGAGCTCAAATGCCAAGAAAAGACAACCAAAAAGGGGAAAAGATAGCCCGAGGGTTCAAATCATAGCAGAAAGAGGGAAAGGCCAAAATATCTTCAAAGGAGTTATTTCCAGTAGGTGAAACAGTGGATCAATTGGATTTCTGAAGCACACCAAATCAAGGACACAGCCTGTTTTTCTTCCAAGAAGTAATGGCAAATTGGACAGCTGTGCAGACGTCAGAAAGAAGACCAGACAACCCATGCTTAGGAGGAGACACTTGAGATGATTCAGAACGCCAAAGTCAAGGCCGATGATTTGTTCTAGCATGGCCCTTTCACAGATATTTAAGGCATTCAATTCAGCATGGGCCTTTTTCATGAAAACAAGCGCCCAAGTCTTTCTTGGAGCGCTATATATTGTAAACTCTTTTATTGTTACAAAGGAGATCTTTTTTATCACAGAAGCAAAACTCTGCCCAAATTGAAAGGCGAATACTGAGACTTTGAGCTCAGATTGTTGTTCATATTATTTTATCTGAATGAGAAAGCAAGTTGTTTGCAGACTTTGTGTTGTCATATCTTCTATCATTTTAGGACATTGTTCTTATGTCTGTCTTCTGAATGTGTTCTTGTTTATTTAATCTAATAAGTAGAATTAGTGGAAGTGATAAGGAAGATGCCCTGAAGTCAGTTACTTTTAGACTTTGTGCTGTTATAGTTGTCTTCAGTTTGTGTTTATTTTGTTTTTGTGTTGAGGATTCTGGGACGACTTTGTGCCCCCATTATCCTTTGTATCTCACTCTCTGGGCAGCTGAAGTGGAGACTTTGTGCTACACTTCATTATGCCGGATATTGCACCCTGTTACCAGTCACTTATCATTCCTGAAAGAAGTCCTGCTGGCCCCTGCAAGAACACTTCTGAAAGAAGAGAAGTGCCTTCAGTGTTTTCACCAGGATTTTCTCCTTTGTTTCTGAACATCATCTCTAAAAGAAGAGAGATGGATGGTGTATCCTACTCCTGAGTGTTATTTTCTGCTTATTTATTTAGTATATAGCTCCTGCATATTTATAGGGAACCTCCCCTTGATGAGAGGAGAGATTTATCCACCTCTGATGTAGTAAACCTGCACACTGGGCCGATCAATCTCCCTTGTTGTGGATGATAAGACCTATTTTGCTCAATCAAACAGCTGACTGACAAAATATTCACCCAACAAGGCAGAGGAAGTGTTGTTATGAGAAGGCACTTATGTTCAAAAGTCGAAGGGAGCACGAGCATGACAAATATTTAAGGTACCAGATTATTAATATGATTAATACCAAGCCAAGTGATGAAGTAGTTGAAGGGCCCACTATACAAAAAAGGTAAATATACGATAAATTATAAAAGTGAAGTAACAAGCTATCAAATACAAGTGAAAGACAAAAAGAAATACAAAGGCAAAATACATCCAATCTTAGACCGTATGCTTTCCTTCCAACTGTATGCCCCTTTGTGTCGAGTGAAACATAAGTTTTGTTTCTATCAGCCATACATCTGACTTTGCTCGACTCCACTATAAGGTCTACCTTGCTTTTCTTCACCATACAACTTGCATAGATCAAATCCACCATATGACCTAATTGGGTTGCATCGAACGTATGACCAACCAGGGTCCTCCACCCCAGATAGTATGTCGAATTACCCCCGCAGATCATCCAACCATATGTCCACACCGTCATCGATTCTATTTGTACATCACCCAAGATTTTATGTCCACCCACTACATTCTATTAGCTTTCAGCCATACAGTGTTCTGCCGAACGTTTGTTTCTCCCATGCCAACCCCCTTTAGGCCATACGTTTCTCCTTGGATGTACATTCCCCTCTAACAAACCTAGATGTACGTTTCAAGTTAACAACCAAAGCTTAGTCACCCAACGATAAGTCAACCAAAGCTCAGCCACCCGATGATTAGTCAACCAAAGTTTAGCCTCCCGCCGCTTAGCTTCCCAAAGCTTAGCTACTTGATGCTCAATCAACTGAAGCTTACCCTGGTGCTCAATCAACTAAATCTTAGCCCCCCGATACTTCGTCAACCAAAGCCAGCTACTTGACAGTAAAAAAAAAGTGAGTTTTCCTTGCCATCTTCAAATTTCAAATGTGAGCACTAGTATGATGATTGGGTATGTGCATGAAGTTGGGGGACAATTCCGTGGACATACCCAACAATGCGTACAAATTATTACATAATGTGTACGCATTTTTGGAATAAGGAACACGTACGTGTTCCTTCACCAATAGGAACGTGTATGCGTTATAGGAATGCATACACATTACCTAAACATTAAAAAAAAAATGAATTCCTCATTCCATTTCTTCTCCTTGGCGTTCGCATTTTGCCCTCAAGTTCACATGGAAATCATTGCTTTTGCTCCCGCATTCGCGAGATCAACGATGCCACCATGAAGACGAGGCAAGTTTTGTGGATTGAATCAATTTTTTTGATTTTTTTGTGAATGTTTTGCATAGTTTAATTTGTAATTTTTCTCCAACAAGTCGGCATGATCCGCCTAACCTTCCACCCAACCCTCCTAACCCTCCTATAGTTCCACTAGATCCCCCAGGCAGTTAGGAGGATATAGTTGCTCACATAGTGGAGAACAAAATTGAAATTGAGTAGATAATTAGGAGAATGAGGGAGCCCACTTCCACGAACACCCACTGCACCTATTTGGCCAATACCCTAGAGTTAGTATTAGGTCAAGTTGACTCAATAACAATTCAAATTGACAGATGGAGCTCATATAGGGATAGTTGTAGGGCTTACTATGCTAACAAATTGTCAGCATATGAGGTGAAGAAGAAAGAAATAAAAAAAGAACAAATTTATGCCTTATTTATCGAGCCAGCCACCAATGCACCATTTCTCATAATGACCAAACGTTTCCCAATCCATTGATGCCACCACAATATGATTAAAGCCAATTTTTGGGAGCAATGGTGAATGGTGTTTGACTATCCACCTTGTAATAACCACGAGGTCCCTTTGTACTTTTTGAGGAAACTCTACTGTGAGTTTGTCCTCAATGAAATTCCAAACTATTTTGACTATGGTGAGTTTCAAGGCCGAGGAAAAGGCTCTGCACAGAATCGACCAGGTGCATGTTGTGAACCTAATCAGCATGCAAGGACCCTACCTAAAAGCTCCTTCATCCGGAGATTCCCTCTGCGGTGAAGGAGGTTGTGGAGATAGACACTTTGCATGCGCTTAGTGTGCTTATTGATACACTCATTCATCATACAAGTAGGCTTTTAGAGATAGATGCTCGAGATACTCCACCTAGTGGCCATACTCAACCCCACCCATGCAGATCTTGTGGTGCTATATGCACTGGGCCTTCAAATGATGACGGTGGTGCTTCAGGGGGCTTGGAGGATATGGTCTTGATTGATGAGTTGTTGGCACACACGTTTGGTTTGGATACGTTGGGACTCTCTGCACACATGCAGGTTATCTCTTATATAAATTTCATGTTAAATTTTTGAATTATATTTGCAAATTAAAAAGATAAAAATTAATTTACACATTTAAATTGAATAATATATATGTATTTTTTTTGTGTTCCAGGAGGAGACGTTGCCTTCGACATCACAATTTCAATTTACTGAACTAGGTAGTGGGCCAACCACTAGTACATCTATCCGTGTCAGTACGACACCATATACATTTACAGAGGTAAAATTTCAAGTGAATCTTATATGCTTTAGGTGTACATTCATACACTTTAATTGCATCATTGGTAGATTTTATGTAAGAAAATATAAAATACCTAATATAATTTTGTTGGACTTTTTATTGTTTGATGTATTAACATGGATTGGCGTAGTGTTAAAAACTCATCCTCTATCTCAGCTTCTTTGCTTTTATTTCGACTTTCAAACTATGTTTTCAATAACCAAAATAGCGAGTTGAACATTTGCTTGATATCCCATTATATGTAGTTCCCATATTGGTGTTGGAATATTGTCATTGATGTCAAATGAACTATTGCCGAAAGTGAACGGAATTGATTGCCAGAAGTGAACAGAATTGATGGCCGTAAGTGAACGGAATTGTTGACGGAAGTGAACGGAATTGTTGCCGGAATTGAACGAAAATGTTGACGGAAGTGAACGGAATTGTTGCCGGAATTGAACGGAATTGTTGCCGGAATTGAACGGAATTGTCGACGGAAGTGAACGGAATTGTTGACGGAAATGTCGACGGAAGTGAACGGAATTGTCGACGGAAATGTTGACGGAATTGTCAACCTTGGCCGACCTATTGGGAGGAGGTGTGACCGTTCGAAAGGACCTTTTCACTTGAAGAGTCACGACCTTAATTTGTGGCTTTCCGTGGGTTATAAATAAGTCCATAACGAATGGCAAAAGAGTAGATTCGAAAGTAGAAGATATATAAAAGAAGAGCAGAATTTTTAAAAGGCAAATTTTTGTGAGAATATTGAAAAGAAAAAATCAGCAAGTATAAGAAAGAGTATAGCAGCGAAAACACTAAAGCGTAGATCGAATCTAAAGGAGATAAAGCAAGTGTTCTATCATCTGTTGTTTTGACAACAAATTTGAGATAGAAGAGTGATTTTTTCTGAGAAGGTTGGTGCCTTCGTTTTGAAGAGATTGGTGTCTCTTGCTGAGTTGGTGCTCAGTGAAAGGGGTTGGTGCTCCTGTAGGTTGGTGCCTACAAAATTGTTTTTGGGGTTGGTGCTCCAGTAGGTTGGTGCCTACGAATATTTATATTAAGAGAATTTCTCCGTGGTTTTCTCCCGAAAGGGTTTCCACGCAAATCTGTGTTTATTTGCATTGTGTGGTTTTGCATTTGATTGCTTTGAATATATTAATTGCGGAGTAATTTGAGGTTTTGAATTTAAGATTAATAGCCGAAAGTTAAAAATATCTTATACTGATTCACCCCCCCTCTCAGTATAAGCTTGTGCTTAACAATTGGGTCAATCCCAATCAGTAGGATTGGATGTATATATATATATAGAATTCATTTGATGAAAGTTGTTTGGTACAATATATTTCTATCAATCCCAATCGAGCATAGCATGTCTTCATCAATATGCACACCACTCCTTTCTTTTAAATACAGGCCTCATAGCCAACCACTTGATTCCTTGTTATCCTAATCACATATAGCGGTTCAATCTCTATGATTGATATCCAAAACAGTCATAGCTAGCAATTCAATTCCCATCAATTCCAACCGAGTGTAACAATTTCATCTCTATCTATGGAGTTATAAATTTAGATGGCATAGCCTCTTGATCCCATTGTACCGAGTCAATTCCAATTTCCAACCAGACTCTAAATATTTGTTTATATAGAGAGGCAGGTCAATCCCACTTGAAGATAGACCCTTAATCCTGATGGGGAATAGTGGGTTGATCTATCCCCCTATCTATCTCACTCCCATAATATTCATAATCTTTATATTTAATTGGAATTCACTTGATCCCAATTTGCCAATGTTATTGCTTCTTGTGTTTCATAGGCTCTCAATCAAAAATAGTCGGTTTGGATTGATAGGCGCTCAATCCCAATTGGGGATAGTCATTTGATCCCATTTGATAAGAGCTAGTATGCCCCTCTCAATTAGTAGAGCGATATAGAGTAGGCCATTAGATCTCATTGGTTTGTTGGGAGAGCGTCGACTATAAACTATAGCCTATATGTATATGGCATAGGCCTTCCGACCATATACAAATAGGGGATCTCGACCCCATATAGATAGATGGGGTGGAGTAGTTTGTTACCACCACCAACTTAGGGGACCCAAAGACCTACTATATCTAGTTGGGGAAGAGGGCCTATCTATATCCATGAACTTTCGTCACTCGAGTGACATGCCAAATCTATAAGACTATAACACCTTTCATCAGAAAAGTCCCCCTAAAATGAATATCGAGCGTCGACAAGACTAGCACCCTTTGTTGACCTCAGCCAACTTGCACTATATACATATAGACCTTCCCTTGCAAAAATTGAGGGCAATCTAAGGATAGATAGTCGACCTAATGTCAACTATAGGGCAACCAAAATCACGCACTTGTAAAGAAGACTGTCCACTCACTCTTATCTCTACAATATTCAGTTCTATTTTCTGTATTTTTCTTTAGATTTTGACGAGACCTATTTTATAAGCTTCTAGACACTCTCGAAAGGCTCGTATAGATGTCCCCCATAAAAGCAACCTATCACTCTAGGTGTCTTAACCTGATTAAAACTTAGTTTACAAACACCTATACAGGTTACTTGTCTTATCGCAATGATTGTTTTTAAGGGCTTTTTGATCACACCAATACTCAGTTGGACTAAAAAGTAATGAATGTCTGTAAGCAAAGTATTCAAGATGTTAACATGATCAAAATTTCAAAACAAATGAACTTAGACACCATAGCTCATAGGACTGTCCTCAACTATACCAAATCATTGCCTTAAGACAATTAGGCCTAATGACTTTAATCAGGGCAAAATCCAAAATACACCTCAACAAAGCTATACAAGCTTCCAAACTAGTGTATATAGGTGTATCAAGGATGTTTCAACACCTAACTTGCATTCAATGACTCAATTTCACAAAATTCACTCATAAATCCTCCCTAGTTATCTTGTCATTCTCCCTCATGAAACTGACATCTCTTGTCTTCAATGTGGTGTTACAAGTCACATGTTGCACATATCCACTTGTCACATTCATGCTTCCCGTGACCTCAATAGATTTTTTCATATCTTTTGCAAGACTAAGTTTGTTAGCAACTTGTTTAATCAATGAATTGCCCAAGTTATTAATTATTAGGTCGTTTGTTCAGCTAATGACTAGGGTGGACACTCCATTGCGAGTCGAGACAGACTTGGGCATTGCTGCTGCAATGCCATCTGCACAGGCACTCACCGAGGTATGTATATTCACTTGCAATTTTGAATTGTAATTTAATAATTTTACTATAAACTTGGGCAAATATAACTTATATGCACGAATGTATTCTGTATGCAGGGCTGTCATATGACATTTGATAGTCCAATTCAGATGACTATTGCAGCAGCTCCTCATGTTTCTTCGTCATTTGACATGCCTACTCGTGCAGCTAAACTTGGCACTGACCAAGTCGAGCATCAACGGCAAAATGAGAAGGACCATGAGATTGCGGTAATTGCATGTTTAAATGATTTTTTTATTATAGTTTAAAATGAGTTTTTTAACTTGGTTTCATGTATACTTGTTAATTTTATAATATTTTTTGTATTTGAACAAGTTTGGCTACAAGCAAGCTATAAGCGTAGTACCCGCAATCGAACCTTGGAGCAATCCAAGGCATTCAGAATATCTCCATCTACAGACAGGGCATCCCAATGAGAGTCTTTTTCGAAGAAAGGCAAAGAAAGGGAGACTATTTGATGATTAGGATGTTGTAGATGTACATTTTGTATGCCTATATGGCAATGCACACATTTTTGGCATTGTACATGTGTATATGATGTATTCCCCTGACATTAGATACTATGTTGTTAGACATGATGTAATTTTTTTATATGCCTATATGGCAATACATGTATTATTGACATTGTATGCCTATATATGGCATTCGTACATGGCATTTTTATTTTGTACATGAATATTTAAGAAAACCAATGAAGTCTTGTTTGAATCACTTGTGTTCAAAGCATTATGAATGATTGGTTTTGAAGTATTCTTAAGGATTACAAATGTTATGAGATTGAGAATAACTTTTTAAGATAATGTTGCAAATCAGATTGGTATGACAGAGACTATAGTTAGAAAGATTGACATTTCTTGTTCTTAAGAAGCTTTGTTTATATAAGAATGCAAATGAAATAAGTAAGGGGTGTTGAACCTATCTTTTCATTAGTTGAATCCTATACTGGTGATTGAATCAGTCTTAGATTGTAGTTGTTAGACACCTAGTCACTTATCTCGGTTTTGAGTCTTGTGCATGGAGTGGGATTAAGGGAAACAAACCCTTATAAGAAATAAAGAATATCAGTGATGCATTTGAATTATGTTTGTATGCTCATGGTCATCTACAGTTTTTTGCAGGTCCAGAACTCTGAGTTTCTTGTAGGTAGAATCTTGTTTTGAACATGTGAATTTATTGTGGACAGAGTGATGACAATCATCTACTCTATTTACTTTATCTGATGATATTTACGCCCAATCTTAACTCTATAGTCCTTTCCTAGGACTTTGTAAATATATTGCAGAATTCAACACCCTATAGGTCTATAACGAAAGATTATTATCTTAGATTGGTTTAGACTATCATGTGAAAATTCAATTCAACACATTCCTTTAGATCTGCTCTGCAATGAGTTTCTTATAGAACCTTGGTTTAGACTATCATGTGAAGATTATATATAATCACAAGAGATATATGTAAATTTTAACCACATAAAAAATCAATTCCCTTATTAATTTCTAAAGAGATTTAGACTCAAGCTTCCAAATTCTGTTTTTAGGTTTCTGCACCTAATTGACTCTCAATAGGTCAAAATCACAATTTGACTCTTCCACAAGCTAAGACCTACTTTCTTAAGGTCTTTCAAACATAATAAAGGTGATCCAAGCGTTGTACCAAGCTATAACATTCAAAAGTAATGAAAACTCACCTTTGACCTTTTGAAGCATTCTTCAAAAATGAGCATCTATAGGCAGGCGAAAACATATTAGAGTTCTTGGATACCTGTAGGATGATATGAGGTTAAAACACCATGTTTACATGTTCTTTACTTGATTCAACTTGTAGTCTCCCCTTCAAATGATCAAAAATCCAACTTTGCTCTTTATGCCTTTGAGACTGCCTGTGGGATTTTGAGCTTGTCTATGGGGTTTGCATGGAGTTCGGAGTGTGAACACTCTTGAAAGGTGTTTTAGAGGCTGACAACCATCCTCTTATGCTTTTCAAACACTTCCATAAGCTTGGAACCCATTGTTATACCTTAAACCTCCAAGAAACATGCCTGCACCAATGATGACTATCATGAAACATGAAGGGGACTGTGTATAAACAACGGGCACTTCCACTTGTCACATGACCTTCACAAGATAATGGATAGGTAGAGTACATCATGAGGACCAATCCTAAAAAGTTTCAAAGCTTTTGGATGCATATTTTGGTCTGTAGACCTTTTCTACCAACTTTACCTTGAGCTGCCTGCTTATTTCCTACATGCCTAAACTTGTCTTTCTTCAAACCTTTGCTTGAAACCTTGAATGTGATCAACTCCATATGGCACATTAGGTTGCCAACATCTTATTCTACCATTTTAAGACCTCTCCAAGGCTTAAACTCCTCATTAGCACTCAAAACTGACAAAAGCTTCGTTTGGTCTCCAATGGCTGCCAGCTGACTACAAGAGGTCTATGTAAGAACAGTGAGTATTTTCACATTTGTTAGGACCTTGAGGATGGCATGGGATGCTTTGATGGGTCATGGAGACCATTCCTATCAAATTTCATGCTTTGACTTGACCTGTAGATGCCCCAAAATGGCCAATTCCTCCAAGGTAGGCTCCAATTTTGACCGTGATTAGACATGGGGTTGACTATGCTAAAATAGTGAATGGTTCCCCTTATCAAAAAATCTCAACAAAATGTTGGTTAGGTAGAGTAGGTCATAACGAGTCTCTCCACCAAAT
The DNA here is from genome assembly GCA_037957365.1 of Torreya grandis. NCBI lineage: Eukaryota > Viridiplantae > Streptophyta > Pinopsida > Cupressales > Taxaceae > Torreya > Torreya grandis. The sequence goes on along the minus strand of JARHVA010000052.1, from coordinate 6,560,794 downwards.
TTCATGATTAGATCATATATATTTTGGCCTATAGGCCCATTTTGCCAAAAGCTAGTGACATGTTGCCTGCGTGGTCAAGTTTCAAAACTGAGCTTCCTTCCCTTTTACCTTGGTTTGAGCTAGAACAAGGTGAATGTGTTTTGAATATGTCATTATTTGTGTCCACTAAATTTTCTTCATTATTGGTGGGTAAAGTATCATTCATGCATAGGCTCTGTTGACCATTTTTTGCCTAACAGGCCAAAAAACGGTCCCCTTTCTTTTTATGTTGTTCTAAGCCAATACTTTTGATTTTGCACGAATCTTGCCATTTCTACGGACTCTGCAGAATTTCTACGGACTCTGCAGGTTTTCTACGGACTTCACAAGGACTTCTACGGACTTCACAAGGACTTCTACGAACTCTGCAGGTGTAGTCTTTTGGCAGACGAAGAACCAGTTCAAAGAGTGCAAGGTTTTACAAAGCTTCTTCGGACTCTTGTATGAAGAAATTCAGAAGGAAAGAAAGCTAAAATGGTTCAAGGACACTTTTCCTTAAGGTTGGAAGAGTGGTTCAACGATGTCATCTTTCCAAGAGTTAGCACCTTTGAACCGTTGAACCATTGAACCGGTTCAATGCCTTGGTTCAACGCCTTGGTTCAACACTTCGGTTCAAAGCCTTGGTTCAATCAAATGGTTCATCGCTTCGGTTCAAAGCCTTGGTTCAATCGGCAAGTTCAATCAAAGTTCATCACTTCGGTTCAATCAAACGGTTCATCGGCTTGGTTCAACACGTTGGTTCAACGTTTTGGTTCAATGCTTCGGCTCAATCCAAACGGTTCAACAGGCTTGGTTCATCAAACGGTCCAACAAATGTTTGAACCATTAAACCGGTTCAATGAATTGGTTCAAAGGAGCGGTTCAATCAAAGGTTCAAGCCTCCCGAAGGACAAGTGCCCTTGCGGAGGGCAATTCCAGGTTCAAGAGCCCTTGCGGAGGGCAGGAGCACTTTAAAGAGGCCACAAAGAAGCGGCTAAGATCTTAAGAAATTTTGTTAAGGCAAAGTCATGAATTCTTTCGGACTTTTGTCCGAAGGATTTCCTTCGGACAAAAGTCCGAAGGAATTCGGGGAAACCGCGAGCAAAAAGCCGAGAGGAAATTTCCGAAGGCAAAGTCACAAGGCAATTCTTGCAGACTTTTTGTTCGCGGGAAAAAGCCCGAAGCAAGAAAGCCCGCGGGAAAAAGGCCAGCAGAAAAAGCCCGCGGGGAAAAGGCCGAAGCAGAAAGCCGAAGGAAAACGCCCGAAGGAATTTTCCAAGGACGGTGACGTCCCGGAAGCCGTCAACTTTAAGAAGATAGACTAGCCGTTGGTTTTCAAACTGTGACGGGCCCGCGAACGTCAATTTTACACCAAGAAAGCCAGAGCGCGGAAGACGCCAAGTGGCAACTGCGGAAGGCTTTGACATGCTTTTTTAGGAGCAGCGGAGCGTGCCACATGTCCCCTGCAAGGCTCGGCGGAAGCCGACAAGTGTCAGCCTTCGAGGTCTCTCTCTTTTGTCCCGCGAGAACTGTGGTGGGCCCCAGATGAATTGCTAAAGAAAGCAGAAGCCGACACATGTCCTCTTCCGCAGGACCTTCAAAGGGTGCCTAAAGCTTCCATGAGTCAAGCGGATGCTGCCACGTGTCCTGCCCATTTTACAACGGAACGCGCCACGTGTTACTCACTAGAATCGGAGGAAAATGGCCAAGGCAAGCAGCAAGAGCCCAAGAAACGCAGCGACCCGCCAGAAAATAGCCCCCGAGGGCTGAAGGAGCCAGGAAGAGACAAGGCAAGGAGGAAGATGAAGTGCAGAAAAAGACAAAGCAGTCCAAGTGGCAAGGAGACGCGAGTTATTGCTAGATGGTCATCAAACGGCACAAACAGTGAGCGGCGTGGCCTGCTTTCTCCATTTGGCATTTACGAGGGGACAAACCGCAGTCTGTTTGCAGGAAGAGAGTAGTCTGTTTGCAGAAAAGAGGCACGGCCATGTTTTTCACATTAATGTGGAACGCCTAAGTCAAAGCAGGAACCGACAATCAAACGGCTCCCTCTTCCCAAGGCTCAGAGCGCACATGGGCTAGCTTGCAAAAAGAGCGCCAAAGTCTTTCCCAGAAATCGCCAAGTTCTCTTCCTCTATATATTGTAAAGCTTCTCATTTGAGAAGGGATCCACTCTCTTAGCCTTAAGGCAAAACTCTGCCCAAAAATCTCTCGGGCTTGTAAGGCAGAGCTGCCAGATTTTACCTTGAATCAGGACTTAGCATTTTTACCTCTATCTGGACTTGCACTTTAAAGTATATGTCTGTGTTCTTCTTTTGTGTTAAGTCATTGTCTTTCATGCTTTTCACAGATCGATTACAGCATGTCTAGTGCATTGTGAAGTCTCTTTTCTGCAGGTCTGCCAGAAGTGTCTACAGCAGGAATATAGGCACATGTGAATAGGTTGCATAAGTGTGTCACAAAGCACCTTTGGTAGTTCCTTCCTCCCTGTATCTCTACAGACCCCTGACTCACTGAAACAGAAGAGTTTTCCACGTCAGATGAAGTGTATGGGCGTTTCTTCCTAGTGAAAAGTGTATGTTTGAGCCTGAGTGGATCAAAACTTTCTGGTGTATCACCTTTTCATTTTTAGGCTTAGGTTCTGTTTTCAGCATCTCTCTCTCCCTTTTCATCCCCCCCCCTTTTTCATTTTATTTGTTAGCAGTAGGAGAATTCAGGGCTTAAAAGATACATCAGAGGGAGCTAGCCCTTATCTAGAGACTCTCCCCTCCAGCTTCGTCCGGTCCCATAGGCGAGAGGAGAGTTTCCATTGTTGCGTGTGGAAGGGCGGGAGCTAGGCGTCCTGCCTCGGGGGCAATCCACTGCGTCAACAGGGTCTTCATCAACAAAATCAAAAACTTTAAACTTTGAATGTGAATTCCAACATTATCTAGTTTATTATTGTGAATTTCATCATAATTCAATTCATTATTGTGAATTTCATCATAATTTAATTCATTATTGTCAGTTTCATCATTATTCAATTCATTATTGTCAATTGCCTCATTATCTAAGGCATTTAGCTCATCAAGGTTAGTGTTTGTACTTTGTCTGGAACGAAATGCTTGTATTCTTACCTTTTTTTTTCTCAACTCTTCTAATTGCTCCGGTGTTTTGTTCTTCAACTTATTCCTCTTGAACGCGAACCGAAGCCCATTTTGACAAAAGCACCCAAGAAAGTACTTCAAAATGTGGGGTCCAAAAAAATATTGCAAAATGTACGCAGAGAATATGCAGAGTGCATAGGGAATGTCTGTGGGGACAGCAATCTCGATTTGGGACAAAAATAGATGTTGAAAAGTAAGTTTTTGTCTCTACTTCAAGAAACATGAATGCGTTACCATAACAAGTACACGTTCCTTGAAGTATAGGCATATACTATAAAAACAAGCAAAAACACTCATATGCAATTCATAAATCCCCTATAATACTAAATATGATGCAATAAGACTCAATAAGACTATAATATGATGCATAAATCCCTAATATGATGCATTAAGACTGTCATATGTTGCAATAAGGCTATCATATGATGCAATAAGTCTCAATATGATGCAATAAGACTATCATATGATATAATAAGGCTATCATACGATGCAATAAGGCTCAATATGATGCATAAATCCCCAATATGATGCATAAATCTCCAATATGATTGAATAAGACTCTTGATAAGACTATGAAGCAATAAGACTATCATATGATGCAATAAGGCTCAATATGTAAGGCGAAATGAGCTAATTTTGCCCCAAATCCCATCGTAGGTCCTTGCAAAACTAGGTAAATAACAAGTTCACAAATTGGCACTAATCACATTCATGAATTTATGCATTTGTGATGAAATCAAAGAACTTAGGGGTTGTGTTTGTTATAAAATGAGGATTTAGGGTTAGGGATTAGGGTAACGGGTTTGTACATGTGTATATGTCATGAAATTAGGGTTTAAGGGAATTGTACATGTTCACGTAATAAAATTAGGGTTTACGGTCAACATGTCACAAAACGTGAGCTAATTTAGCCCCTTTAATCACATTATAGACTCCAATTTAGATTCTTAGATTCAAATTGGCCACATTTGCATTCGTATTTGCAATTCTGATTAAATTAGGGTCGGTTAAGCCATACATGTTGCATAGATTATACAATCGATTGGGCCATAAATTTGGTTTAAGGGCTCAATTTTGCCCAAATCACGTTCCTAATTGCACCAATTGATTAATTGGTTCAATTCATGATAGAATCGTACTTAATTTTGTCCCAAATCATATATCATGCTCTTATAGTTACGTCAAGAAGGGGTTCAAATTGGTCTCCCATGCCTCCTCGATTGAATGAATCATCTCTTTGGTTCATTGTATATATACATGATGACATTCTAGGGTTAATTTCACTTCAAATCACATCATGTGTACAATTTAAAATAGGTCCATACATAGCTTATTTTGACCCTAATTGCCCCTAGAATTGAACCTTGTTGTGCCATGTGTGTGCCTCGTACACCCAAAAGTGTTAAAGCTATCAGAGATACATCAGGTCCTGGAAGTTTCAGAGTTGACAATGCCCTCGGAGGCCAAATCCAATTACATATTACCACATGTAACTCGTACGTGCTTGGAAGTGTCAACACTGTTAGATGTGTCAGGGCCTAGAAGCATTAAAGAGCTATCAGAGCCCTGTGAGGCCCGATCCAATTAGATGTCACCACGTGTAGCTTGTACACACATATAAGTGTTAGAGATCTAACTATCAAGTCCTAAAAGCATCATATTTGTCAGAGCCTCAGGATGCCCAATCCAATAAAAGATTTCCACGTGTAGGTCTAGTACACCTGGAGAAGTGTTAAGAGTTGTCAAATATACATACATTCTAGATCCAAAAAGCATCAAAGATGTTAGCACCAGGAATCCTGATCCAATTAGAGATGGCCACGTGTACTGTTGTCAACCTGGAGTTGCACCCTGAATCGAAGACGTGCTGAAATGGCTAATCCTCACTCCAGTTGAAACAATGGGATCTTCTCACGAGGATAGCTGCCTCAATGATGAGAAGAAACTCCAGAGAAGGTTGGTTCCTGTAAGATGTATCTATGAGGATCTCAACTTCTATGCTACAAACTACCTGAAAAAAAAGGGAAGAAAGAACTTGAAAGGAAATACTAGCTAAAATGGTGATACACCTAATTTGCTTGATCCACTCAAATCGAGCTTCTGAGAACACTGGTTCAGACAAGGAAGAGGTAGAACTTCAACTCCAATTGATCAATACACAAGTATTTCACAAAAAAGGTTTAATCTAATAATCTAAGCTTGAGAAAAATGGAAAAATAGGCCTGATGAAAGGCACTAAACAGCCACTAATATCTACTATAAAACTCAACAAAAGACATTCAAACACAGAGCGTGACCTGCATAAATGACCAGCTAGTAACTAAGGACGAATCCAGATTTGACAAAGAAAAAAAAAATCTATCACTTAGGCAAATCTATAACAATAGTACACTATACCAGCTGCAAGAAATTGAGAAAAAACAATCCTCTTCTTATTGATTCTAAAAAAGATTACAACACAAACTTTGACAGAGAATTTCTTGCCAAAAGAGGGATCATTTTTTACAACGCTGAAAAGCCATTAATATAGAAAATTACAAAAAGCCAAGAGATTGGTGTTGAAAAATAGAGAGGGAGTAAACTCAAACCAACTCAGCCTTTACAAAAGTATATTTTGTCTTGCATGAAAATTCCTTGCGTTGAAAAAGAAGAATAAGACAAGTTTTGGATGCATGAAATCTATGAATAGATGTCTTGACTTGAAAACCAATCAACTCCAAAACAAGAGTAGTCAAATCCACTCGAACTGCTGGAACATTTGAAAGTCTCATTTTTGCATGAAATCAATGCAAATTGCAAATTAAGAATTATGTTTGAACTACCGGAACGTTTCAAGGTTTGAGACAAATAAGAGTGTGTACATGGAATTTCTTTTGTTTAAGCTTTACATTGTTCCACACTAATCGAGTCCTCATGCAAAGCGAGCCTCTGTTTAAGAACTGAAGGTGATGTGTTAGAACGGTCAAATCTGGACATGTCTATTCCTGTTCATGGTTGTTGCATGCTCTTGTATTCTCAAACTATTTAGGCATGTTCACCATCTATATTTGTCTTTTCCACAAATCTTCCCTTATGCCATTGTTCATGTGCATGTTCATCTTGTATTTCCGTCAGGGTTCTACGTCTAACATCTGTGTTTTGATTCTCTGAGCCATCTTTTTCCACGGATTTTGATCTCTGCGTTTGTTTGTCTTTACTGTTTTTGCCTTTTCGATTTTTGGCGGGATTCTCTTTTCTGATAATCTTATCTATATTTGGTCTATTATCCTTGTTTCAACCCGTTAGCCTAATTCTTTCGGATATTCTGCTTGGCTTAATTTTTTCGGAATTCTTGTTTGCAATTTCCTTCGGACTTTATCCTGCGGACTTCTGCTTCCTGCCCTTGGCTTTAATTCCTTTGGTTTTATCTCTATCTCATGTTTTTCTCGGATATTCTTTGTCTTATCCTGGCTCTAATTTCCGTCGGATTTTCTTGCGGACCTAAATTCCTTGGTATTCTCCGTGGTTTTGTATTCCTTTGGAATTCCTGTTTACTGACTTTATGTCTGCGGATTTGTTCCTTGGTTCCTTCGGATCTTTTCCTTTTGACTTCTCTTTGACTCCCTGCAGACTTTTTCCTTGCCCCTATGACTTATTCCTTGTCGGAATTTTCTGTTGACTCTTCTTTTTTTCTTTCCTCGGACTTTTGTTAGTCCTATTTCCTTGCTTGCAATTTTCCCAAAGTATTCCTTCAGACAAAAAGTCCAAAGGAATTCCTTCGGACTTTTTTGTCCGAAGGATATCTTCCTTCCTTTTCTTTCTTTGCCTTGCTTCTCATTTCTTTGGGTTTTATGTCTTTCAATTTCCTTCAAACTTTTATCTTAAGGCACCCGGGCTTTTTGGAAACATCCTTTCCAAAGGGTACATTGCCCTTCGGATTTTTTAATTTGTCCTTTGAACTTTTCCGAAGGAATTCCTTCGGGCTTTTTGTCCGAGTCTATTTGTTAGTTCTTCAATGTCTGCAACTTCGGATTCTTCACTGCTTGTTACTTATAAAAAGAGAAGTAATTCACCTTGAGAAACCCGAAATGCACTATCCTGAGTAATTCGGGTTTCTAAACCCGAATTACTTCTACTGATAAAACTTTCATAAGCAAAGCACTTCTCAAAACCCGATTTGCACTGTCAAGAGTAATTTGGGTTTTCCAACCCAAATTACTTCTGCTGATAAAACTTTCATAAGCAAAGCACTTCTCAAAACCCGATTTGCACTGTCAAGAGTAATTCGGGTTTTTCGGCCCGGATTACTTATGCCGAGGGGTTTCAACTGCTGATTACTCAAAGTGAAATAAGTTGTCTCTTGTAAAACCCAAAGACTTCTCTTTCCAAAAACCCGAAGTCTTCTGCTATGTAAAACCCAAAATCTTGCTTGAATGCCCACCCTCTCACACTTAGGCAAAATTTTGGTATGTAGGCCAAAAATGGCCAACATGTACTATACACCAAGTGGATGATTCGAACAGATAAGACCAATAGACTGGGCTTGGCCCCGCTGTGTCAAGGCATCAAAAGTACTCAATGATCCCATCAGCAATAAGAAACACTTGAAAAAATATGAACACATCTCAAATGCCATGAGGACCAAATCTAGGCATGTGCACGTTGCACTCTCTACATTCATTAGCTCACATGAGTGGAACTCATGATCTTTGATATACCTAGACAGGTCCCATTGCCTCCAACCAATCCAACTAAGTTCTATTCACAATTATTGTACATACATATAAGCCAAAAATGTTTAAATATTGACATCGATCCCATCAACTCATGTCTAGTAATAATTCACATGATGCGAGCCTCCGACTAGGCCTGGCCACGCTGTGTCAAGTCATCAAAAGTACTCAATGATCCCATCAACAATAAGAAACACTTGGAAAAATATGAAAACATCTCAGATGCCATGAGGGCCAAATCCAAGCAGGTGCACGCTGCACTCTCTACATTTATTAGCTCACATGAGTGGAACTCATGATCTTTGATACCTAGATAGGTCCCATTGCCTCCAACCAATCCAACTAAGGCCTATTCACAAATATCGTACATACATATAAGCCAAAAATGTTTAAAGATTGACATCGATCCCATCAACTCATGTCTAGTAAATAATTCACATGATGCGAACCTCTGACTTGCCATTAATGTACAAAAATTGTCATGTAGAGCCCTTTAAGGTCCCATCCAAATTGAGCGAGCACCGAATGTTATCAATTTTCTATGTATGTATTCAAATTATTTAGATCCCTCTGCTTTGAATTACCTCTAGATCCCAAAGTACATTCATATTAAGTCCTACACGCAAGAGAGAACACAATTCAACAATGGACTCCTCAACCTCAAATCCCAAGCCGAAGCAAGAATTATGAGATACTACTTTCTTGCAGTCCACATCATAAGGTTTAAGCTCATTACAATGAAATATGAACAAGACGATTGAAGATATGTACAAAATATATAATCTTGAAACCTTCAGCGAGGGGGTGCACACTAGTATTCAATTCTGACCAACCATCTATATGAGGTGAGCAACATCATCCACATGAACAATTATTGGGTCCTTCTGCTCAACATCATCCTTGGGGGAAAGCAGGGCTCAGATTTAGGGGACATTGTCACCTTTAATGTATCTTGAATAAGATCAATAGAGTTTGAGCTGGGGTAACTTATACATATGTCTTACTTGGTCAATGCCAGGTTTACGCCACCCTATATTTCTAAAGCATAGCCATCCCTTAATGGTTCGAACAAGGTCCCTAGTGCATTTAGATATTTTCTAAGCTATACATTCATCACTACAGGCACAACATCTTAAAACCACATCATCACTAATGGATACATGTGACCATTTCAAGTTTATTGAGCTCAAAACCACATCTTATACAAAACAAAACATGTACCCAAAGACCAAAATTTCAAAATATAAGAAAAACGCGTACCTTGTACCCATCATCCTACTTTCCTATCTTACCATCCCAATTACATAGTAAGGTATAGAACTCTATAGTATTGATAAGCACCAAGTGTTGTCTAGCTTGTTTTTGAGCTTGCAATTGTTGCATCCATGGTGCAGCTAGGACTAGTCCCATGTCAAAGACACACTCTTGAGATGAGGTGGGAATGGATGGAGTTGTTGATGGTTGTCCCATGTGTGATGGAGAGGTAGATGAAGGAGGTGCAGGGAATGGAGGATTAACCATATTTTCACAAGAGATCTTAATTTTAGGCAAAATTTGAACAATGTATTTGAATACATTAGGGGAATCTTGAATAATTGTAGCAATAGAAGACTCTTGTTAGACTTTCAATTGGGACCTCAAAATGCACCTATTGAATTAGATGCACTGAGTGAACTTGGAGGAAACTTAAGGGACTTTATTCATCACATTTTAGGCATGATTTTGGGACAATCCAAGGCATGATTCACAGGTATTGGGCTCCATTAGATAGCATTCTTGAAATAGATATCCAAGAGATGCACTGTTACACCAAGGGCTCAATTCTTATTTCTACTTACACAAGATTATCTATACTACATAGTCCAATTCAACGGGTTCACCACTTAAACAAATTAGTTCAAAATTTATAAATAAAGGGGTCTGGTCAAAGATACCAAAGAAACAACAAAAGGGTAAGATAGGATTTTAGGCAAGTAGGATAATATCAATAAGAAACACAAAATTTAAGGGCAAGTAGGATTTAGGCAAGTAAGATAGTAAGGTATATCCTTGCCCTACTATAAGAAACACGATATTTGGCTTTTTGGTGTTATTTCAAAACAATGCATACGCGTTATTTTGAATTTGAATTCAAAAATGAGCCTCTAGGCTTGAAAATGGCTTGGATTTCTAAGCCAAAGGCTTGTGACTGTGCATCTGCAGCCGAGACCATGAGTTTTGACAAAAACCAACAAATTTCAACTTCAATCGCCAAATACGCTATGGATTTCAACATCAAAATTCAAAAAATTAGTACTGTCACGACGAGCACGCTGTCCTCTTTCCAAATATATGATTTTTATTATTTTTAGACTATTTTAAGGGTTCAAACTATATTTATTTCTAACTACACCTTTTTAGGCCACTACATGCCGCACATATACATGTCTATTCATGTTTATGTAATTTATTTTTTTGTTGATCCAAGTGCAAAACAAATTATATGGTAACAAACTAGGCCTAATTCTACACACATTCAAAAAAATATATCAATTTTCGGTTTTTTTAAGGTAGTTAAGGGAGCTGCACAGCCAGCTATCCATTTTTTTGTCAGTTTTCAAGATCTATTTAATTGCAAAATTAATTTTAAAAAAAAATTGAAACAATATAAAAAAAAATCGTAACACACTAGATCTTATCTAAATATTCACCAAAGGGTTTCAAACAATATTTAACGATGCTCAAAAAATGGTGGGCCGCACAACCATCTATCTACTATGTTTTCTTGAAAAAATAGGTCATCTTCAAATTTTAGATGTTTGACCTATTTATCCTTAACCATTTTTCAAAAAAAAAAGTTTTTTGAAAATTAGACTCAAAATGCTACAATTCATGTTTTTATACAATCTTCAAATTTTGAGTGTAGTCATCTCAAATTATCTACAAAAGTTCAAATTTCTGAAATTTCTGAAAAATCATGTCCACGGGTAGCCCTTTTTTGTCCCCTAAATGTGTGCACTTACCTGATTAAAACTTTTCAAATTTCGTCTTCCCTATTTATTCTATTGTTTATCATTTTGTCTATAAATTGTGTCGACCCGATGATTAGTCAACCAAAGCTTAGCCTCCCGATGCTTAGCTTCTCGAAGCTTAGTTGCCTAATGCTCAATCAACCAAAGCTTAGTCGCACGACGCTCAGTCAACCAAAGCTTAGCCACCCAACACTCAATCAACTGAAGCTTAGCCACCCAACGCTAAGCCAACTGAAGCTTAGCCGCCTGATGCTCAATCAACTAAATCTTAGCCCCCCAATACTTCGTCAACCAAAGCTCAGCGACTTGACAGTAAAATTTAAAAAAAAAAATTTGAGTTTTCCTTGCCATCTTCAAATTTTAGCACTAGTTTGAAGATTCAAACTTTTCAAATTTCGTCTTCCCTATTTATTCTATTATTTATCATTTTGTCTATGAATTGTGTTGAAAGGTACTCTGACTGTTTTTAAGGGCGGACAAAGTAAACCATCAGTATTGTTATCGGTGTCTTATCAATTACATGTTAGTAGCCAACATTGTGACGCTATTAATGGTTGTATTTTTGGCATTAGGTAGTTGTAATGGCTCTTGTTGGTTATGTTCGGGTGTTGAAAGTTGTGTCAACCGACAACCATTAAGCCATTTGTCTTATAAATAGAATAATATACATCAAGGTAAGGGCACTTGTATCAGGTCCTCCCTGTAATGTGCAAATTGTATTGACACTTATCTTTTATGAATACAAGCTTCTATTGTTTGCATTACTAATTTGTGTATGCTGCTATTGATGGTCAAGTATCTCAGTGGAAATTAATCATTCTAAACCATCCACAATTGTTAGTCATTCACTGGTTTCAAGTGTCATTTCACGTAGATGAAGCATGTCTCTCTCGAAGGAGTTTCATTTAGTTGCCACTCAGGGTGGAGGTAGAAATATTGGCAAAGATAATTTTTTGCGAGGCAAAAGCAGTATTAACAAGCAAAAGGTAGTTTTAGGGTTTGATCATCATCCTTTATAAACTAGTATGCAAGGCGAGGAAAGCAACCATGAGAAAGCTTTCAAGTGAAGCTTGGATATTGATCTTAGTAATCCCTCGGTGGGTCTTGACTCTCCTAAGCACAAAAAGATCAACATACTGGAGTTTGAAGACACTACTGCAAGCGTGCAAAACCAGCCATTGTTTATGCCAGAGACTGGCCCTATTACATTGCGAGTAAAAAAGATAAAGGTAAGGCCAAACTGAAACACCCGCCTTGTTGATGTTGTGCAGGCAATCCATGTTATGAGAGACAAACTCCTCTCATCTCATCAAGAAATTGCTTCAAAATTAGATGGAATTCCCGCCAAAAAAAAGGATTTGTGAATTGTTTGAGAGGTTCATTGTTGGAACTTTCATGGTGTTGGACTCTAGTCATAAGCTGACTAAGCAACATTGCAAAATCGCTTAGGAAAGGGCCTATAGCCAATATCATGGGGGTGGAAATCATGAGGCATCCCATCATGAGGTTAATGAATAGAAACAGTGGTCTTACCAGAACTATTTATCATGTTGATGCCTCCAACTCTTAGATAAGTTTGGTATTATTATGCAAATAAAGCCAGAGCCTAACCTGGCGAGTTAAGTTGTCAGTAGGTTGTCTTTGTTTTTCTTCTCTATTGTGTGGACATGTTCTTTGTGATGTCATTGTTGGGGGACTTTGGCCCCTTTTTAGATAAAATATCCTAAACCTTTTATCAAAAAAATAAAATGGTATTGATTATACCCTATAAACAATTAGGTACTTGTCACGTCTTTTTGGTAGTTAGAAATTTAAGAATGGCAGCTACCTTATTTAAAGCGCCCCACTACACCTTTTCAAGGGATAACCTTTTGCCATTGTAATTTGATCTTCATTCAATCAATAAAATACAATTTTGTCAAAAACGTGAGGAATTGTGAAATTAATGTTGGCTACATCTTGGTCATATGAAGTCAAAATGGGCTGAATTTTTTACTGTAGCAAGCTGACACCGATCCTCATGTGCCACCAGAAATCACCTTATAATTCGACTCTTTACCCCCTCAAGTAAGCAAGAAACTAATTCCACTATATGATGTCAGTTTGGGCTGAATTTTGTTATGTAACTAAACACATATCTCCGCATGCCCATAAAAAATCAGCCCAAGCTTAAACCTTTTATTATCCAAACACATTAAAATCCAGTCCAGGTCTGATTATGTTTTTTCACATTTAGAAGAATTTTCTCTAATACAGAAAAACCATGAGAAGGAAAGGTTGGAAACCCAACCATCATCGAAATGTGTCCTTTTCAGCAGGGGAAAGGATACTTATTTGTAGGTTATGAATCTTTTCAAGTTCCAGAGGAGAAAAGAGAGCCGAGAGGAAGAGAGGATTGCAGAGGGAAGAGGTTAGACATTTTTTGTAGCAAATCCATTCTTTAAGCCACAGTGATTGACTACTCTGAATTGGAGTCAAACTTCTTCCAATTGCATTGCACTTGATGACATGTCGAACAAATAAAGAAAGCATAGCCTTTTCATTGTTGGATTTTTTTCCCAAATCAGATTTCTCCAAGGTAAAACTTGTGTCTTTCATGTGTTTGGTTTGATTTTTGTCTAATTTGAACAATTGTTTTCATTTCCAGTATTAAATATGGGGAGTTATTGATCAAATGGTAGCTTTAAATATATGTATTCTAATATAGAAGCATGTGCACAGCATAAGACTGCGTATACATCAAATTTCCAGTAGAGTACATATGTATGTGGAGAATTCACGTATTCGGAGCACCATATATCAGCGATAAGCATCTGTAATTACATTTATTCTTGATAGCGAGCGTGTGCGTCAACTATAGATGTCCATACATCTGAATTATTAGTAGTGGATCCATGAACACATTGGAATCAGTTGTTCGAAGGTAGATGGCAGGCCGTAGCTGTAGCAAATCTCATCCTTGTCCTTATGTATGTTGAATTTCAGTAGCATATCCATTGGATCAGCAACATCAAGTGTTCATGAATACCTGCGATGGTGAATTATACATGAAATATCCAGTGCAATTAAAGATCAACTTGAGTATCACTTGAATTTAAAACACATGCCACAGCTTCACCAAGCGAAACCTGTCCTGCAAACAAGGCCATGCTGGAAATTACACCAAGTAATGCTTGCCTGTTTTCAACTTTCGCCACATGCAGCCTAAATCACACTAACATGTAACAGGAAGCACTTAATTATGGAATGTGCCCTTTTGCAGTCCAATTATTATAAATGCACCATGTATACTACTAGAATCAATCTATATGGGAGGTACCTTTTGTTATCCTATTATCATATCTACTTTCCTGTATGTGAGTGACTTAGTTTATGGTTTATTTTCCATAGCAAAAATAAGATGAACACAAGCTATAACTTTGCAAAGCAAGGGAATTTACTTGACTGCATACTGCAAGGTACACAATGGATGCATCTAAAGCCACAGAATGCACAATTAAATCCATTAAGTCCGTTCAAACAAAAACTATGGGAATGTTTCAAAGGTACAGTGTGTGTCCTACATGGAGAAAACCAAAACACCCTGATTGTTGCATGTGAAACAGATGGCTGTAGATTGCAGGCTGCAGACATTTTCTATATAATAGAGACCAATTTATATGACACTTGTTCCCATTTTAGACTATACGTTAATCCATCAATTCTCAGTACTATTTTGAAATTTTAGATAACCTTTATAATATATATAGCTCTGAAACAATCTCACGAGAGTGTGTGCTATTGAGAACATTCCTAACCACCATAGCTTCGGATAAGTTGCACTTTGTTCTATTGTTAAAAAGTTTTCTAGCGAAAATAAATTTACCTAAAAAGCAGGGACACTCCTTACCATAGTACTGGAAGAGTTGCAATATGTTTCCATAAGTTGAATGAATATGAATAGCATTCCCTGTTATTCCAAAATAATGACCGTATTGCATTAGAAGTGTTGCAATGAACAAAAGATTGTTTGAAAAAAAAAAACAGAAGACAAGCAGCTAATCCAACTGCACCAAAATTCCATAGAGAAGAACAATTTTAAGTATAATACTAATTGGAACACTGTTAGAATGGACAGATAGCAATAACAAATTCTCAAACAGTGCAAAAAGTATTAATATAAACACGGTGGATTGATAAAGAACAGATTACAAATCTGGAGTCACTATGGATGATTCATTATTTACATAGGTTCTATAGAGAAGAACCTAAAGTATAGTGCTTGAGATGCATAAGACAAATGAATTTTCCATTCCCTTTTGCTTTATATGGTATAAATTCAAAAATGCAGACAAATGGAATTATAAAACGTATATACTAACAGTTTTAACATGCGAAAAATTTGAAAAATATTTCTTTGTAGTGGGCATGACTCATAAGATTAACAATTTTATAGGCTGGCAAACCAATTTAGGCCTAAGAAGGTACTACCAGCATTCATCATGAGAATGACATCACCCAAAGTATGATTTACTTACTTCAAGTTCAACAAGCACTTCAGCGTCCAACACTGAGTTGCAAGAAACTGCATGGAAGAAGCTGTTTTCGGTCTCATAAATGTCTTGGAAACAGAAAAGCACTGTAAACGCATTTCGAACATTTGGAGACTTTTCTATAGGCATCTCAAGATTTGAAACCTCCATGGGAAATGTTTTCAGACATTTGCATCATGTTTCCAGCCATTCTAGCCCCTTTCCAACTACAGTCATCTGTTTTGGGGGGACTTGTTAGTGTTTAAGTGCAATATTCCGTGATGAACAAAAATGAAACATAAATAAACATGCAAAGAATCATACACCAAACACAATATATGGGGGTGGAATCCCTAAAGGATTCCAAGAACATGATATACTCCAAAATAAGAGAAGAATAAAATCTAAATGCCATTGTAGATGGGTAGGCATATGCCTCTTATAAATACCCATACAATTAATAACATGATTGGTGAGTTGACCGCTCAAGATCCTACAGACCGCCATACACCCCAATGTTTTCCACAATATGGAAATACAAAAGGCCTGCTAAGAGAGATTTATATCTACTCTAACATCTCCCTTAAATACCTACTTAGAGGGCGACATTTACTCGCCAAGCCTTACCTCAACATCCCCTCCTAATAGAGGAATCATAATGAAACATGTCATAATAGAAAGTTGGCATTACACCAGCATCCCCCCTTAATGAAAGCTTTCTCAATCCAAATGATGATGAGCCAAACAATGTTGAAGCCAGGAATGATCCAAACACGAGATTAGAGGCTCCCAACCACAATAAATGCTCAAACCACTCCAACAATGGGTCCACAACGTTACAATCCTCAAACTGACGATCCAATGAAGTCTCTAGGAGAGTGATGTGCACAAGCATTGAAGCCAAGGATGATCCAAGCACATATCGATCAGACACTCCACGCCACAAGAAATTCTAGAACTACTTCAATAATGAGTCAGCATCCTTGCAATCCTCAAATAATCCATCCAAATAGATTTCCAAAAGAATGATGGAAAAAATGTTGAAGCCAACTATGATCCGACCAATGGTCAATCACCAAATGCTCCCAGCCAAGTGCATAAGCTCCCAAACGTACACAATCCAATGATGTGGGCCCGAAGTCTAAAGCAAAGCACCAAGAATATGCCATCTATATAAGTGATGATAATAACCAAGATATTGAGTCCAACTATGATTTGAGCACCAAGTCAATCACCAAATGCTTCCAACCACATACATGAGGTCCCAAATCATGCACAATCTACAGATCCATGCCAAAGAACTGAAGTCAAGCACCAAAAACATGCCATTATCAGGATTTTCCACTAACACCTCTGAAATGGGTCCTAGGTCTTAAGACCCTAAAATCATCACTAGTCAAGCAATCCAAGATACCATACACTTTCTGCAAGACTAAAAAAATCCTCGAACCAAAATATCTACCATGATCATTCATCGAAGTCAATCCTCTTCACGCACACAACCTCCAGCATAATAATGAAGCAAGTCCTCTCTGGACACAAACTCTAGTAGAATAACGAAACCAATCCTCTTAAGACACATGACCAACTCTAGGAAGCAAAGATAAAATTAACATAACAATGTTGACTCCATGGGGGACGCATCTCATAAGGTTACCCATCCATCAAATGCAATAGAAAATCATCAATGATGAGAATCAAATACTCTCACAATTGATTATACACATTCATATGAACTTCTCATGAACTTCATGAGCTAGCATCAATACATCCAAAATCAGCAACATTGCACCATCTATCCTCCCTCGAACGAGCATGGCCACCATCCAAATACATAGATTGAAACCTAGAACACCCCTTCTTTCCAATATGAGGATGGTGATGCTGAAAAGATCCTTTCAATGATCCACTATCAGGTTTTGAAGAAACAAGTGATGCTGGAGAAGAAAAATCATCTCCAAATGTATCCTTATGGTAACCAAGTCCTTCCCTCACTGGCCTACATACCACCTCAATAGCAACAATAATACCCTATTCATTCTTCCCAAGTCGCCCACTTATATAACTCATTTGCTAAAGCAACTTGGAATCAATGTTTTCATATGCCCCTCATATGTACCAATATTAGTAGAGGAAGACAAGGCATTATCATGAGAGGTGCCATCAATACCATCCGAAATATCATCAACAAATGTACAATCAATAACATGAAAAGTACCAGCAATAATATCAAAAGTACTTTCACCAACATCATGAGTAGCATCAAAAATATCAGAATTGCCATCAATAGAGGCAGAAGCATCCGCATCATGTCATTCATGTTCAGTTTTGTCCTTGTAATTCTTTCTCAATTGATAAAATTCCTCCAAAATCCTTCAATTGAAGGATTTCCAATGTTGAATTTCCATGTTGGACCCCATAAACCATCAGCTTCATTGGAAGACATAACTCCATTCTCAAACAAGTCCTTGAATCTCTCCAATACTTCTTTAGGGTTATTCAATTTGAAAATGTGATGGTGAAGATAAAAGTCAATATGACCAATAATGAGTCTATGACCAATAGGCTGCTGCTACGTGGTACTTATACTCAATTAGCTTCTCATCTTTGGTGGGAGCATAAGCTTCACCAGTAATAATCTGCCACAAACTTCTTCTCATGAATCCATACATCATAGCTTCAGCCCAAATACTGTAATTCTGTCCCACAAGCATTGGAGCTTAAAAATCTCAATCCATCTTGAGCAAACACAAACCTTGGATAGAAGTCTCCAAATGTGACAACCAAGCACCACTAAAATGTGCATTGAATGCACTGGATGGTGTCGCTGAGGCAACACCACAAGCTTTTTCTCATGAATCCATACATCATAGCTTCTGCCCAAATACTGTAATTCTGCCCCACAAGCATTGGAACTTAAAAATCTCAATCCATCTTGAGCAAACACGAGCCTTTGATAGAAGTCTCCAAATGTTACAACCAAGCACCACTGAAATATGCATTGAATGCACTGGAAACGACACCACAAAAGGTGCATTGCATCGTGGTCTCACCAAGGCCATACCACAAAAATGTTGGAAATTTGAGTAAGGAGACAGTTGACAGCTTTGATATCAAGATACAAAAGCAGTCTGAGCACTGAACAATTATCATTTCCATCTAGGGCAGCATGGAATTGTCATTGATGTCAAAGGTTAATGTCCTTGATGTCATTGAGATTGAAACTGATCATGCATTAATGCCAAAGGTTGAGTTGAGCAGACTTGTGGAGTAAATCGCATTTGTAAAGTGCTCTTACTCAGAAGAGGCAATCGGGATAAGTCAAGAAGACTTGAGTTGAGTAGATTTGATTGAGGGAATTCTTTCGGAAATATTGGTAAAGACAATTTTCTCGGACAAATTGCCTACAGCTAATAAGGGAATTCTTTCGGGAAAATTGACTAAGTCGTTGTCGGACAAATTGTCCGCAACAAAGTTTCTAAAGGAAATGAGTGCCACTTGGAATTCTTTCGGAGAAGTGTCTTGGAGAATTCGTTCGGAAAAATTGTCCCGAACAAAAGTTCCGAAGGGATCTTTTCAGAAAGTCCGAAGGGTAAGTGAACCGTTCAAAGCTTCCAAAGGGATCTTTTCAAAAATGCCGAAGGGTATGTGGAACATTGCAAAAGTTCCGAAGGGCAAGTGGACCTTTTCAAAAAGTCCAAAGGGCAAGTGGACCATTGCAAAAAGTCTGAAGGGTATCTTTTGAACATTGCAAAGGGCAAGTGGACCATTGCAAAAAGTCCGAAGGGTATCTTTTGAATGTTGCAAAGGGCATGTGGACACTTGCAGAAAAGCCGAAGGGTAAATTGCAAAAAGTCCGAAGGGTATCTTTTGAACGTTGCGAAGGGCATGTGGACACTTGCAGAAAAGCCGAAGGGTAGATTGCAAAAAAGTTCGAAGTAATGCCCTGCGGACAAAAAGCCCGAAGAAAAGCATTGCGGACAAACAATCCAAAGAAATGCCTTGTGGACAAAAAGTCCGAAGAAATGCCGCGGACAAAAAGTCCGAAGAAATGCCTCGTGGACAAAAAGTCCGAAGAAAAGATTTTCGAAGGACATCTATTAGAAGCCAATGACGATTTCTTTCGAAGAAATTGGAGGACACTTTAGAATGAAATAAACCCGGACAAAGGTCTGCGAAAATTGTCTCTAAATGCCCTTGACAAAAAGCCCGAAACAAAATGTCCGAAAAGAAAGGTCACTTGCAACTTTGCCGAAGATAAAGTGTGGAAGTCTTATAGGGCATTCTCAAAGGGACAAGGCATGTTAAAGATCGAGCAAGTCTACAAGGATCAACGGTGCAAAATCATTACAAGAATTTCGAAAAAAATGAGATCACGCCAACATGTCGAAGTTTAACGCTAAATACAAAGGATAAAGATCAAGTATATCGAGGATAATCTAAAGGAGCGGAAGCGAACCCATGGTATAGAAAGTAGCGAGATGCAAAAAGGGAAGAAAAGGAGCTTGATGGTTAATGGCAAAGCAAACTCAAATGATCCTCCAAGAGCACGCACATTTGACAAATGTCAAAAGGTCATAAGGAAAGATCCAACAAAGAAAAGAACGTGAACTTGGCACGACAAAAGAATTTGAAAAAGCCTGCAATCAATGTCTTCTAACTATCTGTATAGGAACAACTGGAATTGGTGATGAACTCAATATATCTTCACAGAGCTCGAGATATTTCAATTGAAGTGATCGAGGAAGCGACACAGGTAAGTAGAAGTGCAGATGCCAACGATAGTAAAGGCATTTGAACGTTGTCGTTTGAAGCATGAATCGAGACATGAAGTTAGAGTCACATTGAATGCAGACCAGAAGTGATCGAGGAAGCGATGCAATTAAGTGCAGTAGAAGTGCAGATGCCAAAGACAGTAAAGAAATTTGAACATTGTCGTTTGAAGCATGAATCGAGACATGAAGTTAGAGTCACATTGAATGCAGACCAGAAGTGATCGAGGAATCGGCAGAGTTAAGTGCAATAGAAGTGCAGATGCCAAAGACAGTAAAGAAAATTTTAAACGTTATCGAGTGAAGCATGAATCGAGACACAAAGTCAAAGTCGCATTGAATATAGATCAAAAGCTTGAACCGGTTAAGTTCAGTTGAAGTGTGAACACTTTACACAGAGACAACCCTAAGATCCATCTGTCTATATATGCTACGAACAGATCATTTGAACGATGTTGTCTTTCTACTGCTGCTGCAATAATAATTAGAGTGTTAACTCAAAATTGTCGAGAAAGAACATATGCAGACAACGTGAAAGGGGCAAAGAAAATAAGGTGTGTCAAAGTAGATATCCAGACACAAAGAGATAAAGGCAAAGAAGCCGAAAAGACACACAACTAAGGCGCAGTTACAGACTAGACTTATAACAAAAAAGTGTACAAGATTCATTCTGAATCTCTTCTGTATTTGAAGTTGCAGCTTCATTTCTCTGATAGGTTGGTGCCATCATAAAAACTAAGTTGGTGCTCAGTTAGGAAGTTGACACTTTCTTAGAGTGGGTGCTCTTGAATGTAACCAGTGAGGTTTGTCTGTGAGACTTCTTTTCTGTGAGGCTGGATTAGAACAGTAGCTTCTAGCAGCTTTTCTCACTGTGATTTTTTCCTTTGGATTTCCACGTTAAAATCTGGTGTTGAACATTCTTGTGTGTGTGTGATTTTTGTTCTATTCTTTACTTTGAGTATCTTGTCTAGTTCTAAGAACCAGGTTTTAGCTCATCTACTGATTCACCCCCCCTCTCAGTAGATAGTGTGTTCAACAAAAAATTGCCACCCAAGTGATACCACAAAAGTTGTCACCCAAGCGCTACCACAAAAATTGTAACCAAGAAAAAAAAACGCCACTTTGAAGAGCTATGTAATACCTTTCCAATGTTTTGAAATAGGCTCAAACAAAGTCCTATGACAAAATTAGGCCCCTCGGAATGTAAAGTATCTAAACATGCAATTTTCCCCGAAGGTACCACAAAAGGTGTCGCCCAAGCGATACCAAAATGAGTGTAGCCATAGGAAAGACAACACCACTGTGAAGAGCTTTCACATACCTTTTCAGTGATTCAAATTGGGGTCAAATAAATTTTGTATGACAAAGTTATGCCCTATTGAAGTTTGCAACTCCAAGCGCACAATAATCCCACAAAACAAGCAAAAATTCAAATTTTAAATTCACGTTTTTGAATCTGGTGGGAAAATACTTTAATGCACCAAGTGCTCATTTACCAAATATGAGTTGACAGTACCAAGAGGTTTCTCCACAGGATACCACAAACCAATCTCCCACAAAATGTCAATTTCGACAAAAAAACACAGGACAATCATCCCAAGAAAGCACTATAGATTGTTGGCTTGGCGGGAAAACACACCACAGCCTTCTAATCTTTGTCACACTATAGCTTGTGCTCCCCTTCTAATTGACCAAGTGAGCCAATCACCTGCACTTTCGCTCCTCTCCTAATGAAATTGCACAAGGAAATCCCCTGTATGTTTTTCATGTAGCTAGCTCAAATGTTGTCATTTGAGGAGCATCCATGATATAATGTCATTCTGTCTCTACCATAGCCAAGGTGCAGAAAAGACGTATTCTCTCCTCCCACCTTTCGGTTGGGATCTTCCACCACCTCAAGAGAAAGAGAAAGAGAGAGAGAGAGAGGAAGAAGGGGAGGCGCAACAATCATTTTACAGTGTTCAATAGGCAAACAAAACGAATAAACAACACTAAATGAAAGCTTAACAACCATACATACATATACATATACTATTACGCATACCCTGAAGAGCCTGGTTCCCAATTGGATACATTGTCAAATGCATTTGGTCTTATGGTAGGTAATTAATGCCTGGTTGAGTGAGCACAATGGATGTAATTTGCTACCAGGCCAAACCCAAAAACTGTGGACACTGAAAATTAATCAGAGACACCAGAAATTAGTACTCTGCCACTGAAAGAAAATTTATTACAGAGTTCAAAAAAAAAAAAAAAAAAAATCGGGATATCATCAGCTCCCCGTTTTCTATATGCTACCATTATCTAGCACATACATTCTACCATTCTTATCTATTACCCATGCCAAATGCATTGAGCTCTACAAATTAAATTAGCTCCTGATAATGTTGCTGCTTATATCCTCCACACTGAAACAGCACCCACATGGAATTTCAATTAAATGAATTTAGTGAAATAATATCCATATAAATTTCAATTAAATGTTTTCAATAAAACAACGCCCACATGAAATTTCAATTAAATGAATCCATTGACACAACACCAACATGAAATTTCATTTAAATTCGTTAAAACAACATCAACATCCGTTTTCAATTAAAATCCTTGAAACAACGCCAACATTAAATGGATTCATTCCTTACATAATGAGCTTACATGAGGAAACGGACAAACCTCGCTGCACCTGCGTGCTGCTCACTACAGCTCGAGTAAAACTCCACCACACATCATGCATACCATCTTCTCAGTTGGATGAAATTTCCAACGATAGCCGAGTTTAATATATCCTTATCCTCCTGGGAGAGAACAAGACAATTTATTCTCAAAATAGGCCCTATACGAATTTATCAATTACAATATTTTGAGCACCCATCACTATATTTTAATGTTACAAAATAAAGATCAGTGAGAAAAAAATTCAAGTATTTTGAGGAGAAAAGAGAGTATTATGTAGAGAATACAATTCCACTTGTTATGTCATAAAATTCAATTTTATTTGTAAGTATGTGTTAATTAAATGGAAGGTAAAAATGTTGACGATTCAATTAAGAATTAATTCATATTATTTTAGGCGAGATTTGTTGGAAGATAATGTTTAAAGAACACTGGGTAAAAGGAATAAGTCGAGGTTAGTGGAGACATAGTGACAATACATTATCGAGTGTCCAACTTACAAAGATATTTTAATTAAGTACATCGATAGTTTGAAAGTTGACTCCTTGATTACCTTGTTTGAAGAGGAAAGACTTACAAAAATAGTTGATTTTTTAATTAAAATACATAGCATAAAATCCAACATCAAAAAAGAAATGGATATAGCGTAAACATAGCCTAACAATCTTATATTGAAAGATTGTTTGTACACAAAGCAACTTAGAAATTATCCTTTAGTCCCATAGACTACTTGGTCTTGTAGACATTATTAAAAGCATTTATTCATTCTAAGGATAACTAACTATGTATTTGAAGACTTAAGAAGCTCAACCATACGTTTACAACCCTCAAGAACTCTCAAATTCATAAGTAACATGCCTTACTACCTTAAGTCAGATATACCTTTTTAATGCATCTTGGTATTGTTTCTATAACTTTAAAATCTCTATTAATTAATTATATATATATGTAAGTTGGTAGGTTTGGTTTGTGGTAACATATAAACCCAATCTATCATTATCTCTTTTTTTTATTGAAAATAAAATCTATTAAATTACTACAAGAGTATACATCACTAACCCAAGTTATATTCTCATTGAGTACATGAGGACAAATTCAATAAGTGGTCATGTAGATACCTTAAGGTAGGGGTCAGACTTCTCCATGTAAACCAAGCGAAACACGGTCCACCTCAAGTCCACCCTCATATCTCATTTCGAGAATATGCTCCTCCATACCATTACTCTGGTTCATATATATATATATATATATATATATATATATATATATATATATATATATATATATATATATATATATATATATATATATATAAGTTGGTAGGTTTGGTTTGTGGTAACATATAAACCCAATATATCATTATCTCTTTTTTTATTGAAAATAAAATCTATTGAATTACTACAAGAGTATACATCACTAACCCAAGTTATATTCTCATTGAGTACATGAGGACACTTTCAATAAGTGGTCATGTAGATACCTTAAGGTAGGGGTCACACTTCTCCATGTAAACCAAGCGAAACACGGTCCACCTCAGGTCCACCCTCATGTCTCATTTCGAGAAGGTGCTCCTCCATACCATTACTCTAGTTCATAGCTCTAGTATATTAAAAATATTTACCATCTAGTATTTAGCCAATGGGATGTAGGTGCATTTGTTAAGAGGCTTGGTTGTGTCCAGCCCCACCAAAGTTCAAATCCCTCTATGGCATGTTAGGTCTATTATCACATTCCGATTCTTCGTTAAGTAAACTTACTTGATTATCTGTGGATATTTATAGTTAGAGATATGATTTGATTATTATTAATTAAACTATAAGTCATATGTTGTAATGAGACATATGTATGTTGTTTTGATTCCATGATTGCATTGTTATGAGTTAGTTATATTATATATTATTTACATTATGATCATGTTGATTTATTATTTAAACAGTGTTTTATGATATTGTTGACGCTGTGGATTGCACCCTTGACAGGACGCTGAGCTCCTATCTTCCACGTGGCAAAATGGAAACTCCTCTCTTGCCTATGGGTCTAGCAAAACTGAGGGGAGAGTCTCTAGATAAGGGCTAGTTCCCTTTGATGCATCTTTTAGTTATTCCAGTAATAATGCTAATACATATATATAATGGGGGGGGCAGGGCGAGGGGGGGCGCGTTTGAAAAGAGAGAAGGATTACTAAAAAAATAGAACCTAACCTAAGCTGGTGATGCACCGTTGAATCTACTCATACTCACACTTTGAACCTGTTGATGCAGTGGATTGCACCCTTGACAAGAGGCCGAGCTCCTGCCTTCCACACGCAACAATAGAAACTCCCCTTTTGCCTGTGGGCAAGGCAAAACTGGGGGGAGAGTCTCTAGATAAGGGCTAGCTCCCTTTGATGTATCTTTTAGGTCCTAGATTCCCTACTGCTAACAAATAAATGAAAAAAGCGGGGGCGATGAAAAGGGAGAAGGATGTTGAAAATAGAACCTAAACCTAAGCTAAAAGGTGATACACCAAAAAAGTTGATCCACTCAGCCCAAACATACACTTTTCACCAAGAATACGCTGCCATACACTTCATCTGATGTGAGAAACTCTTCTATATCAGTGAGTCAGGGTTCCGTAGAGATACAGGGAGGAAGAACTATCAAAGGTGTTCTGAGACACACTATGGCAACCTATTCACATGCGCCTATATTCCTGTTGTAGACACTTCTGGCCAACCTGCAGAAGAAGAAACTTCACAATGCACTAGACATGTTGAAATCATCCTGCGAAAGCATAAAGGAAAATGACTTAACACAGAACAAAGGCATAAACACATATGAAAGTGCAAACTTAGAATGGAGGTAAAAATGCTATGTCTCGATTCAAGGTAAAATCTGGCAGAGTTCTGCCTTACAAACCCAGAGATTTTTGTGCAGAGCTTTGCCTTACGGGCTAAGAGATCCTCCTCAAAATGAGAAGTTTACAATATATAGAAAGCAAAGAAGTAAAGGCACTTTTTGGAAAATATTTTGGCACCCTTCTTACAAGTTAGCCCATGTGCGCTGAGAGCATCGAGAAGAGGAAGTCACTGTTGCTGATATCATCCTTCTAGAAGAGGCCTGCTAAAACCATGCTATGTAATCGTTGGGCTTGACTTTGGCGTTCAAACACTAATGTGAACACATGGGCCGCACCTCTTTTTTTGCAAACAAGATTGTTCCTTCCAAATATTCACGCAATTTGTCTGCTCCTAAATGCAAAATGGAGAAAATAGGCCGCTTCACTTACTGTTCACACCGTTTGATGACCACTTGGCAAGCACTGTTCCAACTACAGGAATAAATCCCTGAGTTGACACCTCTCTTTGCCACCTGGACTGTTTGTCTGCTTCTGCACTTTGTCTCTTCCTGGTTTTATCTCTTTCTGGCTCCTTCGGCCCTCGGGGCTATCTTCTTGGCGAGTCGCTGAGTTCCTTGGGCTCTTATTTAAGCTTTTCAAAATCAATGACTATTTTACCACCTTAAATTTGGCGTCTGTGCACCCATCACTGCGTTTGAACTTTCAATGGCTAGTTCACCATGCTTGATTTTGACGTCTTCAGGCCCGTCACCTCTTGGAATTTCTTTGGCCTTTTCATTTCCTTCGGCTTTTCTCTGGTCGGGCTTTTGTCTTGCGGCCTCCTTTTCTTCGAGCTTTTGCTTTGGACCCTCCCGAAGGGAAAGTGACCCTTTGGCTTTGGATAAGTGTCCTTTAGTTTGGCCGAGAGTCCCCCACAAGGGCACCTGCCCTTCGGGGTCCTTTGGCTCCTTGGTCTTGAAATCCTTCGGACAAAATATCCGAAGGAATTCCTTCGGACATTTTGTCCAAAGGATTTCTTCCTTTTCTTTTTGCTTATCTCCCCGGGTCTTTTCACTCGAACACTTTTCCTGCGAATTTTCCTTCGGCTACTTTTCCCGTGGATTTTCTCTCGGCTACTTTTCCCACGGACAAAAAGTCCGCAAGAATTGCCTTGCTCGCTTCTTTAGAGTTTTTTCCCCGGGTCTTTTTCTCCCGCGGCTTTTTCCAAATTTCTTCGGACTTTTTGTCCGAAGGAATTCCTTCTGACAAAAGTCTGAAACAAATCGCTTATGTCTTTTGCCTTGTCTTTTCTGTGGCAGGATTTTCTTCCGAAGAATTTCTTCAGACAAAAAGTCTGAAGGAATTCCTTGGGACATTTTGTCTGAAGAAATTCTCTTCTTTGCCTTAAACAAATTTCTGACGGAAACTTACCTTTTCAGCTTTCTCTATGGCCTCTTTGCAAATGTTCCCTGCCCTCCATAAGGGCACTTGGAATGGTCCATTTTGCGCCTAAGTGGGAACTTGTCTCTACCTGCAGAGTCCGTAGAAATTCCTGCAGAGTCCGTAGAAACTCTCTGCAGAATCCGTAGAAACACTTATAGAGTCTGTAGAAATTTCCAAGACTTGTGCAAAATAAAAAATGTACTAGCTTAGAACAGCAAGGGAAAAAGGGGGGACTGATTTTGGCCTGTAGGACCAAAATGGTTAACAAATTGGTGACTCCCAAAGGAAGCATGCCTACTATGCTTAGAAATCAGTTGCCTTAAAGTCCATTGGGCACGGAGTTAGAATGCAGCTCAAAAGGTTAGCAACAGCCCTGATAGATCCAAGAATCAATCATGAAGCTTTTACCCCACACACAAAGGAAAACACACACAAGGCTAAAAACACTACTTGTGCAAACTGCACTTAGGGAAAGCAGGAAAGAAAATTGAAAGCAAACTACTATATACAGCTAATCAGGTATATTTGCCTCTCTCCTGGATCAAAGGGAAAATTTCTTAAGTCTCCTTCTTGGCTAGGAAACTTACGGTGCCAGACAAGTGGCTGAATGGAATGGAGACTTGGTGACCTGCTCCTCTTGCCTGCCACCTCGATTGCCTTGCATCCGACTGGATCAGAGTCAAACATGCTTCCAACATATATGTACTCTTCTTGTCCTTGGAAGCTTGTTGAATGTTGGTCCTTCATGCTAGTGTGTTTCACCAAGAAATCAATGGCTACTAGCTCATCACCATAAGCCCTTTGATGTGCATGGTCCCTTTGCAGTGCATCATGGTTTGACTCATTCCCTTCTATTTCATTGAAAATCCTGTCAAACTCATCCTCTACTCCCTCAAGGCTTTTTTGAAGAAGTGCGACTGTTGTGATGTCTGAAATAAAATCACAAACTAATTGCTCATCCCACAGAACATCACCTCTTTGTTCAAAACTCACTTCTTCAAGGTTTTCCTCAAGAGAGACTAGCCTCTCCTTTTTTTGCTCAAGGATCAGAGTCTCTAGTTGTTCAAACACATTCTCCTGATCCTCCTCTAACTCTGGCTCCATGGCATGGTCATCCTCTTCATCGAAGCAACAAAGAAGTTCATCAAACAAGGGGGGAGAGAGCTCACCATGCTTATGTTCCTCCTCATATTGTTGGAACATCCACATGTATGCATGACCTGCGTCTTCTCCATTGCTGATGATGTCTTCAGAGGGAGCATCCATGATGATTCCATCTTCATTGTCGCTCATGATAACCTCCTAGGAAGCTGCAGATTGGATCTTCTCTTCCTCACTCGCCTCCTACAAAACAGGTTCCTCCTTGATAAGGGATGAAGTGGAAGGCTGATGATTAAAACCATGTGGAAGAGGAGGCAGTCCTTCATCTAGGATCGAATGATTCTCCTCTTTCCATCTGGCCAGCACTTCATCTATATCATGGGTGGCCTGATAGCTCTCTTGGAGGTGTGTAGATGGGGTGTGTTCAGACATGTCCATCACACGTTGGCTGAGGAATTTCTCTCTACATTCCAACTCTGCAATTCTCTTGGCTATATTTTCTTGAAAGAGCCTTTCTTGGAGGTCACAAACATCATCATGAGCAGAAACAACCTCGACTTCTTCAAGGTTTTGAGCAAAACCTTTTTCCTCCTCTTCCTTCCTACCCCATGACTCCATTGTTTCCTTCCAGCTCATGATCTTGGGATTGGAACTTTCCCCTTGTGAATAGGGAGTAACTTTATCCTCTCCAAGGTCTTGGGTTGGTTCATGACTTTCCTTCTTCCAACTTGGAATTTGGAGATCATGTTGAAAGACTTGAGGAGGTTGGGGAAGATTTGGGAGGGTCTGCTCATGTACAAGAAGAGTTGCCTGAAGAGAGGCATGCTGGAAAGTTAGGCGTACGGGATTAAGAGTAGGATCGATTGATGCATCAGATGAGCTAGAATGAGCAAGTGCTATCTGATAGAAAGGATTTGGTGCACAATAAGGGGATTACTTTAGAATAGGAGGGTGCACACAAGGATGACTTCCTTGAATGAATGGACTCTTCCATTTTGCTACCTCCTCCTCCATGAATTGAAAGGCCTGAGCTTGCCTGAACAAACATGCCTCTTTGTACATCAGCTCTTGTTGATATCTATACTACTCATCCAATCCGTCTATCTCCATCACCTGCTTCTCGAACTCCAATGCTACTTCCCTTATTATTGAAGGGCAACTAGGAGAGCTGCTTGTGGTGATTGCATGAAAATCCTGAGCTTGATTAAAACCATAAGAAGGAATACAAGGCCCATGATTATGGGTAAAGGGATTATTCATACAAAAAATAAGATTTCTTGATGGCACCAGAACTGCTTAACCAGCTAATTTAACTCAGAGTCGCCATTGGTGTTGATGAAAAAGCCTCCAAAGGCTGGTTGATTGAAGAACACACCAAAAATTATTCAACTCTTTGGACACAACTTGTCCTAGTTGGTCCCACCAGGCATGCCAAAAATTATTGACACAGTGGATTGCACCCTTGACAGGAGGCCGAGCTCCTGCCTTCCACACGCAACAATGGAAACTCCCCTCTTGCCTGTGGGCAAGGCAAAATTAGGGGGAGAGTCTCTAGATAAGGGCTAGCTCCCTTTGATGTATCTTTTAGGTCCTGGATTCCCTACTGCTAACAAATAAATGAAAAAAGGGGGGGATGAAAAGGGAGAAGGATGCTGAAAATAGAACCTAAACCTAAGCTAAAAGGTGATACACCAAAAAAGTTGATCCACTCAGCCTGAACATACACTTTTCACCAAGAAGAAGCTGTCATACACTTCATCTGATGTGGGAAAATCTTTTGTATCAGCGAGTCAGGGGTCCGTAGAGATACAGGGAAGAACTATCTAAGGTGTTCTGAGACACACTATGGCAGCTTATTCACATGCATCTATATTCCTGTTGTAGACACTTTTGGCTAACCTATAGAAGAAGAAACTTCACAATGCACTAGACATACTGAAATCATCCTGCGAAAGCATAAAGGAAAATGACTTAACACAGAACAAAGGCATAGACACATACAAAAGTGTAAACTTAGAGTGGAGGTAAAAATGCTATGTCTCGATTCAAGGTAAAATCAGGTAGAGTTCTGCCTTTCAAACCCAGAGATTTTTTGGCAGAGCTTTGCCTTATGGGCTAAGAGATCCTCCTCAAAATGAGAAGTTTATAATATATAGAAAGTGAAGAAGTTACGGCACTTTCTGGAAAAGACTTTGGCGCGCTTCTTACAAGTTGGCCCATGTGCGCTGAGAGCATCGAGAAGAGAAAGTCATTGTTGCTGATATCATCCTTCTGGAAGAGGCCTGCTAAAACCATGTTGTGTAATCACCGGTCTTGACTTTGGCATTCAAACATTAATGTGAACACATGGGCCGCACCTCTTTTTCTGCAAACAAGATTGCTCCTTCCAGATATTCACACGGTTTGTCTGCTCATAAATACAAAATGGAGAAAATAGGTCATGTCGCTTACTATTCACGTCATTTGATGACCACTCAGAAAGCACTATACCAACTACAAGAATAAATCCCTGAGTTGACACCTCTCTTTGCCACCTAGACTGTTCGTCTACTTTTGCACTTTGTCTCTTCCTAGTTTTGTCTCTTTCTAGCTCCTTCGGCCCTCGGGGCTATCTTCTTGGTGGGTCGCTGAGTTCCTTGGGATCTTCTTTAAGCTTTTCAAAATCAATGGCTATTTCACCACCTTAAATTTGACGTCTACGCACCCATCACTGCATTTGAACTTCCAACGGCTAGTTCATCGTGCTTGATTTTGACGTCTTCGGGCCCGTCACCCCTTGGAATTTCTTCGGCCTTTTCCTTTCTTTCAGCTTTTCTCTGGTCGAGCTTTTGTCTCACAGCTTCCTTTTCTTCAGGCTTTTGCTTTGGACCCTCCCGAGGGGAAAGTGACCCTTCAGCTTTGGAGAAGTGTCCTTCATTTGGTCGAGAGTCCCCTGCAAGGGCACCTACCCTTTGAGGTCCTTTGGCTCCTTGGTCTTGAAATCCTTTGAACAAAATGTCCAAAGGAATTCCTTTGGAGATTTTGTCCAAAGGATTTCTTCCTTTGCTTTTCGCTTATCTCCCCGGCTCTTTTCACTCGGCCACTTTCCCACAGATTTTCCTTCAGCTACTTTTCCTGCAGATTTTCTCTCAGCTACTTTTCTTGCGGACAAAATGTCTGCAAGAATTGCCTTGCTCGCTTCTTCAGAGTTTTTTTCCTAGGCCTTTTTTCACCCATGGCTTTGCTCGAATTTCTTCAAACTTTTTGTCCGAAGGAATTCCTTCGGACAAAAGTCCGAAAGAAATCGCTTGTCTTTTGCCTTGTCTTTTCCACGGCGAGATTTTCTTCCGAAGAATTTCTTCGAACAAAAAGTTTGAAGGAATTCCTTCAGACATTTTGTCTGAAGAAATTATCTTCTTTGCCTTAAACAAATTTTTGAAGTAAACTTACCTTTTCGACTTTCTCTGTGGCCTCTTTGCAAATGTTCCCTACCCTCCGCAAGGGCACTTGGAATGGTCCATTTTGCGCCTAAGTGAGAACTTGTCGCTACCTACAGAGTCCATAGAAATTCTTGCAAAGTCTGTAGAAACTCTTTGCAGAGTCCATAGAAACACCCATAGAGTCTGTCGAAATAGGCCTACAGAGTCCATAGAAATAGGCTTGCAGAGTCTGTAGAACTAAGCTTGCAGAGTCCGTAGAAATTTTTAAGACTTGTACAAAATCAAAAATGTACTAGCTAAGAACAACAAGGGAAAAAGGGGGACCAATTTTGGCCTGTAGGACCAAAATGTTCAACAGAACCATAAGAACACATACATACACTTTAACTGGTTAAAGGACCAGACTACAGGGAACTTAACAGGGAGGCTTTAATGGAAACACACAAAAAATGAACTTACCACAGGCGATGTAGGAAAAGCACACTGTCTAATAACCTTCTTTTGCCTTTGCACTCCAGATACAGCTCTTCTTGTTATCTGTAGGAATGGAGCTTTGTCTATACCAGGTGTGTTGGCACCAAGCCTGTGAAAGCATTAGGAAAGAAATGACTGAACACATGGCTAACACTCAGACACACTCAGAGATGTATCCAACCAAACTAGAGGTAAAAATGCGTCTTCTATTGATTCTAGGTGAAAATTGGCAGGGCTTCGCCTTACAATATGAGAGATATCTCCTTCTCAAATGAGAAATTACAATATATATAGAGAAGAAAACAAATGTGCCCCTTTTGGAAAATACTTTGGCGCCCTTTGACAAATGGCCTACGTGTGTTGGGAGCATTGGGAAGAGGAAGCCACTGAAAGAGAATGTTGTGTCAGCTTTGATTTTGACTTTAGGTGTTTTAAATACATTAAATGTCATGCGTGAAAACATAGGCCATGCCATCTGTCTGCAAACAAGACCGCTCCTTCAAGGCATTCACACATTTTGTCTACTCATCAATGTAAAGTGAAAAAAATGGATCGTGTCATTCACTGTTTGCGCCCCTTGATGACCACTTGGTAGATACTATGTCAACCACTATATTAACTCCTTGAGTCGACACCTTCTTTTGCCACTTGGACTATTTTGTCCATTTTTGTACTTGGCTCTTTTGTCTCTTCTTGGCTTTGTCTTTTCTGGCTCCTTCATCCTTCGGGGGCTATGTTCTGCTAATTATTTGGCTCTTTGGGCTCCATCCTTGATGGTCTCTTCCTTTTGTCTTTAAGCCTTTGAATTCCTTCAGGTTCATGCCTTTCATTTAAAGACCAATGATTATTTCACTATCCTGAATTTGACGTCTTCGGGGACGTCATCCCCTTTGGCAATTTCTTCAGCTTTCTTTCCTTCGGCCTTTTTTCCTTCAGCCCTTTTTCCTTTGTTTGGGCCTTTGTCTTTTAACTCTCCTGAAGGGAAGGTGTCCCTTTGGGATTGGAGAAAGGTCCCTTCATTTTTGGCTGAGAGTCCCCCGCAAGGGTACCTGCCCTTCGGGGTCCTTTGGGCTCCTTTTGGTAGTCACATCCTTCGGACAAAATGTCTAAAGGAATTCCTTCGGACATTTTATCTGAAGGATATGTTTCCTTCATGTTTTTTTTTCGCTTGCCTTTTTCGGTCAAGCTTTTCCCTGAGTGAATTCCTTCGGGTTTCTCCCTTCGGACTTTCTGTCTTTGGCTTTATGTCGGGTGAATTTATTCAGACAAAAAGTCTGAAGGAAATCCGTTGGACTTTTGTCCAAAGGTTTGGCCTTGTCTTTTATCACCGCAGGATTTTCTTTCGAAAGATTTCTTCAAACAAAATGTCTGAAGGAATTCCTTTGGACATTTGTCTAAAGAAATTCAGCCTTAGCCTTTTCTTCTATCTTTGCCTTGTCCTTTTTCCAAAGGAAAACTTTGCCCTTTCGCCTTGTCTTTGATTCCTCCACAAGGGTACTTCTGGGTCTGAAACTGCCCTCTGCAGCCTACTTGAAAAGTATAGTTTGTGCCTGACTGCCCTCCGCAAGGGCACTTGTCCTTCGAGCTTTGCAAGACCCCCTTTGAACTTTCTGATTGAACCAAACAATTGAACCACCCGATTGAACTAGTTCCTCATTTTGCTTGAAAGACTTGTGCAAACCAGAAATTGAACTGGCTTAGAATGGCAGGGGAAGAAGGAGATTGATTTTGCCCTATAGGGCCAAAATGGTCAACAAAATGACGATTCCCAGGGGAAGCATGTTTGTTATGCTTAGAAACCAGTAGCCTCATATTCCATTAGGCATGGAGTTGAGATGCAACTTTGAAAGAGTCAGCAACAGCCTTGTGATATCCAAGAATCAATCATGAAGTTTTTACCCCCAAAAGGAAATGAAAACACACACAAGACTAAGAAAACTACTAACATGTGCAGAAGCACTTAGAGAAAATAGGGAAAAATAAGGAAAATATATACATGATGGGAGAAGAGCTCAGTGATAAAGCTTAAGATGTATCCCATTTATTGGGATATACAGTCCTTCACAATCCAACCTGGAGAGTTGGAATGCATTGTGTTGTTTGCACTGAGTGATGACGTATAGACCACTCCATAGGGCGTTGAACTTCACGTGCTTTCTAGGCTTAGCTTGGTCTGCATCCCATTTCAAGACTATGTCTCCTTCAGAGAAACCTTTTGATGAAGATCTCTTGTCGAAGTATTTCTTCGTCTGTTGTTGGCGGTTGATCGTAAAAGCCATAGCTTGGCCCCTTGTCTCTTGAAGCTCCATCAGTTCGCATAGCCTAACCTCCATGTTGTTGCCTTCTTCTAACTACAGCTGGTGAGCAAGGTCCATGGATGGCAACTCAAGTGAAATAGGAAGCCTAGCTTCCCTTCCATACATGAGCGTGTATGGTGAATTACCAATTACTCTCTTTGGAGTGACCCTATCTGCCCACAACGATATTTTCAATTTGGCATGCCAAGTCATCTGATTCTCTTCCATTGTCCTTTTGATAATCCTAATCAGAATCTTATTGGTGGACTCAGCCAGCCCATTCCCCTGTGGGTAGTAGTTGGACGAAGTGCTAAGATAGATACCATATCTCAATGCCCATTCAATTGTTTTAATTCCCCAAAAAGCTAAAATATTATCTGAGATGATGGTAGCTGGAACCCCAAACCTTGCCACCAGGTCCTCATAAAAAACTAAGACTGCACTTTCATTGGCTTCCTTCAAAGCAACAGCCTCTACCCATCTTGTGAAGTAGTTTGTGGTGGTCAGGATCCACTTGTGTCCAACACTAGAGGGAGGGTTAATCTTATCTATAAAGTCAAGGCCCCATTGCATGAATGGCTGCTTCACCTGAATAAGATGTAAAGGCATGGTAGCCAGCCATTACTTCCCATCAAAGAGTGCACACTTCTGGCACTTTTGTATCCAGGCATGAGTGTCTCTGAATAGAGTAGGCCAAAAGTAACCAGTTCTCATTATTATTACAGCTGTAGGCCTAGGAGCAAAGTGACCACCAGGTGGCCCATCATGGAACTTGGATAGCACCATGTCAGCTTGACTTGAGTCTATGCACCTTAAAAACACCCCTGTGAGATCCCTTCTAAACAACACTCTATCAATCAAGACATAAGGGAGAGATTGGAGTCTAAAATATCTCCTCTTGGTCCTATTAAGGCCCTACAGGCACTCACCATTGAGAAGGAAATGCCTCAAGTCTGATGTCCAATCCTTCATAACAGCTGGTTCTTCTACTTTAGATGCATCGTGAATTAGCAAACTGTCCTCTTTTTGCTATTTAAGGTATGCAGCAAGGTGTTCACACAGGCCTTTTCCTCTTACCAACTTGGTGATCTTGACATCCACATCATACTCTATTACTTTAGTGATCCATCCCACTCTCTTTTCATTCAAATCATGGTTGGTCAAGAAATCTTTGATGTTGGGATGTGGGACCATGAGGTGAATCTTGCTGTTGGACAACATATGTTTGAATTTCTTCAGGCTCCGTATGACTGCAAGGACTTGCTTCTCCACATATGTATACCTAACCTCAAAACCCTCTAGGCCTTGGCTAAAAAATGCAAGTGGTTGCTCAAAGTTATCAACATTCACTTGGGTAAGTATGGCGGAGATTACCTCTTCATTTTCAAAGGTGTAGAGGTTGAAATTCTTGCTAAAGTCAGGACAGATCAAGGTAGGAGCGTGGGCGATAGCATACTTGATCTCTTCAAAGCTATCCCTCCTTTGCGTTGTCCACGCGAACTTCTCATTTTTCGTCAGCATAGAGGTCAATGGTTTGACTACCTCCGCAAAATTCAAAATAAATCTATGGATGAAATTTATTTTGCCAAAGAAGCTCTACAAGATTTTCTTATGTTTAGGCAAGGACAGCTCCAGGATGGAGCGAACTCTCTCTGGGTCAATGGTCAAGCCTTATTTGTGTTGTCCCCCAAAAATATCACTCAAAATTTGGGACAACATTTGAACTATTTTGGTCCTACAGACCAAAATCCTCTCTTCCCCTTTGAAAAATTATTCTGAGCATTCAGGTTCTTCATTTTTCAAAGCTTTCTCAGAAATATACGAACTCTGCAGGCTTGAATCTACGGACTCTGTAGGCTTGAATCTACAAACTCTACAGGCGCATTTATACAGACTCTTTCAAGGGATTCAAATATATGGACTCTGCAGATATGTTTCCACAGACTCAACATGCTTGAAGTTAGCAAGTTCAACAGGTTCAACGAGTCAATCAGTTCAAAGAGATCAAAAAACTTAGACAAAAAGATGGATTGAAACGCAAGATTGAACCATTGAACCGTTGAACCAAAGTTGGTTCAATCATTCGGTTCAATCGACAGGTTCAAGGGGTTACCCCAAAGCCAAAGGAACAAGTGCCCTTACGGAGGGCTGTGAGCAAAGCCAAGTGCCCTTGCGGAGGGCAACGAGCAAAAGCAAACAGAGTGAACTCCTTCGAAAAAGTGAACAAGGCAAAAGACAAAGCAAAATCCTTTCGACAAATTGTCTAAAGGAAGTCGCCCGAAAGACAAAGCAAAAGCCCGGCAGGAAAGATGCAAAGGCAAGGAAAATTTCCTTCAGACATTCTATCCGAAGGACATAAAGGATAAAGCCCACCGAGAGAAAGAAGCCCGAAAGCTACCACGTGTCCATTAGAAAGCAGAGCTGAATATGTCACGTGTCCTGTTATGACTCAGTGGAGCGTGACAAGTGTTTGCACCCGTGTTCCCCTTTTGAAGTTGCTCGGGCAAGACGTGTCATGGATCCCATTTTTTGTGAGTCTCTAATGAGTTTCATAACAACAGAACTTGCCACTCATCAAAGACGCAGAATAAACCAATTAACCGATTGAACTTTGAACCGAAAGAGTTCAAAGTTTAATGGTTCAACATGGTTCAAAAATTCAGTGGCGGCCTCAGTCAAAGAAGCGGCACACAAGTGGTTCAATGGACGGTTCAACCAAGAAGTGAAGAAGTGATTGAACCAAGAAGCAATAGAACAAAAGAGACATAATGAACCAATGAAGTTTCATAGGTTCACTGGTTCAAAGGTTCAACATGGTTCAAGCAGCTCGTGACCATTGACAGCCCCTCAGATGTCAAATTTAAAGTAAGGGAAAATTTGTGGAAATTCAAATAAAGTGCGAAACTTGAAGGAAGAACCAAACGACTAGCTGAAAAGATAGCCCAATAGCTCAAATTGCAGCAGGAAGAGACAAAGCTGGAAAAGACAAAAGCCAAAAGAGGGAAAAGCTCAAAATATCTACGCAGAAGTTATTCCAATAGATGGAACAGTCTGCAAAGTAGATTTTCGAGCTTGCAAACATCGAAGGCGCGACCTATTAGTCTCCTTTGGAGTAAAGACAAAATGGACAACTGCGCAGACATTAGAGGGGATAGACCAAATGATCCAGACCCAGGAAAAGACATATTAGATGAATGGACAAGCCATAGTTAAGGTGATGCACTGTTCCAGGCATGGTCCCTCCACGCAGAACTGAAGGCGCATTAAAGGTGTTGATTGCAGCATGGGCTGTCCCATGGGAGAGAACGCCAAGCCTTGCTTGGTGGCTATATATTGTAATCTCTTTTATTGTTTTAGAGAGATCCTCCCCTTACCAACATCGAAACTCTGCCCAAATTGAAAGGCATTACTTAGACTTTGAGCTCAGATTGTAGTTTATATTTCTTTGATTGAATGAGAAAGCAAGTTACTTGCAGACTTTGTGTTGTGATAGCCTATGCTACTTTAGGAGATTATTCTTATGTCTGACTTTTGAAAGCATTCTTGTTTATTTGAACAAGCAGAACTGGTGGAGGTGATAAGGAAGGTGTCTTGAACCCAACTATTTTCAGACTTTACGCTGTCATAGTTGTCTTGAGTGTGTGTTTTTCTTTTTTGTTTCTGTGTAAAGGACCTTGAGATGACTTTGTGCCCCCATTGTTCTTCATATCTAACTCTTTGGGCAGTTGAGGTGGAAATTTTCCGTTCTGTTTCATCCTGTTGTTACTACACCCTTTTGTTACTGGTTTCTTATCTTACCTGAAAGAACTCCTGTTATTTCTTGCAAGAACACTTCTAAAAAAAGAGAAGTGCCTTTAGTGTTTCCACTAGGATTTTCTCCTCTATTTGTTAGCATCATCTCTGAAAGAAGAGAGATGGATGGTTTATCCCACCCCTGTGTCTTACTTTCAGCTTATTTATATAGTATATAGCCTCTGCATATTTAATAGGGAACCTCCCCTTGATGAGAGGAGAGATTTGTCCCCTTATGATGCAGTAAACTTGCACATCTGGACGACCAGTCTCCCTATGCTATGGTGATAGGAACTATTTTGAATGCCAGTTAGTTGGTCGACAAAATATTCACCCAATAGTTTTTGGCGACTCCGCTGGGGACACAGTAATTTTGTGCAATTTGGAACCTCAAGTTTTAGATTGAAACATCACATGTGTCTTACCCATTATCATTATAACCCTTATCCATTACAGACTCTGGTGACTCTGTTTCGTGTCTTACCCATTATCCATTTATAGCCTTACCATTTTTCTCCATCTTCGTTATATTATCTGGTCTGCAAAACCAAAGCTGCTAGAAAAGAGTGCATAGTTTGAAGCCTCAAGTTGAAGCTGGGCCAGTTCTTTTTCATTTTCTTGTTCTGCAATCTGGCCACTCCACCCAGATTTGTTATCTCTATTTTTTTTAATTAAATCATGGCAGTTCGAGGCCCCTGGGGTAACTCTTTTGGCCCACTCAACTTGACTCCACCTATGCATGAACTTCCACGTAGTTCAAAAAAGAAATTCCCAAATTCTTTGGTGATGGGAATGTTCATCCTGATGAACACATTGCAGCCTTCAGCATAGCTTACGGTGTGATAGGGGTGGAATTTGAAGACGTGGTAGTTAGGCTTTTTGTGGAGACCCTACAAGGTGCCACTGTAGACTGGTTCTACCATCTGCAAGCTGGATCAGTGACTGACTGGGATACACTCAAAGCCAAGTTTGAAGCCAGGTTCAAGCCTGTAGAGGATGCACATGCTTTGCTGACCCAGCTCACTCAGATGAAGAAGGAACCCCATGAACCTATGAGGGACTTCATTTCCAAGTTCAATAAGCTGAGGCACAAGATTCCCATGATCGCCTAGCCGACACCTCAGAATCTCATGTGTTTCTTCATCAACTCACAGCTGCCTGAAGTGAGTTTTTTGTTGAGTCAGGCTAGACACATAGACCTTGAGGATGCTTCGAACTTGGCTATTGATCTAGAAGATGACCTTATCTTGGCAAGAAAGATAAGGAGAGATCCTAACAGAGGCAAACCCTCTTCATCTTTTGAATACTCACCCACAGCCACCACTGACCCAATGGTGCAAAAGCTGGCAAATGAACTGCTAGCCTTGAAAAGACAAGTGGCATAAAATATGTCTTATGTTCCTTCATATAGAGATGTACCAAGAAGGACGTTCCCCAATCAGCCATATCAAGGCAATGCTGCCAGAAGTCAAGGGCAACCAAATCATCTTCCTTCCCCAGAGAGGAACCTTGCCCTTGAAGCACCTCCAACCAACTCAGCAGTGGGATATCTGGAAACAGTAACATGTTTCCTATTTCCAACCTGAGTATGAGCAAGGAAATGATGCTGGTCTCTTCATGGAGGATCTAAAAGAATCAGCTGGTGACTTCTACATTGGTTTCCTGAATTACCAGGATGAACCTAGAAGTGAAGGTGAAGTAGTCAAAGAATCATACGCAGTATTCACCCAGTCTGAGAATCAATCAGCCGAACAAGCTGATAAAGAAAGAATAGAGGAATGAACTAAGCCTACAATTCCAATTGCTAAGCGGGGAACCACTCTACTTTTCCAATCAAAGGACCCAGTGATTGTCAAGAAGGTTAGTACATCAAACATCTCTACACCTTCTACTTCAACTTCGTAGATCAGTCCTCCCCCTCCCAAAAACCAAAAGGATGAACTCCCATCCTCTCTTCCAAGTCCATCTCAGTCATTTGACATTATTGATCATGTCAAGAAATCCAAAATTCAAAAGAATGAGTTTGAATCCCTGCAAGCCAATCTTGATCAATTAAACATTGGTGGAGAACTAGGTGTAGACTTGTCTGAGGCAAAGATTGTGATTACCCAAATGTCAACCCCTACTGCTCAAATTCTATTTGAGCCTTTAGGTAGGGGTAATTACTTCTTGACCACAGAGGATGCAATCAAGTCCCAGCTGATGAAAGTCCTATAGCTGGTAATCCAGAATTTCATCCAAACAAGGCATCAGAAAAATTGGTAGGGCATAGTACAAATCAGGAAGGATCTTCCATCTCCAATGAAGAGAAATTTGATAGAAGACCAGCTTCTAATGATGCTTAGATCCTAGAATCTGATGGCAACAACTCTTCCACAGCTGGATGCGGATCTCTGTTGCTCAGATTGAAAACTGCTCAGGGTGAAGAGGTCAAACTCCTTCACACTAAAGGAGATGTTGAGCTAATGGTTTGTCAGGAGTTTGATGCTAACAATCAAAGCATGTGTTGGACTGAACCAGTAGAACAATAAGTTATGATGGTGGACCATACTGATGTATTCTTAAGTCATCTAAAGGAACTCTTCGTAGGGAGAGCAAGGACTTATGGTTTTCAGTTTGAAGACCACGTCCTGCCATGGGGCAAGAAGAAGAAAGAGCCAAGAGGAAGATGAAAAAAATTGGTTTCCTGGTGGAGAGCTCCATTCGCCCATCACTATTTTTGGGGACATAATGGTTTCCTGCTAGTTTATCAGGATGGCATCCCCTTTTTTTCATCTCACAATGAGCAGCGTCTGAAGTACCTCAATTCTTGAAGTATCAGATAATTTCACATGTACATATGTATATCTGTATAGTCTTTGGTTTTCTTTTGTTCTTTTCAATTTCATTTTTGGAGCCTTTCTTTTTGGGTAGCATTACTCCTTAGCCCAATGGTACACATCAAGGCACTGGAGATTCTGCTTTCTACTTCCCTCAACTGTTCCAAGTTTTCAACTGAAGGAAGTTCCCCAACTAGAGCCAGTTGTTGTCCCCCAAAAATATCACTCATTTTTTGGACAACATTTGAACTATTTTGGTCCTACAAACTAAAATCCTCTCTTCTCCTTTAAAAAATTATTATGAGTTTTTAGGTTCTTCATTTTTCAAAGCTTTCTCAGAAATCTACGAAATCTGTAGGCTTGAATCTACGAACTCTGCAGGCTTGAATCTATGGACTCTGTAGACTTGAATCTATAGACTCTACAAGCTTGAATCTACGGACTCTATAGGCTTGAATCTACAAACTCCGCAGGCACATTTATACAGACTCTTTCAAGGGACTCAAATCTACAGACTCTGCAGATATGTTTCTATGGACTCAACATGCTTGAATTTAGCAGGTTCAACAGGTTCAAAGGCTTCTACAGGGGAGTTCAATCAAAAGAACAAGTTTCCAATGCTTAGTCATTTTCAGGATTGGTTCAACGAGTTCAATCAGTTCAAAGAGATCAAAAGACTTAGACAAAAATATGGCTTCAAACGCAAGATTGAACCATTGAACCGTTGAACCAAAGTTAGTTCAATCGATCGGTTCAATCAGCAGGTTCAAGGGGCTGCCCCAAAGCCAAAGGAACAAGTGCCCTTATGGAGGGATATGAACCAAGCCAAGTGCCCTTGCAGAGGGCAATGAGCAAAAGCAGACAAAGTGAACTCCTTCAAAAAAGTGAACAAGGCAAAAGATAAATTGAAATCCTTCAGAAAAATTATTCAAAGGAATTCGCCCGAAAGACAAAGTAAAAGCTCAGCGGGAAAGATGCAAAGGCAAGGAAGATTTCCTTCGAACAAATTTCCAAAGGA
Organism: Torreya grandis; assembly: GCA_037957365.1. Lineage (NCBI taxonomy): Eukaryota > Viridiplantae > Streptophyta > Pinopsida > Cupressales > Taxaceae > Torreya > Torreya grandis. Next base: position 6,518,771 of record JARHVA010000052.1, on the reverse strand, counting down.
ATTCCTTCGGACAGTCTGTCCAAAGGACATAAAGGATAAAGCCCACTGAGAGAAAGAAGCTTGAAAGCTACCACGTGTCCATTAGAAAGCAGAGCAAAATACGTCACGTGTCCTATTATGACTCAACAGAGCATGACAAGTGTTTGCATCCGTGTTCCCCTTTTGAAGTTGCTCAGACAAGACGTGTCATGGATCCCATTTTTTGTGAGTTTCTAATGAGTTTCATAATAGCATAACTTGCCACTCATCAAAGATGCAGAATAAACCAATGAACCGATTGAACTTTGAACCGAAAGAGTTCAAAGTTCAATGGTTCAACATGGTTCAAAAGTTTAAAGGCGGCCTTAGTAAAAGAAGCAACACACAAGTGGTTCAACGGACGATTCAACCAAGGAGTGAAGAAGCGATTGAACCAAGAAGTGATAGAATAAAAGAGACATAATGAACTAATGAACTTTCATAGGTTCACTAGTTCAAAGGTTCAACATGGTTCAAGCAGCTCGTGACCATTAATGGCCCCTCAAACGTCAAATTTAAAGTAAGGGAAAATCCATGGAAATTCAAATAAAACGTGGAACTTGAAGGAAGAACCAAGTGACTAGTTGAAAAGATAGCCTGATAGCTCAAATCGCAGCAAGAAGAGGCAAAGCTAGAAAAGATGAAAGCTCAAAGAGGGAAAAGCCTGAAATATCTGTGCAGAAGTTATTCCAGTAGATGGAATAGTCTGCAAAGTAGATCTTCGAGCTTGCAAACATTGAAGGTGCGACCTGTTAGTCTCCTTTGGAGTAAAGACAAAATGGACAGTTGCGCAGATGTTAGAGGGGACATACTAGATGATCCAGACCCAGGAAAAGACATATTAGATGAATGGACACGCCATAGTTAAGGTGACGCACTGTTCCAGGCATGGTCCCTCCACACAAAATTGAAGGCACATTGAAGGTGTTGACTGCAGCATGGGCCGTCCCATGGGAGAGAGTGCCAAACCTTGCTTGGTGGCTATATATTGTAATCTTTTTTATTGTTTTAGAGAGATCTTCCCCTTACCAAAAGTGAAACTCTGCCCAAATTGAAAGGCATTACTGAGACTTTGAGCTCAGATTGTAGTTCATATTTCTTTGATTGAATGAGAAATCAAGTTACTTGCAGACTTTGTGCTATGATAGCCTGTGCTACTTTAGGAGATTATTCTTATGTCTGTCTTCTGAAAGCATTATTATTTATTTGATTTAACAAGTGGAATTGGTGGAGGCGATAAGGAAGGTGTCCTGAAGCCGACTACTTTCAGACTTTGCGCTGTCATAGTTGTCTTCAGTGTGTGTTTTTTTTTCCATTTTTGTGTAAAGGACCTTGGGACGACTTTGTGCCCCCATTGTTCTTCGTATATCACTCTTTGAAAAGTTGAGGTGGAAACTTTGCGTTCTGTTTCATCCTGCTGTTACTGCGTCCTTTTGTTACTGGTTTCTTATCTTACTTGTAAGAACTCTTGCTATTTCCTACAAGAACACTTCTGAAAGAAGAGAAGTGCCTTCAGTGTTTCCACTAGGATATTCTCCTCTATTTGTTAGCATCATCTCTAAAAGAAGAGAGATGGATGGTTTATCCCACCCCTGTGTCTTACTTTCAGCTTATTTATATATTATATAGCCTTCACATATTTAATAAGGAACCTCCCCTTGATGAGAGGAGATATTTGTCCCCTTGTGATGCAGTAAACCTACACATCTGGATGACCAATCTCCCTATGTTGTGGTGATAGGAACTATTTTGAATGCCAGTTAGCTGGTCGACAAAATATTCACCCAACACTTTGGAAACAACGTGGCCAAGGAGTTTACCCTCATGGACCACAAACACACATTTCTTTGGGTTGAGAGAGATACTGAACTCTCTACACCTTTGAAAGATTTGTCTGAGGCGTTTCATATGTTGGTCTGCCTCCTTAGAGAAAACTGTCACATCATTAAGGTACACCAGCACAATGTTATTTATCTGGCCCTGAAAGGCCATGTCCATGGCTCACTAAAAAGTGGCACCAGCATTAGACAGTCCAAATGGCATTTTTCTATAAGCAAATGTCCCCCATTTGGTAGTGAATGTTATCTTGTACCGGTCATAGTCTTGCACCAAAATCTGATTATATCCTGAGTACCCATCAAGGAGGGAGAAATGCTCACTACCTGTCACCATTTGAAGGATTTGTTCAATGCTTGGGAGAGGATAATGGTCTTCCAAAGAGACTTTATTGAGGTCTTTGAAATCTACACATAATCTGATCTCTCCATTTTTTTTCGGACAGGAACAAGATTTGCCAGCCAAGAAGAGTGTTTGATTGGAAATATTATCCTGGACTCAATCAACTTGGTGAGTTCCTTCCACATGAGAGGCTCAATCTTTGGGTTGACAAGCCTTTGCTTCTACTTAATCAGCTTGGTGCCTTCCTCCAGCTCAATGGTATGTTGGGCCAAACTTGGGTCGAAACCCTTCAAATCATTATACTCCCAGGCGAAGACATCAACAAACCCCTAGCATAATAAGTGAAGGCCTCCCTTTCATGGTCCATGCACACTTTCCCAAGTGCAAGCAACTTATTCTTGAATATTTCAACCTTCTCATAGTTCTCCTCCTTCATTTTGATGCTTGCCTTATCACTTTTTAATTGGTCATCTTCATTGAAGATACTCTCGAGAGTAACCAATCCTTTTGGAAGTTTATTGTTCTTCAGCTGAACAATTTGGTTGCCATACTGCTACTATAGCTTAGCCTAGTTTTAGCAGGAAACTTAGCTTCTTCTTGCAAGAAGAGTGCTATTTGCTAGTCACTGTCAAACACCTGCCAGTTAGTGATGTTGTCAGGTACAGAGGGCTAGATTACTACCTTCAAATGGCGCAGACTGCAGTCTCGACCTATCTCCTTAGGGATATCAAACTGGGCACCAACTGCTGCCAGCCTATCTTCTTGCTTATTCTACTCTCTAGGAATGGAAGTAACATTGAAAGCAAGGAAACTCTCCACTAAGTCCCAAACCCTGTGTTTGTAGGACTTAAGCAAATAATTCTTTGTCAGATTTTGGCCTCTTACTTGATTCACAATCAACTCACTATCACCAAAAACCTGTAGCTCTTTGATTCCTCTTTTCTTCACCCACTCCAAACCATGGATGAGGGATTCATACTCCACAACATTTCTTGTGTAAAAAAATTGAAATCTAAAAGCCAAAAAGTATTTCTGCTTTAAAAGAGAAACTAACACCACTCCACCACCGGCTCCCAACTTACTTCTTGAGCCATCAAAGAACAACTGCCATAAACCTGGGCTTTCTTGGCTTACTTTCATCAGATTTGGTACAAAAGTACCCTCTCTGTGCATGTAGTAAATCCCAAGGCCTACCTCTTCTATTAAATTGTAAGGATCATGCTCAAAGTTGTCACTTCCACATTTGTCTAAGAGTAGGTCAGCAACTCCTTCAAGGGTGGAGGATGGAGATTGATCCACTTGGAATTCTTCTTGATAAATAATGGCGTAGCTAACATTCACCACCTTGAGAAAGTATGGTTCTAGATGATCTCTATGGAGTGGCTCTGATTCAATCTTAACCTTAGTCCCATACTTGGTTCTAAAAACTAGATAGGACCAGTTTGCTACTAGGTAGCCACCTATTTTGGATGTGAAATCTCGAGGCAAGCAAATGGCAAAGTAAGGAGGGACATCTGCCACTACCACATCATGAGGAACTAAGAAGGTCAGGTAGGTGTTTAGTGTCAAGCTCAAACATTTTACCACTCTAACTGTCTTTGCTAGTGTTCCATTCAACTGCAGGACTCCCTTAGTCATTTCTTTATATTTGAGTCCCAGTTTATCCGCTATGCATTTAGGCATTACCGAGGTTCTTGCTCCACTGTCAATGATGCAATTATGCACCAAGAAATCTCCTCTGACCAAGGATAAATAAAAAGGGGGAACATTTTTTCTCTTTTTTAACTTGGCCTGATGTGGAAGGCTGCCCATTCATCAGCAGAACATTATCAGCCTTTGTTGGGACAACTTGTTCATTCAATCCGTGCAATTCTTTTTGCAGCATGTCCTTTTGTCTCAGTATTGATAATGAATCCCACAAGGAGATATTCATGTGTAACTTCTTCATTTGGTCTACCACATTGACTTGAGGGTTGCCTTCTTTCAAAATTTCTTTGGGATTGCTTACAACCTGAGGCGCAGGCCAAGGAGCTGAAGGTGCAACCAATGATCTAAAGTTTGGAACCTTTTGGATTACATGTGATGAATAAGGTGGTGCTGACATTTGAGTAGTTGTTTGAGCTTCTTCCATTGCTCTCCTTTTGGACCTAGTGTTGGCTGTGACATAGTCACCCTGATTGTCTGCACCACCCACGTAATTGACTGCATAGAACTCACCTTCCAGATGATTCATGAGAGTAGAATCAGGTTGAGTCTGACTGTTGCCCATGTTGAGTTGCACTGAAGCCTCAAAGCTTGGGAATTAGGTGGTTCCCTGATTGTCCTATGCATTTTTTTAGTGACTAATCATTTCATTTGTATAAATAGCCTGATCTTGACCATATCCCATGGTTGAGCAACTGGGTTGTTCTTGTACTAGATTGTTTTGAGCATGTGCTAGAGCCTTGGATGATGAAGGGGCGCCTGGATTATAGCCTTGAAAAGGTTTGCCCTGTGCAAACTGACCCTGCCCTTGATTGTAATTCTAGAAAGGGCGTCTATTTGCTTATCTATACTGCTGATATCCTTGATTTGGTCGATTGCCTTGAGCTTGCTGCCTTTTGAGAGCCACTAGTTCATTTGTTATGCTTTATAACAAAGTTTTGACTTCATAGAGGTCATTAGATGAAGTAGCATCCAACTTTTCGATGCTAGGTAGAAGAGCCAAGGTGGGTGCAACAGTCTAGATTTGAGGCAACAATTTAGGAAAGAGCGACATGTGAGGCCTAGGGGCTATCTTTCTAACCTGCACCAGGCAATTCTCAGTTGCTATAGTTATGTCATAGGTAGTAGGCAGCACATGTCCTCCCATGGACTGTATCATAACAGTAATGTCACTATTCAACACTTTCAAATAATAGAGGAAAACATAGCTTAGAGTTAGCCTCACCAAAATGGGGATTCTGTCCCATGTCTTTTGAAAATGAGTATTGCAATCTTGCATGAACTCGTGTAGAGCTCTTTTCATAGTGGCCAGTTGCTCGACAAGTGAAAGGTGGTCGCTCTTCTCCCCAAATTTATTCATTAAGAGGGTGCCCAATTCATTCTAGGAATCGACTACATTCATGGGCAAAGTCCCATACCAGTCCATAACCTTGCCCTTGAAAGACAATGCAAGCAATTTGATCGCAATGGTTTCCTCAATGACATTGTGAATATTGCAAAGGTTAGCAATATTTATGATGTGTTCGATAGTAGTAATGGGCCCTTCTCCATTCAAGGGAGGCACACTTTTAAGGACTGCCCCTAGAATTGGGTCATAACGTAGGAGATTCAAAGGACTCTGACCATGAAAGGACACAAAAGGTAAAGCCATGGCTATGACAAGATTCAACCGAGGCCTTCTTGTGTAGGTGTATCTTATAGCAGGTCTAGGAAGGTGATTTACTGAATAAGGATGAATTTTTTCTAACCTCAATCGCTTTGCTAAGTTCAAAGGCAATTCCATGAATTCAAAAGGGACACCCTTAGCAGCAGAACATGTGGTGATTTTAGGCATAGGAGGTCAGACTGGTCTTTGAATAGAGACTGATGTTCCTACCAGTGGAGTCGCCATATGCTAAAAATGGTTTATTTTGCTGTAGCAGGACCAACATCAATCCTAGAACTTTTTTGAGTGTTAAAACATTGTCCCACTGGGCATGCCAAAAATTGTTGACATTGTGGATTGCACCCTTGATAGGAGCTTAACTGAGGGGATAGTCTCTAGAGAAGGGCTAGCTCCCTTTGATGCATCTTTTAGTTATTCTAGTAATAGTGCTGATACATATATTTAATGGGGGGCGGGGTTGAAAAGAGAGAAGGATTACTAAAAAAATAGAACCTAACCTAAGCTGCTGATGCACCAAACAAATTTGATCTAATCATACTCACACTTTGAACCATAAGAACACATACATACACTTTAACTGGTAAAAGGACTAGACTGCAGGGAACTTAATAGGGAGGCTTTAATGGAAACACACAAAAAATGAACTTACCACAAGCATTGTAGGAAAAGCACACTGTCTGATGACTTTCTTTTGCCTCTACACTCTAGATACAGCTCTTCTTGTTATCTGTAGGAATGGAGGTTTGTCTATACCAGGTGTGTTGGTATCAAGCCTGTGAAAGCATTAGGAAAGAAATGACTGAACACATGGCTAACACTCAGACACACTCAGAGATATATCCAACCAAAATAGAGGTAAAAATGGGTATTTTATTGATTCCAGGTAAAAATTGGCAGGGCTTGGCCTTAAAATATGAGAGATATCTCCTTCTCAAATGAGAAGTTACAATATATATATAGAGAAGAAGAAAACAAAATCGCCCCTTTTGGAAAACACTTTGGTGCCCTTTGACAAGTGGCCTACATGTGCTGAGTGCATTGGGAAGAGGAATATGCTGAAAGAGAATGTTGTGTCAGCTCTGATTTTGACTTTAGTTGTTTTAAATATATATTAAATGTCATGCATAAAAACATAGGCCACGCCGTCTATCTGCAAACAAGATTGCTCCTTCTAGGCATTCACGCAATTTGTCTGCTCATCAATGCAAAGTGAAGAAAAATGGCTCATGCCATTCACTGTTTGTGCCCCTTGATGACCACTTGGCAGATACTGTGTCAATCGCTGGAGTAACTCCTTAAGTCGACACCTTCCTTTGCCACTTGGACTGTTTTGTCTATTTCTGCACTTGGCTCTTTTGTCTCTTCTTGGCTTTCTCTTTTTTGGATCCTTCGTCCTTCGGGGGCTATCTTCTGCTAATTCCTTGGCTCTTTGGACTCCCTCCTTGGCGGTCTCTTCCTTTTAGCTTTAAGCCTTTGAATTCCTTTGGGTTTGCAACTTTCATTTAAAGACCAATGGTTATTTCACTAGCCTGAATTTGACGTCTTCGGGGACGTCATCCCCTTTGGCAATTTCTTCGACTTTCTTTCCTTTAGTCTTTTTTTCCTTCGGCCCTTTTTCCTTTGTTCGGGCCTTTGTCTTTTAACTCTCCTGAAGGGAAGGTGTCCCTTCAGGCTTGGAGAAAGGTCCCTTCATTTTTGGCCGACAGTCCCCTGCAAGGGTACTTGCCCTTCGAGGTCCTTCAAGCTCCTTTTGGTAGTCACATCCTTCAAAAAAATGTCTGAAGGAATTCCTTCAGACATTTTGTTTGAAGGATATGTTTCCTTCATGTTTTTTTTGCTTGCCTTTTTCGGTCAGGCTTTTTCCCGGGTGAATTCCTTCGGGTTTCTCCCTTCGGACTTTTTGTCTTCAGCTTTCTATCGGGTGAATTTATTCGGACAAAAAGTCTGAAGGAATTCCTTCAGACTTTTATCCGAAGGTTTTGCCTTATCTTTTATCGTCGCAGGATTTTCTTTTGAAGGATTTCTTCGGACAAAATGTCCAAAGGAATTCCTTCAGACATTTGTCTGAAGAAATTCAGCCTTAGACTTTTCTTCTATCTTTGTCTTGTCCTTTTTTCAAAGGAAAACTCTGCCCTTTTGTCTTGTCTTTGATTCCTCTGCAAGGGTACTTTTGGGTGTGGAACTGCCCTCCGCAGCCTGCTTGAAAAGTCCAGTTTGTGCTTGACTACTCTCTACAAGGGCACTTGTCCTTCGGGCTTTGCAAGACCCCCTTTGAACTTTCCGATTGAACCAAACAATTGAACCACCCCATTTAACTAGTTCCTCTTTTTGCTGAAAGACTTGTGCAAACCAGAAATTGAACTGGTTCAGAATGGCAGGGGAAGAAGGAGACCGATTTTGCCCTGCAGGGCCAAAATGGTCAACAGATATGTCACGATGTTATGAATTAACTACCTTCTTATTGTGAGTTGGGCACATGAGAGATTTATCCCTTGGAACATGATGGGGGGAGAGCATCATCGGAGAGGGTGACGTAGATGGAGGTGTTGAGGGATGATAAAAGAATGACTTGAACCCTACACACACACCATGTTAAATAACACTTATTATATACATAGTTTAAATAGTTGGTGTTAGTACATTTTTTATAATTGTTTGCATTAGATAATTATTATGCATACCAGTTGTGTTAACTTAATTTAATGATTTTGTGAAAATAATCTTGTGGGGTTTGCGTTATGACACTGTGTGATTATGTCATGTTATTGTATTCATGATCATTAATGTTTTTACAAGAACATTGGCATGTTATCTCTATGATACTTTGGGAATACCAATTACTATTGAAAACACATAAATAATCTACGTAATGTGATTTACCATTTTTGAATAAAAGAATATTGACTTTATATTTGCTAGTAAGTCATTATGATTATTTATTGATTATCTATTATTAAGTCATATTATTAATAAGAATAGGAAAAGCAAATAAAACAATTGTGTTATACATAGTAATTGGATTATACTATAATTATGAAAAAACAATGGGATTTTATTATTGTTAGGAAATAAAATGAATAAAAAAAAGAAAAAAGAAAAAGAAGAAAAGAAGAAGAAAAAAAGATAACTTTAAAGGAAGCGCCATATTCATACATTGAAAAAGAAAGAAAAATCATAAAAAGAAAAGGGGCGAGCTTTCGAAAAAGGAAAAAGAAGGGGTTGGGGAAAGGAGAAAGAGAGGCACGGTATAGGAGAAGAGAAGAATAAATTGGAGAAGAGAAGAGCATAGAGGGGCACGAATTGGAGAACGAAAAGAACCAGAGAGGAGGAGAATAACACGAAGAGGAGAACGGAAGGAGTAGATCGTAGAAAATAAAGAGAGCACCATTCGGTTTCATTTGGTCGATTGATAAAAAGGTTAGTGGTGTTTCTAGCTCAAGAAAAAGTTTGTGTATATATGTTTATTTGTAATAACTTGGATATATGTAGCAACTTGTATATGTGTTTATATGCAGTAATAAGAATATCTGTATATTACACTATTTATGAAAGCAAACTAATACCTGATAACTATTATAAGCACATAATTATTGGTCAAATTATATCTAATATAGTTGCAGTATGTGTGTGTGTGTATAGATCTAATCACTATAAACAATATATTAGGATCTAATTTAGTTTGTAGTGATCTGATTTAGTGGTAAGGCGATCTGTTTGGTACATTTATATATAGTAATCATATGCAATTGAAGTAACATTTATTTATATATATACCAAACTATGTATTTACTTGATTTAATATACATCAATTGAAAATGGTGATGGATATATATAGTTCTGAGTGAGTATAGTTATGATAATAGTGTTGTCAAATCTAGCGTACAGTTCTGACTGCATAGATATTAGTAATTGATAGATAGAGCTATGTATGTGTGTATGTGTGTGTGTGTGTGAAATTATGTATATACAGTAAATCATATATGCAGAGCTATTAGTAACGATCCATGTATTAAATCATTTGAAATAGTAAACATAAAGATCTATCATGTTATATGTATATGTAGATCTGTCATGTTATGCATCATGATAAAGATTATGTGATGATTATTATTGTACATATGATAGACAATAATGTGATTTCATTGTTATTTATGTATCACTCATCCCACGATATATATATAAAATAAGAATATCTAAAATGGTGATTCGTATTTATAAATTGAAGAATATTATTTAGTCAGAACACTTGATCTATGATTAGTTGTGTGTATATATGGATAACTAGTTAGGAAATGTATTGATGTAAGTAGATCCGAGTATTATTTGTAGATATTAATTTGAAAAGATATCGATGTATTTTATATTTTATGCAATTTTTTGTTAATTTTATATCGTTAGTAAATACAAGTGCTAATACAAGTTTAGGATACATACATGTTAATATATGTTAAAGGATATGTAATCCACCTTAAAATAGTGTGCATTATTGGATTAAATTAATATTGGATGTTGAATGGTAGATCCAATATGGGTATATCAATAGGTGCAAGTGTATATACATATATAGTGTTTATTGGTGCAATGTGATGAGTGCATATATATATATATATATTTCATTGTAGTTTATTTTATAGGATAATCGGTATGGAATATTAAGTACTAAAAGTGCATTTATTGGCTAGGGCCAAAAAATGTTAGCGCTCATATATATATATATATATATATAAAGGTTTAAGAGCTTGTATGAATATATCATATATATTAGTACATTAGGACGTGTGCTTTTATAGTTTTATCATCTGTTAAAATCAAATTATAGATTCTTGAAGAAAGGAACCTTGTTTTTATATGTATACCAGTCTCCTATAAATGTAATAAGTTGTTTAAATTATATTCATACGAGGTATAACTTGGGTTAAGAGTTATTTGATTTTTTTTATTATGATTGGCTGTTGAAATTGAGTAGTGTGTACATGAAAATAATGGACTGTAACGTTATTGTTTGTCGTAGAATATATTGTATTTGTATTTACTTACAACAATTAGGAATATACAGTCTAAATAGAGATTATACCTGGTTGGTATAAACTATAATTATCATGCTTATTATTATGTGATAAATCATGTGGTAGATATTCATTCATACGTTTGGCGGACTAAATGTATGCACTTGATTATTTTTATGTTTAGCATGTATTTTATGCCTACTAGAAGGAAGTAATTTGTATGAATCTATTGGTTATATATATGTTGACTAAATCTTGCATTGTTGGTACTGAGTAAATAGTGAGACATACTTCACTAGCTTACTAGCATCATTAATGCCAAATGAAGATAATTTGATCAAGTAGTGTGTATGGATTTGACTGATCATATACATCAATAACTATTGAAAACTTTGGCCAAAGTAATATTAGTTAGACATTGTCATTTCATATGTATGATTTACATATTTGTGTGATATCATGCTAGAATAGATTTCTTTATGGTGCACTACATGTTCTTATAAATTATATAGCACACAGGTATTAACTTGTCTCTCTAGACACCATCATTATCTACTCATTTGTGAAGGGAGGGTCACTCCATAATGAGGGAATGTGTGGGGGATCAATGGTCCATGGATGGTGTGGAAAGCACTCAAATGATGTTGTCCCTTCTCATAACAATACTTATTTGGAGACTACACTCGAGATTAACATAGATATTAGAGTTCAAAGAAATGATGCTCTTTGGAGCCTTGTATCTTATCAATTATATTGTATTTATTATTATAGAAACATTATACATGATGAGATGTAATTATTTACTTATTATATCATAACAGTAGTGGTTACATATTTGTACCAGCGATGACTAGAAATTTGTAATTAATTTCTATATTCAGTTATGTTGTGTTTCATATGATGATAGTGTTCAGTGATAGATAGATGTCACATGTTTATTAATATTTTATCTGAATTATTAATTAGTTTCTCGTAGTATAATCTAATAAAAAAATATGTTTTCTAAAATTTAAGAAAAAAATCACTTATTTTTAAGTAGATCTAAGTGGGGATGTTACATGTGGCATTAGAGTTACAACTCAAACTCTAAAACCTAATGAGTCTACATGTATTTTTGTATCCTTATATTTACCAAAAAGGAGAATGGTGCAAGCTAGAGTATCTAGAGAGGGTCTTTCAAATGTCAATGATATCACCCCTCCATTTGATCCTAACTGATTTGTCATTATGCAAGCAACAAATTTGGATCAAATTCTTGTAGCCATGAATGAGACGAGGGATCAAATTTTAGATTTGAAATAGAACGTTTATGGCCATGAAAAGGGAGAATATCATAATGTACTTGAAGAGCATCCCACTGAGCAAGAAAACCCTCAAGACGTGAGAGCTTAGGTAGCTATAGAATTGGCTAGAGATATGAAGAAGGTGAATGCACCTAAGTTCAATGAAATTGTTTTTGGTGATGAAGTTGAAGCATGGTTGACTGAGATGGAGAAGTATTTTGAGATTTGAAACTACTCTAAGGTCACAAAAATAGTTTGGAAAGCTTACTATTTGTCTAGTGAAGCAACCACGTGGCAAGCCATTAAGCAGTTAAAAATGAATTTTAACTTAACCACTACTACATGGGAATAGTTTATGACATTGTTTAGATCATGGTGGCTTCCATAATTATAATTTGATAAGAAACTCACAGACTTCTAAAATCTAAAGAAGGGAGACTTGTCAGTGAATGAGTGCTAGAAACAGTTCACCAAACTTCTAAAGTATGTACCTCAATACCAGATAAATGAGAGGTTCAGGATTAAAAAGTTCATCAATGGATTAAAACCCCAGATTGGTGGAGAGGTGGACATCTATGGGCCATCTACCATGGACTAGGTCTTCGAGAAGGCAATCAAGTAGGAACAAAAGTTGAAATCTCTTGCACAGACTAGAGATAAGTTTAAGAAAAACTTTAGAAGTTCTAAACTAACTTTCAAAAAGAATAACTAGAAGTAGAGAAGTGGAGACTCTAAGAATTAATACAAAAATTAGAATGCCAGATTCAATAATGGTTTAGGTAACAAGAAATCGGTCCATGGTTTTAAAGGTGGTTTCAAGCGAAACGAACAAGCTAACATAAAAGGACAACCTAACATCTGCTTCATTTATGGAGGTGACCATTATGCTCGAGAATGTACCAAAGATAAGTCAAAGAACAAAGGTTCTATTCTTTAGCAGGGAACTTTTTAGCAACATATTCATGTGATAGTTTATAATCAACAAGTTGAATTCCAAGTTTCACCCATAGAACTATCATGTATTTTGTTTGAACATCCAGTTTCCATTTTAATAGATATAGGGGCTACATAATATTTTATAGCTCCTAAAATGCTTAATAAGTTATTTAGAAGAGCTAGAGTAATGGCAAATGCATGGTTGATACAATATGAGAATGATTCAAAAGTCATGGTTAACAAGTGTTTACTTGAAGCAAATATTAAGTTGTCTGAATTCACAATAGTAGTGGATCTCTATGTAGCATTGCTAGGGTCATATGATGTAATCCTAGGGGTCAACTGGCTTGCAAAGCATAAAGCCAAGGTTAACTGCTACCTGAAGAAGGTTGAGTGTCTGGGTGATTTTTGAAATCAGACATAAATTCAAGATGAAAAAAGAGAGTTGAGGTTTAGGCAAATTTTTGTAATGCAACTCAATAAGGCTCAAAGAAAAGGATGTCAATCATTTATTTTCAAGATAAATGAGATGGAGAAATCTAAGGAACCATCCCTCGAAGATTATCTATTCCTTAAGAATTTTCATGATATGTTTTTAGAGGAATTACTAGGATTACCTCCTAAATGAGAGTTTTTGATGCAGAGGTGTTCTCAAGGGTTGTCTTAATTACATGAAATCAATAAATAAAATAAAATCATTTACCTTCTTATACCTCTACCAATACATCTAGTTTTCACTTTTGTCTTTTCTTGCTTGATTTTTGTTTTTAGAATCTCTAACTCTTCACAATGTCTTATTTCTACCTACACACATTCTCCTAGTTTTTATTAGTAATGTTCATCCTTGACCTAATCATACTGGTTACCTTTGTATCTCTAACTTGTCTAATCACAACCTCTTCATGCTTACACAATAATGCAATAAGCCAAATAGTGCTCAAATTATGGTTTAAGTCTTAACTTGCTCTTTCAAGGTCTTTATGCATTTATAATTACTCATGTCATCCTTGGACCCCTGACACACTCATAAAACACCTATATACAATCATTCATTTGATGATTATTTCTTCAACCTGTAGCTACACAATATTTCATTTGGGCAAGAATAAGTACTAAAGAAAACTTATAATCTCTTTGAATGGACGGTCTAATCAATCTTTCCATAAACTATTAGAATTTTCAAAATGAAATCATTGGCAAATTGGATTCTTTTTATAACCTGAGCTCAAAATACATGTAGAACCAAAGAGTTTGAAAAACACTTTTTTCTTATGTTTCCGTTATCAATCTTGTGCATGTGACTCTGTTGACATTTATTGATCTATGTGGCATTTGTGTATGCCAATTTATCATTATCTTCCTTCGTGGTACATGTGATCACATTTTTAATTTGTTTTCTTAATGTCAATGTTGGTTGTTCACTCATTACATAAACACATGATGTGGGACTGTGTTCTTGAACCGTTTCAAAACCAATTGAAAACAAATAACTTCACATTTATATCAAAAACTTAGCAACCTTACTTCACATACACTCGAATGTCAATTTAGTATACTCGAACTATACACTTGCTAACAAATGCATTAATCGTGTCTATCACCTTAAGAATAACGAATATATATTTACTAGTAATTCTTAATTTTCCCCTCAATGTATTCACAGTTCACCTCACAATTCAAATTGACATCTTTGTTACCTCTGTTTGTTACTTTCACTCCCTCTTTTGTGGTTGATTGTGTCCTATAGGACTGTTTATACCTAACATGAACATTATATTGTCTTAAGCTTTGTGAATTGATTTTTCAAACTTTGCAAAGCTGTGGAACCCTATACCAACATGGACACTTTCATTCATTATCCAATACCCCTCGGTGATACTCTACTATATTCCTTTACAAATCTCGACTATGAGTGAGTTATAAGCAACACAATCCCAGTGCACTATTTTTGGAAATTTATATGTGTTAAACCATTTAAATTGAATAAAAGATCCTTTAAAATATTATAAACTACTCACTAGTGTGTTTGAATAATTACTCAATTCATATATGAATCTTATTCTCTAAAATGCATGTTGCCTCTGGACGTTCAAGCATGAACTATCAACAGAACATGATTACAAAATCCATTTTACATTTCTCTTTCAAAAGTATGAAAATAACTTCATGATATAAAAGAAACTCACCAATACATTGCAATCATTTTTACTCTTATTTTTTCTCAATCACTATTTTGCATACACAGAATTTACTAATGTCTGCTAATAAATTCTTTTTCAAACAAAATATTGATTATCCACATTTCTTGGGGTTCTATTACATCCACCATTCAAATCAAAAACCCCTTCCTTCTCTCATGTGTTGAATAATCAGTTACACACCAAAGCATCTATTTTAATACCCTAAACATCTATAACTAACTTGGCAACTGTCAAGTAACTTATTCTAGAATTTGCCTACTCACCAAAAAGGACTTATTACATAAGATATGTGAGCATTTATACACCTTTGACCCTAATTATCAATAAAATTGGAATTTTAAGACTTATACTAACTATGACAATCAAAATGGAAGGCCTTTTGAAGATGCCACTTCATCAGTTTGATTTCTCTATTGATATCATACCTAGATCAAAACCACAATCTAAGGTACCATACAAAATGACAACCACTAAATTGGTTGAATTGAATGCTCAACTTCAAAAATTATTGTCAAAAGGAATTATCTTTTTAAAGAAGGATGGTACTCTTCAACTTTGCATTGATTATAGAATTTTGAACAAGGCAACTATCAAAAATAGGTATTCGCTACCTTGTATAGATGATATTTTTGATCAAATGTGGGGAGAAATAGTCTTTTCTAAGATTGATTTTAGAGCAGGATACCATCAACTAAGGGTAAGGGATGAGGATATTTCAAAGATAAAGTTTAGAAGTCATTATGGGCACTATGAATTCACAGTGTTACCATTTGGGTTGACAAATGCTCTAATAACATTCATGAATCTCACGAACAATGTTTTAAGAGATTATCTAAATCACTTTGTTTTGGTCTTTCTTAATGACATTCTTGTATACTCTAAGAATAAAAAGGAGCATTTCCAACATTTGGAACAAGTTCTGCAACAATTGTGGAAGCAAAAATTATATGGCAAGTTATTTAAGGGCACATTTTTATAAGAGAGAGTATAATATCTGGGACATATTATCTCTGTAGATGGTATTTCAGTAGACCTGACAAAGATAAGAGTCATTATGGAATGGTCAACACCAAAGAATGTACATGAGATAAGAAGTTTTGTGGGATTAACAAGTTATTATAGGAAGTTCATTCTAAATTTTTCTAAGATAGCTAATATGATTGTCTAATTGAAACATAAGAACCAAAGTTTTATTTGGACAGATAAGTGTGAAGTAGCTTTTAAGAATTTTAAAAAAGGCTTATTTCAGCACTAGTGCTAAGATTTTCTGACCCTAATGGTCAATTTTTGGTGATCACAAGTGCATTTGGGGATGGACTAGGGGAAATCCTTATGTAGGATGGTGTAGTGGTAGCTTATGAATCAAAAAATTTGAAGTCTTATGAGGTGAACTATGCCCCTCATGACATAGAACTTGCAACAATTATGCATGCCTTGTAAGTTTAGAGGCATTACTTGTTAGGAAAACTGTTTGAACTCAAGACTGACAACTTTGAATTCAAGTACATCTTCACTGAACTAAATTTTAATACTCATCAGAGATGCTAGGTAGAGTTATTATTGATTATGATTTTGATATCAACTATATCAAAGGCAAGAAAAATAGAATAGCTAATGCCCTTAGTCATAAAAGGTACATAGTTGTCATGGCTACTATCAAGAGTACTCTCAAGGATCGAGTGATCAAATTCTCACCAAGAGATTAATTATATGATTAGGTCAAGAAAGAATTATTTGAGAATGCTCAGAATATTAGGTATAAAGGATTCATATTAGAGAATGATGGTATTTTATGATATAATAGAAGGATGTATGTGTTAGATCGAGAAAATCTACAAAACATAGGGCTAAAAGAATTGAAAAATATGCCATATTTAAGACATTTAAGGGTAACCAAACTCATGGTAGAGATTATACCACTTTATTTCTAGAAGGGAATCAAGAATATGTGGTGGACTTTGTGTCACATTGTCTAAAATGCCAGCGAGTGAATATTAAACATGTGCATTCAACTAGATTATTTAATCTACATGATATACTAGAATGAAAGTGGTAGGTGATTGGTATGGACTTTGTCTAAGGTTTACCAATGTCATAGAATGTGCATTATATGATCTTGGTAGTAGTTGAAAAACTAACCAAGGTGGCTCATTTTATACCAAGCAATTTGACAGATGATGCACCCACTCTTATAGAGAAGTTTGTAAAGGAAGTGCATCGATTGCATAGATTTTCAGAGAATATCATTTTAGATCATGATCCAAAGATGACTTCTATATTTTAGGTAACTCTAAATTCAGCTTTGGGTATGCAATTAAACTTCAACACTACATATCACCTAGAGACTAATGGTCAGATCAAGCAAGTTAATCAGGTGTTAGAGTATCTTCTTTGTATGTATTGCATATATCAACAATACAATTGGAAATATTATCTTTCATTAGTTGATTTTACTTACAATAATTTATATTAATCAACTTTGAAGATGGCACCATTTGAAGCACTATATAAAAAAAGGTGCAGGACACTAATTAGTTGGGACAGATTGGAAGACATGATAGTCTTTGGACCTGAGATGCGTTCAGAAATGGAAAATCAATTTAGATCAATCAAGTAGAGATTGGCTGAGGCCAATGAAAAGCAAAATAATTATGTTGATCTAAAGAGAATAGATAGGTAGTTTTCAGTAGGTGAGAAAGTATTCTTGTGAGTTAAACCATAAAAAAACTTGATTAAATTTGGGAAGTCAGCAAAACTATCACTAAGATATGTGAGACCCTTCGAAGCGTTAGAAATAGTCAATCATGTAGCGTATAGACTTGCATTGCCAATAGCCCTAGCTCTATTACATAATGTCGTGCATGTTTCCTATCTTAAAAAGCATATAGTTGATTCTTCAGATGTGTTGGATTGGAATGCTTTGTAGGTTCTGGATCCCAGGGTGGTCATAATAGAACCAATCAGAGTAATTAACACTCATAAACTTCATTTGTGTAATAGAGATATGTCACAGTGCAAGGTATTATGGGACTAATACTCAGAGGATAGTGCTACTTGGGAAGACTATTATGAGTTTTAAAAGCGATTTTCACATTTTTTTTTTGATTTGATGTTTCATACTATGTTATTTTTTTACGAAAGAATATTTTTAATTCAGAATTTATATTTGAATAAGTGTCATCAGGACGATGATCAAATTTAAGGGAAAAGGATGTCACATTTTGATTCCTCACTAAGCAAACTTACTTAATTATCTATAGAAATTTATAGTTAAAATTTTAATTTAATTAATATTAATTAAGTTATAAGTCATGTACTGTTATGAGACAAATGTATGTTGTTTTAATTTCATGATTGTATTGCTATGAGTTAGTTTTATTATATATTATTCACATTGTGATCATGTTGATTTATTATTTTAGCAGTATATATATGTATATGTATATATATACACACATGTGTGTATATATATAAACACACACACACACATATATATGTGTGTGTGTCTATATATTTATATACACACACACACACATATATATATGTGTCTATATATATGTGTGTGTGTATATATATATGCAAGAGAAACTCATCTCTCAAAACATGACAGAGGGAGAGCATCATCAAAAAAGGTGACATGCATGAAGGTGGTGGGGGATGACAGAGGAATGACTAGAACCATGTATACACCACGTTAAATAACACTCATTATATGCATAGTTTGAATGGTTAGCGTTAGTACATTTTTTATGATTGTTTGCATTAGATAATTTTTATGCATACTAGTTGTATGTTAACTAAATTTAATGATTTGGTGGAAATGATCTTGTGGGATTTGCATTGTGGTACTATGTGATTATGTCATGTTATTATATTCATGATCATTAATATTTTTTATGAGAACATTGGTAGGTTATCTTTATGATACTTCGAGAATGCCAATTACTTTTGAAAAAACATAGATAGTCTACGTAACATGATTTACCATTTTTTAATAAAAGAATATTATTGACTTTATATTTGCTAATAAGTCATTATAATTATTTATTGATTATATATTATTAAGTCATATTATTAATAAGAATAGGAAAAGCAAATGGAATAATTGTGTTATACATAATAATTGGATTATACTATAATTATTAAATAAAACAATTGCACTTTATTGTTCTTATAAAATAAAATAAATAAAGCAAAGAAAAAAAAGGCAACTTTAAAGGAAGCACCATATTCATACAATGTAAAAGAGAGAAAAATCATAAAAAAAAGAAAAGGAGCAAGCTTTAGAAAAAGGAAAAAGAAAGGGTTGGAGATAGGAGAAAGAGAGGTGCGGGGTAGGAGAAGAGAAGAAGAAATTGGAGAAGAGAAGAACATAGAGGGGCACAAATTGGAGAAGGAAAAGAACCAAAATGGAGAAGAATAACATGAAGAGGAGAATGGAAGGAGTAGATCGTAGAAATGAAGGATTTAACCATCTGGTTTCATTTGGTCGACTGACAAAAAGGTTAGTGGTGTTTCTAACTCAAGAAAAAGTTTGTGTATATATGTTTATATGCAGCATATGTTTATATGTAGCAATTTGTATATGTGGTTATATGCATCAATAACAATATCTGTATATCACACTATTTATGAAAGCAAACTAATACCCAATAAATGTTATAAACATATAATTATTGGTCAAATTATATCTGATATAGCCACAGTACATGTGTGTGTGTGTGTGTGTGTGTGTGTGTGTGTGTGTGTGTGTGTATTTGTGCATATATAGATATAATCACTATAAATAGTATATTAGGATTTGATTTAGTTTGTAGCGATTTGATTTGGTGGTAGGGTGATCTATTTGGTATATTTATATATAGTAAGCATATGTGCCTGAAGTAACATCAAATTGTTTATATATATATATATATATATTATATATATATATATATATATATATATATATATATAATTGATTTAATATACATCAATTAAAAGCATTGATGGATATATATAGTTATGATAATAGCACTGTTGAATTTAGCATATAGTTCTGAGTCACAAAGCTATTAGTCATTGATAGACTGGACTATGTATCTATATCAAATTATGCATATACAATAAATCATATACGTAGAGCCATGAATAGTATCCATGTATTAAATCATTCGAAATAGTATACATAAAGATCCATCATGTTATGCATCATGATAAAGATTATGCAATGATTATTATTGTACATATGACAGACAAAAATGTTATTTTATTGTTATTTCTATACGACTCATCCCACATTATATATATGAAGAAAATCTAAAATGTCGATTCATATTTATAAACTGAAGAATATTATTTAGTCAGAATACTTGATCTATGATCTATGATTAATTGTGTGTATATATGGATAACTAGTTCAGAAATGTATTAATGTAAGTAGATCTGAGTATTATTTGTAGATATTAATTTGAAAAGATATCGATGTATTTTATAGTTTATGAAATTATTTGTTAATTTAATACTGCTAGTAAATAAAAATGCCAATACATGTTTAGGATACACATATGTTAAAGGATCTATAATCCACCTTAAACTAGTGTGCATTATTAGATTAAATTAATATTGGGTGTTGGATGGTAAATCCAATATGAGTATATTAATAGGTGCATATGTATATACATATATAGCATTTATAGGTATAATGTGACAATTGCCTATATATATTTTGTTGTAGTTTAGTTTATAGGATAATCGGTATGGAATATTAAGTACTAAAAGTACATTTATTGGCTAGTGCCGAAGAATGTTAGTGCTCAGATATATATGGAATATATATCGATATGAAGGTTTAAGAGCTTGTATGAAATATCATATATATTAGTACATTAGGAGGTGTGTTTTTATAGTTTAATTATCTGTTAAAACCAAGTTATAGATTCTAAAAAAAAAGAACCTTATTTTTATATTCATACCAGTCTCCTAGAAACGTAATAAGTTGTTTAAATTATATTCATATGAGGTATAACTTGGGTTATGATTTATTTAAATTTCTTTATGGTGTACATGAAAATGATGGATTATCATGTTATTACTTGTCATGAAATGTACTGTATTTATATCTACTTGCATAAATTAGGAATATGTAGTCTAAATAGAGCTTATATTTGATTGATATAAACTATAATTATCACACTTATTATTATGTGATAAATCATATGGTGGAAATCCATTCATACGTTTGATGGACTAAATGTATGCATTTGATTATCTATGTGTTTAGCATGTTTTATGCCTACTAATAGGAAGTGATATGTATGAATATTTTGGTTATATATATGTTAATCAAATCTTGCATTGTTGGTACTGAATAAATAGTGAGACAGACTTCACTAGCTTACTAGCATCATCAATACTAGATGAAGGTAATCCAATCAAGTAGTGTGTATGAATTTGACTAATCCTAGAGATTAATAACTATTAAATTTTTTGTCTAAAGTAATGTTAGTTAGACATTGTCATTTCATATGTATAATTTACATGTTTGTGCGATATCATGTTAGAATGGATTTCTTTATGGTATACTGCATGTTCTTAGAAATCATTTAGTACACAGGTACTAGCTTGTCTCTCTAGATTCCCACATCATCACTATCTACTCATTCGTAAAGATAAAGACATTCCCTGATGAGGGATTGTGTATGGGATCGATGGTCCATGGTTGAAGTGTTTGGATGATGCTCTCCCTCCCCACATCAGTACTTATTTGGAGACTACACTTGAGATTGCCATAGATACTAGAGTTCGTGGAACTCATGCTTCATGGAGCCTTGTATCTTGTACATTATATTGTATTTATTCTTATGAAGACATTATACCTAATGAGATGTAATTATTTACTTATTGTACCATGGCATTAGTGGCTGCATGTTTGTACCAACTGTGGCTAGAAATTTGTAATTACTTTCTATATTCAGTTATGTTGTGTTTCATATAATGATAGTGATCAGTGACAGATAGATGTCACATGCTTATTTTACATATTTTACAGTTACTATACTTAGAGTATTTTATCCAAATCACTAAATAGATTCTCATGGTGTAATCTAATGAAAGAATACATTATTTAATTTTTTTTTAAATCACATATTTTTAAGTAGATCCCAGTGGGGATGTTACATCTGTGGTGGCCATTAGTGATTTAGTTTGGCTGGTGGTAGCCATTAGTGATTGAAGTAATGTCGGTATTCATTATAAGGGGGACTTAGGCCTACTATTTATGTCCCTGGATGATTCATTGGCTCTAGTCAAAAGATGGCCCATTTACCGAATCAAATAAAAAAGAGTATACATCACTAGTCTTGTAAATTAAAGTGAGTGGAATGTTATCACACACGAAAAGAAAACATCATATCTCCCAAGGATTGAGAGAATGTTAAGTAACTTTAATTAACTTAAAAAGATAAATAAATACTTAAATATAACTTTTCAATTTAAAAAGTATAGCATATCTTGTAAATAAAATATATAACCCGTCATGCAACCAAATACGAAGGAATGAGAACATTATGATACAAGGGAAATTAGAGCAGATGGTGAAGGTAGAGTATCATCTATTTTATCACCTTATCAACCACTGGCAGGGATATTTATCATATTAGGAACTGTCTCATACCCATCATTGTCTTTATCTTTATTTGCATCATCCTTTAGATCATGTCTAGGTAAGGAAATAGATAAAGCAAACTAAGAGAATCCCCCTTATTGTTGAGTCATGTCTAGGAATGCATACCCAAACCTGCCTCCATGAGATTGGTGATTGATCAAATAACATCATGAATTTGGTAAAGGACTTTGTTGCCTACTTATTGAATTGTGCCTACCACAATCTTTAAAGTCATGGCCTTGAGAAGGAGACCATTGGCAAGGAAAATTGAGAGGAACTTAAATAACAACACATGAAGCACTACATCAATGATCCAATAGATACTGAAGGTATTCAACCTATAGATTGACCTTTTTAGCATGCACTCATGTTTGTTACATTACATTAGAAATCACTTGCACTTTATTAGTGGCAAAAAAAAACAACCAACAAGAAATAAATGACTAAAAATTGTATTATATAAATGGATTTTAATCAAATTGCAACATAAATTTTCATAAATATTTAACTAGGATTAACACCTATGTGAAGCAGTAAATCACACCTAATTAACTTTCCAAAACTAGAATAATGAATATGAAAGGAGGGTTTACAAATGCATCTTGAATATTAGAATATTTGGAGATAATCATCAGAGTTTGTCACTAAAAATAAAATTTTTGTGGGAAGACAATGAAAGCCTTGAAAACATGTGATGAATGGAGGACCTTGTACATAACTATAAAATTTCATTTATGGGCACTAAAACCATGGTGAATACAATTTTATCAAGAATCAAACATGAAAAAAATTGACAACTATGTTCATCAGATTTGGGCCTCCAAAAACCTCATTTCATTTTTTGAAACTTCACTTCAATCACTAAAGAATGCACTTCTTTTCCTTGCCCTTATTAGAAAATAGACCTAAAAAATATGATGAAAACAATGCGTGTTTGAGGCTTACCTTACATCAAGGAATCGTAAATCTTCATTGATATTTTTTAGGCCCCTCAACAGTGTACAATATTGAAAAGATCACTCCAATTATTGTAGTAAGTCATCAATGCAAACCAATGTAATATAATGTTTCTCTAATTTGAACTTTAGTGCTACAATGAATGCTCTTCTTTGGGATGCTTGTAAAGGCTCAATAGATCATTTTGAACAATAAATGTTAGATAAAATTTTTTAGATGATCTCTATATACCTTAATGTACTAAAATGCTTGTATGTTGATGAATGGCTTGAATTTAATTTTTGATCCTATTGGCATGCAAACACACATCCAATGGTAAAAAATGTGAACAAGAAAGGACCAAAAAACATGAGGAGAGAGAATAACTTGGAACACAATGACAAACTACAAAATGCACCAATAATGCCTAATTTGAACCAATAATTAAAAAATATATATATATATATGTGCCCTTGGATTATACAATTTAATGACTAATAAATACGCAAGGGCATTTTTAGGTGTTTACATAAGGCCCCAATTTGATGTGTGTGTGTGTGTGTGTGTGTGTGTGTGTGTGTGTGTGTGTGTGTGTGTGTGTGTGTGTGTGTGTGTGTGTGTGTGTGTGCGCGCGCGTGCGTGCATGCATACGTGCATGCACATACATATAAAAGTAAACCATGCATAGTATGGATACAAGATTTTGTGCCCTTGAAGCTCCCACATCAAACTCTGATGTCCCTATGAATCTTACATGAATATTATTTATTTTTTACACACTAGGGGTGAGTGTTGATAATAATAAATTATTAAAATCTAGAAAACTGAAAATAATATACCTAATTTTATTGGAGATGTAATGATACTTTATTAATATCTTCTACCTTTGAACCTATGCTAAATCTTACATACGTTTCTAAATATAAAATTTTGTGACAAAAATCAAGCTAAACCAAAATTACAGGTATTATTTTAAATAGATTTGATGTAACATCAATGTGAGGTGGAGTTATAAACTCTAGTCATGGATGGGCCTCCACATATGAGTAAAAGATAAAGCACTTGAAATTAGAGTTAGACACCCTTTCAATCATGTGCATTTAAATCCATCATGTTGAATATAACAATGTACATGCCCCCAATAACACATATTAGAATATGATGCATGGGATATATGTCCCCTTTTAAAGATCTAAGATGAACCTATAAATCAGATATCTCAACAAAAAATGGCATACATGCAACATGTTTGAAATAAGATGTAAAACTAGTTATGTATAACACAGAAAGGTGATTTTGGAAGCATGGATATTATGAATAATTTATTGCATGCAAGCTATGATATAATAAATATACGTGTAGTAATAATGTGCCCACATAGGTGAAATTAAAGTAGTTTAAGACTAAAGAGATACTCAATAGTGGGTGTGAGATATAAGCAATGGAAAACACAAAGTATGTGTTCTTACACTTAATAAATGCATGATATAAACCATGGCAACATAGGCAAGCAATGAAATAATTGTGCATTATATAGATCATGGCTCCATAAAACACATTGATATCTGAAAACAAGTTCCAAAACAAGCAATGTATTACTTATGTAACCAAACATGAAGTGAGCACTACAGATATTAAAAACATGACAAGCACATACAAGACACATAAGACAATGAAATCACATTAAGGACCAAGTAAACATAAAAGATATTTTAAGGCACATCAAACATTGAGCATGGTAATGAAGACATATTAAGCATGATGAAATTATTCAATGATGTGACCAACGATAAACACTTGAGACCTTAATATAAAAATCATGACAAGAATATGAATTCATATGAGAGCATGAAGTATATAGGGACACATCCAAAAAATATGGCATGATAAATAACACATATCATAATCATAAGGCATAAAACCATATGAAACTCAAATATCATCAAAATAATCAATGAAGATAGAACTTTAAATAGGACCAATAGATGCCCTATATTGCCTCGTGTAAATGCTTAAATTTGAATGTATATGTTAAACTAATATTTTACACTTGAAAAACATCACTCAAGGCTCTAGCCTTCAATTCTTGACCTTCTTTGTAGCAAATAAGCTCGTATTCACCATCTCATTGGGCCTAAATGCTTATCTTGTAGTATGACCCCATTATTTTGATTACCCAAATCAGTTGTAGCCCATAGTATGCTTAAACTATGATATATATATCCTTCACTATTAGTTATAGAGCTCTAAAAACCTTTTATGTTCCTGGATAGTTGAGTTCAAACTTGGATAGTGGCGTCAATGCTATTGTCCATTCTCCAACGTAAGTGTCTGTGCCTTTTAAAAACTCAAATTTTTAAAGCTTTCAATATGTACGGGTCAACCTATTATGTTTCATTAACCCTTCCATAAATAAAGTTTCAAAATAGGTGGTATAAATACAAGTTAAATCCAACTCATTATTCATCTATCAAATACCTATCAAAAACCTCTCAAGCTTACATTGCACCACTAACAATCAATTTCATGGCTAAGCTCTTCTGCCCTATTTATTCTTATTTTCATATCATTTGTAGGAAAAGTCATATTTCAGGTGTTAAGCATTCAAAGAGTAACCCATGAGCCATATTTGTCAAGTAAAAATTTAGATAACTACAAGCACTTGCATATAACATTTTACACCATTATTCACACACAAGCTAACACATAGATTAGAGTTTCATATGTCTAAGGCCGACAATGCTCATTGAGAAATGGGTCCTTAAGGTTAGCTCAACTTCATGATCCCACTTACCCATTTTCGATAAGACAATAAGACCTGAGACGAGGATCAAAGGTTTGATAAATATTATAAAAACAAGAACCTATGCACATGATTTGAACACATCATCTAAAAAGTGACAAAAAACCCAAAAAGATCTAGTAGAAGTTTTAGTCAATAGTAAATACTTCATACAGGACATGCATTGAAGCATGTACAATAGTGTCAATACAAGTGTTCACAAGGTGATGCAAGTGTCCATGCTGATAGAAGGCTAATTTTTAGAATCTGTAGACTAGGTCAAAATATTCCTACAATATATTTCTACACCTGCGTTACTTAGATCTGCTTATGCATCAGTGTATAACCTAAGTATAATTTTCTCTTTCATATTACTATTATTATAATATTGAATGTTATACTTTTAATATTTGGCATATGCTTGGATTCAATAATTCTTATCAAAATATCAATAAAATCTAAATCCATTAATTGGCCTACTTTTAGAGTAGCTTACTCCTTGCTTTATTAGGCTACTCTTTCATGTTAATCCTTAGTTCCAAAAAGACTTAAACATTTGGTGAACCCTGCCTTTGAGTCTTCTTATCTAATGCGTATTTTCCTCCTTTCGTGAGCCTCTATTCTTTTTCTTTGATGGCAACATATGGTATAGATGTTTTTGATGAATATGATGTGAAAACTATTCACCTTTCTACATAAGCTTCATTAATGCAAAATTCAACCAAATCAAATAGGACCTCAAAATAAGAGAAATCATCCCTACAAAATTATATATGGCCTCCTCTTGAAGCTCTAGATGGGAACAACTACCATCCCTCTAATCAGGTCCACGCTCCCACCATTCAAAGGGATGAGTTGAGCAACCTTATAGTCTTGAAGGGAGATGATCAATCATTTTATCCTATAACAACCATAACATGATTAGTTACAATTGAGTCTAATTTTCCAAAATTTGATGATGTTAATTTCCACCAAGTAGATAAATATATCATAGCTTCTTTACAAAAAATGAATGTTATTCCATTATCAAAGGTTCCAAAATTTACAAACAACATACCATTACCAAATTTTGTTTTTCAAATGAGATACCATTACCAAAGATTCCAAAACTTTTAAATGGCATATCATTACCAAAGGTTCCAAAATTTCAAAAGGATGTACCATTACTAGTGGTTCCAAATTTTTCACATCATGCAAATCTCAAACAAATTACTCACAACGATAAAGCATCCATTGTTCTTATGTTTCAAATAGATGGTTAATTACAACCAATTATTACATCTTTGTAAACCTCAACAATTCCTACTACTTATCTTATGTCTATGATGATTACTATAAGAGAACTACAAAGGCAAGTTTCACTCATCAAAGCACAAATTCTATCCTTCAATGCTATTACTAATGATGACATCATAAAAAATTAACCTCTTGCCAAATGTGTATTTGAATATCCTTATCCAAAAGAGTTTATCATACCAATATTAGCTTTTTTTTTTGGCCATGGAGATCCTTCCAAACATATCATTCAATGTGTACATTATTTTGATGATTGGGCTAAAGATGAGTGAATATTGTTAAAAGCATCTCATGGAAGCCTCACATAAGAAACTCAGGATTGGTTCTATAGTTTACCAAGTGGTTCCTTAACTACATTTAAGCAATTAGAAGATGTTTTATTTTAGGCATTTAATATACATGATGTACCCAAATTTACATTATAACATTTGCAAAACTCCAAGCAACATGATGATGAGCTTATTCAAAATTATCTTATTTGATTAAAAAATTCATCATGTTCCTTAGCATATCAGCCTTCAGATGTGGAACTACGAGTCATATTTAGTAGAGGTCTTACTTCTCCACTCAAATAAAGGGAACTACATAAATGTTACACCTCATTTAACCACTTATATATGGATACACATATATATGCTTATTTCCTACTCAAATATAACAAATAATAAAATACATATCCTAAAAATTACAAAAGCTTTGTCAAAGATACATATGATGGGAATGAATGGCTAAGTGAATATAATGAACAAATATGTGGCATTACAAATCTTTATATGACACCTTTTTAAAAGTTACTCTATATGGGACCAATACTAGATGGACATACTCTACAACCAAAACTAAGTGAAAATCATCCTCGCCAAAAAGATTTCACAATTACATTATTCATGGGTGGAACTTATTTTCACCATAACCCTATTGATCATATTGAAAAAAACCTATAATAATGAAAGACATTTGTCACAACTTGGCTATAATATCAAAGACTTACAACATAAGGGAAGTTGGAAAGACTCTTTGAGCTACATAATATTACCAAATACTTGTGGTCCATGTGTTATCCAAATAAAAGTTTGGGTTATGCCTCATACATCTCAACACAATTTTACATTGGGAGAAATTTGGCTATACCAAATGGAATCTAAAATAGATCCAAATCAATAAGATATTTCATTCTTCAATAGGGGAAGATTAGTTCACATACCACATGATGGCGATGATAATTTTACTAAGCAAGTAAGGATAGAAGATGAGCATGTTATGAACATTTTTCACTCAAAACACTCCAATCATGATAAACATGATCCATTTGACGCACCTTGACCAAAATATATCTAAAAAATATAAAAAAATAAACAAATGTTCATGCAAATACAAAAACATTCAAATGAATCAAAAGTATTTAGCATTTCACATGTTTACTAGCTTTTGCATATGTTGTTTAATTGATGTTAGTAGATAGCATATTGTTTCTATACACACATATGTTTCATGGGTACTTTAGTGTGATACAAGCATACAAGAGATCCATGATACACAAGTAACCAGATGTTGGACCTTTCCTTTTCCCATATGATACACTATATTGGGGGCATCTTGATTTTATATGATCATGATTGACATAGATTCTATTATTTTATGATAATTTCCATTATCACATTAAGATTATATGTTGACATTTACACATGCCTATACTCATGTTGTTATCTTACGCAATATACTTGATATGATATTCTTCATGACATTTTGCTAAAATATTTATGCAAGGACTGGTATGACATGTTTATGTTAGATTCTTCTATTTCATTTACTTAATATCTTCACATGGCTTACTTGAGTGTACTTCTTATTTTGTTTGGTTTTTTTTCTTGTGGAAATTTTGAACATATTCCTGACTTGTTGGCCATAGTTCACTGAGTATTGCTTGCTTCTTTAGTGTATGGACATTTACATATGTCCTCCCCTTAGTGTGTGACATTTGAATATGTACCTTGTTTGTGTTCTCCTTAGACCACTCTTTATGTGACATTTGAGTATTCTTGCGCGTGTGTTTGAATCTTTGATAAGTTTTTTATCTTCTAGATGTTACCATGATTCACATCATGCATCTCAGCTCTTGTTATGTATGTATATTATGAGATTAATTGATATATATACTTTTAAATGATATTATTATATGCTTATTTACTACATGATTCACACAGATATAACATAGTTATCTTATCCTTTTGAGATAAGGTGACTACCACTTTTTCATTCCCCTCACCTCAAAAGCGGGCAGGGGCATATCAGTGGGAGCATGCCATAGAGACATGATTCCACATACATATAGTTGATAGAATTGATAGAATTAAATTTAGTTTACATGATTCATATATACACATGGGATAAAATTCTATACATTTGGCACATATTTGAAAAAGATTTTTTCATATTTGTGATACATGTTATACACATTTTACAGGTCAGAGGTTATTATTGGATAATTTAGCCACCCTTGATCATAATATGTTCAAACAATTTTTTTATTTGTCTAACCATGAAAATGGTCATCTATAAAGTATTTAAATAATATTTAAAATATTTGAAAAATTAAAGTTTAATGTTCCATTATTTTAGCTTGTCAAGGTCATTCTTGTGTTAAGTCCAACATGCTCCAAGCTTGGTAGCGTAAGTACAAAGGTCAAGTAATTTAATTTCAAGTATGAATACACTTTTTCAAGTCTTGTGAGGAAGATTCTAACATGAAGGTGGCAGGCCTAAGTCAGAAAATGACAAACTTCAGACCCAACTTCCCTAAGAAGTCATGATCATCACTTGCAACCAACAACAAATGTATCCCATGGGATATCAAATCAAGAAATGATTGATTAAAAGTTTTTATACATATATGAGATGCTTATCTAATATCACCAAGCCCAAATCATGGTAAGATAGATCTTTAAAGGTTAGAACAAGGCCTTAGAGAATTCAAAATTTCATCAAATCACAAGATAAGAAAAGAAGGGTCGGTTTCATGGCATTAGTTCATGGAGGAGGAAAAGTATCAAGCCAAGTGATATCAGGGGAAGAAGAATACACACATTCCATTATAATATATATTAATAGTTATGGGTTCAAGGGGCAGAGATTTATGAGTCATCTCTAAGAAGTTTACTACCTTTAAAACCCTTCAAAACCCTAGGTGCTCAATTTTGGAGAGTTTGAATGCATTTGTGAGTTCATTAATGTAAAGTAAAAATTAAGAGAGATATTAAGGTTTATGATAAATCCTACCACACCATATTTAAATACCTATATAACACATTTAGGTAATAAATGAGAAAAAACCTCCACATTGGATAGGTTACAGGTTTGAGGACAAAGGGTTTTCAAGTGGCAATGCTTTTCAGAGAAGATGGGGACCAAAGGAACATTGAAGATAGTATGAACACCTTAAAAATTAAATTTTAACAACATTAAAACAAATTATAATCACCCAAACAAATCAAATCAATAAGTCACTAACCCATCTAAGAGGATTTCTCCATTGTTATTGATTTTTGCGTTGTTATAGGCCTAAAAAGGGTTTTTTTACAAGGTTTTATTAACTACATGAATGAATACAATGGTTGGAGGATAAATATGGGAATATTAAAATCTTAAAAAAAATAATGAGGTGATTAGACCCTATAATATTCAAGATATGCCCATTTCTCTCTCTCTCTAGTTCCATTGTTCCTGATTTCTAAGTTGTTACAGACCTGAAAAGGAGTGCTCTGAATATTTTTTGTGCTTGATCACGACCAAATAGTGATTTTAGTGGTTATAAGGGAAATTATAGGTTAAAATACAAAATTAATCATCTCTTGAAACCCTTTGGAATCAAAATATAAAAAAATAGCAAAGTAGCCTGCTTGATGCACTACAAGCCTATATTTCACAAAAAAATGCATATTCTGAGTTTTACTCAATGAAACCTCATAAAAATTGAAATGGATGTATTTTTTGATTTAATTTAAGTTATGGAACTGGTTTTAATTATTTTAAGCTCATGAGGAGGGATAAAAATCTAATTCATAGGTCTGGACCATGAAGGAAATCAAGGTTCTTGACTGGTTTACATGGTGTTTGAGTGTGTGAGAGTTTATTAACTAGTGGAAGAGGATTTAAAACTTGGGTAGAGGTATAATTAACTTACACCATTAATTAAAGGATCCTTCATGGTGATTTGATGTGTTTTAAGTTACTAAACCAAGCTAAACTAAGATTGATCCCTTGCTTGCATTGAGTAAATGACTGTGCAGGCCTTCTTAAGGTCATCCAAGGCATAATGATATTTGAGGAATTATTTTATACAATTGATGAAAACCTTTTATTAATCTCCAAGTCATAAACAAGTTTATTCCTAATGATGACAGGTAGATTTGAGAGATCCAATGCATGGGCAGTCTACTAGCTTTATGGTGTTGAGAGATCACAAGGATGAACACAACCCTGTAACATCAGATTTGAGGTTGCCCATGAATGCACAAGATGAAAAAATACCAAAGGTAGTTGGATTAAAGTGTGGATTTGTAAATCCTCAATAAAGAAAGAAGGGTAGTTTCAAGAAAGCAATAGTGAATCATAGAAGGCCAATAGTTACTCCTACACCACCTTTCATGAGGCCATCATAAATCAAGCTAAAACATGTTGAGGATGAATGATAGGACTATTTTTCCACCTTCTATTGATGTTTTAATTGGTCTTATGATTGTATGAGAGCCACCATAGGATTCATACATGTCCTTATCTCTCTCTCCCTTCTCTTCTCCTATATATACTCTTGTAAGTGAAGTTGAAGGTATCCTCCATGTGAGTATGGCAAATCCCTACTCCTTTTGTAATCCATTTGAATTAATAAATGAATAATTTATACCTTCTCCTATGACTATGTTTAGTGGGTATTCATGATTAGTTAATCTTATCATGTGATACTTCAATTCTCTTTGGTTTGTTGTCCCATTTTCTCACCTCTATGCAGCTTGAAGTCTCTTTTACAGGTCATATGGTGTGTGTCAAGTAGTCATCAAAGGTTAAGTGTGTAAAACCTTTATTAGTGTATTATTATAGACCTCTTGATCATTCCCTCTTGATTGATGTATTTAGTATAGAATCCATATTGAAATACTTATGCAAGAAGGCCATTTTAAGAGTTATGTATGTGTATTTCAGTCCCATGGCCCATTGTTCACCTTCAAATGAGAGGAGAATATCAAAGCATATGATGCATCACCTTTTTTTATTTTCAATTTACTCTATTTCTCCCTTGCCCTTTTCCTTGCATTTAAGTAGGTGTAGTGTTAGTTTAAGTTTAGCATTAACGGATCCAACCATCTCTAGAGATTAGTATTAGATATAACATCCATATTGAAATTCTTATGCAAAAAGGCCATTTTAGGAGTTGTGTATGTGTCTTCTAGTCCCATGGTCCATTATTCTCCTTCAAATGAGTGGATAATATCAAAGTATCTGGTGCATCTCCATGTTTTCTTTTTAGTTTGCTCTCTTTCTCCCTTTTCCTTTTCTTTGCATTTAAGGTGTAGTGTTAGTTTAGGTGTTGCATTAAGG
Source organism: Torreya grandis (assembly GCA_037957365.1). Taxonomy (NCBI): domain Eukaryota; kingdom Viridiplantae; phylum Streptophyta; class Pinopsida; order Cupressales; family Taxaceae; genus Torreya; species Torreya grandis. The sequence continues at coordinate 6,485,528 of JARHVA010000052.1, read as the reverse complement.
GAGTCAACCCTCTATGGAGATTTAATCCACCTTTTAGGCCACCCACAATCTAGGAGTGTTTCCATTTTGTCAATTGGGTGAGGAGACTTGAAATACCTCCTCAAAAGGTGCAACTCAAAGTAATAATAGTTACATTTTGATAGATACTTTAGATTAATACACATATAGGGTACATATGCCATAAAAATACACCAAATCACAAATACATTTTTAGATTATACACACTAATCATATACCAACCCTGCCAAGATGCAACATTTGAGCTTTTATCTACTACACTAATTGGATTATTTGATTGGTACAATTTAGATTCACTACCCTTAATAGAATTGGCATTATTTTATATTATTATGAGTCGATATGGTTATGCCCTTTGACTTGAGTGAGATTGGCTAGATTACGATACACTAGAGTGGTGCGATTAAGATTTTGAGCTCCCAATGGACTTAAAACAACTCACCCTTATATCAGATTGTGGGCATGATCACCCTCCCATTCCCCTATTCACATCTCCAAGGTTCAATTATCAACCTCTCTCAAAGGATTTAGCTAATAAGCATCACTAACAAAACAAACTATCAAGGGACAACATGGTTACATTGACACACAAGCGTAATCCTTCCTTACTCTCTTTTATTTCAAAAAAATGTTAATTATTAATTTTTAGATTATATGCACTAATTGAACCTTCATAACATGCTCTTGGTTACAAGTCATACACATACATAAAATTTAAACATGGCTTAAACATAGTAAGATGTGTTGTACACACCATAATATGCATTTATTTCCTTTAAACTAGTAATTTCATCCTTATACATTACTATATTAAAGGGGGGCCAGGGATGGGGTAAATGTAGATGACTTAAACATGGATTTAGATGTTAAACTAGTCTTGTACACTTGGAAAATATCACTCATCGGTCCCTGTCTTCTTGGACCAGGCTCTACTTTTCAGTTCTTAACCTTTATTCTAGATAATAGGCTCGTGTTCACCATCTCACTTGGCCTAGATGATTATCTTGTAGTCTAACCCTATTATACTAATTACCTAGATCACCTATAGCCCAAAATATGGTTAAAATTTAATATATATCCTTCACTATCAGTTATAAAGCTCCATAAATAATTTATGTTCCTAGATAATTATGTTTAGAATTGGATAGTGGTGTCAATGCTATTGCCCATTCTCTAACGCAAGTGTTTGTGCCTTCTAAACACTCAAAATTTCAAAATATTCAATACATACGGGTCAATGTACTATGTTTCATTAACCCTTCTATGAGGAAATTTTCAAAATATATGTATAAATACAAGTTAAATCCAACTCATTTTTTAGCTAGCAAATACCTATCAAACACCTCTCAAGCTTACACTACACCACTAAAAATCAATTGCACAACTAAGTTATTATACCCTATTCCTTCTTGTTTTCATATCAGTCATAGGAATAGTCATATTACAAGTTTGAAGCATTCAAAGAGCATACCATGAGCCATATTTGTCAAGTTACAATCTAGATCACTACATGCACTTGCATATATCATTCTACACCATTGTTCACACACAAGACAAAACATAGGGAATAACTAGATATGTTTGAGGCCCTCTTAGAAGTATTGGATATGTAGGCAATGCTCATTGACAGAGGGTTCCTTCAGTTCAACTTGAATTCATGATCTCACTAACCAATTTTTAGTATGGTGATAAGACCTAAGAGGAGGATATGGGGTTTGAGTTATATTTTAATATCGAGAGCTTGTACACATATCTAAAAGATAATAAAAAAACCATAAAGACCCAAGTGGAAGTTTCAGTTAATAGTCAATACTCCATATAGGACAGATGCATTGAATCATGGACAATAACATCGATGCAAGTGTTCACATGGTGACACAAGTGTTTGTGCTGACAAAAAGCTAGCTTTCAAAATCTAACAGCTAGATCAAAATCCTCATACAATCTATTTTTACACCTACATTTATCATATTTGTATGCACATCAGTGTGTAATCTAATTATAAGTTTTCTCAATATTAATATTATCATAATATTGAATGTTGTACTTTTTATATTTGGCATATGCTTAGATTCGATATTTTTTATCAGAATATAAATAGAATTTAATTCATTAATTGACCTAATTTTATAATAGATTACTCCTTATTTGATTAGGATACTCTTCATGTTAATATTTATTTAAAAAAAAAGGTTAAACATTTGGTGAACCCTACCTTTGAGTTTTCTTAACTAATGCTTGTTTTCTTCCTTGCGCTATCCTTTGTTCTTTTTTCTTTTTTGGCCATGGATGATATAGATGTTTTAGATTAATATGATGCATAAACTATTTGCCTCTCTTCACAAGCTTCATTAATGCAAAATTTATCCAAATCAAATAAGACCTTGAAACAAGAGTAATCCTCCCTACAAGATTCTATATGGCCCCCTCTCAATTATATGGATGGGGATAACTACCATCCCTTTAATTAGGTCCATACTCCCGCCATTCAAAGGGATGACTTGAGCAACCTTATAGTCTTGAAGGGAGATGATCAATTAGTTTCTCCTATAAAAATCATAACACAATTAATTACGATTGAGCCTAATCTTCCACAATTTGATTGTGTTAATTTCTGCCAAGTTCATAAAGATATCATGAATTCTTTACAAAAAATGATTGATATACCATTATCAAATATTATATTTTCAAGCGAGGTACCATTACCAAAGATTCAAAAACTTTTAAATGGTATACCTTTACCAAAGGTTCTAAATTTTTCAACATGACATACTCATCGAGGACATCTTGCTTCTATATGATCATGATTGATAGAAGCTTTATTATTTTATGTTAATTTCCATTATCACATTTAGCTTATAAAATGACATTTACACATGCATATACTTATATTTTTATCTTACATAATGTGCTTGATATAATATTCTTCATGACATTTTGCTAAAATATGTATACAGGGACTAATATGACATGCTTATGTTAGTTGCTTCTATTTCATTTACTTCATCTCTTCACATGGCCTATTTGAGTGTAATACTTGTTTTTTTTTTTTTTTTTCCCTTGTGGAAAATTTGAACATGTTCCTTGCTCGTTGGCTGTAGTACCTCGACTATTGCTATTTTTTTGGTGTGTGGACATTTGCATATGTCCTCCCCTTATGTGTGCGGCATTTTAATATGTCCCTTATTTGTGGTATCCTTAGATCCCTCTTTGTGTGACATTTGGGTACTCTTGTGTGTGTGCTTGATTATTTTCTCAGCTTGTTATCTTCTAAACATTACTATGATTCACATCATGCATCTTAGGGCTTGTTATGTAGACATACTATGAGATTCAATGATATATATACAAAGACATGATAATACTATATGATTCTTTACTACATGTTTCATATAGATATAACATAGTTGACTTATCCTGTTGACATAAGGTGACTATCACTTTTTCATTTCTCTCAATTCAAAAGTGGGGCATATCAGTGAGGGCATGTCATCCAGACATGATTCCACATACATATAGTTGACATAATTGGTTGAATATAATTTAGTTTACACGATTCAGATATACACATGGCATAAAATTCTATACATTTGACATAAATTTGAGAAATATTTTTTCATATATGTGATACATGTTATACACATTTTACAAATAAAAGGTTACATTTTGCATATACTTCAAATTAAGACACAATTAAGGTGCATATGCCATGCAAATGCACCAAATGAGAAATATGTTTTCATATTATAAACATTATTCATGCACTGACCCTACCAAGATGTAACATTTATGTTACATACTGATTTCCTCACTAAACTTGATTTGCTTATTAAATAGATATTAATGGAGTTATTATTGTTTAATTACTAGTGTAGCAAACTATTTTTATTTAGGCTGATGTATGGACAAATATATAATATTTTTTTTGTGTGACTTATAACTTGATTGGTTAGTTGTACATGAGTTTCATATGTATGTGGAATATGCTTATTTAGTATTATTATGCTTTAGCAACATTTGTATTGATTATCATGGTTATGAGCTAGCTACCATTTGCATTTGTGAGGTGGATGTAGGATAAAGTCCACTTTCCAAACATGTATAGAGGGAGATTATCATCAGAGAGGGTGTTGCATATGAGTATGTTGGAGGTGTAAAGATTTGACAATGAACCTAACACACACTACGTAGAACAATAAATGCATAATTACTCTAATTTCATTATGTTTGATTAATTCATGCTTAGATGTGTTGATATGGTTTAGATTAGTATTTAGATGTTATTCAATCTTAATTTCAGTTGTGACTATTTGTTATGATTATAATATGGTTGTCATTATGGAATGTTTTAGTTGTTTGATATTTTTACTTTCATTGATTGTGTAACCACTTACAGACATGTACACACAACATTCAATAGAAAAGTACTGTTAGAATATATAAAAAATGATTTTATTAAATTATCTATAACCTAAACCTGAAGTGGTACCTAAGGTGACTTAGTTCCTGAATACCTAATGGTTAACTAGGTATGGAACGTAGATTGTTTAAATGTTTAGCTTTGATTGTTTTAATATTTAAAGTGTTAGGCATTTAATTTTTATTAAACATAATAATTATGTTCATTAACATATTATGATGTCAACCTTAATTTAAAAAGTTATCATTTAGTTTTGTCTTGGTCATTTGAACCATGCAACTTGGTGGCTAGGGTTCGACCATAGACTATGAGTTCGATGGTTGAGTTATGAGATGTGGGAAGCATACTAGGAATTTATGGTGTGATTGTAAATCATTCTTGGATTGGTAGAGAATGGATCATCATAAAATTAGGGGTTTTTGAAATGCATGCAGTGGATTGTGAAAATATTAAAGGAGAATGGATTTTTGGTTCTTGGCATAACGATCAAGATCACCAAAAGAGAAGAAGAGGAAAGAAAGGGACTTTGATTTGGAGACCAAGGAAGAAATACTACTTTGAGGGCACTCTAAGGTAAGGTTTGTTCTTTGGATTTACTCTAAAATTATGTATTCAAGTTATGCAATAAATGTATGAAATGTGTATAGTTTTTTTTTTAAATGGTTGTTTTATATTTTGTAACCCTAGGGTGGATCAAGGATTCAACCCTTTGCGAGGAAGAATTCCCCCACATAATCGAATCCATGATTTGATTCAAGACCAACCTGAGTATAGGTTAGAGATATTATTGAAATGAAACCATTGAGTGTTTAATTATATGGTTGAGTGTGGTTTGTTTGGTTTATTTACTTGGTTGTTTGTTATTCTATGTGTTAATGAAATGGCTTGAAAAATTATTAAGGGTATAGGGTTCGAGCAGGGTTGTCAATGATCATTTTATTGACTGGGCTTTACTTAGCACATTTATATATATTAAAATAGATATGGCTTGGGATATTGTTTTGGATTTACAAGATTCGTTTGGATTTGGGATATGTAAATAAGGTTTTCATTGGAAATTACTTGGCTATGTATTCATTGTGTTTCTATTTTGAAGGGTTGAGTGTTATTGTTTTGTAACCACCTGTGTATGAATATTGTTATGGGATGACTAGCAGATCTAGCTTAGATTGTGTGTCGATTGAATATAGATGAATGTATGTTGACTGTGTATAAATGGTTATATTTGGACTGTGTATAAATGTATGTGAGTAAATTTTATATAAAATAGTATGGATGATTGAATGTAATTACTCGACTTAACTGTGTTTATAAATTTATGGTTAATTTTGATTATTTTTATGAGTCAACTATATATATATGTCAACCATATAAAAAAAAGTATTGGGTTGAATTTGTGTAGACTTAGTTGTTTAACATACTAGAAGATCAAATCTATTTTGTATAGGATATATAATAAATAATATGTTTATATGCTTGTGATTAGATATACATATTAAGTCTGAGATTATATAAACCATAGTTGTTGTATGAAATGATTAGGTTTTTATAAATGATGAGTTATTTGAATATAATTGTTATTAAGACTTTATGTTGAGTAAAATAAACATTTATTTGATAGATTCACTAAGTAGTATAAAAATTAATATAGTTTACTTTGTCTCGAACATATATAGGCAAACATGAGATTACAGATTTAAATATCAACTAGATTGTTTCCTAAAGATAACCATGTTTATTATGTTTAAATGAATATCTGATTTATACTTGTCAGACTATGTTAGGCGTACGGTTCAAACTTAGTTTTAACATTTTCAAAATGTTTTGAAGTTAAAATCTTTGGGGTCTTAGACGTTTAATTGAGAGTTAAACATGTGTCAAATTATTTCAATAGGTTGATGTACCATATAGTATGTAATAATACTTCATATTTTTGTGTGTGTTTTAATCCATTTATTTTGAGTTTTAAATGTTGTGTGGTATTAATGTGAATTATATTTAAATCAAAATAGAGTTTATAATTCTGAAGTAGGGAACTTGAAATATGAGAATAAACTTGAACATATATAGTTTCGTATATATGTAATTATGGATTATATATAAAGATGAATATATATTCTTTATGAATAGTTTATAAAAATACAAGTGTGTGTGTGTGTGTGTGTGTGTAAGTTAATATTTAAAAATTATAAGCATAGGTCTCTGTATATATATGTATATGTATGACCATTTATATGTATGTATCATACCATCAAGATATCAATGGCTAAGAGTTTTAAATAGATATAACTATAAGTGGACATACTTGGTATATATATGTATGCAAATAAATTGATATCTAATAGATGTTTGTTTATAGTGAATAGATTTATTCCTATGCAAACTGAATTTTATATCATTAATTTATAATATGTTGTTTCAATTGTAAATTATGGGGAAAATATTTAATTGCTAATTAGAACAAATAAATATTGTATTTACTATTTGTTGATTGGCTTATGATTTATTATGAAATTCTTGAATTGTATTATTTTAATTACAATACTTATAAACAAGGGATGTTTGTATGAAATTGGTAAATTCTTAAATATTATGAATATTGTTAGAAAATAATATATTTCTAATATAGCTTTAAGGGAAATGGACTTTGGATCGTATTGAAACTTAGGAAATATTCATGTTGAAATTCAATTGTTATTATTTAACATGCAATTATTTCAAGTTATTTATTGTATTAAATTATTGTGGTAATTAATACTAAATCTACATGATAAATTTATAGAAATCTTATATATGAATTATTTAGTAAATCTGGTATTAATGATACAAAAGATTATTATCGTGAGAAGGTTCTCATGCATATAATTAATGTTATTAATACTTAGATTAAATGAGATCTGATTGAGTGTGTGTGTGTGTGTGTGTGTGTGTGTGATTATGATTAATCTATTAGATCATTAAATTATATAAATTTTTTGGTTAGAGTAATGTTTATAGTTAAACATTATCATTTCACCTATTTGATTATATGCATGTATGTACGATGTCATGTTAAAACATGATTCTTTATGATATGTTTCATGTAGTTAGAATATTAGAACATACAACTTCTAGTTGGCTTCTTGATACCTGTACCTTTATCATTTGCTCATCCATGAAGGGAGGGCCATTCCTTAGTTGGGCATTGTGTGAGAGATTTATGGTTTGTGGTTGATGTAGAAAAGCACTCTGATGATGTTGTCCCTCTCCTCCAAGAGTTAGTCAATAGAGACTTTTACTCATGCTTTTAGTTTATATACATATAACAAGTTTATGAGTACTCGTTAGTTCCATGGAACATTGTATTTATTTATATTCACTTTGATGTAAAAATATTGTATTATTGCACATAATAAATAGTAGATTGGTTGCTTTTACTATATAATATTATTGTATAACTTTCAGCAATTGGCTAAATTATGTTTTAGCATATATACTTTATGTGATGGATTACATTTGCTAATTTGATCATTATCTAAACAAATCATAACTTTTTTATTATTCAAGATGCATTTAGTTAAAGATAAACTGACTAATTTTATTTGGGAATAATCTGATTTGATTATTAAAGTAAAGTTAAAAAAAAATTGAGTTAAACCTAGTAGGGTTCTAATATTTTGGTGTAAGAGTTAAGCTCAAACTCTAAGACTTAATGAGTCTGCTAATGTATTTGAATTATCATATTAATAAAAAAGAGAATGGTGCACAATAGACCTGGAGGTGAGGGTACTTCAAATGCCAGACCTCCAGTAGATCCAAACCAATTTGTCATAAAGCAAGCCACAAAGTAGGATCAGATTCTCGTAGCCATGCATGAAACTAGGGACTGAATCATAGCCTTATAGCAGGAAATACATGGGCATATTGAGTAAGTCAATCAGGAAGACCCTGAATAGCACCCTGCTCAGCAAGAAGCTTAGCAAGAGCATAGGCATGATGAGGTTCCAAAGGATGCGAGGGCTCAAGTAGCTATAGAACTTACACAAGACATGAAGAAAGTAATTATTCCTCAGTTCGATGGAACTTTGTTAGAGGATTGTGTTGAAACTTAGTTGACGTAAATGAAAAAGTATTTTGAGATTCATAATTACTCAAAATTCACTAAGGTAGTTTGGGGAGTGTATCAGCTTGCTAGAGAAGCAACAACATGGTGGGAAAATAAGAATCTCAAGATGAACCTTGACTCCACACCACCATCTAGGAGCAATTAATGGTTTTGTTTAGATCATGATGATTTTTTCAATTATATTTTGACCAAAAACTAACATATTTTCAAAATTTGAAGTCGAAAGATCTTTTAGTGAATGAGTACTGAGATCAATTCACTAAGCTCCTAAAACATGTTCTTGAATATCAAGAAGACACAAGATTTGGCATTTCAAAGTAAATTATGGGATTAAAACCCCAATTTGGATGTGAGGTAGATGTGCATGGGCCATATACAATGAATCAAGTCTTTAAGAAGGCAATTAAGTAGGAGTCAAAACTGAAGTATCTTGCTCAGGTCAAAGAAAAGTTCAAGAAGAATTTTGGATGTTCTAAACTGACTCTTAAGAAGAAGAACTAGAAAAGGAACAAAAATTCCAAGAATTAAAATGTTAAGTTTAGTAACTTCTTAGGTAGTAAGAAAGCAAATGGTAGATTCAAACTTGGTTTTAAGGGGAACCAATAGTCATAAAGGAAAAGACCACTTCATGGATGTTTCATTTATGGAGGTGATCACTATGTTAGGGAATGTAATCAAGAAAATATGAAGGTAAATCTAAGGGTACTACGCAACAAAAAAAAATTCAATAGAGAATCCATACAACTGTTAACAATCATCAAATTGATTTTCAAGTTTCACCTATTGAAGTTCCAAGTAATCTTTTTGGTCAATCTATTTTTATTTTGATTGATACTAGAGCTACAAAGTGTTTAATTTCTCCATACATGCTTTCTAAGTTATCTAGGAAAGTTGGCCCAATGGCAAACGCTTATTCAGTGCAATATGGGAATGAAGCCAAAGTCAAAGTCGATAGGTGTTTAGTGGAAGCTGAGATAGAGTTACTTGAATTCACTACTATCGTAGATCTTTATGAAACTCTAGGGTCATATGATATAATCCTAGGAGTGAATTAGCATGCTAAACATAAAATGAAGGTAGATTACTATATAAAGAAGGTAGAATGTCAAGATGATTTTGGGAATTAGACTCAGATTCATGGTGAGAAAAGAGAGTTGAAACTTAGACACATTTTCATAATTTAAATTAAAAAGGTTCATAAGAAAAGATGTAAGACATTTATTGTTAGAATAAATGATATAGAGGGAACAAAGGAATCATCTATTGAGGATTATCCTTTTCTTAAGAACTTTCAGGATGTATTTCCACAGGAATTGTGAGGATTACCACTCAAGTGAGAGTTTGATTTCTCAATTGATATAATACTTGGTTCAAAACTACAATCAAAAGCACCTTGCAGGATGTCAACTATAGAGTTGGTTGAGTTAAAAGATCAACTATAGGAGTTGTTATCTAAATGGTTGATTCAACCAAGTGTGTCACCATGAGGATCACCAATTATGTTCATTAAAAATAAGGATGGTACTCTTCACTTGTGTATTGATTATAGGATATTGAATAAGATGATAATTAAGAACATGTATCCATTGACTCACATTGATTATCTTTTTATCAAATGCATGGAGCAACAATTTTATCTAAGATAGATCTCTGAGTGGGATTTCACCAATTGAGTATTTAAGAATAACATATTCCCAAAACAACATCCATAACTCAGTATGGACACTATGAATTCATAATGTTGTCTTTCAGGTTAAAAAATACTTTGACAACATTCATGAATCTCATGAATAGTGTGTTTAGGGACTATCTGAATCACTTTGTGTTAATTTTTATTGATGATTTCATCATTTATTTTAAGAATGAGGAATAACATCTAAAACATATGGAGTTAGTTTTATAGCATTTACAAAATTATAAACTTTATGGTAATTTGTCCAAATGTGCATTTTTTAGAGGAAAGTGCAATATTTAGAACATATTGTCTTTGTAGATAAAATTTTAGTTGATACGATAAAGATAAGAGCCATAATGGAGTGGTTAGCACCCAAAAATGTGCACGAGGTGAGAAGATTTATGAGACTAGCAGGGTATTGCAAGAAATTTATTCTAAATTTATCGAAAATAGCTAACCCAATTACCTCTCTTTAGTGTAAAAATAAAAGTCTTGTTTGGTTAGACAAGTGTGAGAAAGCCTTTCAAAATTTAAAAAAGAGGTTTATGTCGATCCCTTTGCTAAGAGTCTAATGGTCAATTCTAAGTAATCACTGATGGATCTAGGGATGGTCTTGGAGGAGTTGTTATGTAAGATGGTTCAGTTGTAGCTATGAATCCAAGATGATTAAACCACATGAGGTGAATTATGCCCCACATGATATGAAACTTGATATAATAGTACATGATTTCCAAGTTTGAAGTCATTATCTATTGGGAAAACTATTTGAGCTCAAGACTAATAAATCAGGGATCAAATATATCTTTACCCAACCAAACTTGAATGCTCATCAGAAATATTGGTTAGAGTTCTTATCCGACTATGATTTTGATATTAGCTACATCAAGGGCAAGAAAAATATAGTTATTGATGTCTAAAGTCGTAAAAGGTATATAGCAGCTTTGACTACCATCAGGAGTATCTTTCATGATCAAGATGTTAAATTCTCTCATGGAGATAAATTTTATGAGAAAATTAAGAAAGCTTTAGTAGAGGATGCTCACAACCCCAAGTTTAAAGAATTCAAGTTGGAGAATGATGGTATTTTAAGGTACAATGATAGAATGTATGTATCTAATAAAGAGAATTTGAGGAGCACAGTTCCTAAGGAAATTCACAATGACCTTATTCGGGTCACCCTAGAGTGATTAAGCTTATGGCTAAGCTAAAACCTCTTTATTTTTTAAAAGAAATTAAAAAAGATATAGACGATTTGTGTCTCGTTATTTGGAGTGTCAATGTGTGAAATTGAAACATGTGCATACAACAAGATTGTTGTATCCTCATGATATACCAAAATAGAAATAACAGGTAATTAACATGAACTTTATCTAAGGTTTGTCGTTATCCCAAAATTGACATGACATGATCTTTGTGGTAGTTGATCAACTAATCAAGATAGATCAATTTATACCAAGTAATTTGACTAATGATGCACCAATCCTTGCAAAAATATTCATGAAAGAGGTGTACCGATTACATGGATTTATAGAGAAGATCATTTATGATTGAGATCTAAGGATGACATCTACATTTTGGTTGACTCTAAATTTAGCTTTGGGCACATAATTAAATTTTAGTACTGCATATCATTCAGAAATAGATGGACAAATAAAGAGAGTATAAAAAGTTATAGAAGATCTTCCTCGAATGTATTACATCGATCAACAATACATGTGGAAAATTATATTTCATTTTTAGAGTTTTCTTATAATAACTCTTACTAATCAATTTTAAAGATGGCTTCATTTAAAGAATTGTATGGAAGGAGGTGTCGAACACTAATTAGTTGGGACCAATTCAAAGAAAGAGTGGTCTTTGGTCCTGAAATACTTGTAGAAATGGAAGAGCAGTTCAAGTTAATCAGACAGGTTGGTTGCAGCCAATGATAAACAAAAAAGCTATGCTTATCCAAAAAGGACAACAAGACAATTTTATGTTGGTAATAAGGTATTTATGAGAGTTAAGCCTCATAAGAGTTCGATTGTTTCGTAAATCAATGAAGCTTTCACCAAGATATGTGGGATGCTTAGAGGTCTTAGAAGTGATCAATCCTTTTATGTACAGGTTTGCCTTGCCACCATCTCTAACTCTTTTGCATAAATTTTTTTATATGTTTTATCTTAAAAAGTTTATAGTTGATCCTTCTCATGTATTTATTGGATTGGAATGCTTTACAAGTTTTGGATCTTGAGGTGGTAACAGTAGAACCAGTCAGAATAATTGACACTCGTAAACATAGTTTGCATAATAGGGAAGTGTCACGGTGTAAGGTCTAATCGGACCAATATTCTAAGGATAGTACCATTTAGAAGGACTATGATGAGTTTTATAGGTTATTTCCATATTTATTTGTTTAGATCATTTATTGTTATTATTTGATTTGATATTATGTGCTATTTGATTTTAGAACTTGGGTTTGAAATAAGTATCATTTGGACGATGACCAATTTTAGTGGAGAAGGATGTTACATCATGATTTTGTCACTAAACTTGATTTGCTTATTAAACAGATATTAATGAGGTTAATGTTATTTAATTACTATTGTAACAAAGTATTTTTATTTAGGCTTATGTATGAACAAACATATTAAAAAAATTATGACTCATTACTTGATTGGTTAGCTGTACATGAGTTTCATATGCATGTGGAATGTGCTCATTCAGTATTATTGTGCTTTAGCAATATTTTTATTGATTATCATGGTTATGGGATAACTACTATCTGCATTTATGAGGTGAATGTAAGAGAAATTCCACTCTCCAGACATATATGGAGGGAGAGTATCATTAGGGATGGTGCTATAGATGAATATGCTGGAGGTGGAGAGTCGACAATGAACCCAACACACACTATGTAGAACAATAAAAGCACAATTAATCTAATTTCATTATATTTGGTTAATTCATACTTGGATGTGTTGATATGGTTTAAATTATTGTTTAGATGTTATTTAGTCTTAATTTCAGTTGTGACTATTTGCTATGATTATAATGTGGTTGTCATTATAGAATGTTTCAGTTATTTGATAACTTTATTTTTGTTGACTATGTATCCCCTTATAGGCATGTACTTGCAACATTTAATAGAAAAGTATTTTTAGAAAATATATACATGGAAAAGAAGCAAATTACATTTTTTTGTTCATATAACAAAATGATTTTATTAAACTATCTCTAACCTAGACCTAAGGTGGTACCTAGGGTGACTTAGTTCCTAAATACCTAATGGTTAACTAGGTATGGAACTTAGATTTTTTAAATGTTTAAAGTGTTAAACATTAGGGTTTTATTATGTTTATTGACATATTATGATGTCAACCTTAATTCGAAAAGCTATAATTTGGTTTTATCTTGGTCATTCTAACCGTGCAACTTAGTGGCTAGGATTTAACTGCGAGTAGGAAGGAAATAATAGGGAGATTGTGAGTTTGGTGGTCGAGTTATGAGATGTGGGAAGCATGCCAAAAAAATTTGGTCTAATGGTGAATCATTTTTGGAGTGGTAGAGAATGGATCACCATGAAATTAGGGGTTTTCAAAATGCATGAGTGGATTGTGAAAACAATAAAGAAGAATGGAGTTTTGTTTTTTGGCATAACGATCAGGGTCGACAAAGGAGAAGAAGAGGAAAGAAAGGGACTTTGATTCACAAACCAAGGAATAAATACTACTTTGAGGGCACTATGAGGTAGTGTTTATTCTTTGGATTTACTCTAAAGTTGTGTATTCAGGTTATGTAGTAAATGTATGAAATGTGAATAGGATTTATTTTTTAAATGTTTTTTTTAGATTTTAGAATCCTAGGGTGGATCATAGATTCAACACTGTGTGAGGAAGAATCCCCCCACATAAAAGAATAAATGATTTGATTGAAAACCAACTTAAGTATAGAATGTTAGAGATATTATTGAAATGAAACCCTTGAGTTTTTAATTGTATGGTTGAGTGTAATTTGTTTGGTTTATTTACTTGGTTGTGTGTTATTTTGTGTGTTAATGAAACAACTTGAAACATTATTTTGGATATAGGGTTCGAGTAAGTTTATGATGATCATTTTCTTGATTGAGTTTTACTTAGCATGTTTATATATATTAAAATGACTGTGGTTTGGGATATTGTTTTGGATTTATGGAATTCATTTAGATTTGGGATATGTAAATGAGGTTTTCGTTGGAAATTACTTAGCTGTGTATTCATTGTGTTTCTATTTTGAAGGGCCAAATGTTATTATTTTGTAACCACCTATGTATGAATATTATTATGGGACGACTAGCAGATCTAGCTTAGATTGATGTGTCGACTGAGTATAGATGAATGTATGTCAACTACGTATAAATGATTATATTTGGACCATGTATAAATGTATGTGAGTTGATATTGTATAAAATAATATGGACGACTGAATGTTATTAATCAACTTAACTGTGTATATAAATTTATAGTTAATTATGATTATTATTATGAGTCGACTGTATATATATGTCAAATGTGTAAAAAAAAAGGATTAGGATGATGGTGTGTAGACTTAACTGTTTAACATACTGCAAGATCAAATCTATTTTGTACAGGATATATACTAAGCAATATTTTTATAAGCTTGTGGGTTAGATATACATATTAAGCTTGAGATTATATAAACCATAGTTGTATGAAATGACTGGGTTATTATGAATGATGAGTTATTTGAATATAATTGTTATTAATACTTCACTTTGAGTAAAATAAACATTTATTCTACAGATTGGCTGAGTAGTAAAAAAATTACTATAGTTTATTTTGTCCTGAACATACATAGACAAGTATGAGATTAGGGATTTAATATCAACTGGATTATTTCTTTAAGATAACCAATTGTGTGTATTATGGTTAAATAAATGTTTGATTTATACTTGTCAGACTATGTTAGATATATGGTTGAGACTTAGTTTTAACATTTGTAAAATGTTTTGAAGTTGAAAAACTCTTGTTTTATACAAGTATGTCCACTTATATTTTTGTGTCTATACATTTAAAACCCTTAGCCATTGATTTCTTGATGGCTATGATATATACATATACATGATATTGTGTGTGTGTGATGTAATATATATGTAGATAAATTGGTATGTAATATATGTTTATTTATAGTGAATAGATTTATTTATATGCAAACTGGGTTTTATATCATTAATTTTTAATATGTTACTTCTATTATAAATTATGAGAAAAATGTTTAATTGTTGATTAGAATAAATAAATGTGATATTTATTATTTGTTGATTAGCTTAAGATTTATTATGAAATTCTTGAATTTTATTATTTTAATTGTAATACTTATAAACAAAGGATGTTTGTATGGCATTGGTAAATTCTTAAATATTATAAATATTGTTAGAAAACAATATATTTGTAATATAGCCTTAAGGGAAATGGACTTTGAACTGTATTGAAACTTAGGAAATATTCATGTTGAAATTAAACTGTTATTATTTAACACGTAACTATTTCAAGTTATTTATTATATTATATTATTGTGGTCATTAATACTAAATATATATGAAAAATTCATAAAAATCTTGTATATAGATTATTTAGTATATCTAGTATTAACGACACTAAGGATTATTATCGTGAGAAGGTTCTCATGCATTTTGATAGTCGTTAATACTTAGATTAAATGAGATATGATTGAGTATGTGTGTGTCATCATGATTGATCTATTAGATTATTAAACTATATGAAAAGTTTATCCGAAGTAATGTTTATGTAAATGTTATCATTTCACCTATTTGATTATATACATGTATGCACGATATCGTATTAGAACATAATTCATTACAATATATTGCATGTAGTTAGAATCTTACAACACATGGGTTCTAATTGACTTCTCAATAACTATATTGTTATCATCTACTCATCAATGAAGGGAGGATAATTCTCTAGTTAGGCATTGTGCAGGGGTTCTATGGGCCATGATTGGTGTGGAAAAACACTCTGATGATGCTCTCCCTCTCCTTCAACAGTTAGCTGATAGAGACTTTTACTTATGATTTTAGTTTATATACATATAACGAGTTTATGAATACTCATTAATTCCATGAAACATTATATTTATTTATATTCACTCTGATGTAAAACATTATATTATTGTACTTAATAAACAACCTATTGGCTACTCTTATTATATAATAATATTGTATAACTTTTAGCAATGGTTGTATTTTTTTTTAGCAGATATACTTTATGTGATGGATTGAATTTATAATTGTACTGAAATTGTTAATCTAATAATTATCTAAATGAATCGTAATTGGTTTATTATGCAAGATGCATTTAGTTAAATATCAATTAACGAATCTTATTTAAGAATAATCTGATTTGATTATTAAAGTTAAAAAAAAACTATTTTTTGAGTTAAACCCAGTGGGGTTCTAACAGTTTGAACTATTATCTACCACAATAATTGGCTTATATGATTAGTGAGATCTAGATTCATCGCCCTTGATGGACATGACACTATTTTCTACTATTTCAAGTTGATATGGTTATTCCATTTGACTCAAGTGAGATAGGCTAGATTATGATACACTACTATGGTGTGATTGAGATTTTAAGCTCTCGATTGGACTTGGAATAACTCACTCTTATGTTAGATTTGGGAAATGATCACTCTCCAATTCCCCTATTCACATATCCAATTTTTAGTTACGAACCTCTCTCCTATGCTTTAGATATGAAGTATCACTATCAAATCAAACTATCAAGTAGAAACATTTGTATCGACATAGAAGTTTACTCCTTCCCTGTTCTCTTTTCTTTCAAAAAAAATTAATTATCAATTTTTAGATTATATGCACTAATTACACATATCACATGTTCTTGGTTACAAGTCATACACATACATAAAATTCAAATAGGAATAAATAAAATCAAGGTGTGTTGTACACACTATAGTACATATTTATTTCTTTTAAACTAGTAAATTGATCCTTATACATTATTAGATTAAAGTGGGGTGGGGAAGCGTAGTGGGTAAGGGGGGGAAATGTAGATGCTTAAACATGGATTTATAAGTTAAACTTGTCTTGTGCACTTTGCAAATATGAATCAAGGCTTTATTCTTCAACTTTTGACCTTTATTGCAACTAATAGGTTCACATTCACCATCTCATTCAACTTAAATGCTTATCTTGTAGTCTAACCCTCTTAGTTTGATTGCCCATATCACTTGTAGCCCATAGAATTCTTAAACTTTTATATATATCTTTTATTTTTATCTATACAGTTTCATCAATGTTTTATGTTTGTAGACAGTTGTGTTTAGACTTGGACAATATCATCAACACTATTGTCCATTTTATAACGTAAGTGTTTGTGCCTTCTAAACACTCAAATTTAAAAATATTTTGATATGTATAGATTTACCTATTATGTTTCATTAACCCTTGTGTGAGGAACTTTTCAAAAGATGTGTATAAATACAAGTTAAATACAACACATTATTCATCTAGTAAATACCTAGCAAGCATCTCTCAAGCTTGCACTACACCACTAAATATTAATTGTACAACTGAGTTAATCTATACTATTCCTTCTTATTTTCATATCAATCAAATGAGTAATCATATTATAGGTCTGAAGCATTAAAAAAAAATCCATGATTCATATTTTTGAAGTTACAAGCTAGATCACCACATGCACTTGCATATATAATTTTATACCATTGCTCATACATAAGCCAACACATAAGAGAGAACTACATATGTCTGAGACCTTCTTTGGAGTATTGGTTATGTAGGCAACAATCATTGATAGAGAGGTCATTAAGGTTAGCTCAACTTCATGAGCCCACTAACCTATTTTTTGTATGGAGACAAGACCTAAGAGGAGGATCTAGTATTTGAGGTATATTTTGATATCAAGATCCTATGCACACGATCTAAACACATGTTATGAAAGGAAACAAAAAACCTTAAAAGACATAAGTGGAATTTTTAGTCAATAGTTAATACTTATTACATGATAGATGCATTTAATCATGCTCAGTATCATCGAACAAGTGTTTATAGGAAGACGCAAGTTTTTGTGCTGACAAAAAGCTAATTTTAGAGTCGGACAATTAGATCATATTCTTCATATAATCAATTTTTACAATTGTATTACTTGTATCTAATTGTGCATCATTGTATAAGTTAAGTATAATTTTCTCCTTCATATTACTATTATCAGAATATTGAATGTTGTACTTTCGATGTTTGGTATATGCTTAGATTTATTATTTCTTACAAGAATATTAGTAGAATTTAAATCCGTTAATTGGATTGATTTTAAAGTAACTTACTCCTTACTTGATTAGGCTACTCCATCTCAATCATTATTTCCAAAAAGGGTTGAAAACCCAGATTTTTTTTTGAGTGAATATGAAATGTACCCCTAGATAATTGTGAAGCCACAATCATGAACCCATACCTTGTTTAACACGTGAGACATACATTTATATCAACAATCTCATTAGTAGCATATATACAATAACGGTAAAATAAAACCTTTATATATATAAGTGGATAATTGTGAACATAAAGTGTATACTCTAGCATAGTCATAGTATGTTGTTAAATTTATTTTGACTAATGATCTAAACAAGTATAAAACTATGAATATTCAGATTTTATAAAGTTTAAATAATTTATATTGATATGAATATAAAACTAAATGTTCAATTCTACTTAACTAGGAATGATCAATAATATTAGGGTACTTAGCTTGTTATTGTTATGTTAGAGTATGAGACTATGTACAAGTGTAAAAAATGACTAAAACTAGATCTAGAGTCACTCAGATCTAGAAAATAATTTTTTGAACTTGATTGAATGTATCCAATAGCACCTAGACACATGTGGTAACTGAAGGCATCTAATCTATATTAGAAATGTCTATATGAGATGTGTTAGATTGTTCTATCAAATATTGCTATGTCTGTTTGTAAATTGTTGTTCTATGTAATATAAGAGATCCATCGATGTGCACAAGTCTATAATTATATCTCCTTCACCTTGAAACCCTAGATCTACTTTTGACACTAAGTTTTCTTGTAAAATGGGGTTGGATAAGGTGGGTTGAAAATGTATTCAAAAGCTAACATGACCTATAACAATCCTCTTTCTCTCAATATACTAGGATACGAATAAGGTCATATAATAAAAGCTATGTATACATGCAAGAAAGGGTGAGGAAATTAAATATCCATATACCTAGTAGAGGGTAATCCATACTCAAATTTCAAGAGAAAAGGGTTCCAAATCTTAACCCTATGACACAAGGTATAGCTCTCATTAGGACTTAATATTGTAAATACTAAAATTTGATCTTTCATACTTGATAATAATAAGTTTGACACATATTTACCATGCATTACTTGAGCACTCAAATGAGGTCCTAATTTGTCATTCTTTCACACTTAAATCCTATTATACGATTCAACCATTTTGTTATTCTGATATACAACTATAAGAACTTCATCGTCTATTTCAAACCTTCTAAATATTTTATATATGCATCTCTAGACTCTCAAATTAATTCGCCTGCACATAGGCTAATTCCATGAGACTTGTTTAGTACCGCCCATTAATACCAACCAATCTAGTCAAAATCGACACTCTCCTAGCAACAACTATTTTTCAAATTTAAATATCAACTCAGGGTTAGCTTATTTGTATAGTGTATTGGTGGTGTAAGAAATTTTTCAATTAGATCCCTATATGAACACATTCATCTCGTTTACAAGGTAGTTGACACCTATATAAATCACATATATACACTATTTCACATTGATAAAGTTTGTCTTATTCTTGCCAAATCATAAACCTATTAATAAGAACAATCATAGGTCAAGTTTTAAGCACACAAGATCCAAGTTAAATTAATAATTGTTAATTATCAAAGCCAAATCATTGGTTGGATACATATAGTGAAGAAGCATAAATGCATAACCACACTAGGTGGAAGAACTGTGCGTGGCTTGATTTGTATCTTCAAAGTATTGAATATATAGGCATTTATCAATCATCAAACATGGATGATTGGGGTTAGCTTAATCCATAATAATTTTTTCATTCGTGTAGGTTTCTATTCCTCAGAAACACATCTAGAGTTTCAAGGCAAAGCAAATTGATTTTTGGAGTTGTATGCATCATCAAGGTTTAAGATCACAAATACAAAGAAAATACAAAAAGGCACAAGTGATTGTATGGTTAATATTTTATATTTCCACATAGGTTAATACTAACCAATAGTGATCTAGTCTGATGAAACTAATCTTGTGCATATAGAGAATCAATTTCAAAACTAAATGAATCGCATGTCTGCTTTATCTTGATTTTACTTCTAGAATAAAATCATAGTCAGACAATCATCCATAAAATTTAAGTCCTCATCCATTCATTGTATTTTTATATTTAACATATGCCACTTATCAAATCTAGTTAATTAATATAAATCTTGTACATTTAGGTGTATTCTTGAATGACATATCTGAAGATCTTAATTACATTAAAAAGATATATCTTATTTAAATTAAGTTTATCATCTTAATCTAAATTATGGTAAAACGAAAATAGATAAGTGATTATAACAATGATGGTAAAGGGGTGTATCAAAGATATGATAAGATCACCACATGAAAGGAACTGACAAACAAGGGTAACATATATGCAAGAGAGCTACAAGTACTAAACTAATAAGAAGATATGTGGTGCAATAATTAATTAATGGGTGCTGTGTAAAACATTGTTGTGTTGTGAAACCTATTGCTAAATTATAATGTATTTCAAATACTGTACATTTAAAATGTACTATACACTCTATATGTATTCTCATCGGGGTTTGGAGGCGATAGCCCCCAAAAACTTTTTTGAACCTTTTTAATGGGAAACTATTTTGGGTTGACTTTGCCCATGGTTTTGGTACCCATTATTTTGCAATAACATTTTGTTGATGTATTAAGTATAGATGGATATTTCATAGGTAATACATCATGAGAAAAAGAGATTGAAAAAGAAGAATAGGGTGTGTAAATTCAAGTTCAAATTAAAAAAGGTTTGTTGAGCATAGCTCCAAACAATATTTGTGCATTGTAATTGTGAGAAGACAGATCTAAGAGTGGATTTTACTCTTGTAGCTTGTAATAAAATATGAGCAACTATTTCTTGGTGAATGTAGTACACAGTGGATGAACCACATTAAATTTGGTCTTCTTGTTTTGCATTTTATTTCTATTCTTTATGCATCTTTGTTTATATCTATTACTATTTTGATTATGTGAAATTATTCTACATCAATTTTTAATTTATTCCTAACAAACATACGGTGATAAAAGGTGATAGATGGCAAGCCAGAGTAACTCTATAGCTATAAAAACTTATTCAATATAAGGAGGAACATAAATAGGGATAAACAACACATCTATAATATCAATGAACAAATAAATATCTAATCTAGTAAGTAAATAATGGAAAGAGAGTAAGGATAGAGATACTTACCTTTGGGGTGACTCGTTAGCACATCCATCTCCCCTTTTGGCTCAAGTGGCACTTTACATGAGATGTATGTTGAAGGCCTCAAATCATAAGAAGAAGACCTAGATATCCTTAGTTTGTGACTTTAAACACTGAGACACCTCTTTTATATAAATCCTCTTATTGAGCTTCAAAGACCATACATAAGACAAAACCTCCAAGATAAGACTCTAACATTTAACTATTCCTTTTACTAATTAAAATCATAAATATCAGCACAAGTAGACCAAATGAGTGTGTTGTATTGTTTGGAAATAAAACATAACCCTATATATGATTCCAATACATAGAATTGATCCTAAACTCTAAGTTGACAATATCAACCAGAGCGATACAATTGAAAATACGTTGGCTAACACAATATTGTATCAGCAAGGTTGATATAGTATAAATGATAGAATATAGACTTAACTTATCGACCAGGCCAATATAGTAAAGGGAGAGACAAAGATGAAACAAATTCTATCATCATAGCTGATACAATAGGAATATAGGATGGCTATCAAGACTGAATGGAAACTAGACAAAGAGGTAAGATAAAAAGATACTCAAATGAGATCAGCCTGATAATAATGAAGGTATGACATAATGGTGAGCAAAAATATCTCACAAAATACCGTGATCTAATCTCATCCCACTTATGGTGCATCATCTAAGGCATGCACTTAGAGAGATTGACACATTACCAAGCCCCTGTAAGAGAAATTGTCAGTAAAGTGAAAAGGTTAAAATTATCAGGTGTATACAAAGATGACCCTAACCACCCCCACTATGTTATTGAGTGTTACCTACACTCTAATACTCTAAAAAGAGTTCAATTTTTATGCAGTTAACCCACTTAGGTGTATGTGTGAAATAGTGATCCACTAGTATGGATGGAACATATAACTTGTATTTTGACACTTGACAATATAAAAACTTGATTGGATTTAGGTGATTCAGATTTGTTTAGTGTAGCTTAAGAGTTCGAAGAACACACAAATGTTGTTTAGTTCTTTGTAAGTGAATCAAATAAAAATTCGTGTATATTAATATAATGAAAATAAACACTCTTGCCTAAGAACTAGGGGGATCATAACATAATGGACAAAACCATAAAATAGAGATAAAAACATAGAAGAATTTTACCTCTCTTGTCAAAATTGATGTCCAGTTGTTGTCATAATAGATGTTATTGCTCAGTCTATAGAATTAGAGACTTTGATCAATGTTTCTCCATGTTGGTAACATTTCTCCAATGGCCACTTATGGCTCTACTAGGCTTGGATTGGCTTGGTGTGAAATTTGGTATCAATTTGACATTATAACATTACTTTGATGGCTTCTTGAAGACATTCCTGTAGAATATCTTTACAAAAGTTTGTTTGGGTAGAGTGAGGGCACTTGTATTTATAAGTCTCAAATCTAACTCTAACCATAGGGAGATTATGTTTTATTTTAACTTTGATTGAGTCTAAAATAACCTAGGTTGAGTCAGGTTCCACTCATGAAATCTTAACAACCTATTTTTAGATATTTATGAGCCATGACAACTCACTTTAGATATTTGTAAGGTTGTGACTCACCTTTTTGGAATATTAAGAATTAATAAATCACTTTATTAGCTCCTTTGACCTTGACTTCATATTTGGCTAATATTTTATTTTGATAAATGAAATTCACTAATTCAATTTAAAATTTTTACTTAGGTAAGTTAATTGAGATTTGACTTTTAATTAACCTTTCTTAGTGTCTTTTGGCTTTTGGCAATTATTTTAAATGTTTTGAATTAATAACTTGATAGACAAAGAATGTCAAATTACTAAGTCATATTTTGACTAGGGTTAAAACCAAACTAGGTTATTGGTGCGTATAGGGTAATACCCTAAATAAGCAAGCTTCACTACTTTTATGAACAATTACATCCCTTATGTGGATGAATTTGGGCAATTCATGTAATTTCTAGGTTTAAATTACATCGTTTGCTAAAAATTGATCTGAATTCTAGTTTAAGCATGAAAATGGCCAAAATTGAGTGGCTATAGTAGGTACTCCTAGTTAGTGAATAGTTTTGTATAATCTTTTCTTCTTTCTTTGCTCTGTAAATAGTCTCACTTTTCCTATTTTAGCTTGTTTTTTTTTCCCATTTTTATTTTGGTGTGTGTGTGTGCAATTTTTTAATAAATGCAATAGTATGTCTATTGCTCATTTTTCTCCATGTTTTGATCCTTTTACCTACACATATTTGTAATTATGATCTCTATCTAGGAAATATCATGAGAAATCACATGATTTTCAAGAATATAAGAATGCTCATTGCTTCAGGGTCAATGAAAAGATCACTTTTAAAAAAAAAATATTAGAGTTCTTCAACTAAGTGGATCTACAATAGTAGATTCAAAGAATAACTATTTTAGTATTAAAAATGGTGATATGAATGTTTATTCCTCAAATGACAGAATGGATAGATTTTTCATGGATCTTTTTAAATGAACAGGTGGTAAACGTATAAATTTTCAAAATAGGGGATGTACCCTAACAGCACATGTTCATTTCTCATACAATTGAGATAGGCAAACTTGTTGTCAGTTGCCCTAATCAGGGTGTGCAAATGTGAGATATAAAAGCTTTCAAGGATATTTCTTAATGATAGAGATGGTAAAATTCTTTACAAAATGGGACATTGACTTTGTAGCTCAATAGACAAAGCTTAAATCACTCGTTGAGATCTATACTATCTTTCAACCATCCAAATGGTGAGCCATTGAGAGGTTTTTAGAGTAGTATTTTAGAAAGAAAGACATTTCAAAGAGAATATATTAGTTAACCCTAATTCAAGGATTTTAAGTCATAAAGTTGAGTGTATTGATAATCTCTTGACTATACCTCTTTCAACAAAATAAGGTTCATCATTCTTGAGTATATGAAGGAGAGGTTTATTTTTTTTACATTTTAGTTTATGTAAAAATACATAACAAAAAATGCCTTCGCATACACTATCCTTTAGGATATGTGATAACATCTATTAGGTTGAGTCCTTGACACCCTTACATATACTAACCATTGACATGTGATAGCATTATGATGGTTTTAAGATCCATCATTTTATCAAAAGATCAGTTATTTTTTAGTTGATCAAGTTGTAATCAAATTTAAGACTCTATTTCCCAATGAATAAAATACTTGGATGTGAAATTAGAGTCTAAATTCTTTCTACTCTTTACAATTCAAAATATTAGTTAGAACCAGTTATTGTCACGGTTTTTAAAAATTTAAAAACTAATAAAAATTGAATTATTTTTCGACCAATGTTTTGGTTTGAGCCTAAATTTTTGAAATTAAAAAAATGAAAATCAATTATTTAATTATTATTGATTAATTAATTAAATTAAAAGTAAAAATTGTGAACAAAACATTTTATTACTCAGACCGTGCATATGCCCTTTGAAGTTCCCATGCCATGTAAAAAACTATTAGCTTTTCTTGTGACTATGCAAAAGTTCATGAAACTTTTTCAAGATGTGCAAATAATTTTTATTTTTCCCCAAATTGTGCTAAATTGTCGGAACACTTTTTCAAATCGTACAATTTGTATTTTCACTTTTACATGCGATGCAATTGTAAAATCAAAATTAAATTTGTGTTTTAAAAAACTCAAATCATATAATTTATTCTTTTAATTCTCCCCACTCAGTGCAAATGCCATTGACACTTCATTGAAAAGTGTGCAAATATATAAAAAGTCCGTAGAAGTGTACAGCCATGTGGCATAATGAGAAGTGTGCAAATACATATATTTTTATCTATCTAAGAACGCTGTAGAAGTGTACGGCCATGTGGCATTATGAGAAGTGTGCAAATATATAAAAAGGCAGGAAAATAAATGAGATTGTTTTTATTTTTAACTCACAGATGGTCATATGACCCCACCCCACAACCAAAAAAAAAAACTAAAAAAAAAGGGTTTTGATAAATCAAGGTAATTTTTTTTCTTAACTGCCCAAGCAAACTATATGACTTAACCCAGAAGGGTAGAAAAGTTAATGAGATCATAAAAAATCAATTTGGTTTTTGCTTTAGATGGAGTCGTACAGCCTATAGAGATGAGTGAAGCGAAAAATTAAAACATAAATTGTTTACTAGTTTTTTTAAATTTGTTTTTATTTGCCAAAGGGAGGTCGTACGACCTTAGGAGAGAAGAAGAAGTTTTAAAAAATAATAAAAAATAAAAAATAGAATTTTCTTTGGTTTGTTTTCATTCATCAAAAGAGGCCGTATGACCATATCATACCATAAAAAGGGTAACATGAGAAAATTTGGAGCTACTTGCTTACGTACCCTATGCTTAGCTTATAGAGATCTAAGTAATTGAATATATGATGATTAGAATCAAGAATAGATTTCAGGTGCTCTTTTGAGCAAATAATTGACAGATATGGAAATAATTCACAAAACCATGAGTCTAGAGGAGATTAGAAGTGCTACACATTACTTTCACTCTGAGAATAATAAAAGAAATGTGAGTATATGTAGGAGAGCTTTTAAGTTTGAAAGAGGTTGACTCATAGGGGAACTTGATAAAGAGTGGTAGATTTAAGAAAAATGAATTTGATAACTTCAGTAATTGTTTAGTGCATGGTGTCAATTCAAATTCTTTTCTAGATCTTCAAGAACAGGTAAATAAACGATGGTTAAATTAATTAAGTATTTTTTGGTACAGATTTTTTTAGTAGATTTTGTCAATCAATTGGCATGTCACTTATAAAGTATGCCAAAGGTTTGTAATTGAAATTGGTTGGTGTAAATTATGTTTTCAAAATTTTTCAAATATCCTCCTAGCTTGATGGCAAGTAATTTGGGAATGGGTTTTCAAATGTCACTTTGTTAAACAATCCACATGATAACTATTGAGTCAATGCCAAATGTAGAATTTCTTCAAGACATTTTGTCAAACAATTTATGTGTCACCTGTAAGTCCAAAGCAATTGTAATCGATAGGTGTAAAGTTCACACAACATTACTAAGTGGTAGCAACAAAGTAGCTCGTAGGGCTTTGAATTGAATCAATTTTATTAAGTCATTTTATCAAATAGTTCATGCCTCTTTGTAGAATTATCAAATGTAAGAGCCAATAATCCAAGACAAGTAAACATGGCATTTTAAAAAATGGTTTGTATGTCTTTATCTAAGCGACAAGCCGTCTAATGGAATGTGAGAGAAACAATTGGTATGTCGAACAAATCTACAATTGTTTGGTTGCCAAAGAAAATCATGCAACATAGATGGTTTATCAAAAAAAAAAACTTTGAATTCATGCTAGGTTTGGTGTGGATATTGGTATAAAGCTCATAAGTATAAAGTGTAAACTTGCAAATGTAATTCATGTAAATGCACTGTATAACCTTTGTAAGTCTCAAATTGTGTAATTTTGATTTGCATTTTTCAAGTGGTGTAAAAGCACAAAAACATTTTTGCACCATTCAAGTGGTGCAATTTTTAAATTTCACTTTTGCACACAGTGCAATTGCACCAACACACTTTTACATCATTTATGTGGTGAATTTTTTTAAACTCGCTTCTACACCATATAAAATACAAAAAAAGTGGTTACGCACTGTAACCACCTTCTCGCATAATAAATATGAATGTTAAGCTCATTAGAAAGGGAGGGCTTTTTCAAAAATAGAACTCTGAGACATATTTTTGGAAGATTAAATTGTATTACAACTCAACAAAGATCAATACAAAGAAGGAGATTTGTAAATTGTGTGTTTAAATTCTCTTCATGTATTATGACTATGTGTATGATTCATTAGTATTTAAATATTTGCTTTCAAAACATTGTCATAACTATTATCAATTAGTCTTAATGTAGAAATTGCACAATATAATTTCTTTTTTAATCTATGTCTATTATTTCTACAAATTTGAAATCTTGGTAGGGTTTAAGCAATATTTTAATTGTCTTTTACGGGTAAATATGCGATGGTTGTCTTTGGTTTGCTATCATCATTAGAGAATCATCTCAATGTATATTTCACACTCCTAAGGGTGTAATTATGTCTTTACCACCCATTGAATAAGAATAGATTTCCATGAGCACAATATCTCTCCTTCTTGGATATTCTAGTTAATAGCTGTGTTTAGTCACCTAGATTTGTCCTTCATTTTTCCTAGGATTTTCATGGTAGCTTTTATGTTTAACCAACTATAATAATTCAATTCTCCTTTTAATCCTTTCTTTCCCATCATTCCCTTCATTCACCTCATTTCCTTTCTATATCTTTTATGTGCTTTTTGATTAAAGTACAAAACCCTCAATAGAAAATATTTTTGCTATAAATAGCTGTGAATAGATTTTTCCCTACTTTTTCTTTTTTGGCTTTCAATAAAAATAGCTCCGACGACTAATAGGAAAGGGAGTTTATCCCTGCATTGTTGACTAATGTAAGGACTCAGTTTCCACACTATTGATTCAAAGTCACCAATTTGTCCCCTTGACAAATTTTTGAGCTCACAAGGCTCATATATATATGTCACTTATTAGTTAAGCATCCCAACAATTTCTAAAATTTTCTTTCTTCATCTTTTCTTTAGAAATTGTTGCATCATGTACATGTATATATATACATAAACTAGCTTCAAATATTTTGAGGTATATTTAGTGTTGTAATTATTTGCAGAGAGTCTTTGTTTGTTCAATGAGAGTCTTTATTTGTCAAATGAAGCATAAGCTCAATCTATTAAATATAAATACATATACTTTTTCAACACTGATATTTTTAGATTTTTTTAAATAGAATGAGCTCTTATAACATTTATGGTTAGTGTATTTTGGATTATCCTATATACCTCAATTTATAACTTTAATTTCCATCTTCAATATCATGTAAACTCCCATAGGGACTTGGCGCTTATCTCCCTTGTTCCCTTATGAATTAAAAATATTCAAAAAATATTATCAACATAATATTTAGGAAAAGATATATGTAATGGCAATAACTCAGTTGTGGTTGATATCACTGGTCTTTAGACTTTGAAATGACAAATTTTTGGTGTTATTCTAGCTCAATCATTTATTTATTTCATTCAAACACAAAATTATTTATGTTGGATGTGACTTACTTTTATTTAATATGACAATTTTTGACAACGTGCATAACAATTTTTAAAAGAAGTCTCCCAAACTCATATTTTTCTCACATTTCAGGCACCCATTTCACTTGAAACATGGATTATGACAAATAATGGAAGTAGCATAATTGCATAGATATTGTAGCTTGAAGCTCTTTATACGAAGTTCCTTTTTTAGTATTTGTGGCATAAGTAATATTGTAATCAGCTTGATTGAATACTTTGTATATTAGATAATGTGTGAAGTAAATATTTCGTTGTTTTTAAAGTTTATGGGTTGGAAGGGGATTTCACATTATAATTTATAAAATTAAAATTTTGAAAGTTATAAATTTCCTAGCTATTTACTAGTTGTTGTATAGAGACAAGACTATTTTCCTAGGAAAAATCATTGTATTCTATTAAAAAATCAAGGAAAAAATGCATTGTCCAATCAAATGTCTTAATTAAAACTCATCTAAAGTTTGGAGATATATTTCATGGTACAAGTTCGGTGGAAATTTAATGCAAAGTGGGCATACAACATTTTTAATATAAAGTGAAGATTTAGAAATATTTACATTTTGTACAGTGATGATAACTTTTTATAGGAATGTTGCCTAAAAAAATAAAAAAATGATTATGTAGACGGTCGATCAAATTAAATAGTCAAACAAATAGCTACCTTGTCATTTATTGCTTTGTTTAATCTTTTATTACATCTCAGGCATTACACGGTTTGAAGGTTCATGGTTCTTTGAAACTCTATGTCATTTCATGAGAATCCTATATTGATGCAATGAATAACAACTGGACTAATGAGTGTGTGCTCTCTAAGGAACTTGAATTTATTACATGGTTAAACTTAGACATGTTTATCTATTTTTTTATAAAAATATCTCATTATCTAGTAATTGTCTTAGTGAAAACATGTCTAAAGCATGAGTCATATATGTGTGTTTACTAATTTTCTTGCTCAACAATTTCCACAAGCAATACAATTTTGAACCCCATCATCTCCATCTTGGTGACATAAAATCGGGCGAAGGGTAAAAACCCACATCATCTCCGACCTGTTCAAAGTGTTAGGCTAAACAAATTATTTACACTAAAAAAAAACATAAAAAATTTCTTAGATTTAAGCATCTCCTTTAATCTATAGCAAA
Source organism: Torreya grandis (assembly GCA_037957365.1). NCBI lineage: Eukaryota > Viridiplantae > Streptophyta > Pinopsida > Cupressales > Taxaceae > Torreya > Torreya grandis. The sequence continues at coordinate 6,455,456 of JARHVA010000052.1, read as the reverse complement.
AGAAAATGCCTACAGAAACAAATCTACTTCAATAAAAATTAAATAAAACATGCATAACAATTCATAATCATGTTGGGTGGCAAGCAAAATTTTAGAATAAATGATTGTAAAACCAACAATTTAGAGTATGGATTGTGCTTGTGAGGTGTTTTAGACTGCTCTTATGTAATAATAATATTAATTATAATAATGATGCTAGTTTAGATGTAACAGTGTGTGTCATTGCTTGAAATGTTATAGGGATTGGATTGTTATGCTTTGCTTTATTTCTTTCATATCTTGTCAAAAAAAATATATGATAAAAGTACAACATGACATTCAAAACCTGCAAAGAGGGGCAAGACATGAATTGCATTATTTAGTCAAACATTCATTCATCTATAAAAATTTAACAAAGCTAATCCTTTTTCATGTGAAGTAACAATCCAAACAATAATATATCTCCCTTGAGATATGTTTTAAAATCAGTGCGAAACCTAGTTTCTAAATATGATTCAACAAAATAAGAGAAACTTTTACAACAATTTACATCATGGGTTGCTCTCTGTGCACTATAATGAAAATAATATGTGTATTGTATTTAATGTTCTCTCTTCTTCTTATGATAGATTAAATTTACATCCTTACACCCATCACCATCTTCATTGCAACATATCATGTCCTATTTGGAACATAGTATTGAAACTCATATTTCTTCATCACTCTGCACTAGAAAATTAGGGAAAGAAGACAATTGGGGTTTGGTTTTTCACTTGAGCAACACTTAGAAACTATGTAGGGAAGTTTTACTAAAGTATGCACTTCATGAACATCATCGGCCATAATATCTTATTATGGAAATGTTAGTTATATTAATTTAATCTTCAATATTTCAATCACCTCTTTTAATTGAATGCATTCAAAGTGGAGAAAGGCAAGATAAAAAAATATTAAACTAGTGCTAAAAGTAAAATTCAACTTCTAGGCATTAACATAGAATACACATACAATTCTAAATGATCAATCCCACTATATGAATTGTGGTGCCTTGCCTTGATAATCATGCCCTCTATGTCATACTTTCCTCGATATTTTGACCGTCTAATGGAAAAAAACAATTAAAAATGGGTGGTTGTGTTTTAAGCCTATCCCATTACTCCAGCTCATTTGAATATTGGATGCTTAAACCCTAAATATATTTGCTCATTATATTATCCCAACATTGTCATAATTGATGTTACGTGGTGACATTATATGCTAAAGAATCTTTAAAAACTATTATACTGAAAAAAATTGGTTAGTGACACTATATGGTTTGGGCTATTAATTCAAAATGTAAAGGATAAATGTAGTGTCCACAATGTTATTTCTATTTGGCCATCTTAAATTAAATATTCTTAGTGTAAATATATTTTATTCAAACTTCTATGATTAAACAACAATTAAAAAAAATTGGGTACTTCAAAGATTCTCTTGAGCAATTGTACTTACTATTATTTTTTATGAAAATTTCATATGTTTTAGTTGTCATTGATTTAATCTTGTATTGGTAAGAATAATAGATAAAAACAATTTATAAAACACCTGTTATCATGTGATTTTAATACCTGTTGTGAAGAGAAATATGTGGCTTCAGTACTTTTGCATGTTATCTGTTGATATTAAAATTAAAGTATTTTTTATACATTGTTAGTTTAAGACTTTGACTTTGTAAAGTTGTTGTACAAAATACAAAGAAGAAATACTTTATTAATTTTTTGTTGGATTATTTCACATGAGATTGCAAATTTTGTGCATGATTCTTGATTAATTAGCTTTGGATATATATATATATATATATATATATATATATATATATATATATATATATATATATATATATATATATATATACACACACACACACACACACAGAGAGACACATACATATACACACACACACATATACATATACATGATTATAATAGTGGTATGCCTTGCATTGGAGCATTTTAGGGGAATAAAATGGGATCAGGGGCCACTCAATTTGCCTTTCTTTACAATTAGGGATTGGTGTTTTTAACAAGTTTCAAAGAAATATGTGAGCACTATGCGATAAACTTTACTTCTTTTTATCATTGACAAGATAGATATGGTGGTCATTTCATATAGTTTTTAATTATTAACATACATGTGATTGTCTTTTCATATTCAAACTTTATTTTGTATGGCCTTGCAAAAGATTTATAAAAATAAAAAGACAAACCAAAGACATCACATTAAATCCTTTGGAAATTGTGAATGGTGTAGATTCATACAAACGATAAAACATGATCCTTTTCAATGATTGACGATGCCTTGAAGGATGGAAATTTGTTTAGATTTGCATTATTCAATTATACTATTGGTGATTTTTTTTTAACACGTTCCAAGCCTTATTGCATTTTTGTTACTCATCAAGTATGATATGGACTGAAATCATTGACTATTTTATAAAATATTTGAACAACAATGATCTAGAAGTGAAAAAATCATATGCTCGTCAACTACACCCAATCGTGCTATATGACTTGCATCGGATATATCAAAGAAGCACATACATTTGTGGAATGAAGGTTTCTACAAAAGAAATTATAGATTCGTGTGAAACTGGTATTTGGGGTGACATATTTTGTATCCAAAAGTTATGCAAGTGGTTGAATATACCAAATTGTATTTGGTTTCTAACAAATAAATATCTATATTTTAACAAGTTGTGTTCTTTCATAATCAATCTTGTTTCATGATATAAACCTGACTCATGGCCATTTTAAACCATTCATTCCCCAAAAAATATGCATTGACAATTCAATCTTCAGTACAAAGCTATCAAATACTTGTAATAATATTGTTTTAAGTTGGAATGTGTTATCTTTGAATTTAGCAAGCTCAATTTATGGGATAACCCTTATGAAACTTGTCCATTTCATAGCCCATTATCTCTAAGCATGCAAAATGAGGCTAATCTCTACCTCTTTACGTTTGTTTTTCCCAAGAAAGTTGATCTTTTAAGAGAATTTTACTTCCCGTGTAGTTCGGGGAATTTTCTTCGAACTACACTTTGTTTTTTTTCATGTTGTGTCAGAGAATTTTTCTGACCTTGCATATGATTTTTACAATGTCAAAGTTTTTTCCAACTTTGCATATGCAATGTCAGAGAATTTTCCCGACGAAGATTTTTTCCGAATTTGCATATGCAATGTAGGAAAAATTTTATGACTTTGCATATGCAAGGTCAAGATTTTTATTTGATCTTGCACATGGACTTTCAATCACGTGTTTTAGGTATGGTTTTCATTTTTTATTTTCTTTTTTCTTATCTTTGCTTGTTATTGGTTGATCTTATCACCCTAGGGTTTTGATTTTTTTCTTACCCCACTTTCCCCCCTTCATCGTTTTGTTTTTGAGTCCAATATTTTATCTCAGTTTTTATTTTTCCAATCTCTGTGCATCTTGAAGAATTTTATCCAAGTTATAATTCTTCTTTTTTCACCCCGTGTACATCAAAGAATTTTTTAAAAAGTACATTTTCTCTTTATGCACTTCAAAGAAATTTCTCTGATGTACATAAAGTTAACCAACCCTCTTTTTGTGCAAGTTAGAGAAAATTATTTGACATGAACAAAACAGTCAAATTGGATGCAAATCAGATAATTTTCTCTGAAATACATCTAATCTTAATTTGTTCACATGCAAGTCAGAGAATTTTCTCTGACCTGTACTCAGCAAGGTAAAACCAAGTTATGCAAGTCAGAGAGTTTTCTGTGACTTGCACGAAAGGAGTTTTTTCTAAGATTATGCAAGTTAGAGAATTTTCTCCGACTTACATCTCAAAACTTTCCAACTCCCGTGCAGTTTGGGGAAAATTCTCTAAACTAAACGACCTTCACCCTATCTTGTGTAACAATATTGTTTTTTACCGCTCCTACATTTTTCCAAAAAGAATGAAAAATGCTAACTTTGGATACTCTTTCTCAAGATTCACGATTGATGGATAAAGATATTCAAACATGGACTCAACTATGTTAATTCAAGATGGAGCTTTTGATTGAACAAAATATCATTTCAAATAGGAAAATGTACGTAGAGTACAAAGAGGTAATGGTGAATAAAAAATTTCTCCTCAGTCTAATCAAGAGTCTTGAAGAAGCCCAAGACGTATGCACTAACAAAGGACTGGACCTTACAGAGAAGATTGGACAACTTCCTTGTCAGGTAATCAATGATTCTAAGGAAATTATTCCTGCTAAAATAATTGTTAAAGAGTTTAATTCCTTGGTTCACACAGAGGCTGAAACAAGGACATTTCACTAGATTCCATTGACAGATTAGTTAAATTTCAAGTGATAATAGATAAATTGTAGAGAATCATGGATAAAAGTAAAGACTTGCCATTTAATCTAACAGATTCTATCACAAGGATTCTCTTTATTTCCAAAAGCACTTTAGAGCCGAATAAGAAGGAATTTCAATCCACCATGCAGAGATATGTGGAATATCTGGAGAAAAATAAAAAGGAAGAAATTCCTATGTCCAAAGACACTTAATTTATTTTTATATGTTTTTATGTAATTTTGTTCAGTGTAAATTACAAGTAGAAAAGTACAGTCTTAAGTCAAATAGGACTATGTCAATGAATAAGTCAATGTATTTATGTTTTCTCTATTTTTGTCCATAGCTCCTCTCTATAAATAAGAGGATGCTCTTTGTAAAAAGGATCACTAATTGCTATATAAAGGAAGTGCTACCAAAATTGAGAAGCAATATTGAAACTTTGAATTCAAATTGTGAATATTTTATCAATCAGTATATGACAAAACAAGTGACCTTTCAATCTTTGAGTTGAAATAAATTTGTGATGTATTAGAGATGTTCTTATGTCTTTTCCATTACATTTTCTTGTGTAATTGTTTGAAATATTGTGTGAATTTCTATAAATCAAAAGGTGCCAGGAAGCTGATTTTGAACTCTTTGAGCTACTTTTTAGTTATTGGGTTTGTGTTCATCATTGGAAGTGAATTATTGAGGAGACTTTGGGCTATTAGTTATTCTTCTTTGGTAATTTTAATTCTTTTTGGAAATAAATTGAAGACTTTGAGCTGCATCTTATTCTATCTTTTAAGTTTACTCTGTTAGTATTATTCTTGTTAATCTTTTGGCTAATAAATCTGGATATTAGTTATATTTGGTTCATCAAGTAATTTTAGATTTTTGAAATATATCACAAAGAACAAAAGAAAGTTTATGATTAAACATCAATTTTGAAAAAAGAGAATTGGATGATATGATAACACCCACTATGATAAAATTAGTGTAAATAATAACTTGTTTTGGTTAACAATAGGAAGGGAGTCTCCCCTTGTCTTGAGGAGAGATTTTATCTCATCACACTGTGGCTGAAATAACCATTTTGCTACCATTATGTTGGTAACAAAATATTCACCTAACAGAATGTTATTGTTGAATGAAATAGAAACACATGGCGTATATAGAATTCATACATTTAACTTAGAGTCTGGAGAAAGTTTATTCAATGCCATTAGTTTGTTAACTGGAGATAAATTCAATGGTCATGCTCTTCACTAATATATGGCCCAGTGTTTTTATAATGTGATTGTGGAAGCTAAAATAGAAGCCCAAAACCATTTATGATTAGAAAATATATATTGAAACTATTAGAATGTCGTATGAATAAAGTGGCATTGAAGGTAAAAAGTATTGTTTTTCATGGCTTTTGAACATTCTAAAAAGCAAAATTCAATTATGGTAAAAAAACTCAAAACATTTCTAAAAAATATACGAAGGCTCATCTACAAAATCTGGCAAAAGCAAATTTTTAGGCAAGTATCTATTATAGATTAATTACTTTAATAATACAATATATTTAGATAATTTTTACAACATCAACAATCTCATAACATGACAAACAAAAAATTTGATTTACAGGTCAAAGGTGTTTTAAAACCAAAAAATATTCATTTATCACTTTCTAACCATTTTGTAATGATGGTGGGCAGTTGGTCTTCACTAACATGACTTCAACAGAAGATTTTACATATTGCACAAGTTGTCAATAAGATCGAATGTACATATACCAACATTATTTGCAATGCATTCTACAAATAGAAAATGGGCAAATTAAATGCATTTTGAATCAAACACAGTTGAAGGAAAACTCCTTGAATTAGATAAAATCTCCTTCAATGAATATAAGCAAGACATTTCAACTCCTACTTTTATGCTATGGTGCTTCCAACTACATGGTGATTTCATACTTGCCATGAACAATATCATCATATTTATTAGCAAGTTAGTTAAATCAATTTCAATACTAAATTAGTTGAAGAAATTGATAATATTATCTTAACTTTTAAGTTCCCAAACATATCCTTGCATTAAATTTAATTTTTCTCCCATTTATCTATGGATGCAAATAAAAACTAATGGCTTGCTTTATTTTCCACTTTTTCTATACGCAGTCAATAACCTAAGTATAAGCACCCTTCTCCAGTTGACATGCGAAACTAAAGCCGACATGATTATGGGTAAAATATTGAATGAGATATGCAAAGACAATGCTTATATATATTTTTTATTGCATGAATTTGATTTTTTTCTAGAATTTTATAACTCTTTGTTGAGCTTTAAGAACTTGAAGATCTCATCTATTACTTAGAAGCACATGTCCTGCTGAATTAAACTTGTATTAAATTCAGTTGTTTTAGTCTTTAGATGATAATTAATAATGGTTTAACAAAATAAACTATCGTACATTTTAATTAGAATGTTTTGTAAACATAGAACTCAAACACAATCTAATTTTATTAGCTATGAAATTGTAATGACATGTTTTATTTTCAAGAAATGTTATTTATTAATATCTTAATTTTGTATTATGGTTAATATGTATGTTTTTTATTGATTAATCTTTTATTCTCTAACGATTATAGATTATATTACATATGTTATTGCTCTATGTTCATATACAGTAGTATTGGTATTAGTAGTGATCCATATCACAATATTGGATTCACTTCATTGTTTCATTTGTGCTTTGTGATATAATCGAAGACACAATATTGAATGATTTAATAATTTTAGCTAAGTGTTGTTATTTTATTTCTCTTTGCTACATATTTTATTGGCATATGTTCAATAAATTTGGTCTTTAAAACTAGTGCCCAATGTTTGCAAGGCTTTATATTGCAAATGGTTTAAATACTTCTCTAATTGTAAGAGCAAGGCAAATGGTCCATGTTATTGATTGATTTCCTCATAGACACTATAGAAGTTTTCTAGAGCTAATCCTCTAAATTTTCAAATGCTTACATATTTAATTGAGCTACTGGTTATTCATTGATTACACCTACTAGATAATATAATTTCTAATATGAATAACTATAGCAAAAGCCTACCCATTTGGCTTACATAAATCTCCTATGATTTCTGGGCATAGTTAAAAATGTGGCTAAAAATGCATCAAAATTTCCTACATTGGCTGAATACTTACGAACCACTCTAAGTAAACTAGTTGAAGCTTTCTATGACAAGTTATGTCAGTTTAAGCATGCATTAGTCAGAACACTTCACAAAAACTAAGTATTACTCATTTGCACATAAATACTAATCACATGTTTGTATACTAGGAATGCATTAATTGCACAACAACAATAGCATTCAAGTGTGTTTCCATTACCTTAGTAAAAGTATGAAGATAAAAATTTAATATTCTTTACCTACTTAATGTCGGACATGATTGCAATTTAAGCAATGAAATTTGAACCTTAAGCATGAAGATCTAATTCTGTCAAGAAGTGATTCATAGTTGATTACAAATAGGTATTACCTCCATCATTAGATAAGCCATACATAAACTGTAAGTGAACATTAAAACCTTTCATAAATCTCACTTCAAAGATAATCCATAAACAAACATTAAAAACCTTTCAATTTCGATCCACAACATATTTTTTTCTGTATACATTTTTGGTAGACACTTACCTTGCATAAAGTAATTGCCTTAACATTTGCTTGCTATATTGTGTAAGCTTGCAGAGATTCCTATACAAGGTCCTGCACAAAAAAAATCAGAGAGCCAGAGCAACCTCACAATAATGATCAAATACCTTCAAATAAATAATTTTAATAGAAGCTCGTATTGTGTTTTTTAAGCTAGTAGCAGTGTCACTAAATTTAGCAAAAGATTTATACTTTAAAATGATACAATGTTTCTTTTTTTAACTATTTTGGTTTGAGATTAGATCATAGTTTTATTTTTATTTTTTCTTAATTTTCTTATGCTCCACTTTCAGGGATAAAATTATTTTATTCTATCAAAATGAAAGAATTCAAGCTGTTTTGAATTTTTAGATTAAACCAATATAATAAATTTTAATATGTTTAATATGAGTGTTAATATTCATTTTACTAATAATTATTCTACTTTTCAAGTTCCTAATATTTAAATAAAAAATACTTTTAGTTAGTCAAATTACGATTAATATAATTTTCATAATACTTCAACTTATTCTTATTAATAATTTATTATGATTTCATTTTTTATTTATTATTTATTTTTTAACGATGGCATAATTTTGTTCATATTATTCTATGAGAAATATATGCTTTTGTTTATGATTACATGGTTATTGTGGTCATTATTAAAACTAATAAATAATTACTGATAAACTTGCGTGAAATATTCTCTACATTAAATAATTATTTAATTTTGAAGTTATAATATACAATTTGAAGTTATAATATTCTTTTTTATTCGAGCACAACATCCAAATTATTTTGATTTTTGTAAATAAGAACGTGAGTTTTTAGGTTAAACTAATGTAATAAATTTTACTATGTTAATTATGAACACTAATTTTTATTTTATTAATAATCATTTTAATTTCAAAGCTAAAAATATTTATAAAATAATTTTAGTTAGTCAAATTAAGATTAATACAATTTTCATAATGCTTGAATTTTTTTCTTATTAATAATTTATTGCCATTTCATATTTTATATTTTGAATGAGATAATTTTATTTACATTATTCAATACCAAGTATATGCTTTTGTTCATGGTCTACACGGTTATTTTGGAATTGTCTTAAATTTTGCATGGATGTTGTTGAGTAGAATTAGAGTTATTCTCCTCCACTGGTTGTATGTGATATGACAAGGGAATTAAAGATATAAGTTGCCTTTGATGAAGTGGAAAAGTTAATTATGGATATTACAACAAAGGATTTGCAGATTCATTTTCAATGTAGAAAACCTTCAACAAAATCCCCATATAAAATGAAATGATGGAGTTTCACTTCTTTTTTCACAGTTGATTTGATCATGTACATATTTATTTTAAAAATTGTATATTATGTGCCAAATTATTGTGATTATAATGTCTAATAAAGACTTTATTTTATTTTATTTCTTTATGTATATAATTTAGAATTCAATTATACTATAAAATACCATTTTGATCTTTAGATGTCAAAAAATTGTATAAATAATTGACTTTATTGGTTGTGGTTAATGATCACGAAAAAAATTAGATTTTTTGTTTGATTACACTCTGATAATATATTAAGTCTTACATTTCATTTTACTTTTCTTTTTAAGATGTCTTAAAAAATTAGCATTGTCAATATTTTGCTTGTTTCTTTACATTGTATTGAACATAACATTCCATTTAATTATATTCCTAATATTTTGTATCAAAAAATGATTATGTTTTTATGTAATAATATATTTATTTGATATAAATTTCACATATATTTTATTGATGAAAAAAATGGATTAAACTTGCAGATGTCTTGTCTACACAAGGGACAAAAAATACGTGAATATTATCCAATGAATAAAGAGCATCTTAAGGAAAATTGAAGGTGTCAATATCAAATCAAAAAAGATATTATCAATAAACATAGAAGAAAAAAAGGGTTCAAGTATCCAATTACATTTTTCTATTGTAAATGAAGTAATACTTCTTACAAATCAATATGTATGTGTTTCTTAAATTAATATTAACCTAATCCTTACAACCACATAAATGACATGTTCAGAATTATAATTGTTGAGCCTTTGAGATAAATATTGTAGTCAATTTTATTTATGTTATTTTAGGCTCCTAAGAAGATGCCATGTGTCAGTTTCTAAGGCCCCTAGGGTCATATGACTATTAACCCATTCTGCAATCCCCTGACACTTCACAGTCTCGAGCTCCTAAAAAGTTGCTAGGTGGTGTCTTCCAGGATCTCCAGGACCACATGAGTATTTTAACCATTAGATTGAGTCTCTATGGTCCTAGGCTCCCAAGAACTTACCAAATGGTAACTTTTCGAGTCCTCAGGGCCATGAGACTATTAGACCATTAAACTTTGATGAATTTCTCACCACATTGGGTTATCACGATTGTGTCATATGGTATAATATTAGAGGTTGATGTCCTTAGAAGTTTAGCTAATATAAATTGGTCTCTATATCCTCTGACCTCTATGATCATGCCACGTGGCACCATCTCAAAAGCTTACAAGTTAGAGAGCCCAATACAAAAGGGTCAAACTCATGACATCCATGAGTCCCCAAGATTGTGCCACATGGCACGATCTCAGAGGTTAGAGGATGGAGAATCTAATGTAGAGTAGAATACAAAAATAATCAAGTACCCAATTACATGTTTCTATTGCAAATGAAATAATGCTTTTTGTAAATCAATATCTATGTGGTTCTTCAATTAATATTAACATATTCCTTGTTGCTACTTAAATGACATTTTCAAAATTGTAATTGTTGGGACTCTAAGCTAATTGTTGTAATTGGTTTTGATCCATGGTCCCAATCTCCTTAGAAGTCACCATGTGGTAGCTTATCGGCCCCCCCAGAGTCACAGGACTATTTGCCCATTTCGCAGTCCCCTGAGACTTCATAGATAAGGCTTCTAAGAAGTCTTCTGATGGCATCTTTTTGGGCCCTCAGGGCCATGAGACTATTAAACCATTATATTGAGTCTTTGTCATCCTAGGCTCCCAAGAACACACCATGTGGCAACTTCTTAGGCTTTTAGAGCCATGAGACTATTAAATCATTAAACTTTGTTGAATTCCTCACCACATTAGGTTATCGAGATTATGCTATGTGGCATGATCTTTGATATGGTAACATGTCAAGTGACAAGGCATGTGATGTAAGATGATGTAGGAAGGTGATGTGGATTCTTTTAATGTGAAGACAAGTCAAAAAATGTCTTTACATGAGAATGGTGAATTTTTCTTAAGTGGAGATTTATTTATTCCCACTCTATCTAGTGGAAGTGGGTGAAGTTATGCTTCTTTTTGTCCCACTCCATCTTAGTGGAGGTGGGTAAAATTATGTTTCTTTTTGTCCCACTCCATCGTAGTGGAGGTGGGTGAAATTATGCTTATTTTTGTAACATTCCCTCATGAAATTCCTATATAAGGATGTATTATTGCTTTTTTTAGATAGGCTTGAAGTGTGAGATAAGTTATAAGCTTTGAGTGAAATCTTGGGTAGCCTCCTTGTTGTTGAGACCAAGTTAGAATTTTGGGTTGGGAGAAAGCTTGATAAGCTTGTTAATGGCATGCAATGTTGGAATAGCTTTTGTGTTTTAATGTTGTGAGAATTAATGAGTATTGTTGTAGAGATTATATGCTGAAAACATTGAGAGTTTCCTTTATGATAAATGTGAATGCTTTTATTGGGAATTTTGTGTCAAGATTGAAGAGAAAATTTTCTGAATTTGAGAGAGAAGTCTTGAGTAAATTATTGAGAAAGTAAGATTTGTGAGAAGATCCACATCAAGTGGTATCAAAGAAAGTAGAATCCTAGGGAGGAAAGGCTTTTTGTTGTTCTAATTTGCATTTTATTTTGCACGTATGGCAAGAAGGCAAGCAAGAGGAGGATTGGTTCAAATGAATCAAGATTTACAAGATTTGAGGAGAGAGATGGCACAATTAGTCACCATGTTTAACAACATGGGAAGAAGGCATCATGATGAAGAAATAGAAGGAGAGATAATTCATGATGAAGATCACGAATAAGAAATATTTCCAAGAGAAGAACCATTTTTATATGAAGAAAGAATGCTTAGAGCTTTGGAGGGGAGAAATGATGGTGTTAAGGAGGATGTTCATGATTATGGGGGAAGTTTGTAAGTAGAGGAGCTGGTTGATTGGCTCAATAACATGGAGAAGTTCTTTGAATGGAGAACTATGTCTGAAGAGAAGAAGATGAAATTTGCAAGCACCAAGTTGAAAGGTCATGCCATGATCTAATGGGATCATTTTAAGAAGGAAAGGCAAAGACAGAACAAGGCAAAAATTAGCACTTGGAGCAAGATGGAGAAGAAGCTTTGGGAGAAGTTCCTTCCATTAGACTACTCTTAATCTCTCTACAAGAGACTTCAAAATTTGAAATAGATGGAGAAGAGTGTATAAGAGTACACATATGATTTCTAAAATATTTCCATAAGAGTGGAGAATTAAGAAACAGATGTGCAAATGGTTGTAAGGTATGTCAATGGTTTAAAATTTTCCATTCAAGATGAAATTAGCATGCATATAGTAATGATTATGGAAGAGGCTTGTTAATTAGCCTTAAAAGTTGAAGAGAAGTAGAATAGATTTGTTGCTAGAAACACATTTGTTCCAAGAAGAGGACAATTCAGAGGAAGAGGTGGTTTCAATACCACTATAGGTGGATTCCAAAGGGGGAATCATCACAAGCTACGGAAAAGAAAGGAGATGATAGACAAGGTTTTCGATATCATCAAAGAGGAAGAGGATTCTAAAGATGACATGGATATGGACGTGTAAGAAGTTGGTTTCCTAACCAACCTAGAGCCATTATTTGTTACATATGTGGGGAAAAAGGACATAAAGCAAATGAATGTCCTAAAAGATAAGAAAGAAGACAAGAGTACTATCCAAGAGTGAACTTGGTTGAAGCTGAGACTGAAGATCAAGATACTGACGTTGTACTAGTAGATGTGGGAGAAAAGCTTATGATGAGTAAATCCATGATAGCTCCAAGGCAAGAACCGTGGAAAAACAAAGGAGGTGATGCATGGTTGAGGACAAATATTTTTTGAACAAGATGCACTTCGGGTGGTAAGGTATGCAAGGTAATCATTAATGGCGGTAAATGTGAGAATATGGTTTCAAAAGAAATGGTAGAGAAATTAGGATTGTATTGTGAGAAACATCTTAGTCCTTATAAAATTTCATGGCTTAAGAAAGGGAATGAAGTTATGGTTGATAAGAGATGTTTAGTTAAGTTTTCCATATGAAAGAGCTGTAAGGATGAGTTGTGGTGTGATGTCTTGCCCATGGATGCATGCCATGTTTTGCTAGGGAGGCCATGGCAATTTGATAGGAAGGTCAGCCATGATGGAGCCAAGAACACTTACACATTTCATAAAGATGGTACAAAGGTGATATTTTTGCCTCTTAAGGAAGAGATAAAAGAGGAAAATTTATTAGCTAATAAAGAATTTTTTGATGACATGAAAGTTTTTGGTTAATGTTATGCATTAATTGCAAGGAATGTAGGTGAAGATGTGATGCAGATTCTAGAAGAAGCAACAAAAGTTTTGAAAGCATATGTAGATGTCATTCTTGATGAGATACTAAATGGTTTACTACCAAAGAGGGACATCCATCATCACATTGATTTGATCCCAGGATCACCTCTACCCAATAAAGTAGCATATAGAATGAGCCCAGTAGAGCATGTAGAATTGAGCAAGCAAGTTACCGAGTTGTTGAGAAAGGGCGTAATAAGGGAGAGCATGAGTCCATGTTCAACACCAGCATGATTGACTCTAAATAAGGATGGAGGATGGAGAATGTCTGTGGATAGTAGAGCCATCAAAAAGATTACTATTCGATATAGATTTCTTATACCTCGATTGCATGACATAATGGATGTTCTTGCATAAGCAAAGTATTTCACAAAGATTGATCTAAGAAGTGGATACTAATAGATCCAAATTCTTGAAGGAGATGAATGGAAGACAACATTCAAGACTAGAGATAGACTATATGAATGTTTAGTGATGCCATTCAGGTTGTCTAATGCACCTAACACATTCATGAGAGTAATGAACACAGTGCTATGGGATTACATTAGTAAGTTTGTGGTGGTTTATTTTGATGACATTTTGATATTAAGTAAAGATAAAGAGGAGTATTTGGAACATTTGAGAGTAGTGTTAGAATTGTTGAGAAGGGAGAGACTCTATTTGAATTTGAAGAAGTGCATGTTTATGCAAGAAAGTTTGGTATTTTTGGGATATGTAATTTCAGTAGATGGTGTTAGAATGGATGAAGAGAAGGTGAAGGCAATTATTGAGTGGCCCATTCCTAAGAGAATCACAAAGGTAAGAATTTTCCATGGGTTGGCAACTTTTTATAGAAAATTCATTAAGAATTTCAGTAGTCTTGTTGCACCAATAACGGATTGCATAAAGGGAAGAGAATGTATGTCGACAAGAGAAACAACAACAAGTTTTGAGTTGTTAAAAATAAAGATTATAGAAAAGCCAATTTTGGCCTTGCCTAATTTTGAAAAAGTGTTTGAAGCGGATTGTGATGCCTCACATGTGGGAATGGAGTAGTGGTCAACCAAGAAGGAATGCCCATAGCATATTTTAGTGAGAAACTGAATGAGGTAAGAAAGAAATATTCTACCTATGATGTTGAGTTTTATACAATTGTTCAAGCATTAAGACATTGGAGGCATTACTTGGTTTTTAAGGAGTTTATTTTATACACTGACCATGAGGCTTTCAAGTATGTGAATACCAAAAAAAAATTGAGTAGTAGGCATGCCAAGTGGGTATTTTCTTGCAAGGATATAGTTTTATGTTGAAGCATAAATCAGGGAAGCAAAACCAAGTAGTTGATTCTTTTAACAGAAGACTTGTGTTGATAACTACTTTGGTAATTGAAGTGGTTAGATTTGAGTTTATTAAGGAGTTATATGGTACTAATCCAAAGTTTTGTAAGATATTTGAGCAATACATGAATCCATTAACCAAAGATGTAGGTACTATTCTGGATGAGTATCTTATTCAAGATGGTTACCTCTTTAAAGGAAGACAATTGTGCATTCCAATTAGGTCTTTCAGAGACAACATTGTAAGAGAGTTACACAGTGGCGGTTTAGCTAGCCATTTTGGCAAAGCTAAGACCATAGCTTTGGTGGAGGAGAAGTACTTTTGGCCAAAGATGAAAAGATATGTGGCAAGATATGTTTCAAGATGTAGAATATGTCAAGTGGCTAAGGGACATGCATAGAATACGGGATTGTACATGCCATTACCAGTCCCAAGAGAACCATGGGTAGATTTGAGCATGGATTTTGTGTTGAGGTGGGTAGATTTGAGCATGGATTTTGTGTTGAGGTTACTAAACACACAAAGAGGTAATGATTCCATTTTTGTTGTTGTAGACTTATTTTCCAAAATGGTTCATTTCATTACATGTAAGAAAACTAGTGATGCCACTAGAGTTGTTGAATTATTTTTTAGAGATGTTGTGAGATTGCATGGTATTCCTAAGTCCATCACTTTAGATAGGGATACTAAATTTCTAAGTCACTTTTGGAGAACCTTCTACAAGAAGTTTTATACTAAGTTGCAGTTCAGTAGTGCGTACCATCCACAAATAGATGGATAGACAAAGGTTGTCAACAGAAGCTTGGGAAATTTGTTAAGGAGCATTTTTGGAGAGAAGCCTAAGCAGTGGGACTTGGCTTTACCACAAGCTAAGTTTTCATACATACAATAGTTTAGTGAATATATCAATAGGAAAATCACCATTTTAAGTGGTTTTTGGGAGAAATACAATGGGAGTTTTGGATTTGGTATAGTTACCAATTACCGAAAGAGTAAGTGATGATGTTGAGACTTTTGTAGAGCATATACAATAATTGTAAGCATAGGTAAGAAAGAGTTTACAGACAAGTAATGAAAAATATAAGATTGCAGTTGATGCTAAGAGGAGATCAAAGTCTTTTGCAAAAGGAGATCTAGTGATGGTATATTTAAGAAAAGATAGATTTCCTATAGACCTACAACAAGCTGAAATATAAGAAGATTGGGCCTTGCAAGATTGTGAAGAAGATCAATGACAATACCTATGAGGTAAGTTTGCCAGAGGAGTTTGATATTTATCACATTTTTAATGTGTTGGATTTGTATGATTTACATGGAGAAGTATATGGAGAGGATGAAGAAGAGATCAACTGGCAACATCAAATGCCAAGGAAGATGAAGGAGAAGATAGTACAGATTCTGGACAAGAACATTGTGCACATAAGGCATGGAAGTTATGATAGGTTGCTATAATGGGAAGAATTATCACCAAAATATAATACTTGGATCACAGAGTGGGAGTTGAAAAATATGGACAAGGATAAGTGGCAGAGTTTTCATCAAAAGCAACTCGTAGGAGCTGAGTTGTTTTTACCCAGAGGAGAATGATGTGGTGACATATCAAGTGACAAGGCAGGTGATGTAAGATGATGGAGGAAGGTGATGTGGATTATTTTAATGTGAAGACAAGTCAAAAAATGTCTTTACATGAGAATGGTGAATTTTTCTTAAGTGGAGACTTCTTTATTCCCACTCCATCTTAGTGGAAGTGAATGAAATTATGCTTCTTTTTATCCCACTCCATCTTAGTGGAGGTGGATGAAATTATGCTTCTTTTTTTCCCACTCCATCTTAGTGGAGGTGGGTAAAATTATGCTTCTTTTTGTAAGTTTCCTTCATGAAATTCCTATATAAGGATGTATTCTTGCTTGTTTTAGACAGGCTTGAAGTGTGAGAAAAGTTATAAGCTTTGAGTGAAAGCTTAGGTAACCTCCATGGTGTTGAGACCAAGTTAGAATTTTGGGTTGGGAGAAAGCTTGATAAGCTTGTTAATAGCATACAATGTTGGCATAGATTTTGTGTTGTAATGTTGTGAGAATTAATTAGTATTGTTGTAGAGATTATATGTTGAAAACTTTGAGAGTTTCTTTTATGATAAATGTGAATGCTTTTATTGAGAATTTTGCGTTAAGATTGAAGAGAAATTTTTTTGAATTTGAGAGAGAAGTCTTGAGTGAATTATTGAGAAAGTAAGAGTTGTGGGAAAATCAAAATCAATATCAGAGGTCAGCATCCTCAAGAATTTGGTTAATATATGTGTTGGTCTCCCTGGCCTCTGACCTCCATGATCATTCCAAGTGGCATGATCTTGGGAGCTCACAGGATGGAGAGCCTAATGTAGAAGGGTCAAACTATTGATATTTATGAGTCCTTGATATCATGCCATATGCAATGATATCAGAGGTTGGAGAATCCAACACATAGTAGAAGAAAAAAATGTTCAAGAACCTAATTACATGTTTGTATTTTAAATGAAACAATAATTTTTAGAAATTAATATGTATGTGGTTCCTTAATTAATATTAACCTATTCCTTGCAACCACATAAATGACATGTTCAAAATTATAATTATCAGGTCTTTGAGATAACTGTTGTAATTTGTTTTGTCTCCATGGTCCCAGGATCCCTAGAAGTCTCCATGTGGCAGCTTCTCAAGCCTCTAGAGTCATGGGGTTATTAGCCCATTCCATAGTCTCATGAGACTCCCTAGTCTTGAGATCTTGGGAAGTCGCCAGGTGGCATCTTCTCGAGCCCTAAAGGCCATGGGACTATTAAACCATTAGACTGAATCTTTGTGGTCTTGGGCTCCTGAGAACTCACCATGTGGTGATTTTTTATGTATTTGGGGCACTGAGACTATTAGACCATTAAACTTTGTTGAATTCCTCATGAGGTCAAGTTGTTGGGATTGTGCCATGTAGTCATATAAAATGTCCAAATTGGTAGTTTGAGTGTGGCTTATGACACCCTATCCATAGGTCCTTCTTGCATGCTCTCATTACCCTTATAAATACCTTTTTGCTCATTACCAGTCATCTGTAGCCTTCCAGACATTCATTCCAGCTCAGCTAGACTCTATTTCCCAGGCCAATTCTATCCCCCTAGGTCTCGAGCCTATAGTATATGAGTGCCACACTTGGATAATAGTGTTGGACCCTAGGGTTTCTTATTTTTTATGCTCCTATCAAATCACATTTCAATCTCAAACAATCATTTCCATCTGATTCTTATCTTTTATCATGTCGGCCTAGCGTGAGTACATTTAACCCATGACCAATAGTTCCTTATAAAAGCCCAATCAAAGTTCATTTATAAAGGGAGGTGATAAAATCTTACAAATAAAGAAAGAATACAAACACACCACTAAGACAAACTTTCCTATTCTTTGCATATAGTCACCCAACATGGATGTAAACACATTCAAACTCTCACACTAGTCCCTAACCAGCTCAAGCACTCTCAACTTGGAATTTTGCATCCAAATTACACTATTGCACAAAGCACATCAAGTTGTATACCTAAATATGGCTTGATCCCTCTTTGGAGTATTGGTATGTAGGCAACGTTCCCACACAACTGGTGTGGATCACACATTCAGTGCATCTTACACACACTAACCCCCACTTTTTCAAGTGATTCAAATACTATTTATCAAGCATGATGGAGGGTTAGGGTTTGAAGATTAAAATAGCTCTATATGAAGATCCATTGATATTCAACACTTGAAATTTCATAGATAGGCTTACACAGGAACAATGTAAAGAACCTAGAAAAATTAGGTCTTTTAAGCAGTTTGGACAACATCAAGAGAAGTGGACAACAATGTTGGGCCTTAGGGTGTCGTATTTTTGGTGGGCCTATCCTTTCATAAAATAAAAGGCATATTCTAATATGCGATACCATCATAGTCCTATACAGCCAATTTTAGACCCTGTAATAGCCATTTTAGCCTATTTCAAGCTAAGTTATATATCTCTTAATTTATTACTATTTTTAGAAATGTACAGAAGACAAATAAAATATACAAACTAAGACTGTAATTATTGTAATATTATTTACTAATTTACTAATATATACCCTTAAGTAAAATAGGAATAAAACTCCATTATTCCCAAAATAGTTAATCATTTGGTGAACCCAACTTACTTCATTTGCACACAAAAACCCTATAAACCCTAGACAAAATTCCTTCTAATTTTTTTATGATTTTTTTTGAAAATTTAATCATAATTTTACATTTAAATTTTTTAGTTTACCATAGTAATTTTAAAAATCATTTATTCCAAACCCTAGTTGAATTTACTGTTGGGAGGATGGGTGGATAAAAACCGGAAGCACAGAATTTGATTACCAAACCAAGCAACTTAATATGCGGAAATTAACCAGATTCACCAAGTAACTAGAATTCAGAATAACACAGCATATGAGAGACAATACCAAATTGTATTAACACTTTATACAGAAAAGAATACAATAAAGAAGATGCCACTTCTTCTCCACCACCTTACAGAGGTTTCCCACACCTCAAGTGAACAGTAATTCTTCTCCCCAAAGCTCTCCCTCTCACAGGTCCCAACACCCAACTCAAATACAGAGTTGGTGTTCACCTCCCGTGCTCCACGCACACCACAAGTGCTCCACGCACTCCACAAGCACTCCACGTGCTCCACAAGTACTCAAGGTACTTCAAGTAGATCTCCCATGAATCTGCAACAACCTGCAATTCAACAGACCATACTTATGGAAGGAACTCCCTTGCCTTCCTCTTGCTCTATCCGAGTACACACCTGTACTCCAAGTAGATCATGCCTGATACTGCTCCCTGTTGTGTTGCTGTCTATATGACCTTGCAAACCTGCAAATCAAACAATGGTTCTATTCACCTGTGAACCTCGACCTTGCACACACATACACCTGCAGATCAACGATCTTACTTACCATGTAGATCTCCTATATAGGCAATGCAACTGTGACCAAGATCCTACACTCTTGAAGAACCCAGCTGGCTCTCCAATCCAGCACCAACACACCTGGTACTGTGGCACTAGGAGGAACGCACCATAGCTCTACCTCACACACAGAAGGAGCTTATAATTATGCTCTCTTACTCCCTAGCACACTTTTCCAATACAACCATGAGTCTATTATATAGATCTCATCCAAACAATGATTAGACATCTAATTACAATAATTAGATCCGCAGCTATGAGTCTAAAATTAGCACTCATCATGCAAACTCTTGGTTCGTTAGCTCACTGCCCGTAATTAACTCGCAGTCGAACTACACAGGCGACCGACGTCGGTCCCTGTCTGCCTGGGGTCGCCGACGCCGGCCGATATATGACCGACGTCGGTTGCCTTCCTGTCTTACCCTGCCGACGCCGATTGGCCAGACCAACGCCAAACACTTCTGACACTTAGCAACTCATTCTGCAACCTCCTCCATGTCTGCATCAGTGAAGCTTTTAGCTCCACAATCCTAACATTTACTAGGTCCCTTGGTGCACAAAAACCCTAGAAACCCTAGGGAAAATTGAAATAAATCAAAATTTCCTGCTAATTTTTCTAGTATTATTTCCTTCAAAATTTCACATATTTGAATTTACTTCAAATCATATTTGAATTTACTAGGTCCCTTTGCTTTTGAGGTGTCACCTTACATCCAAATCAGATTTCACATAAAAATCAAAAATGGATTTCACTCATTTCATAACATTTCTTTCAAACAATAAGGAGTCCATACTCGATCCTATCATGCATATGAATGATGAAGTTTACTATATGTTAATGCAAAGCTTCATTCCTTCCCTTTCATGCTTAATTTTCATAATATGGGATGATATTAATAAATTTGATGCTAAACATGTTAAAATCCCTTTCCTTCAAGGCAATGTTTACCTTTCCTTAATACAAGGTTTCATTACTTATTTAACATGTTATCTCTCTATGTTAAATTCAATTAAGAATAAAATATTTACATACTTGGAAGATTCATTACATAAGCTAACAACCACCTGTCAAGTTTCAATGTCATATCTTATGCACAAGAAAGAATTTCCCTTTCTTCTCCCCCAAGAGGGTGATAACTACTTTTCCTCTAACCAGGTCCATTTTATCACCTCTCCAAAAGGTGAGGTAGTCTATACTATTTTTCATAATGCATACATTCATCCTCTAGCTTCTTCAAACCCTCTTCAACATATGTTCTTACATGATCAATCGAAAGTAATTAGGGTTTGCATTAATGAGACTCTAAGGGATCAAATCACCAATATGAGCAAGTTAATTTCATATTTACAAACATAGAATCAGATATTACATGAAAATATCACAACATTGAAAAATTAGATTATAATACAAAAGCCTCAAAGGCACCTTAGTGTCAATCATGTATATGCACCTTCACCTAGTCAATTGGTTGCAAGCAATGTTACATATCAAAACAAGAAATCACAACCAAGTAACTCTGCAACCAGTGATTCAAAAAAATTCAAAGATAAAACAAGAGTTCAAGTGAGGTACTAAGGGAAATAATTAAATCTAAGTTGATCAAACTACCACCTCTACAGCTAGTAAGAAGATTGAGATAATATTGTGCATATCATAAAATGCATGGGTATCACATAGATTCATGTTTGGAATTGAAAAAACATATAGAATGGATAATTGCTAATGAGGTCCCTAAACAAGGTAAATCAGTCAAGGAATCCATAGTAATACCAGAACACATTACAAAGGGTCAAATTTAGAAATAGTACAAAAGTGATTACCAAAGCATAACTCAGAACAATAAAAGAATCAAAAAACAAAATTAGAACAAGAAAATAGTACCAAAATCATAGGTAAAGCACAAAAAAGATACAAATCTACCTATCCAACATGAGGCTCAACTTTCAAATTAGTATGGTTTTGGTCAAAAATATCTACAATAGTTTGATTATAAGGTCAAGGGTTGGGCAAGCATGCTCAAGGCATCACTACTCCTATTCTAGCAGTTAATAATGTTTGTCACCAAGGTTTGGGATTTATTGAACATCCTAAGGAAAATCATTCACATACACAATTTATCAAAGAAAAAGATCCATATACAACAAAAGTCAACACTAACATTCCATTGGTTCAAAATCAAGATGATAATGATGAATGGAAGAATACAAATTATTATGATTTCCAAGATATCGATCATGAATTTGAATATTCAGAGTCATATTCATAGCCATTCCCTCATGCTTCACAATCACGCATGATTCTTTTGTTTGATACAGGACACCATGATAGGGAGTCTTTTATGAGACTCATCAGTTAGTATCATTTCTTCTCAGTCTTTCTTGTGCATAGCTTATTTTCAATTTCTTGAACATAGTTTCTTTTAGATTACATGTACATAGCTTCTTTTCAATTACATGTACCTAGTTTCGTCATGTTTACTTGTACATAGCATATTTCAAAAATACAAAAACATTCAAATAAATCAAAAATACCAAAAACATTTCAACTATATGCATCATCCATGCTTTACATCTCTACTACCATGCTAGACTTATAATTTATTGTTTTATGCTATTGTTTGTCGATTTATCTACATTACCATGTTTCACTTGATATTCCTTGGGTGTGTGCAATGACACCCAAATCCTTGATTGCTTCACTCTACCCATTGAGGGGGCATCCTACTTATACATTCGAGACATACATCGACATATCTACCCATTAGGGGAATCTTCTACATGACTACACCATCCAAGTTATGTCATTCCTACACCACACACTATAGTTATCATGTTAATGTACATTACTTACTAGCTTACATATATTACTCTATCTACACTCACTAGTATATAACACTTATGTATTTCTTAGCATCTACCTAGTCTTGTACTACATGTCTTGCATACTTTCACTTCTTACTTTGATTAGTTAGATGCGATTGTATTTCCAGCATTTACATGCCTTCCTTTCTTTCTTTGAGTAGCTACATGTGATTGCATTTCTCAGTTCTTATTTTACCTCTTGTGTGTGCCTTAGGACATTTGCCAATCTCTTTTGCTTCTATTCTTGTGTGTGCCTCTGGACATTTACTAATGTCCTTTACTTCTACTCTTCTATGTGTTTTTGGCCCTTGTGCCAACCTTGCTTTTTTTTAATTCTATGTGTATTTGGGCATTTGAATATGCCTTAAATGTTTGCTTTCCCATTTTGAGTGACATGTGCCCATGTCCCTTGTTTTCTTGGCCCCTTGGCCACTTTTGTGTGCTTCTTGATTATTGCCTTGCATGTTTGTTGCTTATTTGCTTCTCAATTGTTTGCAATGCCATGATCCACATCATGCATTATCTTGCTTTCTTGGACGCCATGATGGACATCATACTTCATCCCTCCTTGACAAATAACAACTAATAACTAACAACTAATATTTCTAGTTTCAACTTAGTATATTGTACATGTTATTACATTATTATATCTATCTAGGCATACCTTTGTTGATCTAATAATCTCCAATACAAACTATGTTATATCCTGAGACATCATTTTGATTATCATGGCTATATCATGTATATTTGTAGCATAACACAATTGTAGGGCTCTCTATTATAAGGGTAGTCATTGTAAGGTCTTCATTCCTACCCTTAGAAGAGGGGGCAATAAACATGGGTTTTATCATAAAGTTTTGAGCCTTCTCCCTGTCAAAATTAGTTTTTAGAATATGCAGAACAACCAAAACCCAAACTAATTAGAGCAGACTAGAAACATAGTGATGAATACATAATAGTTATCAAAAATAACAAATTACAAGAGCATTGTACTTGGACTATAGTGTTGGACACTAGGTTGTCCTATTTTTGGTGTTCCTATCTAAATTACAAAAAACCTAGATTTTCTAGAAATAGGCAGAAAGGTAAGTTCAATTATAGTTTTGTCAACAATAATACAGTTCAAAATCAACAGTTTCAGAATATTTTTTCTCAAAGAATCTATATTTATGCGGCATCATGCATGGCATGATGGCTCTCACTTCCAGTTTTAGATAGGGAAATTGGTATAACTTTTAGATCATAATCCATGTTACAAACACCAGTGATTAGGGGCAATGTGCATGGTACATTGGCTTTCTTTTCTTTCTAATTTTAATACATTACCTAGGCATTCTCAATAGTTACATGCCTTATTCCATTTGTAGGTGGTTGGAATCATTCTCAAGTGGCTTCCACATAAGCCTAATTCTCAGTTTTGTAGATGCTTCCATACAAGCCTAATCTCCTCCTCTCGAAGTGGCCAAGATTGGCCTAGTTTCTAGTACACATTTAGCTATCACCACCTTGTCAAATTATTGAGTATTCATGGGCTTCAAGATCCATTTCATGTGACACACATTCATATCGATATCAGTTTATAGCTTTAATTAGTGGGCAATGATAAAGCCAAGTGACTAACTAGCCTTTGTATTCTTGAGCTACCTACTCAAAGGGATTGGACACATAGTCCAAAAATCGATTAGCACATGCATGATCACATATATTCACTTAGTGGGCGATGATGGAGCCAAAGGGATAGCCTTTGCATTCTTGAGCCACTCTCAAGGAATTGAGCACTCAACTCCATTCATAATATTATTTTTGGTTCAACACATACCCAAAATTATCCAGCATCACTCAACATCACTCAATAGAAAAACATATTTGCAATTCATGATGTTTTCTCTCTATGCATACTCAACATCACACATCTTGATGGACTTCACCCTTGTAGGTAAGTTTAAGTATGCTTTCTATTTTTCTTTTATCCTAGTATTTCTCTTTACTGAATCACTAGAATAAAAAGGAGGCAAATGTAGCCATATAAAATATCTAAATTGGTAGTTTGAGTGTGGTTTGTGACACCCTATCCATAGGTCCTTCCTACATGCTCTCATGACCTTCTTGACACCTTTTCGCTCATTATCAATAATCCATAGCTTTCCAGATAGTCATTTCAGCTAAGCCAAACTGTATTTCCTAGTCTAGTTCTATCCCCCTAGATCTTGAGCCTGTAGGACAAGAGATCCATATGTGGACAACAATGTCAGACCCTAGGGTATCCCATTTTTAGCACTCCTATCCAATCACATTTTGAGCCCAAACAGATCATTTTCATCTGATTCTTATACTTCATCATGTTGGCCTACCATGAATACATTTAACCCATGACCAATAGTTCCCTATAGAAACCATTTCAAAGTTAATTTACAAAGGGAGGTGAAAAAATCTTACAAAGCAATCAAGAATACGAACAAACCACTAAGGCAAACTTTCTTATTCTTTGCATAGAATCATCCAACATAGCTGCAAACACATTAAAACTCTCACACCAGTCCCAAGCCACCTCAAGCACTCTCAATTTGGCATTTTTCATCCGCATTAAACTATTACACAAAGTACATCAAGTGGGAAAACTACATATGGCTTGATCCTTCATTAGAGTATTGGTATGTAGGCAATGTGCCCACATAAGGGGTGTGGATTGCATGTTCAGTGCATCTTACACACACTAACCCCCCATTTTCCAAGTGATTCAAATCTCATTTATCAAGCATGATGGAGGGTCAAGGTTTGAAGATTAAAATAGCTCTACAATGAGCTCCATCGACATTTAAAACTTGAAATTTCATAAGTTAGCTCACATAAGAACAGTGCAAAGAACTTTAAAAAATTAGGTCTCTGTGAGTGGTTTGGACAATAGCAGCAGAAGAGGATAACATAGTTAGATATTAGGGTGTCCTATTTTTATCAGTCTTATCCTTTTACAAAATGAAACCCAGATTTTGATTTGCAACACCGTCTTAGTCCTACACAACCAATTTCAGACCCTGCAAAATCCATTTCAGCCTGTTTCAAGCTAAGTTATATTTCTCCTAATTTATAACTATTTTTAGAAAGGTACAAAAGATAAATAAAATATATAAATCAAGACTGTAATTATTGTAATATTATTTACTGATTTATTAATCCAAACTCTTAACTAAAATAGGAATAAAACTCCATTATTCCCAAAATAGTTAAATCATGCCACATGGAACAATGTCAGGGGCTTGTGAATATCAGGGATTTGACCCTTTCGCATAAGGATCTTCAGCCTATGAGCTCTTGAGATCACACCACATGGAAAAAAACTCAAAGACTTGAGCTCTTTGAGAGTTTAGCTACTCTATATTAGCTTTGCCAACCTCCATCCTTTGAGATTGTGTTTTGTGGCATAGTTTGGGAGCTTGATGTGGTTAAGAGTTTAGCTCCTCTACATTGGCCTCCCAGACCCTTGACCTCTTGAGATTGTGCCACATGGTATGATACTGGAGATCATAATCCTTCATGGATTCATTAATTTTACATTGGATTGATCTTGCTGCTAGGAATATATGCATGATACTTGGAGCTCTCACATTCAACACTAGCTCTACCTATATAAAGTAAATGCATTAGGAGCTTAGAGGTCTGACAACCCAACATAGAAAAATAAAAATCCTAAGATCCCCAAGTCCCCCTAATTATTGTAATCAATTTTATTTCCATGGTCTTGGGCTCCAAAGAAGTTGCCACGTGGTAACTTCTTAAGCCCGTGGGTTCATGGGACTATTAGCCCATTCCCGAATCTCTAAGTCTCCATGGTCTCGGACTCCCATGAAGTCACCACATGGCATGATCTTGGGAGTTCACAAGTTGGAAAGCCCAATGCAAAAGGGTCAACCTCCTAAGATACGTGAGCCTATGAGATTATGCCACATGGCACAATCTCGTAGGTTAGAGGTTGGAGAATCCAATGTATATTAGAAAAGAAAAAAATATTCAAGTACCAAATTACATGTTTCTATTACAAATGAAATAATGCTTTTTATAAATCAATATGTATGTGATTGTTCAATTAATATTAACCTATTCCTTGTAGCCACATAGATGACATGGTTAGAATTGTAATTGTTGGGCCTCTAAGCTAACTATTGTAATCAATTTTCTCTCCATGGTCCATGGCTCATGAGAAGTTGCCACATGGAAAATTCTTGGGCCCTTAGGGTCATGAGACTATTAGCCCATTTTACAATCTCCTGAGATTCCATAGCCCCAGGCTCCCAGGAAGTTGCCAAGTGTTGGCATCTTCCTAGCCCCTCAGGGTCACAAGACTATTAAACCATTATATTGAGTCTCTATAATCTTGATCTCCCAAGAACGAGTTCTTGGGACCTTGGGGCCATGAGACTATTAGACCATTAAACTTTGTTGAGTTATCAAGATTATGCCACCTAACATGATCTCAGACAGTCTATGTCCTTAGGACTTTGGTTAATATACATTGGTCTATTTCGCCTCCAACCTCTACGATAATGCAGAGTAGAAGAAAAAAATCTTTAAGTACCCAATTACATTTTTAAATTGCAAATGAAGTAATACTTTTTACAAATCAATAGATAGTTGGTTCTTCAATTTATATTAA
Source organism: Torreya grandis (assembly GCA_037957365.1). Taxonomy (NCBI): domain Eukaryota; kingdom Viridiplantae; phylum Streptophyta; class Pinopsida; order Cupressales; family Taxaceae; genus Torreya; species Torreya grandis. Next base: position 6,428,047 of record JARHVA010000052.1, on the reverse strand, counting down.
GTTAATCCTTACAGTTACATAAATGACATATTCAGAATTATAATTGTCAGGCTTCTAACCTAACTATTATAATTAATTTTGTCTCCATTATCTTAGGCTCCTAGAGAGTTTCCATATGGTAGCTTCTTGCGTGACTAGAGTCACATGACTATTAGCCCATTTTTTAGTATCCGAACACTCTATATGCCTAGGCTCTTATAAAGTCACCATGTGGCATCTTCTTGGGCCCTTGGGTCTATTAAACCATTAGACTAAGTCTCTCTCTTCTCACACTCCTAAAAACTCATCATGTGGTGACTTTTAGGGCCCAATGGGCCATAAGACTATCAGACCATTAAAATATGTTCAATTCCTTGCCTGGTTGGGTTACTCGTAACATGCCATGTGACATGATCTTGCGTGATTAGGGTCCTTGGGAGTTTGGCTCCTCTATGTTGGCCTCTCCAACTAGCAAGCTCTTAAGATTGTGCCATGTGGCATGATCTCAGGGACTCAGGGTCTTTATGAGTTTGTTGTTTTGTGTTTATTTCTATAACCTCTTACCTCTAAGATCATATTGTGTGGCATAACCTTATAACTCACCATGGTCAAGAGTTTGGCTCATCTACATTGGCCTCCCAGACCTATGAACTCACAGGCTTGTGTCATGTGGCACGCTTATGGAGGTCATAATCCTTCATGCCTTGGCCAATTTTGTGATGGATTGCTCTTGTTTTTGGGATTGATATATGCATGACACTTAGATATCTCGTGTTCAATCTCAGTTGTTCCTATAAAAATCAAATGCCTTGGGATCTCAGAGGTCAAACAACCCAATGTAAAAAAGTTAAACTCTCGAGATCCTCAAGTCCTACTAATTGTTATAATTAGTTTTATCTCCATGGTTCCAAGCTCCCAAGAAGTCACCACATGGTGGATTATTAGGCCCCTAGTGTCATGGGATTATTATCCCATTCCCAAATCTCCATGGTCTTAGACTCTCTTGAAATCATCATGTGGTGTCTTCCCGATGCCTCAAGGCCATGGGACTATTAAACCATTAGACTAAGTTTCCATGGTCCTAACCTCTTGGGAAGTTAACACTTAGCAACCTCTCGGGCCATCAAGGCCATGAGACTATTCGACCATTAAATTTTATTCAATTCCTTAGTGGGCTATGTTACTGGGATCATGCCATGTGGCATGATCTCAGGGACTAGTGAGCCTCAGGAGTTTGGCTCCTCTATGCTGGCCTACGACCTAACAAAGTCACTTCATAACTAAACACTTTCACAACTAGTAGTAGGTACTAAAGTTGCTTCATGACACTTGTTATTATTATGTATCCTTGTTGTTTTTTCCTCCAATGTAGTCAAGTTATTTCAACCCTAACTGCATACCAATCAAGGCTAATGTCATTAAATAGTTTTCTATCCTAGTTTTTAAAATTATAGGAGGATTGAAAACCTATACATGTAGTTCTTGTTTTCATTATTCAGTTGCTCTTTTATTACACTCCCAAGCATAATAGTTTAGTCTCTAGTGAAAACATTGTCTCTATTTATTTGACATGTGTAATGCAACTTTTAATCTTGCACTTACCCTATCTAACCTATACTATGAGAAGTTTCATCCATCCACTCAAATAGCAATACTAGCACAAAACTCACAACCTAGTAAATTATTTAAGCAATAGAAATAAAAAATCAATAGGTCGGTCTTTCCAATATTATTTTCTTACATTTTTCTAGTTGACATTCATCACTTGGTTCAATTTAAACTATAAACATCTTTTTATTTCAACTTCAAGAATCTATCAAATGTTTAAGGTTTTATACATCTAAAGTTGTTTTTGTTTTGGTTTACCTTTGAGGAATAACAATAGGTACTATTGATAGATAAATGGTCACAATTCTCATTTTTGGTGAATGCCTTTTACTTGTGGCGATATTTAATGCCTATAAATAATACAAATTTCCCACTTCATGAATTATTTTTTCTTTTGCAAAACTATTAAAGATACATCTTGAATATGATGGTACAATGCACATTGAAACTTAAATTGGCCGTGCAAAATGATCTAAGAATTAATTAATTAAAACACAACACTTGGACAATAACATGGGTTGGTAGATCTTACCCCTCTAGGATCTTTTTATGATAATTGTATTATTCACTTTAGAATCTCAATTCATGATTTCACATGTTGCAATAAGATATTACTTTATTCCATAAAGATAATTAAAAAGGACAAAGCTAATACATGGATTTCTTAAATTTGGTATAAAAATTCCATGGAAAAATCGTTATGTGTAAATAATTTTTTTGGAAGCAACTACAAAACAAGGACTTGTACTATTACCATTTGGTGTTGGCAATAGTTTTATAATCTTTTGGTAAGTATTTAATTTGATCATCCTCCACTTTCCATAAATATAAATGTGTTGTTATTGTTTGTCTAGGAATAGACATCATAAATTGGAAAATGAAATTGGTGCAAACCAAGATTTGTTTCATTGAAAAAATGAGATGCAGGAGTGTATATAAATAACAGTCTATGTATTTGTTCAATTCATCTTCAATATGATTATTTCGATTCTACATGAAGATAAATATTACTACATCTTTGATTATGATAAATAATATTATATCCATCCCTTAACTATGGGGGTTATAGTGAGACCAAGTAGGTGTCTAAAATTTTCAAATTAATCTTCCAAGCTTTTTTGGTCAAGTTATCTGTCAATTGCTCTACAGTTGGAAAATATATCGATTTTACATTGACATCCTTCACATAATGCCAAATCAAATGGAATTTGGTGTTGATGTGTTTGGTTTGGTCGTGAAATAGAATATTCCTTTCATTTAGATTACAAAAGTATTATCAAACATAAGTGGTGTTGTTAAACCTGATTTTTCTCATAAATTGGAGAAAGTTGTGAATGAAACATTCGTTGGCTCGAGATAATCAATTGACTTAATTAAGTTATTAGTTCTTTGTAAAATTAATTTATTACAATCAAAGTAGTAAAATCACATCAAAGAAATAAAACACCCATGGAGAGTTATGCATTTTAAATGCAAAATAAAAAAGTGCATTTAATGTTGTAAAATGCCCATATTAAAAAATTGAAACAAAAGTACACTCTAGTTAGAGAAAATTAACTATAGGTTGAGTAAGTGCAGTGAATGGCTTTCCAACTTCCTTTGTGGGTGGAAAGATCATATAAAAGAAAAAATTTGGATCATTGTGAGAGGTTCTTCTTTCTTTCAAGACCTTGGAGAAGAGGTCATTAAAAAATTCATGTGTGGGCTATTTATTTTTCAGATTTGACTAATGAAATGCTAATAAGCTCGTGAGATTAATCTTTGGTTTTCTGGGTTTTGATGCTCTTTATTTGTTAATTATCTATTTATATTAATATATAGAAAAGCCATTAAAATTATACACTTTTTTTTGTGTGTGCAACTTACAATGTTTCCAGAGTTTTTGTTGAAAACCCAATCTATGGGTTTTGAACCAAGTGTACCCAATATGAGTTTTTAGGATACTTTATGCTTCCAAGTAAACCTTTTGTGTCAATTATATTTGTTGTTCATATTTTATTTTTGTGTGAGAAGAATAATTTCCAAAAATTTCATTTAATTCCGTGTTATTCAAGCGGTTCTCTACATTCACTCCTTTGTCAATTTCTCATCTTTGTCTGCATCGTCTTTCATTCTTCTTTTATTTCCAGTATCCACCATTTCCTAATTTTGTTTCCTTTTTTTGCTTTCTGGTTAAAAGTACACACAACTCAAAAAAAACCATCATCGTACGAGGGAGCTTCCTATTTCAAATGTAGAGAAAAATTACCATATCAACGGTGATTTATCAATTTGTTGTGAAATTTGTTTTGTTTCCCATTGGGTGAGTCATAAAACTAAACTAAACATAAGTGACAAGATTCTTGCTAACACTTGCCTAGTCTGAATTTAAATATCAAGCTAGTTTGAAGTGTAGTACCTTGGAGAATTTTAGCCCAAAATTATGTGTTCCCTTTAGATATTGAACAACTTTCTTCACTGCTACCTAGTGAATTTCTTTAGGTTGTTGCATGAATCTAGAAAAAACACTAACAACAAAACAAATGTTTGGTCTTGTTGTGGTTACATAGACCATGATTCTAATTAGTTATCTATACTTAGTTACATATTAAAAGTCTATAATATCCTTTGATGTCAGCACTAAATTTTGTTTCATGGGTGTATTGAGTGGTTTATAGTCTATCATTCCAAATTTACTTAGATTTTCACCATGTCCTTGTATTATGTGATGAAAATGTACTTGGATTTTTAAATCATTTAAATACCCAAATAGTAATGAAGGAGACCTATATCAGACATTTAAAAGAAAATCATCAAATTTACTTTGACTTTTACAGTTTACCTTTCATTATTTCTTATGAGAAGCAGATGATCCACATATACAACTAGATATGCAACCATTTTGACAAAAATAGTTGCATCGTTAAATTAAATTGAATTTCATTATCAAGAGGTCCTAAATGAGATTTTCATACCAAGATCTTAGGGTTTGTTTCAATCCATATATCAATTTCTTCAACTTATACACTGTGTTTTTCGCTGTCAACATCAAAACCTTATGGTTGAGTCATGTAAATTGTTTATTCGAGATCACTACTTATAAATGTAATTTTCACATCCATATTATGATATTTCTATCCATTTTGTGTTGCTAAACCCAAAAAAGTTTAAATAGTAGTACTTTTAACTATTGGTACAAATGTTTCCTTATATGGTATATCAATTTTTTTAGTATATCCATTTACGACCAACATTGTTTTGTGTTTGTCAAGTGAGCCATATACTTAATATGTATTTTGAAAGCCCCATTTGCAACCAATGGCTTTAAAATTGAGTGGACTATAACCTAACTCCCTAAAGTTTCATCTTATCAATAATACCTACTTAGAAATAAATCTTTCTACATAAGTGTATATTCCTTATACACTTGAAATTTCTTACTATTAGGATTTACGTCTAATTATAGAGATGAATGTGTTATGGATAATGTTTACATGGGATATTTATCAGGATAGTAAATAGTAAATAGTTAGTGGTTATAACCATATGGTTAATACGATGAGTTAGAATATATATTATTGTGATATATTGTTATTTGTTATAACAATATATTGTAATAGGTTTAGATTTAGATGTGAGAGAATATCAGAGTTGTTATAGGAATAATATTCCTATATATATGTTTGTAATATATTTGAATGAATTACTCAAAGAGAATAAAAGTGTGAAATATATTATTGTGTTGAAAATATTTATCTATGTATTCTTCTGCATGAATTGATTTTGTTCGGCTCTACTCCAATTCCTATCATTGGTATCAAAGCAGGTTTCTCTGATGGAGGATTAGAAGAAAAAGAGGAGTAATTATTCTACACTTTGCTCTTGTGAATGAGAAGAGCTTCTAGATAGTGTGTTTGAATGTATTATGATAGTTATTGAGTTTTTAGTTTGATAGAATATTTTATGTAGAAGTGCATAGTTATGAGGTTTGGTAAGAGAAATATGTTATTATATTTCAAATCTAAGTGTGCTTAGCTATTGTAAAATCATTGAGTCATTGCCTTTGTGTGCCAAAGACCTCCTTCTTTAAATGAGTTATTTTTAGATTTGCATCCACGATTGTTTTAGCCTCTCTTGCCTTAGATTTTATAGATCTGACCAAGATTCTACTTAAGATCTCAATCGACGTTCTCCAACTTGCATTGCATGTTTCAAATTGAATGTGATTCGATCTCAGACCACAACAGTTATATTCATTAGTGTTGATCAAAAGAGACCTTATTCTAGGTTTTATTTACATTCTACTCACTCAAGGTTGTATCCTTGCTTCGAGCTTCATTGCAGATCTAATTTTGAATTACTCATCAGAATTATCTATGAAACTTGGTGAGTTACTCATGGTTTGTTAATTGCATGATCTATCTCTGAGCCCTCACCTTTGATGAAAAGGCATTCCAAGATAATCTTATTATTGATTCATACAGAGTCTTCTATCCACTTACATCCACTTATCTAATGGTAAGATCTACACTATTCACTCCAAGCTTTTGCCACCTTCAAGCATATATTGCATACATCTTGTCCTCAGATGTGTGAATCATTCTTTCACCTACCATTTTAATCATTGCATTTGGATCAGAGTTCAACTCAAAGAGAGCTAAAATAATTATCTTTATATTTTCTTGTTTTGAGGAGTCGCTTATGTTATTAAATCAATATAGGTTTTTAAGGTAATTATAGTTGTGTTGAAAAAGTTATATTTGATTACTTTTTTAATTGTGTCTTCCTTTCTATTATCATGTAATTTTTAATTTTTATCAAAGTTTTAGTTGTTATAATATTTAGTTTAATAGTATTTATGTAATGTCACTAAGTTGATTCAATAGTCAAATTAGGTTTGACTTGTGTCATAGGTAGGGTTTTATATTAGTCTAGTTAATTTCTCATTCAATTGATCAATATGAGCTTTTTCATTCATAGTTTTAAGTTGTCAAAATTAGGGTCCTTAAAAGGTCTTTTGTGAAGTGAGTCTTTTTTGTCAAAATCAAATAAGTCAAGAGTCAAAATTGTAAAAAAGAGTTACAGATACATTTTTGCTTGTACGTGACGTTCGCATTATGGTGGGATTTCCCTCAAAAAAATCATGAGCTTCATTAAGATATCACCTAAGTGAGCAGTGACATACTAGAGGAAGGAGTCAAACAGAGGCAGGAGGATCTTCACACCTCTCATTCATCACCAATGATGAGGTTTTTGATATGTTATGGTGGCACATTTATGTTGTGTGCATTTGCTTTTCAGTTGTGTGGTGTGTTTGTTTTTTGGAAATGTTCACATTGTGAGAGGGGAACATAGATCAAGGTTTCATTTTCCATTCAGAACCAAATAAACTAAAGTCAAAGAACACTACCAGTGGTAGTGGTAGTCTTCTTTGTTGTGTGAGATTGAGTGGCACAATTGTACACAATGGATACAAGTAAGAAGTTGATTTCTTAAAAGGTCAAATGTGACATTCAGTGTGTGTTTTCTTTCAGTTCCAATTTGGTGTATAGAAGATGTAAACAAAATCTTGATATTTTAACTCCTAGTAGAAAACATTGTAGAGTGTGTCTCTAAGTTTATTGTAACACTCATAGATTTCGAAATGGTTGGTGGTTGATCCAGAAAACCACATATGTAAAAAGGTAGATAAACTTTTTTTGGTGTAGCAATTCTCTGACTGCCTTCCTTCTTTATGAATATGATCCACCAATGGAATATTGAGTGTGTTCTTTTCATAAAGTAAATGTAGGATGTGTTCCTTCACATAGTTGTGGTCATGTTTAGCAAGGCAGTCAGCCAGTTAAAAGTTTACATGCCTTTATTTGATCTAGATTATGAGGCAAGCCTGTGCAACACCTTGCAGTAGAAGAAGGAGTTATGTTGTATCATGTCAACATTAGGGGGTAAATGTTACAGATAATGTTTACATGGGATATTTATTGAGATGGTAAATAGTAAATAGTTAGTGGTTATAATTGTATGGTTAATAAGATGAGTTAGAATATATATTATTGTGATATATTATTTGTTATAACAATATATCATAATAGAAATAGATTTGGATGTGAGAGAATATCAGAGTTGTTGTAGGAATAATATTCTTATATATGTTTGTAATATGTTTGAATGAATTATTCAGAGAGAATAGAAGTGTAAAATATATTATTGTGTTGAAATTATTTATCTATGTATTCTATTGCATGAATTTATTCTATTCGGCTCTGCTCCAATTCCTATCAGAATGGGTGATGAAGGGAAATGAAAAATGAAAATTTTGGAGTCCTTATTTCTACCTAGTGATTTATAGGTTGAAAGCCTTAGGCATTGTTGTTAAAAATATGTTAGAAGTTAGATGTGGTATTTTAAAAGTGAGGGCTTCACTCGTAAACATGAACCAAAGGCACCACATATACCAAACACTATAATTTTTGAGTTTTCATTTTTTTTAATAAAGCTTGCACCAATTTGACTTATTTTTAAATAAGTCATTAATCCTCCAAGATGAATATATATGATTTTTTAAATAAAAATCTTACAAAATATATGGATTTCAAACTTTTTTTAAAGGAACTTAACTTATTGAATTACCAAGTGACAGTGGAGAGGCTCTACGTGCTCAATAATAATTCACAATTCAAGCACTTCAATGTCATTGTTGTATTAACACAGTCTCACTTGGTGGAAGGTTAGAGCTCCAAGTTTGAACCTTCAACAATCATGGGGCTCGATGACTTCAAAGCTTCAAGCGCTTAATATGTATCTACATTTTTCATTAAAATGTCCAAACTCTTTATTTTTAAATGAGTGTGTGAAAACACACTAGCCATGCACCTCCCATAGCCATAATGCACTTATAATAAATAGTGCATCAAAAAATTGGATTGAATAAAGGTGACATGTGCAATGTTATTTCATAAGTGATACACCTTCTGTAGCCATTATGCACTTATAATAAATGGTGCATCATAAAATTGGGATTGAATAAAGGTGACACGTGCAATGTTATTTCTCAAGTGAAATAAGTAATGGGTTATGAAAATATTTATTTCTTTACAACCTTATGTTTATAATCTCGTCAAACCATATGTTGGGATATAAATTTATAGTGGGAGGAGAAGATTGGAGGATTAGGAAAAAAAATGAGCCTGTGTTCTAATACCAATGTCAGGTAAAAAATGAACTATATAAATTAGAAAATGAAATTAGTGTAAACTAAAATTAGATTCATTCAAAAAATGAGATTGAAGAGTACATATAAATAACAATATATGTGACTATTAAGTTCATCTTCAAAATGACTACTCATATTTTACACAAAGATAAATATTGTTACACCTAGAATTACATGCAATAATATTACAATTATCTCTATCATTATCCCAGAAAGATGTTGTTAGATTGGTTGTATATGATGACACTCAATGTGATGGTTTGACTACATCATTATCGTCCATGACCATTTCCTGAAATTAAATTTATCATGATTGAGCAAGGGCGGTGATAATAACTTTGTTGTGAATGGAGTGACAATAATTTTGTTTTGGTTGATGTGATCGTAATTGCTAGAAACTTTTAGATAAGTTGCTTATTGATATGACATTGCTATTACAACGTTCTTCTTGTGTTATGTTATGTGTGCCATAGGTGATAAGTTTTTCTGCATGCAAATGCAATGAAATAAAACTTATCAAAAGCCAAACCTTGTTGATTCTTATCCTATAGTGATCTTTATCTAATACTTGGGACATTTGAATAAATATTTTATGACATAAATTCCACTCAAATGAAAATGCCAAAATTTAATCCAATCCAATCCAATGTGTTAAATATTTGTCTTATCATACATCTAATCAACAAAATTAGTTGAAGTAATTGGTGTTTTCATAGTGAAACGATCATTCAAAAACAATTATTACATTTCAAAGGTATGACAATTTTTTTGGTGATCATAATTATTTTTGAATCGTATTAGATCAAGATGTAAGGTAAAATTTTGAATAAATTAACCTATATATATATATATATATATATATATATATATATCTTTTATTTTAAATTATATTAATTATGAAAGGTAAAGATGAATAAATAACTATTATCAAAATTTGTTGGAAGTTTTATTGCAAAGTACAACTTTGAATACAAAAACAATCTCATAAAACGTCTTTAGAAAGTTACAAATGTTAGATTAGGAAAGAAGTTTGAAGTCCATATAAAACATAAAAGTATTTTTTAAAATATTTGAAAATATGAACTGCATCAATTATTCTATTTCCTTATAATCATTATTCAATATTTAATAGGAAAATAATTTAATATTAATGTATACAAAATCTAAAATATTTTTTTATTTCAATAATTTTACTTTATTTTTATTTTTTATATATATACATATATACACACATTTTTTTTATTTTAAATTATATTAACATATCGAAAATAAAAATAAATAAATAATTGTCTTTACTTAAAATTTTATCATAAAATACAATTTTGAATAAAAAACCTCATAAAACATCTTTATAAAGTTTTCAAAATTCTCTTATAAAAAAAAAATTTGAAGTTCGTATAAAATATTAAAAACTACATTAAAATCTCTGAAAATATAAACCACATCTACTCTAAGCACTGATAGTTGTCATTACTTGATAGATTCAATGGGAAAATAATGAAATATTAATATATACAATATTTATAATATTCTTCTATTTCAATGTTTTCACATGTAATTTTTTTTGGTTTGCTTTTGTTGTTTTTGGGTTTATAAAGTAGGCATGTTTACGACAAAATTGAATTCAAAGTCAATTTTTTAATTTTGTGTTATATAATTTATTTTATTATTTCTATATACTTTTATAACATTAATATTAATATTGACAATATTATTAACCATTTTGTAACTTATTCTTTTATGTATCTTTGTTCTCTCGTGTACAACTAATTCAATAAAAACTCATTTTTATAAAATTTAGTTTGTTTTTTGGTTAATTTTTTATGTTAGGTATCCAATTTATTAAGTACACCAAACTTATAAATTATAAAGTTGTACTTTTTATTAAAATAAAGATTGCATAATGACTAATATTAGTATTGAAAATTATTTATAATTGAATATTTGTTCATAAGTATTTGTATTAATAATTATTTTGATAATTGAAAAAATGTAAAATAAAATAAAATATTAATTAAATTCATGAAATAATTAAAACATATAAATAATAATAATATAATAAAATTGAGAAAGAAAATTAAAAAATAATATATAACAAGTACCTTGAAACGACTTAAATATGAAAATATTTAGATAGACCTAAATCTCCTCGAAGCTACTAAATCTGCTTGAAGCTAATGATCTTTTGAATGAAAATGCATATATAATATAATAATAAAATTTTTAACGTCCACGAGACTAAAAATAGTCTATGGGACAGCAAGACAACTCAAGCAGATTTAAGTAGCACTGTTCGCTTCTTGTGTATGCTGATGATGAGCCCCCCTAATTGCTCAATGTGCTCTTCGTTGAATAGGTTATGCCAAGAACTGTCACATATAGTATCCGCAAATTTATCTCTGCTATCTTTGTAGGCCTCACATTCTAGAATAAAGTGTTGTTCAGTTTCCACTTTCCCAGAATTGCAAAATCTGCAAATTCTCTCTTCCCAAGCCTCCTTTGGCCTCTTCCAACGCCCGGTCTCACAACGAAGTTGGTGAGAGTTGGTTCTCAGCTGAGCAATAAGAATTTTAGCCCTCCAAGAAATGTTGGCTCCTATGTACGCTTTTTGGAGTTGATCACAAGTGGGGTTGAACTCATTTATATAATATAGTTTCTTCCTCCCGATCTCGCTTCCCCAATTTCTCTTGTAAAATTTCTCCATAACAAAGACTTTTATTTCTTTATTATTTGTGGGGCACATATTGAATTGAATATTCCATTTACTCATCCATGTGATATTTTGTTGCATCCATGTCCTTTTTCGCTTACATAGTGTATCACTAAAAACAACTTTAGGCCATCTATCCTCTTCCATTTTTTCGATTAGCTTAAAAGGCGAACCATAGCAAGTGCCTCGATAGGGACAGCTCCCATTTCACTTAGCATGATGTCATATGGAACCGTGCTTTTGATTTTAATCTTGCTTGTAATCAAGCGCTTTTGGATTCCTTCAATTTGTTTCCATTGTGTTATAGTAGTGCTGCTGGCCCATAATTCACACCCGTAAAGAACAACTGGCAACACAAGAAGACCGAACTCATCCTATTTCAACTCTGAAAGCAAGTGAGATAATAACGTCACAATTTTTTTGGTTATACGTAATAATTTTGTAGGAATCCACAAATTTCCTTATGACCCATATTTCTGTGGATACAGAAAACTCAACCCGTTACCTGACACGTGCTCTCGGATGGAAGAACCACCAAATCAAGCAAGCAATTTGATGGAAGATATGCATAGGATTACGTGTTCAAAGCATTTTTGTATTTGCAAACATGGCAGGCACGATCAGGACATAGGCTTGCAATTATAATGTCGTTGCTGTAACAGGCATTCATCACTGTGTTTTTGTTTATTTTACGTTTTTTTTTTTAAGTAGACAGATTTTTCCTCAAATGCCATTTGTTTTTCTGATTAAATTTGCACATGCAACTGCCGCTGGGTATTCTCGATGGTTGAAATAGATGTCTGTATAAGCATACTGTTGGCTGGGCAGACAGGAACGTAGGCAGGCATACATGTTTCTGCATTCTTGCGTGTTTGTGACTCACATTTTCCTCTAAATGTTTGTGTTAAATTTGATTTGGAGATTGAATGAATGAATGAAAGATTTTAATGAAGTCCACGAGATCGAGTAGTCTAAGGGATCAAGAGCTGGAACATCAAAATATTATCGGGTTCTTTTCGATATCGGATCTTTTATTATGAAGCTTGATCAATAAACCAATTGTATTATGAAGCCTAGGCTCCTCAAAAAGTTCACTTAGGCTGCCTACTTTTAAATTGTTTTCATATTGATTATGAATATCCACATACGCAACACATTCAATGATGAAATGCCTTTCAGTTTCAACAACCCTTTTGCTGCAGAAAATGCAAGTTCTTTCTTCCCACTCTTCCTTCGGAACCATCCATCTACCAGTTTCGCACCTAAGATGATGTAACCCAGTCCTCAATTGAGCCACTAAAATCCTAGCCCTGCCTTTAAACGCATCCCATATATAAGCCTTTTCGCCATGCTCCCACGTGGGATTGAATTCTTTGATGTAACACATTTTTTCTATCTATTCTGATTTGTCCACATTGCAACCCTGAATTTTCCTAACACAAACTTCTTTATTTCCTCGTTGATGTTAGGACATTCTTGCAAATTCATGCCCCACTTGGTCTTCCATTTGTTGTTTTTTTTCATCCGTGTCTTCTTCCTCTGATCTAGTTTCTCCTGTATGACCATTTTGGGCCAGTGATAATTATCCATGTTTTTAACCTTTTTTAAGTAGCTTATCACCCTGATTAACGTTGAAGCCTCCATTGAAAATGTTCCTGCTTAAGCTAAAAGGATCTCATAGGGGACCATCGTTTTGACTTTGAAGCTGCTAGTGATTAGGTGTCTTTGAATTTTTTCTATCTATTTCCACTTGTAGTTTGACATGCTAATACCCCAAACCTCACAACCATAGAGGACAACCGGCATGACCAACAAACCAAAAAGGGTTTTTTGGGTTTTCCAATCCCATAATTCAACTTTCTTACACCTGTTCTGAAGAAGGTAAGATGCCCTCCATCCACCTTAGGTTTTTCTCGATTTGCATGTCTCCCAATTAAGTCTATTGTGAAAATCAATTCCTAGGTTTTTGTACTCTTGTACTATCTCCAGTGGGCTCCCTTCAAAAATAAAATTATCCTGTTGCATTTTCCTTTTTAGTGAAAAATCATGACTTTGGTCTTGCTGGTATTCACTTGCATCCCAACTTTCTAGCATAAGAGTTCCAAGGCTTTCAAATGTTGGCTCAAATCATAGCTATTTTTTGCATTTAGAATAAGATCATCTGCATACAAAAGCAACTTTACCACATAACTTCCCGGCAAAATAACTCCCCCGTTGGTTTTGTTTAACCAATATTCAAGTTTCTCAATATATAAACCAAAAAGAGTGGGGGATAGAGGGCAGCTCTATTTGACCCTAATGTCCCTGCAAAGCATTCAGACATACCCGCACTAGTTTTAATTTTTGCCTTCATTTGCTCAATAAAGTTTATGCACTACTGCTTTATACTCATCAAGAACGCCTAGTTCCTCCATCATGTTCCATAGTTTGTCCCTGGAAACCGTGTCAAAGGCTTTATTAAAATCAACGAAGCAACAAAAGGCTTCTTCTCCTTGATTGTCCCAAACTTTTTCAATGAGGTGCCTAAAGGTTATGCAGTGATCAACGGTAGAGTGTCTTGGTCTAAAGCTTCCCTAACATTTTGCTCTTTTTCCTTCTTTTTCAGCCCAACTACTATTTATGTGCTCTATCATCCTCTTGAAAAGTTTTCCAAGAAGAGGGTTGATCATGATGGTGCGATAATTGGAAGGATTATTGATATCCCCACTTTTGAAGAGAGGGATAACAATGTTGATTGTCCATTCTGCCAGAAAGCCACATTGTGTGACGTTGTTAAAGATTCCTTTGATGTGCGGAGTACGAGGTTCAACCCCCCACTTTAAAAATTCAACTTGCACGTCGTTGATCAAGAGGGTTTTGATGAAAAAGGATGGATAAATTACAATGAAAATTTACATATGTGAGTGCCCCTGGGTATTCTGAATTCTCAACGATTATATATGCCAATTGTTGTACTTTTGATGTTGAAGGCAAGAAGCACAACTTTTTGGTCCAAACATTGTTATTATGTGGTTTACAGAACATCAAGTGTTGCCTAGTATTTTGTTGGTTTTTTTTTTTTTTTTTTGTAATTGTAGTTTCTAGTGCTATCGTTCACTATTAAGTCCTTTTAATATGTAAAGACACGAATTTTAAATACATTTTTAGCTGACACTTATTTGTTTTGTATGAATTAACTTTTATGACATTGAGAGTAAATAAAAATTGCGATTGGTTTGCTTACAAAGAATTGACCTAATGGTATTTTTTTCAGATTGTATTGGAATTGCCTACAATGCAGTGGTCGAATTGTAGGGACATTGAAAATTTGGGAGCTTTGAAGACCCTGAACGTTAGTTTAATATCATGGAAGTTTCTTATGGCAACAACTAAATAAAAATCTCAAATGAATTTGACATTAAAGAGAAGAGCTTATATAATTGTGCTTATATATATATATATATATATATATATATATATATATATATATATAGGTCTTATCACAAATAGCTATTAGACTAAAATAATCAAGAATGGGATCGCCGCATCAAGAATAGGGTCCAACAATTATATGAATTCTTTGCCTACAACACAACATTCAACTTCAAACATGAATTGATCCCAAAAATTATATATATATATATATATATATATATATATATATATATATAATTTTTGGGATCAATTCATGTTTGAAGTTGAATGTTGTGTTGTAGGCAAAGAATTCATATAATTGTTGGACCCTATTCTTGATGCGGCGATCCCATTCTTGATTATTTTAGTCTAATAGCTATTTGTGATAAGACCAACCATTATGTCATTTAAACCTTGAAAGAGTTTTACAACATTCTTTGAGGTGTTCAATTCAAGAATATATGTGAGACCAGTCAGTCAGACATAAGTCATATGTGATGTTTTATGAGTGCGTGTTGATCAACCTAGGATGGAGTGAGGGCGTTATGATGGAGGCAAAAATACAGGTTGAACTGCCTTTTATGTCCCAGTGGGATTTAGAGCCAAGACTTCCTATGAGAAGTGTCTGTGACTTCTTTTTTGTCATTTTCTTTCAAATTGGCTTATGCATTCCTGTGAGGATTAAATTGAAATGTTGTTCTAGTAGCAGTTCTCTACAAAGAATTTTAGTTTGTGTTAAGGGTATTCAAGTGTCTGCAATTTGTTTGCCATGTATTCCTACGGGTTGTAGCGACTAAAAGCGTACAACTTATAGCCCTCTCATTATCGGCTTTTTCCTTTTTTGCAAATCATAGTTCATGTGTAATATTTGTAATTGATCCAATTTCATTGGACAATGGGAAATACTTTGTTTTTTTTAATTGAAATTGGTCCAATTTTTGCCATAAAATAATCTCGGTAGTGTACTTCAATCAATAAAAAGTTAGGAAAATAATCTTTTTCTAATTTTTATTTTTATAAAATAAAATTTAAATGAGAATACGAAAGTGCAGACTTTTGAAAGAGACAAATTATTTGAGTTGCACATTTTTCAATGAAAACTAATAGTTAAAACAATTACCATATTACAATAAGTACTAACAGTTAAATATACATTTCAATAAATGTTGCATATACACAATAATAAGTAGAATTTTAGTAGCCCCAAGGGTTAGCTCGAGTGGATAGGATCAATGACTTCGGTCGCCTAGGTCTCGAGCTCAATTTTTGCTAGACACCCTACGATGCATCGTGGCTTAGGAGTAGACTTTAGCCTACAATCTTAAGTGGCTATGGGGATATCTTGAGGTAGGGGTTGAACTTATCTATGAGTTCCACATAAATCACAACGGGGTGATTTGGTTGTGGATCATTCGGCAGACATTACGGACCCAGAGCCACCCCCACCAAACTTTAGTTGTAAATTAAATTTAAAGCCAATGAGATGTAGAAGGATTGGTGAAGTGGTTTGGCTGTGCCCAGCCCCACCCAAGTTTGAATCTCAAAGGCGTTTATAGGTCGGATATGGTCGTTTACTCAATGGTTTCAATGTGATCAAAGTATTAATGTTTCTATAGTTCTCTCAGGGACTGAGCCCCCAGTTTGTGCCCCAGAATTGGTTATAGCTCCGGTCAAAAGCTAAGCATCGATCTAAAAAAATAAGTGGAATTTCTAAATTATTGATATTATCTCATCGCTATATCAACTTTTCTAGAAATAATATTATATAAGGTAGTATGATATTTTATTGAAAAGCAAGTATTAAAAATATGGCACATAGATGAGGCATTTAAAAGCACACTTCAAAATTGAAAAAAAAATAAAGTATTATTGTGGGGTGTGTGTATATATATATTGATATTGTTTGAAATATTTTTATAAAAAAAAATAGTGAGTTTGAGATGGGTAAATGATGTTTCGACAGTATGTCAATATCTATAACATATTTGTTTCGATTGAATGTAAATCTTGTTTCAATTAAGAATTCTTGAAACATGAAGATGGTAGTAACTTTGTCATTTATGTAGAATTAATGTGAAATTTATGTTAATGTAAGCAATAACAATAACGGCCCTAAAGGGAAGCATTGTAGATTGCTATTTTTAACAGTTTTCATATCACAAATTAGGCGATGGATACAAGCATATGAAATTTCTTCTTGACAAGAGGTGCAATGTAGAGTTGCATTATGTAGTACTTGGGTTTCAGTTGACACATTGCATTTTTTACAAATGAGTTGAAAAGGGATGGGATATGCATTTGCAATTGATAGTGTTCTTTGTACCTGCAAAAATACAAATACACTTTAGAAAGAGATGTTAATACGAAATAACTTACATTATATTTCAATGACGATACAATCACATTTTTTTAATTTATTTTATAATTTAAGAAGACAAACAATTTGGAAAATTACAATAAAATTATGAATATGATTTGACTACCTAATTGTCTATCTATCTTATTTTTCTTTTCTCAACACTTCCTACCATCACTATAACTACACTTATATTCATCCCTATCTCAGTGAAGGGAGTGTTTTTAAATGGATCTATTTTGTATTTGAATTCTAACTGCACTCCAAGAATTAAATGTATGTTAGTTGCCTCAAAAAATCAATTCAATGAGAAATACAAGTTGAATAAGAACCCCCAATTTTCTTTTTTTCAAAGTTATAGAGAAAGAATAAAAAAGATTCTCCATTAACATTTGTTAACTGCGAATGAAGTGGATGTGTTCCTTGAATTTGAAGTTATCTTTCAAATTAACATATGCAAAACTGCTTGAATCACCTCTAAAGTTATTTGAACCATGGTTTACTAGTGCACATGCAATTTGATTCATATTAACCTCTAGGTGCCTAGCAAAATTGACTATATTTTATGGCTAAAAAAATAAAACACGGCCATACGACCATCAAATTTCAGCCATGTCTCAGATATCCATGGCGATATACAAATTGCATTCAATGTTATTTTGAAACTTTAACCCATTTATCAAGAATACACTTCATATAAGTACTCAGTTTTAATACTGATTGAGATGGGCATTCACACACATTTCTAACTGCCCAAAAAAGGTTGTGGTGTATGAAATTTGTTGCATCGCTTGTAGGGAAGGGTTAATGTGGGCATTCTTCACTTGGAAGATAGAGCCAATGATTTGATGCACTACACAATTCCTCGTATCGATATTCCATTTACATCATTTAAATTTTGGAAGACATTTTAGCGATGATGAAACTGTCACTGTTATGGCATGATTCTACTTTGTTGGTTATATTAAACACGATTATTCCAAATTTTGAGTTATCGGCCAAGTTGAAGCATATTGTGAAAAAGATGTGACCCACTAAGAATTTTTTCCCTTTGCTCAATGCAACAAGGACATATAAATATTGTCAATATTAATTAATTCACAAGGATTCGATTATTTAATTCCTTACACATATAATATGAGGGCAATTTTTGTTTGGAGAACGCTAAAAAATTGTCGTGTCCATTCCATCCAACGAATATAATGATAAATAAATAATTTCAAAAACTTTTTTTTTTTAAGTTTAAAATTATAAAAATTGAATAAAAATATTTTAAACTATAATATTATATAAAAATACTTTTATTTAATTAAATAGGGTAAAAGGGACGGTTTTGATGGGATCGCTCAACTCGCATACAAAGATAGTGAAATAAGTAACATGGATAACAAAAAATGGACCAAAACACTGAACTACAACAAGGAAGAACCCACAAAGAAAAAACATCCATAATCAATTATAAGAAATCAACCAAATAAAATGAAAATACGATATTTTTGGGATAATTGTGTTTCCATTTTTTATCTCAACATTTTGAATCATTACCCGTGATCCTTCCTTAGGAGAAATAAGAATGATGGTAACACCAAACACTAGCACTCCTTAAATAAGGTGGAGACATGACGGTAAAAAAAAAGTATTAATTAAGAAGGTAGCCGTTAATAAGTTGAAAGAAGTGTTCAACGCTTCTTTTTAAATTACAGGGCCGTCCCTCTAATTTAAAACCCAACACAAAACCTAAAACCTAACATATTAAAACCCTGAATAAATAATAGATATCAAAAGTAATTAATTTTATCTTAATTAAATTGAGTTAGAAAAAGAATTAAGAGGGTTGCAAAGTAAGTTAATTTATCACAAGTAAATTATTTAGTTAGTTATGAGGGTTGTTTAGTTAATTTTAACAAATGTAAATAAATTGTTAATTTGTCAAAAGGAAATTTAATTGTAAATTGGTTGGAAAAAGAAGTTAATTTATCACCTTGCATAAAAGGTGTTAGAAATGATGATCAAGCCTTCCAACCCAAGATTTATAAGTGATAACTCTAATAACATCACACATGAAGCTACAAATAATTGATTGTAGAACACAACAATATAAATATTATTCATAAATATTATATATTGGTATAAGGAAAAACTCTTGCATAAATAGGTAAGACCAATCATAGAACTAGCCTAACTGGTCAATGTGGGATAAATCCTCACATAGAATAAACTCACTAAAGGATTAAATAGCTAGATAATACACTAGAAAATGTGAGAAATGCATGAAAATTCATACTCTAACACCCCCCTCAAATGAAGCTAGGGGCTAACAAAAGCTAAAAAAGAAATAGTGGCGTATCTACAGTATGAGTCTCAGTAACTAGCCCTGATAAGGTACTCATGTACAACATGTATCTATAAAATGAATAAAGAATATGTCCTCATGAACACCTCTCAAGAATAACATCAGAAACCTTAAACATGCCATACAAATCAAGGAAATGAGGTGATGCAAAATGCTTCATGAAGATGTTTACACCCTCTTGTTGAGTCAGAATGTACTCGAAGCTAAGAACTCTGTCCTGAATGTGCTATCAAATGAAGTGCTTATGTACCTCAATGTGCTTGGTTTATTGATGTTCAACTGGGTTGTGAGATATATGAATTGCACTCTAGTTGTCACACCAAAGTATAATGGGTGAATCATGTATGAATCCAAACTCTATCAATAATTGACAAAGCTAAAGAATCTGTTGACTCACTATAATTGCTACCCTATATATACACATAATATTTTCAAACTTTTATCAATTATTGATACTCTCTATCTTGTATAAACACGTTGATTCTCAAGCTCTCTATGTGCATGTCTTAAAGGGTACACCAAGAAAGGGGTGGGTAGACCATTGGTGCTTCCTAGGATTGTTTTCGCTTTTGCCACTTGTTATCAACACACTTGTCTCTTGAAAACCATTGTTGTAAGCTCATTATTCTCTAATGTATACTCCTCCAGTTATTTTCCACCTTTCATCTCCCTTATCCTAACTTAAAACCCCTTTTGATAGTTTACAGTACTTGGTTGACTAGGTCAACCTTGTACTCTTATTGGTGAAATTCATTTAGGGTCTAGGTTGGCTCTTACTCAACCTAGACCGTGACATAGTGAACTTGTGTCATTATTAGTACTAGGTTGACTGGGTCGACCTTGCTAGCCAAAACTTTTGGAAGGGTGTAGGGTTAAATCCACCTATATATACAAGATCATTTCATCATTATTTATAGAAGAGAATAAGTAAGAAGTATTACACATATGCTTATCCATCATTTTACTTGAGGAGCAAGCATAGCATTTTATACTTTTTTTCGAGATACAGATCTTGTTTTGTGGATAAGTATTTTGGATGTATTGATAGGTTGTCTAGCTTAGAGCTAATTTATCTTTATCATCCTTACATACCGCAATAACCTCTTGCAAAGCACCTTGGTCAAGGGAGAGATTGAGGCTCGACAAGTTCATCTTCACATGTAAGTATTCCTAACTTTGTTCCTCCTTTGTAAGAGTAGATAGATATGCATTTATACTTCTCTTCCATGCATTAGGATTTTATAAATATTGACATGAGTATATGTATTCTATACATGTTTAATTTTAGTGTTTATTACCCCCATTTTGTGCCACAAGCTTTAGTGAGCACTAGATTAGATTTCTTTGCTTTACTTGTTATTAATTTAATAAATATGAAAACATTGGGATTAGTTAGGGTTATTGCATGGTTTTGTTGAACAACTATGGAAATAAATTACATATTCAAAAACCTCATGACCTCAAGGTCATCACAAACTTCATCTGATACTTTAACTCAGGGTAAATAGGCTCACACACTTCTCTGTAAGATGTTCACTCAGAACTACCAAATGACACCAAAACACAATTAAAAAAACATGAACATCTAACACATGATTGAATATCCTCAAAGACTTTTAATGCATGAATAGGATCTTATAACATCCTTAGAGTAACCTCAACCAATTTGATCATGAGCTCTAATGAAAACTATTGATTTTATAGACCAATCTGTTGACCTTCTCTCTCATAGACTTTACTAAGCCAGATAAGCCATTTTGGATTCAACGTTTCAACCTCTTACATAGAATTTTCAAGCTTCTGCAAAGCATGGATTGATCATTCAAGACCCAAACAATATCATCATACATTTCAATGCATCACTTTCCATGAAAACACATCATGAAACATCTTCTCACATCTGTCTGATTTCCTTGATGTCTGCACCACTAAGTCTATTAGTAACTAGACAACTTTGATCACCAAAGTTGCACACTTGAGATCTATAACCTATCTAGAAATCTGCATGAATAACAACTATAAGTCTCACACTTTGATATTCATCTACTTAGCAAATTTGACTCGATCAACTCTATCATCTACAGTAAATCTTTGAAAGATAAGCACTTTTCTATAAGATCTATTCATTCAATTAAGAAACCAATCACACTTAGAGATGCTCGAGAGAGTTGAATTCAACCTCCAATCCCTTATCTGATCATATCAAACCATTATGAGCTCTTTAAAACAATATCTTTAACATTGTGTTATTGTTAGGGTTTTAAGAGGGTTTAGCCATCTTCTAGTCTCAAAGATCATTCAGAAAACTTATCTCTTCTTTCCAAAAACCAATACTTGGAATTTTGAGATTGAACCCTACCTCATCTACCATGAACAACTTATGATCTCATGCAGATGTTGCACGTGCAAATGAGCACTGATAAAACCTTCTTAGATAGACAACTCTTCATTCTATGCACTTGAGAAACCTCAAAATGATTTTCAAGTCTTTTATTGCAAACCATCCCCTAAAATTTTATGCACATACTTAAAACAACTCGAATAACCTCTATCAATGTTCACCTACTCATCCATGTCCTAGAAACTAATCCTATTACCTCATTTAACCACTACCTCTCTTCTTGATTTCTAAGACTTGGCTTGCAAGTCTTATTAGGCCTAGAATCTGACCTTTTATCCATCCTATAAGCTTCACCTTAAAAATGCCCTGTGTTTAAATGTCTCTTGTGTATGTTCAGTCAACCTCATACATTCACTCTTCTTTATAACTTCAACATAACATCTTCAGAGCATGACTGGGACCTTTATAGCATCTTTAGAGCTGTAAACATAGATCTTCAGAGTTGACCTTTTAATCAATTGTAAGGTCCTCAATGTCTCATGTACAAATTCAAAACAATCTCTCTCATGTTTAAATACTGTGGCATATTCTTCAGAGCATTTACTTCTTCACAATGCATTCAGAACATCTTTGGAACTACTTACATAGATCTTCAAAGCACACAGCTTCTTCTTCGAAGCTCACTCATTTCATCTTGCCATCTATAAATACCATCTCACAAGGTCTAGACAAAGCATTGTAAGATGCTTTATGCTTTAAAAATTGACCTGTACTCACTCATGTTGTTTCTAAATGATTTCAATCGAGTTGTCATCAAAACATTATTTGAACAGTATTCTCTCATCACTGTTCTCCTACAACAATAACACTAATGAAGCTGGCAACATAACTCATTCATGTACATAACTTAAGGCTTACTTGATCAAGCATCTTCACAATAACCTTTTGGCATTAATGATATTAGATTGACATCAATGAAAGAACCATGCATCTTTATAAGAACATTTGACATCAATGACAACATTAAATACCAAATCTCAACACTTAATGACAATGCATAACAAACTCTCAATTAATCAATGACAATGTTCAACAATCTTATCTTTTGTCATTGTTGGTAAATGTACTTACAAAATTGTGTCAGCCACTCTTGATGGCAATCATCTATTAGACCTAGTTCTTGTCTTTTCTTTCTCCCTTTATGAGCTTGCCCTTTTTCTCATATTTTTTTATATTTCTCATATTTTCTTGACTTTTTTGATCTTTCTCTCCCTTTGACATTAATGACAAAGGTCTTATAAAACTATCAACTCTCTCATAATAAACTCAGATGACAAGACCACTTCAACACAGATCAAGTTCAATCAATAATCTGAATAACTCCTATCAAACCAAGCATCCACCATGCTTTTGTTAGTAGTAGATATCAAACATTATATGTAACTACTAAAATCATACTCTCTCCATGTGAGTTGATATTATCTCTCAAAGACACCAGATGACACATAGTATTTAAAAACTATGGCAACCACTTATGACAACCATTCTCAAAAACTTCTCTCAATCAGGTTATTCTTGTAGTTGATTCATCAAAAGCTCAACAAATAGAGTCTATAAATAATCTCAGAGACAATCTCTCCTTAACTCTATGCATGTAAACAACATTCACTTTTTTGACAAATTACTTGGAGCTACTAAGCTGCCCCTTAGACCAAGCGTATCTTCTTTCAAATAACTAGAAACTAAATATCACATACCTTTATTGACATGGCATAAGAAGATACTAAACTCTTGACCATACACATGGCTATCCCATATTAGATACCAAATGTAGAAATTAGGATTCCTCCTTTATCTTCACAGATCAGGCTCAACTACTCATATAAACAGATTTCATAAGCTTAGTTCTTAAATATAAAATTTCTATACTTTCACTTCAGATACCTGATAATAGCCTTAGATTTCTCATCATGTTGCCATCTATACATAAAACCATAGGGATATCAACACAGAAATGGATAATATCCATATTCATCTCCTTTTTTTTAACATATATAACCTGGAATCATCTTAAAGGAAACCTTATTTGATTGCACCCTCATGTTTCTACTGATAGAAGAATGTCTCCCTTGAAGCTTAATGGAGCCACCCCCTTTTCATAGGGCACTAAAATAAAATGAACTCAACAGATTCCCAAATCTCCATCTTTTCACAAGACTGAATATTCTTCAACATTCTTCTAGACTTGATTGACACTAAAGGTTTGATCTCGTCATCAACTTTATCATCCTTATTTTCTTTGACTGCCTTGTCAACACATGCAGATAACAAGTGCTCTTGACATATCTTACTTGATTTTTCCCTTGAGATATGTTCTATCTTAGCAACCAATCCACTTGAGCTTGGAGAATGATCATGATTTATCTTTACTGCCTTTTGTTTCTATACATTCATTTGCCTTCTTTCTTGCACTCCAGGAGCTTCAAACTTCCTATTTTGACTTGATGATCATCTAACTCTATTAGGACATAATCTTGCAATGTGTCCTACATTATGACAGTTGCAACATACCACCTTATACATATCTTTTAACTAATGATGACTGTGATATTTTTTTAACCAATTACTTTTCTTTCCATAGTTCCATGAATACTCATTCTTAGAGGGTTTTCTATATTCTCTTGCTCTATGACTAAACTGATTGCATGTAAAAAAAAAAATTAAAAGAACTAGAATACCTTGTAGGATTAGGATATTTGACAGGTATTTTCATGTTGACCTTATTGTCTTCAACAGTCTTTTTTTCAACCTGAGGTGCTTTATTTTGGTCTTCTTTGAATCCAAGACCCATGTTATCACTTGTAGACTTTTGACTGCTTAAAATATCATCTAGAGCTTTACTGCTCTTTTCAAATTTCACAAAGCTCTTCACCTTTCTGGATGCTTATTCTAACTCAAATTTTAGAGATTCTATTTATGTTTCATATCTACTACAATCTTCCTTTTTAGCATTTAGGCTTGTTGTCATAATATTTATATGGGTTTCTACTTGTTGGATGATCTTTTCATATTCTTTGAAAGTATTGCTCAGATTTTCCTCAAACAATCCAATCTATTGCTCATAATCATAAACAAATGGTTTTAGTTTCTTGTTCTTCTTCTTTACAAGCTTCAACTCGTCTAGGGCACTCATGAGCTTTACTTCAAGATCCACTTCAGCTTCTTCAATGTCATAGTATACTTCTTCATCTGATTCTACATCGATCATAAGGCCTTTGTCATTTAAACAACCCTCATTCTTTGATTCTATGTCTATGGACATAGCTTCATTATTATCATATTCAGATTCACTACTGCCATCAACATTGTCAGATGTGTTTGAATCACGTACATCTGATGAACTATCTTCTTCGGTGTAGAAAGTTGTATTATTATTGAATGATCTTTTCCTTTTTTCATTCTTCTTGAATTATCTCTTGTTATTTTTAGACTTATAGGCCTTTTTTTCATCTCTACAAAGTTCATCATGTTCTTTATTATGCTCAGATTTGTCCTTATTAGGACACTTGGTTGCAAAGTGACCAATATTTCCAAATGTGATTCATTTAAAGGATAACTTACTCTTGTGTTTACCTGAGTTAAACCTCAACTTCCAAGCAAACATAGCTATGAGTTCATCATCATCAATATATGAACATACGTAATCTTTGACCTTCTTGGCCTTTGACTTATTTTAAACCTTGAAAACAACTTCTTTCTTGAGAGGTCTTCCTTCACTTGATCTCGTCTCATAGGCAGTCAAAATGCCATGAAGCCCATCTATTTTTAACTTGTCCAAACCTTGCATTTCTTATACTACAAATACTTTAGAGTCAAACTTATAAGTTAGTGATCTCAATACCTTTTGGACAATAGTAGACTCTTTCACTTATTCTCCCAATCCTTTAATGATATTAAAACCTTCATCAACCCTTAATAGGTAGGATGCAATAGTTTCATCTTCATTCATCCTCAAGCTTTCAAAATATATTTTATGGGTCTACAACTTAGATATCTTCACCTTGGTGTCTCCTTCATATATGATATTCAATTTATCCCATATATATTTGGTTGAAACACAATGCATTACTTTTATAAGCTTTGCCTCTGATAGGCCACACAAAATGGCATTCATTGCCTTGGAGTTATTCTCACTAGACTTATTATCTATTGCATCTGTTGGTGGAATTTGAGGTGCAATATAACCATCCATAACTGACTACCAAATATCATGTCCTTGTGACATCAAATATATCTTCATTCAGAGATTCTGGAAGGCATGGTTAGATCTATTAAACAACGGAGCCTTACTGGTTGAGAAACCACCTCGAAATTATTGACTAATCATCCTGACTTCTTAGGATCTCCTTTAGGCTTTCAAGCCTACTCCAAAGAATCCATACTAATACCAATTATTGGAAACAAGATGACTAAGAGGGGTATGAATCAGTCTTTAAAACTTTTCATTCAATTCCACTTAACTATATATGAACCATTCTAACATTAATGCCTAGCAATCATAAGCTTCAAATCATAAGAACATGAAACACATGAACATAACATATACATGGGAAACCCTCAAGGGGAAAAAAACCCACAAATAAAATATATGGATTATAGTCCTATAAGATAAAAATCAATCTTTAATGAAACACCAACTTAACATAGAGCACCAACCCCAACTAGTTCAACACCAACTCAACTAGACTTTAGCAAGCACTTGTTGTCAATCAGACTCACACCCTTGGGAATGTAGTTCAAGGGCTTCATATTCTAATGAAACATTGAAACAATCTTAGGTTGTGGGTGGCCTAATCATTGGATTGAATCTTTATATTCTAATGGCTAGCTCCCTTTGGTGTATTAATTAGGATCTCTACTCTACATTATAAACTGTCAAGAAAAGGAAAAAAAATAAAATTGAAGGAAAAATCCTTTCTAATGATGGTGATACACCTATAATTTGGTTCATTCACTCAATTTGAGATCCTAAAAACATTGATTATTCAAGAAAAGGACTGAACTTTTAACTCCAATTAACTTCTATGCATCAATATTTCATGAAAAGGTTTTATCTAGTGATAAAAGCTTGAGGGGAATGATGGGATAAGCCTTATTCAAGGAACTAACCAACCACTTACATCTGTTGTAACTTCAACCAAAAGACTTTAAACATATAACATGACCTACATAATCTGATCAGCTGGTAACTAGATAAGAATCAAGACTTGACAAGGAAGAAAATTTTGTCACATATGCAAATCATTTACATAAATACACTATATCAGCACCCTAGAATCTAAAAAATAGTCCTTCTATTTATCTGAAAAAGGTTATAAAACTCAAATTTTGGTAGAGTTTGATCTTGCCAAAAAGAAGGATTCTTAAAATGGCTAAAAAACCCAACTTATATAGATAAAAACATGCATAAGCCAAGAGAATGGCACTAAAAATAGAGAGGAGATCAAATATCACATTACACAAGTCCAACTTAAGCTATCCAAAAATAACCAAGCCTTCCAATAATATTCTTTTTGTATTATGTCTTGCATGAAAAAGTTATTTGGCATTGAAAATGATGGAGAGCCCATACAGTAATCATTACTAAAATCTTCAAAACTCATCAAACGTGCATGGATCTTCAAGGTTGGTGTAGAAGTTTGGATGGTGGGCCCATATTGGACTAATATACTCCATGCATGGAAATCTACGCCAAATCTTCAAAGAGAAACTCCACTTGATATGCCTAGAATTTTAGTTGAAATAAAAGAAACACCTTCTTTGCATGGAAATCAAGGAAGGTGCATGATAAGCCTTGTCTAGTCAACTCCAAGTAACTCCATGTTAACTTCTTGAACAACAATTCAATGTTAAACTGCTCGAGCCCTTCATGCATTTGCGTTTCCCTTTTGAAATTGAGAGAGTCATGCCTAAAGGTATCTGCATGCCTTTGCTTTTTACATGTTCATGCTCTACTTAGACGCATCTAATCTTATTTGGGCCACTTTACATGCTCCTAATATGAGCTATGAACCACGTCATAAGTGTCAAAAGAAGAACTCCTCATTGTCTTCTACTGATTGGCACTTTAAATCCCATTAAGATCCTTTTGAAAACTTAGCCTTTTCTCATTCGTTGGTCTCCCTGCTAGATCTTGACAAGTTTCAAGCTCACGGCAATCTTGGTGAACTTTTTGAAAATCTTAACCAACAACTACTTGCAAGGGATTAAACTTGATGTTTGTGGGACTGTCATTAATTCCTTTAGATTTATGTTTTCAGCCACTTTTTCATGAAAAAGGTCTTTAGGTTTTCTGTCTCTGTCTATTTCTTTCAGATAATTTGTCTGTGACTTATCTTTATGCACTTTTTCTTCAAAAAAAATCTCTGAAAGCTTATCTCTCATAAGAACACTTCAATCGGATTTTCTTTCTTTCAAGAAAATTATTTGAAAGAATTGTTTCAGCATTTTATTTCAAAACTTATCTTTCTTTAGGGCAAATTGCTCGAAAGAATTTCTTCCTTTTGCTTTGAAAAATTCCTTCGAACAAGTCATGCAAAGGAATTAAGTCTTTGGGTTTTTTGCAATGGACAATTCTTGTGGACAATTTATCTAAATTATGTAAATGCCCTTCAGCCTTTTGAAATATCTCTTCGAAATTTTGAATGAACCCTGTTTGCCAAAAATAACCCTTTGGCAATCTTGAAATGATTTTTTCTGAAGAAAAATGAACCCTTTGAAAAAATCGTAAATGTCCCTTGAAAAAAGTGAAATGGCTATAAGAGAGTCTTCAAAAAAGTTGTAAGGGACCTTTCAGAACTTTGAAATTGACCTTCGGGAAAGTTTAACTTGACCTTCAAGAAAGTTGAAAAGCACTTCAAAATTCTTTGAAACAGAATTTTTCGAAGGAAAAGAGCCTTTCGAACTTTTTAAAAAGTCCTTTGGGTTAATTGGAATGGACCTTCGAAAAAGTTGTTACATCCTTTTGCCCTTCGAAAAAAATGTAATGAACCTTCAACTGAAAGAAATGACCCTTCGGACTTTTGGAAAAGTCATTTTGAAAAATTTAAAATGGGCTCTTCCAAAGAGAAAGAGTCCTTCGACAATTTTGAAAATTGAATTTTCCTTCTGAATTTTTTTTCGAAAGACCAATTCCTCAAAAAAATTCTTCAAAGTCTTTTCTTTTGGACCCAAATAACTTATTATAGGAAAACCCAAAGTCCTCTTTAAAACCTTCTCCTTTCAACTACTCTGATCAACATCAACACTTTCTTGTAAAGAACAAGACAAGTGAAACAAAATACCCAAAATCACCTAAACAATATTAAGACCTGTTAATCATGGATTCTTCAAGGACTTATCAGAACCAATTACTGACTCACAAGACAAAACAACATGGTATGTAAAGTTTTGAATGGAAGAGGTGACAATTTGACCTATAGAGTCAAAATTATCAACATTTTGGTGACTCAACTGGGAAGCATGCCTACTATGCTTGAGAACTAGACTATTTACATGACTCCTAGACTCACAAAATAATGATAAATTTTATCCATGACGGTAAACTCTCTTTTGACCTGGCATGAGACAACCTTCGTCCTCCAAAATAAGAAGGGAAACACACAAAATAGGAAAACTAACTAAATAAATCAAATGTGCAAACAAAGCACTTATTTGGGACAAAATAAAACAAAACTAATGTGATTGAACAACACTTGGAGGAAAATAAACAAACTAACTATGTACAAAGAACCTAACTCCTTAGTAGCAATGTTTTAGATGTATCCCATTGACTAAGATTGGAAGCTCCTCAACATCCATCTTTGAAAGTTAGAATGCATTATGGGATTTGCAGTTGGAGATTATGTATGGACCACTCTAAAGGGAATCAAACTTTGTGTTCCTTCCTGGTTTAGCTCTATCCTCATCCCACTTGAGGACCAAATCTCCTTCTTTAAAAGTTCATGAAGAAGCTTCCTTGTCAAAAGCTCTCTTCATTTGTGCTTAATGAATTTCCATGACTAGCATGGATTGATTTCTTATCTCTTCCAACTCCATAAGCTTAGTATACTTGATTTCCATAGGCTTAATCTCCAATAATTCAAGCTGATGCATTAGTTCTAAAGCAGAAAATTCAAGAGAAATGGGTAACCTTACCTCCTTACCATATACCAGCTTGTATGGAGAGTTGAATATTGATCTTTTGTAGGTGATCCTATCAACCCATAGAGACAATTTCAATTTGAGATGCCATGACCTCTGATTGTCTTTAATAGTCTTCGTTATGATCTTTAATAGGTTCTTATTTGTAGACTCAACAAGGCCATTACCTTATGGATAATAGTTTGATGAAGTGTTAATATAAATTCCATGCTAGAAAACTCATTAACTTATCCTAGTTCTCACAGAAGCCATTGCATTATCATAAATAATAGTTGAAGGAACTCCAAATCTAGTAAGCAAACCTTCATAGAAATCTAGAACATTGGTTTTGTTTGCTTCTTTCAATGCCATTGCTTCTGTCCAATGTGTGAAGTAATCTATAGTAGTTAGAATCCACTTATGTCCTGAACTTGAAGGATGATTTATAAAACCAATGAAATATAATCCCCAATGGACAAAGGGTTGATCCACCGTAATTGGTTGAAGAGGAAGGCTGCAAGTTTCACTTTTCCTACAAACATAGAACACTGTTTGCACTTCCTTACCTATGCATGACAATCACCAAATATATTAGGCTAATAATACCCACCTCTCATGATCTTAAGGGCTATAGTTCTTTTAGAAAAATGTCCTCGGCCATTTCCATCATGAAATTCTTCAAGTAATCTCTGAGTTTGGCTTGGCTTAATATATCTTAGCAACATGCCATTGATATCTTTCTTGAACAAAACACCATCAATAAGGAAAAATGGAATTGATTGCAACTTGAAATATCTTCTTTTTTAATAAATTAGATGAGAGGGATAAATACCATCTTGGAGATAGCTTACCAACTCATGAAACCAACTGAAAGGTGAGGTAAGACCAGCTGCAACATCTTCATCATTTGACACCAAAGTATCCTCATTAGTCTCTTGCAAGTCTTGAGCTAAATGCTCACAAAGTCCTTTGCCTCTAATAACCTTTATGACCTTAATTTATACATCATAATCCATTACCTTGGTTATCTAACCAACTATCTTCTTATTTATATCTTTATTTAAAAGGAACTCCTTGATGCTTGGATTAGAAACTATTACATGTATCTTATTGTTGGACAACAAGTATCTAAACTTTTTAAGAGACCTTATAACTAAAAGCACATGTTTTTTAACAAAAGAATACCTTGTTTCATACTCTTCCAAGCCTTGACTAAATAAATCTATTTGATGCTCCAAAGACTAATGAGTTTGTTGGATAAGAATGCCTGAAATGGTGTCCATGTTAGCAGATGTATACAAAATGAAATCTTTTGTGAAATCTAGATTTATAAGTGTAAGAGCACTAGCTATGACTTTCTTAATATATTCAAAACTCTTTAATTTTTTTTTGGACCAACCGAGGCTCTGATTCTTCTTTAGCATGGTTGGAAGTGGCTTAGCTAAAATGAGAAAATCTAAAATATATCTCCTTATGAAGTTAATTTTTCCAAAGAAGCTTTGCATAGCCTTTTTGTGCTTAGGCAAGGAGAGTGCAAGAATGGAGTCTACCCTTTCAGAATCTATGCTTAAACCATACTTTGAAACCACATGTCCAAAAATCTTACCTTCATGAACTGAGAAGACACACATTTTGGGATTTAGAGATACCTCAAATTGCCTACACCTTTCGAACACTTGCTTGAGATGAACCATGTGATCATTTGCACTATTTGAAAACACTATTATATCATCCAAATAAACAAGTACAAACTTGTTTATAAATCATTGGAATGCCATATCCATGGCTCTTTGAAAGGTTGATCCAACATTAGATAAACTAAAGGGCATCTTTTTGTATGCAAATGTCCCCCACTTGGTTGTGAAGGGTATCTTAAATTGGTCCTCTTTCTTGACCAAAATTTGATTGTAGCAATTATGTCCATCCAACAAAAAAAACCTCTCTAAACCTGTAACCAACTGTAAAATTTGTTCCATTGATGGTAATGGATAGTGATCTTTAAGTGAAGCCCTGTTCAAATCATGGAAGTCAACACACAATCTAATCTCACGATTCTTCTTTTGTACCGAAACAAGATTTGCCACCCAAGTTGAGTGCTTGATTGGAAATATAATAGCTGACTCTATGAGCTTGTGAAGCTCAGCTCTCATCGAAAGCTCAAGTTTAGGATTAATGGGCCTTTGTCTTTGTCTCACTGGTTTAGTTTCAACCTCTAACTCAATGATGTGTTGAACCTAACTCAGTTCAAATCCCTTGAGATCATTATATTTCCAAGTAAATACATCATAAAAACTTGTGCATAACTCAATGAAAGCTTCCTTTTGTGAAGGAGTGCATACCTTACCCAACTTTAAATTCTTACCACCTGCAATCTCTACATCGGCATAATGTTCTTCTTTTGTTGAGAAGGATGACTTCTCCTTCCTTAATTCATCATCACCACTGATAATGTTCTCAAGTGTGACCAATCCCTTTGGAAACGTATTTGTTTTTAGTTACACAACCTAATCACCATACTGTTGCAAATACTTTGATTGGTTTCTTGAAAAAAATCAGCCTTCTCTTGCAAAAATCTCACAATTTGATTATCATCTTATAACACTTGCCAATTCTCATGATTATCTGGAATATAAGGCCTTACAACCACCTTTATATGTAACTAAATTTTCTAACTTTTTATATTAGCTGGGATACTAAATTATGACCCAATAGAAGCCAACCTATCTGTGTGTTTATTCTTACCTCTTGGTATTCCCTGAATGTTAAAAGCTTGAAAATCTTCAAGTAAGTTCTCTATTCTATGCTT
The DNA here is from genome assembly GCA_037957365.1 of Torreya grandis. Classification (NCBI taxonomy): domain Eukaryota; kingdom Viridiplantae; phylum Streptophyta; class Pinopsida; order Cupressales; family Taxaceae; genus Torreya; species Torreya grandis. The sequence continues at coordinate 6,395,128 of JARHVA010000052.1, read as the reverse complement.
GCAAGATTTTATTTTTTTTTTTTAAATTACATACATTTTAAACCTCTTACTTGGTGAACTATAAGTTCACTATCACTAAAAACTTACAAGGAATTGACTTTCATCTTACTAGCCCATTGCAAACTGTGAACTAGTACCTCATAATGTGCAACATTATTTGAACAACCAAACTGAAATTTAATAGAAGAAAAATGCCTTTGATTTTTTGGAGAAACCAACATCCTTCTAGCTTTGGTACCATGTTTATTCCTTGATCCATTAAAGTACAATTGTCATAAACCTTCACTAGATTCATCATCCTTAATCATGGCTAGAATTGGTACATCATTCTCATGAAGGCAATACACACCAAGTTTTTCTTCAATTAGCTTATAAGGATCATGTTCATATAAAGTAGAATCCCAATCATCAAGAAACAAATCTGGAACTCTATCCAAAGGTGATCCATTTTCTACTCCACTAGTTTCTAGTACATCATCTCAGATGATACAGTTAGTGTTCACAACACTTGGCATATATGGCTGCATATGGAAATGTGAAATAAGTTCAGAATAAATCATTACCTTGGTATCATAATTGGTTCTAAAAAATAAATAAGTCAAATAAGCTAATAAATATCCCCCAATCTTTGAGGTGAAGTCCCTTGAAAGGCACATAGCAAAGTAAGGAGGCAAGTCTACCACAACAACAACCTGTTGAATAGTAACATTGAGACAAGCATGTAACATTAATTTCAGATCTTTGATGATGCCTATCATCTTTGTTGGTGACCCGTCCAATTGTAATACCCCTTTAGTTTTTGGCTCATAAACAAGGTCGAGCTTGTCTGCAATCTATTTAAGCATGACTATACTACTAGCTCCACTATCCACCATACAGATATGAACTAAAGTATCACCTACTGTAAAAAAAGGTAGAAAGGAGGAATTTTATTTATTTATAACTTATTTCCATCCACCTTTGTCATATTATTTACTTGTTGTACTTGTTTCTTAGTTGGCTGATCCAAATTAGTTAAGATGACACCTTATTTCTCATCTAGTTTTAGAGATAATTTGATAGCTAAAAGATCTTACAAGAGCATATCTTTTTGTCCTAGAATGGAAAGAGAATCCCACATGATAATTATGACATTATAATTCTTTGTCTAATCCATTATACTGAACTGAGATCCACCAACCTTTGGTTGTACTTTCTAAAGTACTAGCTATTCATGAACTAGAGGTATTCGATGAACTTTACTAACCTCTATATTCTGATTTGTCTGAGTTGTAGAGGCAACAAGTTGTTCCTTTGTACTCTTAAAAATATTATTAAGAGTACATGAATCATTTTTCACATCCTATAGCTCATCAATGGCTCTTCTTTTATCTTTAATTACAACTACAAGTTGACCACTTGTATTGTTAGTTTCAACACCCTGAGTAAAAACAACATGATCATCCACTTGCCAATTTACATTGATGGCATCAGGCTACCCTTGAACTTTTTGAGTCTCTCCTTATGATTGCAAACTTGTATCTTGGTACTGACCTCCTTGAAAAGAAAACTCTTCTTGTGTCATTTGTGGTATAATGATGCTTTGTGACACCAAGGCCTGGTTTTGAGCATCATTGAGATTTGAGGACCGCCAACCTGAATCCTACATAAAGTCACTTTGAGATGGGGTGGAAACAATGGCCTTTGAATTTGAAGGAGCATTAAGATCAAGAACAACATATGGCTTAGCTATAGTTATATTTCCTTGTGTTTGATAAGGCAGTCTACTCTTTCTGAAACCTTGATAAGGAGGCCTTTGATCTTTGAAGGGCTGATAGGTGGTCTGGTTTTATTATTGATAGGGCCTATTAGACTAATATTTTTATCTCTTGAGTTGCATTATTTCATTCTCAAAATATTGTAATAATATTTTCAACTCTCTTATCTCACTAGCTTGACTAGTAGGAGCTGTAATTTGAGCTTGAGGTGATGGAATAGGAGCTAAGGATGGAATTTGAGGAATTTGAGGAACTTGAGGGGCTGGTATAGAATTCAATAATATGAATATAGGCATTGGAGGTCTTGGAGAAAGCTTACCATCTTGTATCAAACTATTCTCTACCCTTATTGCAACATCATAAGCATTTGACAAGGTAGTACCACCCATTGATTGTATCATCACACTAATGTCAAAGTTAAGGGCTTTAAAATAATACATGAATGCATATTCTGGGGATGGCCTAATCAACACAGGTATCCTAGCCCATGTCTTTTGGAATTTGACGTTAAAATCAGACATGAACTCATGAGGAGCTCTGTTTATGACAGTTAATTTCTCAACTAAAGATAGGTGATCATATTTGTCCTCAAAATACTTGACTAAGGCTACACCCAATTCATCCCAAGTAGAAATGGAGTTTAGTGGGAGGTTTAGATACCACTGCAATGTATTTATTTTTAAGGAAGCAACAAACAATCTAATAGCAACATTATCCTCAATAACATTATGGACTGAATAGAGGTTAACTACATCTTGAATATGCTCAATAGGGGATGTTTGATTTTCTCCTGAGAAGAATGAGATACTTTTGAGAGTAGACACATGAATGTCATCAAAACAGGCTAGATTTAGTGGGCTACCTCTTTTGAATGGAATAAACACCTTGTTTTTGATAACCATTTGGATAGTGGGGATTGTAGTGCCTAGAACAATAGGATAATCAGGAGGCAAATATTTCTTTTGAGGATATGGATTTGCCCTCCTAAAACTTGACCTCTTATATGATATAAATTCAAAAGTAATACCTTTACTAGCTGATTGTGTGATAACCTTTGGCATGAAAGATTTTCCTGAATGGTGTTATGAACCTTGCAACCTAAAGAATCTCTAGCTTGTGATGAAGATGAATATTCTCATCTACTGAAACTGCTTCCCCTGAGCTTCAAACTTTAGCTATGCCAAGGATTAAATATCCCACCAAGCATGCCAAAAACTATTGTCAGTCAGACTCACACCCTTCTGAAGATAGTTTCAGACCTTCACAATTTGTTGAAACAAGAAAACAATCCTAGGTTGTGGGTGGCCTAATCAGTGGATTGAATATCTAGATTCTAAGGGCTAGTTGCCTTTGGTATATTAATTAATATCTCTACTCTATGCTACAAAAAGTCGAGGAAAAGGGAAGAAATAAAATTGAAGGAAAAATCCTATCTAATGATGGTGATACACCTATACTTTGGTTCATCCACTCAAGTTGAGCTCCTAAAAACACTGATTAGACAAGAAAAAGACTAAACTTTCAACTCTAATTGACTCCTATGCATCAATATTTCATGAAAAGATTTTATCTTGTGATCAAATCTTGAAGGAAATGATGGGATAGGCATGATTCAAGGCACTAACCAACCACTTACATATGTTGTAACTTCAGCCAAAAAACATTAAACAAGTAATATGACCTGCATAATCTAATCAACTAGTAACTAGGTAAGAACCAAGACTTGATAAGGAAGAAAATTCTATCACATATACAAATCACTAACATAAATACACTATACCAGCACCCTAAAATCTGAAAAATAGTCCTTCTATTTATCTAAAAAAGGTTATAAAACTCAAATTTTGGCAGAGTCTGGTCTTGCCAAAAAGAGGGATTCTTAAAATGGCTGAAAAAGCTAACTTATCTAGAAAAAGCATACATAATCCAAGAGATTGACACTGAAAATAGAGATGAGATCAACTCCCATATTACACAAGTCCAACTTGAGCTATCTAAAAATAAACAAGCCTTCCAATAATATTCTTTTTGTCTTATGTCTTGCATGAAAAAACTCTTTGGCATTAAAAATGATAGAGAGCCCATGCAATAATCATTATTAAAATCTTCAAAATTCATCAAATCTGCATGGATCTTCGAGGTTGGCATAGAATTCTAGATGGTGGGCCCATGTTGGATTAATCTATTCCATACAAGGGAAGCTATGCCAAATCTTCAAAGAGAAACTTCAGTTGATATGCCTAGAAGTTGAGTTGAAACAAAAGAAAGACCTTTGCATGGAAATAAAGGAAGGTGCATGATAAGCCTTGTCTATTCAACTCTAAGTAACTCAATGTTAAATCCTTGAAAAACCATCTAACGCTAAACTGCCCAAGCCTTTCATGCATTCGAGTTTCCCTTTTGGAACTGAGAGAGCCGTGTCTAAAGGTATTTGCATGTCTTTGCTCTTTGCATGTTCGTGTTCTACCTGGACGCATCTAATCTTGTTTGGGCCACTTTGTAGGCTCTAAATATGAGCTATGAACCACATCATGGGAGTCGAAAGGAGAAGTTTTTGTTGTCTTCTACTGATTGGCTATCAAAATCCCACTATGATCTTTTTGAAAACCTAGCCTTTTCTCATCCATTGATCTCCCTGCTAGATCTTGATGAGTGTCAAGCTCATGGCATTCTTGGTAAACCTTTTGAAATGTTGACCAATGGAAACTTACAGGGGCTCAAACTTGACATTTACAAGCCTGTCATTAATTCCTTCAGACTTATGTTTTCGACCACTTTTTCGTGAAAAAGGTCTTCAGGTTTTCTGTCTCTATCTATTTCTTTTGGACAATTTGTTCATGGCTTATCTTTATGAACTCTTCCTTCAGACAAATTATTTGAAGGCTTATCTACCATAAGAACACTTCATTTGGATTTTATTTCTTTTGAGTAATTTTCTCGAAAGAATTGTTTCAACATTTTCTTTCAAAACATATCTTTCTTTTGGGCAAATTACCAAAAAGAATTTCTTCCTTTCACTTTTAACAATTCTTTCAGACATTTTGTTCGAAGGAATTAGGTCTTCAGGTTTTTTTCAATGTACAATTCTTATGGATAATTTGTTTGAAGGAATTTATGTAAATGCCCCTCGGCCTTTTGAAATGCCCCTTTGGAATTTTGAATGAACCCTGTTTGCCAAAATAACCCTTCGGCAATCTTGAAATGAACTTTTCAGAAGAAAAATGAACCCTTCAAAAAAATTGTAAATGTACCTTCGAAAAAGTGAAATGGTTGTAAGAGACCCTTCAGAAAATTTTTAAGGGACCTTTCAAAACTTTGGAATTAACGTTTGGGAAAGTTGAAAAGCACTTCAAAATTCTTTGAAACGGATTTTCCAGAAGGAAAGAGCCCTTCAGATTTTTTGAAAAGTCCTTAAGGTTAACTGGAATGAACCTTTAGAAAAGTTGTTAAGTCCTTTTTCCCTTTGAAAAAAATTGTAATGAACCTTCGGCCGCAAGAAATGACCCTTCAGACTTTTGGAAAAGTCCCTTCAAGAAATTTGAAATGGGCTTTTTCGAAGAGAAAGAGACCTTCAACAATTTTGAAAATGGACTTTTCCTTCTGAATTTTTTTATGAAAGACCAATTCCTCGAAATTTTTCTTCAAAGTCTTTTATTCTGGACCCAAATAAGTTATTAGAGGAAAACCCAAAGTCCTCTTTAAAACTTACTCCTTTCAACTGCTTAGATCAACATCGACACTTTCCTAAAAAAACAAGACAAGTGAAAGAAAATACCCTAAATCACCTAAACAACATTAAGACCTATTAAACATGGATTATTCAAGGACTTATTAGGAACAATCATTGACTCACAAGACAAAAAAAACATGGTATGCAAAGTTTCAAATGGTAGAGGTGACAATTTGACCTATAGGGTCAAAATTGTCAATAACACCCACTTACAAGGAGGCACCAACTCCCTAGATGACTCATCATAAACACAACCATCTGAGTGTTTGATCACCTTAAAAAACCCTTGTTTATTGTACAATAGATGATGAGCTAATCCACTTCTTCACTCTCTTTTGTCCCTCTCAAATTGGCCTTTAGCCTTTTTCGCTCAACTAGCCCTCTTCATGGCTTGATTAGGTCTTTCAACCTTGATCCTCATATGCAAAACTTATGTTAGATAGTCATGACAATTATTTGATGGTCTACATGACCTTCGACTAAAAAATGATCTATATCATTCGCTTATCCTCTTCTACTCTTTCATGCTTAACATCCTCCTAACATACCAAATAGGCTTAACCTGCTTTACTTTTATATAAGTCACTTGATCATATCCTTCTTAGTTAGATACATATTCAAATCACTTAGATAAACCATGAATAGGTCTTATCATATTAGAATAACATGTCTTAATCTTGAATCAATCACTACAATAGGTCAACCATACATCAATTAGCCCTTTATCCTCTTTTAGGCTTATGAAGACCTAATAGGGCTTCTTAACAACATGTTACCCTTTGATAATTCTTGAAGCATATAAAAATACCTCACATGGTAGGAAAACATCATACACCACTCCAATAGACCTTATCAAATTTTACTTTAGGTCCACAACACCTTTTAGGTCCAATCACCACTTGAACCCTTTCTCAAATGACTACATATAAAAGGCCTGTGCATATACAAAAACTCTATCTTGAACAACTAAGACATGTACACAATTTTGCTAAACAACCATGGAAAAAAATTACATATTGAGAAACCTCATGACCTCAAGGTCATCACAAACTTCATCTGATGCTTCAACTTAGGGTAAATAGGCTCAAACACTTTATTGTAAGATGTTTACTTAGAATTACCAACGGACTCCAAAACATAGTCAAGAAAACATGAATATCTGACACATGATTGAACATCCTCAAGATATTTTAATGTATGGATAGGATCTTATAACATTCTCATAGCAACCTCAACCTGTCAGATCATGAGCTTTTATGAAAACTATTAGTCTTACAGACCAATTTGTTGACCTTCTCTCTCACATACTCTACTCAACTAGATAAGCCTTTTTGGATTCAATGTTTCAATCTCTTACATAGATTTCCAAGATTATGCAAAGCATGGATATATTATTCAAGACCTAAAAAACATCATCATACATTTCAATGCATCACTCTCACATGAAAACACATTAGGAATCATCTTCTCACATCTGTCTGATTTTCTTGCTATCTACACCACTAGTTTTGTTAGTGATTGCTCCATTTTGATCACCAAATTTGCCCACCTGAGATCTAGAACCTATTGAAAAAATTTCATGAAAAATAACTACAAGTCTCACATTTTGATCTTCATCCACTTAGTAACTTTGACTCGGTCAACTTTTTCTTCCACAACAAATCTTTGAAAGATAAGCACTTTTTTGTAGGGCCTACTCATTCATCTGAGAAACTAATCACACCTAGAGATTCTTGGGAGAGTTTAATTCAACCTTTAATCTCTTGTCTAATCATATTAAACCATTATGATCTCTTTAAAATAAGATCTTCAACATCAGGTCACTGTTAAAGTTTTATGAGAGTTTAAACCATCTTCTAGTCTAAACAATCATTCATAAAACTTAGCTCCTCTTTCCAAAAATCAATGCTTGGAACTTTAAGCTTGAAACCTTCCTCATATACCATGAAGAACTTAGGATCTCATGCAGATGTTGCATGTGTCAATGAGCATTGATAAAACCTTCTCAAGTAGATAACTCTTTATTTTGTGCACTCGAGAAATCTCAAAATGCTTTTTAAGTCTTTTCTTGCAAACCATCCTCTAAAACTTCATGCACATACTTAAAAAAACTTGACTTACCTTTGTAAATGTTGACTTGCTCATCCATGTCGTGAAAATTGATCATATTACCTCATCTGACCACCATCTCTCTTCTTGCTTTCTAAGCCTTGACCTACAAGTCTTTTTAGGCCTAAAATCTAACCTTCTATCCATCTTGTAAACTTCACCTTGAAACTCCCTTGTGTTTCAATGTCTATTGTGTATGCTCAAACAACCTCATACACTCACTCTTCTTCAAAACTTCAACATAACATCTTTAAAGCTACTTATAGATCTTCGAAGCATGACTGGGATTTTTGTATCATCTTCAAAGTTGTAAACATAGATCTTTCAAGTTGACCTTTAAATCAATTGCAAGGTCCTAAACACCTCATGTAGAAACTCAAAACAATCTCTCTCATTCTCAAATACTATCAGATATTCTTCAAAACATTTACTTCTTCACATCTAATTCAGAGCATATTTGAAACTATTTACATAGATCTTTAGAGCACATAACTTCTTCTTCAAAACTCACTCATTTCGTTTGCCACTTGAGAATACTATCTCACAAGGTCTAGACAAAGCATTATAAGATGCTTTACACTTGACAAATTAACCTGTATTCACTCATGTTGTTTCTCAATGATTTCAATCAAGTTATCATCAGAATATTCTTCAAATAGTATTGTTTCATCACTGCTCTCATACAACAACATTAACTAAGCTAGCAACAAAACTCATTCATATACATACCTCAAGGCTTACTTGTCCAAGTATCTTCACAATAACCTTTTGACATTAATGATATTAGATTGACATCAATGAAAGAACCGTGTATCTTTATTAGAACCTTTGACATCAACGACAACATTAAATACCAAAGCTCAACACTCAATGACAATGCATAACAAACTCTCACTTAATCAATGACAATGTTAAACATTGTTTCCCTACTGCACAACTAAGGACAAACTACATCAAGACATGAAACTGTAGGAAGACCATATACCATACTATGAGTGCTCCACTCCAAATATTTATAGTTTAAGTGTCTAAATATCTCATGCCAAAGTTGACTCTCATAATCTGCATGACAAACTAAACACATCCCTATAAAAAAAGTATCATCAAGACCCTCAAAATAATAGAGTTGAGAGTTATGATCAACAACGCCCTGTGCAATAAGTCCGTGTGGCTTTAATAAAGCTCAAACTTCAACACCCTATAATACGACTTTCACTATTTTGCCCTGACTAGAATGACAAATTTGATAATTTGGGGATGAAATAGTTATATTATTTTTTGTAAAACATAATATAAAGGACATCCATGATAAAAGGAGAAAATTATTTTTTCTTTAAATCTGAATTTCCGATGCCACTCTATTAAATCAGAGCCACAATAATCCCGTATTCAGGGATCGACAAGGGCACAATATCGAAACACTCGAGGATTCGATCCCTGAAAATGGAGGCGATCGATTTCAGAAACAAGTATATCTTGGCCCCCATGGTGCGCGTGGTAAGTTTATGACACGCTACTTCTATTTTATTCTTACAAGTCACGCAATTCAAAATGTTCGTAAGCTAGCTTGTGATCTTTTTTAGTAAAATCCGTTTGACTTTCTGTAAAACTGAGACAAAGTAAGTGTTATCACGCCATAGGCAGTGCAAATTGAACTGTTACATCGTAGAAATGTTTGATTTATTGTAATTAGAAGGCACAAATTTTCAGATTGTTTGTATCTGAAGTTTGTGGCATGTGACTTCCATCGAAAACTAGAGTCATATTATACGCTGAAATATGTTTGCGTAGATGTTTATGCTTTATTTATGCTTGGTAAATCTTGGGTGAGGTAACAGGCTGCCTATAACATGGTACGGGGTATGATTGGATCACATTCTTAAAATTTGCAAACATAGGTCACACTCAGTTGACTGCATGATCGCCACACTAAAATTTAATTAGTAGATTATAACCTTGCCACATGTGCATTGAAGTTATGGGCCACCTTATTATAGTGAGGGGATTCAAGCTTGGGTCACGCTATCACGAGTTTCCCCCATTACCATTATATCACAACCCCTTGTCTAATCCAATGCATTCCCGAATATTTACTTCTACAAAATAGCACGATAATTCTAGTCTTGTATCTCTATTGTACATGCCCTCCATTGACTAGTGCAGAGAATTCAAATTGGGCCTTAAACATTTGTAGAAAGTGCCATGGCCATTGTATGATATTTCTTATCGTTAAATTTTACATATAAATTATTTTTTGCTAAGGGTACTGGGATCACCAGCCCACACTGGCTTGGGTACCATAGTAAGGATGGGAATTTAAGCACTTTGACCGCCTTATCACGGTGTGCCCATAGATTGAATTGTGTTAGTGCGGCGACTCATCAACGGGGAATCCATTGAGTAGTGGGTTGCCTTAACACGGAGTGAGATTTGAACCTTGGGCCTCCCATTAACAAGAGACACCAATTAACATTACACCACTACTCGATGGATTATATACACACACACATACACACGCCGTCTTTGAGTACATCTCTCTTTTTTTTTTTTTGAAAAATGGTATACTGGCACTTGTTCTTGTCCTCTTGTACCCATACCTATACCCGTCCCTTTGAAACTATGGCATTTACCCTAAATTTCACTCGGACCGCATTAAAAAACTAAAACTTAGAAGGATTAAATGTGAAAAAAAAACTTGTTTTCAGTTTTTTGAAGTTTCATGAAGATGTTATGTTTGAAGGTTGAGTTTCATGTTTCAGCTAAAATGTTATGATGTACCAAAATTCTGTGGGTACATGCTACATACCCTTGTTGTCGTGAATTTTTACAGTTCACAATAACACCCCCAATTGCGATCCTAATATGTGACTAGAGGTAAATCAAAGACATGGACAATACAAAATTTCCAGAATAAGGATGTTGACTCCATGGCCCAATGGACAAGGCTTGGAGAACTCATTTAAAGCTTTGTTCGCAGACAAATCCACATGAGAAATTGTGCGTAGTGAATTTTTAAGAATTGGCATTTGTGGACCAATAGCCAAAACAAAACACTTTGTGCTACGAAATCATTGATTTTTATTCAAGGTCATGACAACAAACATATCAAGTTTGCAAAAGGATCACAAAAGCATTCACTAATGCTATCGATGCTTGGTACTTGCTTAATTTGGTACACATTCAACTTGGTATTTATTGTACCTGGCGTCCATGGAACTTGGTGTTTGAAGTAGCATCCAATGCCCATTCACTTTGGTACTTGTTTGCATTTGGGGTTTGTTGACAATTGACGCTTGTTCAATTCAATCCAACGCTTGTTTCATTCGGTGCTCATTTGATCTGATCAGGTACTTGTTTGATTTAAAGCTAAAATAATGTATCGCCAAAGTAATTTTAAGCGGCATGATGGAGTTTGGAGTTAGTTTGGTTCAACATCAAAATGAGAATAAAGACAAAATCAAGCCTCTAGGGAGCTAATGTCTGAGTCCGAATTAAGGCCAGGAGGATATCCATGGTTCCCCCGCAGTACTTATAAGTTCTTCCCAAATTTTGATCTCATAAAAATCCCAAAATTCAAGTTCCATTGTGTAGACCAATTGCAAGAGATGAATTTTGACCATAAACACTTAGTGCAAAAAGCTTCACATTGATCCTCAAAAACAGTTTCAGAGATTTGTGGTACCTGAGGCACCCAAAAATTTCTCCCAAATTTTGACTTTGTCAAAACTCCAAATTTTTTACACCATTGCGTAGACCAAGTCAAAGAGATAACTTTTCATTATAAGCACTTTGCAAAATTTCCAAGTCCTAAGACCTATTTGGAAGTTTTGGAACTTTTTGGCACCTCAAGAACTTTCTTTTTTTCCTTAGGTTCCTGAAACCTTCGAAAGTCCCAGTTACGTCTAGGTTCCTTTGCGTTGTAAAAGTTCTGGTTAAGCCTTGGTTCCTTCAAATTGAAAATTTTTAGAATAAAACTAAGTATTGATAGTGCCTGTAACTCTCGAAAGTCTCGGTTAGAACTGTAGGTTTTCAAATAAAGATTTAAAAGTTTCCATCGGGGCACAACAAATCCGAAATGGTTTGAGGCAGAAATACATATTTTTGTTTTGGTCATAACTTTTGCATATGAACTCCGTTTTGGTACCTGTTCGAAGTGTAGGAAGCTCTTTCAACAAGGAATTTGATGTCATGAAGTATTTAATCCTTGGAGACATTTTTAGATGGTTTCAATTCTCACCTATAGTCAAAAATCCTTTTTGTGGAACCTTGTTTCAAATATATGTGGCGGGCCCAAGTTAAATATTAAATGACTTTGTAAAAGTACATTTAATTAGTTCATTATGAATTCATTATTGTTTAACAAATACATAGTCATACATCATGTAAAAAGGTCATAAAACAATTTAATATTGCGTTATTGTAAAGATTTGCCCGGAGTAAATAAAAATAAAAAGAGGGCAAACTCAAGTTAAGTCTAGGTTGGTCTTAAGTCAGGTTAAGTCAAAAGGCAGTTATGCAACCACCTTGTGAAGGCAAGAAAGTATAAAAGAACTGGAAAGCATTTGTAGAGGATTTTGATTTTCTCTCTCTCAGCCCTAGGAGAGGGCTGGCTGCAACCTTGTGTATAGCTATTCTTTTCAATGAATGATGAATGGATTTCGAGCAAGCATATACGTGGAGTAATTCTGGATTTATGGGTTGGAGTATTCATCATTAATGGAATAAGCTTTTGCTGTCCAGAGATAAGGTGATACTTCAAATTTCGGCATTTTCCAGATTATGTGCATTTTGAATGCATGGGTATTAATGTTCATTGATGGAACATACTCTTGCTGCCAAAAATGGATTAACGTAGTAAAACTTTGTATTTTCAATATTGTATGTGTGAATCCTAAGTGTTTTCAAACCATGTGTTGAAACTTCTATGGGTAGACTTTGTGCTGAACACATCCTTTTGGATTTTGAAGAAGATTTCACGTTTTTTACAAGATCATTTGCCTCCATAAATAATCACTACTCTCAATTCCATTTTCTTGCTGAAAGAAAGATTTTGATCCATTTTCCATTTAAATCAGGGTATCCGGACAATTTTATGTGTTTAGTCTGTCGTGGGTTTCCCATTCTCCCTTTCATTTCTTCCCATTCTTTCTCCATTTCTAGTTTTCTCCTTTCTTCCATTTTTGCTTCCTTTTTATACTTTCTGGTTAATAACCCAAAAAAACCCCATCATACGAGGGAGTTGCTCCTCTCAAAAGTAGAGGAAAATCCCAAGTCAGGCGGTGATTTTTCCAATGTTGCAACTTTATGCTGCTTCCAGTGGGCAAGTCAATAAAATAATCCAAGAAAGCACAACGACAAAATCTTGACAACTCCTCCACATCCTTGCACCTTGTGTAGCCCTACACCCTCGCACCTGCGTTCCCAATTTTGGGAGTTCATACCAGGTGCTGCGTACCCACATCTTGTGCGCCCATGTAAATCTGGTTTTGTTAGACCTGCATGTAAAGTGATGAAAAACACGTGAGTTGAATAAAAGAATGATTATATGATGTTATGTACTTATGATCTATTTTTTTATTTTTTGATCAATGATAGCTACAGGAAGGTAATGAGTAAATCACTGCGGTCAACTATGTTGTCTACCATATTATTACCTCTAAGTACTAATTGGGTCAATACATTCAAGGATCTCCTCCTATGTGTCAGTCTAAGTATGTTAGAGGTCATGCATATTGCATATGATAATAATCGAAGCATTTTTATTTATTTGATTCTGTGCAATGCTCTTTTTGTGCATGTGATGTATGTAATGTTTTATGTTGAAGGGCTCTAGAGTAGAGTTAGGAAACTACATTTTTGGTCCTGATGTTGACTTTCTTTTTCGTTACTTTTGTGAAGTCCGAAGTGTGTTATCATACCAAGCTAGCCATAGCAGCCATCATCGCCTGATGTTATTTTTACTTGTGTGAAGCCCAAAGTGTGTTGTTTTTCCCAGCTGGCCATATCAGCTGTCATTATCCTGCACAAGCAAAATTGAAAGAAATATAAATGTGGATAAAATACCCTAATGGATTGAGAATTAGAAGATGTACAAACTAGAGAAAATAAACTTACAAATGATTTTAATTTATTCTGGTACATTTCAATGTACAACTTCATCTAGTACATGGCTAAGGACACACAAGTGATGCTGCATGTAGGCATCATAATGGATACTTGGTGCCTTTGCAAGCACTAACATCAAGTAACTTTAGTAGGTTATGTTGCCGAACAGTTTTTTTCTTGATTAAATACGAGTTTATTTTGGAATGGTTATCACCGGAGGCATAACCTTTTGGTGATAGGCTGCCAAAGCTCCGAGTGAAACCGAAATAGGCCACAATAACCCTTTGATCATATTTTTATGGATAAATGTGAAGTAATGAAATATCCCATTTTAGCAATCAATAGCTGTTATTTGCTTTCCATTGCTATCTGTTTTATTACTGTTATTTTTTATGCTGAAATATCTCATAAGCTGTTACGAACACGAGTTAGACCTGATTCATGCTATCATTGGTGAATCTGACATAGCAGTGTGAGAGTTTTATGCTTGCGTACGTAGGTAAAAATTTCAAGTGCCAAAATAGTGGTTCAACCCACAAAGCAAATGGACAAGTTACAAACAGCAGAAAGCCATAGAAGCAAGCAGATTTGCAAGGCTGTAGAAGAATAATTATGGAGTTGATATTGATATCATCCAAATACCCATTTCAGAATCTGAAATAGATACGTAATCTACTCAGCTTGGATAGCTTGAGGTGTGGCAGGAAGGACCGTTTGAAGGATTGGAAGAGGCTTCAGTTTCCACGAAGGATATGAGACTGAGTCTCCACCTGAAAAAGGATTAAGAAATCTTGTGGACCAGTTTGCTGTTCACAAAAGCGGAAACATTAGAACTTACTTCTAGACTAGTAAAAAAGGGAGAGTTGAGTCAAAACCATCAATGATTCAAAGTCAGCAGGGTTTGGTGGTTGGAAGAACCAGGATCCAACTACACATTATTTGACATGGGAGTATTACTGAAAATGAACAAAGCATAGAAGATTAAGGGTGTAAACTAAGCTTAAGGGTGGCAGCAGAATATCGGTAATCAACAAAGCATAGAAGATTAAGGGTGTAAACTAAGCTTAAGGGTGGCAAGATAATTGAACAAATTGGACAAAGAGAATAATTTTAGCTCATTGTTCAATTGAAATCGAACAATGAAGTTGAAAGTACTAGCATGACAATCACATAAGGAAAATGCAGTTTAGATTGGTTATGTTAGTTTTATAATAAATTGGAAAAGTAAGGAAGAACAAAAATAAAAAATGTAGTGGGAAGGTCCTTACAAAATCATTGACCTCTTTGATAATGGATCCATATGGTTAGCTGATATAAATGGAACCTGACACCCGAACTTGATCATTGCATTGAAGTTGAGGCAATATCCCACCAGAATAGAAATTGGTGTAAAGTGGATTGAAGTAGTGCAGATTCAAAAGCCCAAATAAAAGCGGAACAAACTAGACAATTGATCGCTAACCAGCGATCAGATAACCAGATGTTCCTGGAGTGTTTTGCTGTTTAAACACCAATGAGGAAGTAAAAAGGCATGTGAGAGAAAAATTCAGGGTAACCATGTGGACAAAGAAACTTGGGTGGAAGAAAGAATATTATGTTGAAGAATTTAATCCCACTTGTGATCATGACCAAAAAGCCTACATAGGAGCAGAAATCAAGTGGTAGGTGAAAATGTTGATGGCTCAGCTAAGGACTAGTTTGCATCATCTTAGATGTGAAAATAGTAGGTAGACAATGCCTAAAGAAGAGTGGGAAAAGAGAATGTGCCTCTTTTGTACTTTGGGGTTGGTGGAGACATAATGGCACTACATTATGGAATACCTGGCCTATAGCGACAATTGAATCAAATACACTGATAACTTGAAAGTTGACACACTGACCGCCTTGTTTGAAGAGTCTAGAATGGATAAAACAACAATTTTTTTGATCAAGATTCGTAGTAGAAGATCTGATATAAAAAGGGAACGGATCTTTCACAAACTTAATGGGGCAGCCCTTGTCTCAAGTAGCTTTTTCCTCATGGAACACATTTGTTATTGCCTTTAGTCCCATAGACTGTTTTGTCTCGTGGACATTATTAAAATATTTTATTTCATTTCATCCCCCCATTCTCCTGTTTGTTCCCTACATCTTTGGGGCATTTTGACACTTTTCATGTTGTCCCAGAGACTTTCCCATGTCTTGTTGTTTTTTGGGGATGTCCCTTAATGTCTTGGGGACGCCACTACTTCCCTGATGTCAGACACATGGAAAAAGAACAGTAAAAAAAACAACAACAAAAATTCAGAATTAAAAAAATAAACAATTAGAATTCGAATTCTAGACTTATAGTTATCTTCATGATCATTGATGGTATAACAACCAAATATTATATTTGCAATTTCGCATTCCTATTTGACAAACTCAGTTTTTGATTTTAATGGTCAATGTTCATTGTTCAATATTCCATGCCATGAATGTTATTTGAATTTCAGCTCTTTAGAATGTTTAATGATGTTTCACAGTTTATTTAAGCAACTGAAAACTTGAAAAGCTATAAAATATGTTCTTTTTAACTTTCTTCTGTTTTGCTGTCTCCAGAAACACGTCCCACATCCTGGAAACTTGAAATATAGCGAAAATGTAAAAAACTAAAAGAAGATAATCATAAATTGGTACAAGAAAAATCACAGTTGAGTCAGAAATTATCTTAACTAATCACAGAAAAACAAGATCTGCAAAACACAGTGGAACAGTAGATTGCATTACTTATGTACAATTAAAGGTAAAGGTAAAGGTAGTTTTTAGGTCACTGCCGAACGAAATACCAATTTGGTGTATGAGACCCCCCCTGTAGAAGCCCACATGGCGATTGTTTTTTCCATTTAGCTTATATATTGTTCAAGGAGATGTACATACCCTACCCCCCTGGATTCAAACCCGTGTCCTCCTCTATGGAGTACGCATGCCTTCACCATCAAGTCCACTTACCATCAAGACTTACATGATGCATATGTACAGTTGATGGTAGATTTGAAATTGGGTGCAAACAAACTAAAGAAATCATTGGTCTTGGCAGAGAAGGAAAATCAACAGCTCAGGAAGGAATAGGAAAAGCTGCAAAATCCAAATATAGGTGGATATTCATATACACTTACTATGCTGACTGCTGTTGATATGATTAATATGATGCATTTTGAGGGGATTGAAGAAGGCTTGGATGCTGTTTTTCCAACACAGTCAAGGGCATCAGTAGAGTCACATGGCAGACAACTGTCAGAGAAAGGACTGGAAGGTACACTGCATTTATAGGCTGAGATACAACAGAACCTTCTTCTGATACCTTCCAAAGAGCCACAGGACCAATTGACAGAGGAGCTTGGTACTGCAGCAATTATGGCTGCATTACTCAATGATGTGGACACAACAGCACAACCCCACCTCCGGAGAGCAAGTTTAGCCAGTTAGGAGATTGGCTATTTCTTTGGAGGGGGTAGTGTAGGCAACATAATGGCTACTTGGTGCATTTTGCATAAGTATTGGCATCAAGTAACTCTAATAGATTATGCTTCTAGAAATTTTTATTCTTAATTTATTGTGAGTATATTTTCGAAAACATATCACCGAAGGGCCTTTGGTGATAACCCTTTGATCGTATTTATATTAACAAGTGTGAAGTAATGAAATATCCCATATTAGCAATCAATAGTTGTTATTTAATTTCTATTGCTATTTGTTTTATTGCTGTTATTTACTGCTGGAATTCTGTTATGCTGGAATATCTCATTAGCTTTTAAGAACACAAGTTAGATCTGATCCATGTTATCACCGTTAGAAGCAGATATTAGTGTCATAATGAACGAGATTGTTGAAGGTTGGCTGTACTATTTGTTGTCAACTTGGAGTTGCACCCGGAATCGAAGACGTGCTGAAATGACTAATCCTCTCTCCAGTTGAAACAATGGGATCTTCTCACGAGGGTGGGTGCCTCAATGGTGAGAAGAACCTCTAGAGAAGGTTGGTTCCTGTAAGATGTATCAACGAGGATCTCTACTCTATGTTGCGGAGTACTATGGAAAAGGGAGAAAGAAACTTGAAGGGAAAATCCTACCTAATGACGGTGATACATTAGAATGTTGATCCACCCTACTTGGAACCTTGAACATTGAACAAACAAGGGAAAATGAAGACCTTTGATTTCAATTGATCACTATGCATAAGTATTTTATGAGAAGGTTCGATCCAATGACAAAAACGTGAGGGAAAACGATGGAGAGAGGTCTGATACAAGATACTTTGCAGCCACCTAACATCCACTTACAACTTTAGCAAAAGACATATAAAACACTGAATATGACCTACATAACACGATAAGCTAGCAACTAGGTACGAATTAGAATTTGGAAAGGGAGAGAAATCTACCACGTATGCAAATTGCTGAATGAATGTACACTATACCAGCACTTGAAATCTGAAAGTACAATCCTATTGATTGAAGAGGTTACACAACTCACCAATGGTAGAGTCTGGGCTTACCAAGAGAGGGATGGATTTTACAAGGCTGAAAAGCCATTAATATAGAAAATTACAAAAAGCCAAGAGATTGGCGTTGGAAAATAGAGATGGAGTAAACTCAAATCAATTCAACGTTTACAAAAAATCTATTTTGTCTTCTTCCTCTTTGCATGAAAGCTCCTTGGCGCTAGAATTAGATGGTGAATTCATACGTTTGACTTTGCTTGTGCATTCTCAGCTAAGCCATGTCTAAAATTAAAAACTTCACTAGCTCTTTGGCGTTTGAGAATGGTTAGTGGGTTTGTTAAAATGTCCACCTCTCTTTGCATGGAAGATTACGCCAAGTTTCCAAAATAGACCCTCCTTGAGCTGCTTGTGTTTGCATGGACAAAGAAAACGTGTAACGAATGTGTCTAGTCAACTCCACTTGGACAGCCAGATCATTGAGAGCCTTGCAACGTGGAAGGAACGCCCAAATTTAGAGGTCAAGCTTGAATTGAGCTGGAACGTTTGGATGCATGTGGTTGACTAGTCAAACTACAGAGAAGCGTGACTTTAACGAGTCAACTCAAGATTTGACCAGTCAGCCAAAAATAGTCTTTGCTTGCATGTATTTTCTCTTATTTTGCCCTGCCTGTGTCTTGTCTATTTTTGGCGGGATTCTATTTTTGTCTTCAACTTCCCATTGGGTTATCTATTTTCAACCCTTTTGCATAGTCAGATTTCCCTTAGACTTTCCTCAGATATTTTGTTTCAACTTAGTCCATCCCTTCCATTACTTGTATTTGATTCGGATTATTTTGCTTGTCCCTTTGTTTCATTTCCTGCAGCTTTTTGTTGACTTTACTTATTCCTTCGGACAAAAAGTCCGAAGGAATTAGTTTCCTTGTCAATTTCCCCGAATTTATTACTTTTAGGCTCTTATGTCTTGCCTTTGTCTTGTCTATTTTCCTCGGGTTTTTTTTATTCTCCCAAATTTCTTTGGACTTTTTTTCCGAAGGAATTCCTTCAAAAAAAAAGTCCGAAGAAATTCGGGAGAATTAAAAAAAACCAGGGAAAATAGACAAGACTTTCGGACAAAAAGTTTGAAGGAATTCATCTCATTTGGCTATCTTTTCATGCCCTTCGGGAACTTTGCTTTTGCCCTTTGCTTATGTCTCTGCCCTCCGCAAGGGCTTCTGCTTCTCAATAATGCCCTTCAGAACTTGTGAAAGGGTCTTGCCATCGACCAAGTGCCCTCCGCAAGGGTAGGTGTCCTTCGGAACTTGTGAAAGGGTCCTTCGAAAGTTTGCCAAGGTCTTCTTCATGCTTGAAGTGTCCCCTGCAAGGGCACACACCCTTCGGGTAAAATTGTAAATGTCCCTACGCGACGTCCAGATGTCCTCCGCAAGGGCTTCTGTCTTCCAGGAGTGCCCTTCGAAAAAATTGAAAAGGTCCACTTCATTGACCAAGTGCCCTCCGCAAGGGCATGGCTGCCTTCAAAAGTGGCTTTTCGGAAGAATTGAAGGGCACCCGGGCTTTTTGTAAGTCACCCAGGGTTTTTGTATGGCACCCGGGCTTTTTGTAAGTCACTCTGGGGTTTTTGTAAGGCACCCGTATTCCTTCGGACAAAAAGTCCGAAGGAATTCGTTTCTTGACTTGAAAACCGGTCTTCCCAACTGTGCTTTTCTCCTCTCTTCCGAACAAAAAGCCCAAAGAAAAAAGCCTTGAACGACTGCCACTTAGTCAATTTTTTTCGGACTTTTACACAGTTCTTTGGGAGCTCTTTCTCTCGGAGAAAATGTCTGAAGAAATAGTCCACCTCTTATAACCGAAAAATTCCTTGGGAAGACAAAACAAATAAACTTACAGCTTGTATATCTTGTCTGTATTTGCACATTTGGCTGTAATCAAGCAAGCTCCTTGAAAACCTCTGCATGACTAAACTTCACCTGGCTGTAGATGGCCACTTGGGTGGCTGTAAATACTCATTTAAGGACCCCAAAACTGATTCACAAGACAAACTTGGCACCATAGCAAAGTTCCAAAGTGTAGGGGTGACAATTTGCCCTATGGGGGCAAAATTGTCAACACTATTATCTTGGCTTCTTGCTTGAAGATACATTTAATTGGAGAATGACTGGGAACAAAATGAAGAAAAATTAAGTTGGCAGAGGGCCCACCAACGGTATCAGGATTTCTTGGAATGAGATAAGGAAAAACAAAGACGTTAATTAGTTTTCTTCCATGGTCAAAACAGTTTCTTGTATTAAGAAGAAAAGGTTAGGGAGCATGACTATGACTAGCTGAGAAGATCAAAGATATTACCAGAGACAAATGAAGAAATAAAGAAAGAAATATTAATATTGTCCACAAATAAGTGAAGTAGGTCAACGGGACTTGAAAGTACAACCAATTGCAATAGAGAAGAACGATAGTAAGAGGACCCTAGGCTATGAGTGTAACTAAACACAAAAACACGAGTGAAAGCAAAGAAACAAAGATTGCAAATGAAGTAGAGGTTGTGGAGATGCAAAGTTTGCAAGTAGAAGGATTTTTTTTGAGGAAGAGAATCTACAATTGGAGATATTGAAGTGGAAGAGGAGTTACAATGAAAATTAATTCGCTCCTAGAGAAAGGTGAAAGGGCTTTATTGTGTGGGCCATACTATAAGACGAGAAATCCGACACCAATTGTAGATTTGGATAGGCAGGCTGAAGGATATCACTCAAAGATATCCCAAAAACACATCATTTTTTGTTGAGCATTTCTTCTTTTACCAACTTGGGGAGTATTAGATGATGCTTGGGACTTTTATTTCTGCTATTCTATTTTTATTGTTTATATGGATTGTGACGTATGGTCGACTCTACTCCCTTTCATGGGGGAATTTATTGGACAAAGAGCTATGATGTTCATGGTGGGTTTTGTGCTAGGACTTTGTTCTTGAAGATAAGCTTTTAGTTGTTTGACACAACTATTTTTTTTTTAATTATTGAGTAAATCAATTATCTTGTTTTGTCCATTATTTTGTTTTTGTGATGCTTATGTGCAAGTGTAAATGTCTTGAAATGGCTATTGAATTTGTGGGTGTTATGTTGTAAATCTATATGACTATTCCTATCTAATGTCTTGTGCTTTAATTATTCTAATATGATTACATGCTTGAAGTATAGGGTTGTTACAATTGGGCCTTTCAATGGCAAGAAAGTCATCGCAAACAATGCATAGATGTGCTATTTAACCAGTCGAATAATTGAAAGTAGGCCATGTCTTTTGGATCCAAATGTTTGGTAAATAGTTTAAACCTTGCTTTAAAACCAATTGGTGAGTTTCCATGGATGGAGCTCTATGTTACAGAAACGAGAAATGGATAGTGTGAGGACAACAACGTGATGAGAAACGTGGTTGGGGAGCTTTCGGCACAATAAATGTTTTACACACACACACACACACACACACACACACACACACACACACACATATGAAATTTACACACACATATATATGAAATTTACAAATATTTTAGAGTTTTATCAATCACGTACATTGCAAATGGTATAAAAATCATAAAAGTCACATGCAAGTCAGCCTTGGCAATGCTCAACAAGCCAAAGGGGGAGCCAACTTGCAACTAGCAAATACTAAGATTTTTTTGGCAAACTACAAAATATGTTAAACGTTAAAATATGTATAAGCAATGAGAAACAACCCATTCACAACGTGAAACACATTTCATAGAGTAAGAAATGGAAAAGCAAGCATCAGGTTGTGTTTCTTGCAGCTAGGATGGAGCTACGTTAAGTCAATGAAGGAATGCAAATTCTTATCACAAAACATCAGCAGGTTTTTTGAGCTGGTGAGGCTTATGGCTCAAAATGCTATTTATGAGTCATTCAAAAACGCTATTTAGGGCTTTTTCTACTAATCAATAACTAGAATCGACATCTGGATGTGACGTTTAGTGTGGATTAGTGTTTTGTGAAGGATAAACAAAGCAATAAGATTATAGTCTCTGGCATTAGAGATCATAGTCTCTACAAGTTTCAAGAGCTAATTCTTCACTGCCATATGCATTGGTTGCTATTGCCGATTCCAATATGCTTTGCTACCAAAGATATGGATGTCTGAATTTCCGGTATCTTTCTACTTTGCAGAAGAAGCAAAAGGTAGATGGATGGCCTCAATTACAGGGAGACAAAAACGTTTGCGCACCGTGTCTGACAGGAAAACAATGTAGGAATCCTTTAAAAGAAAGCAAGGCTTGAAGTGCGAAGCTTTGGTGCTGGGGCATGGTGATATTTATGGACCCTTGAAGGTGAATTCTATTTACATTATCACATTCTTTCTTCGTTTATTAATGATTACAGTAGAAAGACGTGGATGTATATCCTCAAATAGAAATCCGATGCTTATGAGGAATTTAAGCATTTTAAAGTTATAGAAATTCAAAATGGTAAAGTGGATAATCATTTTCCGATCTGACAATAGATGTGAATTTACTTGCAATAGGTTTGCTTATTTTTGTAAGAATAAAGAGATTCATAGGCAACTATCAACCCCATATATGTCTCAATGACATGGTGTCGTGAAGAGGAATAGAACAATTATGGACATGGTGGGAAGCTTGTTGAAAGAAAAGAGGTCCGGAGAAATACAAGGCTGAAGCGGCCCATTCTGCTGAGGCACTCCAAGGCATGACACCTAAAGACTTGGACAAGCAATAAATGTGAGGTAAGTGAAAGTCAATTTTGAATCTTTAGCTCAATTTCGGAACAGAAAAGTAATTAGACAACAAATGCAAAGAAATGGTGTTTGTTGGTTATAGTAAGCATTCAAAGTCATATAGGTTAATTGAAATCTCCACCAGTAAGGTCATGATCAACAGAGAAGCAAGGATAGGTGAAAATGGTAGTCTTTTTGAGCTTGCATCGGATTCTATATGCTTGGTGGAGTCTAACCCAGACAACAAAAAAAATAAAAGAGGAGGTTCAGGGTCATGTGCAACTGTCATAGGATGATAGTAAGGCTGATTTTGAGGCTGAAATGCTTTATATTGAGGATGTTACCAGATCAGATCAGCAGGTGTTCTGAGATATGTGCAGAGTACAGCAGAGTTTGGCATTTGGTATGGCATAAGCGATAGTTTTCGACTTGTTGACTTTACTGACGTTGATTGGGCAGGTTCCATAGATGATATAAATTCCATGACAATATATGCATTTGGCCTAGAACTGGGGTTCTTTAATGAGCTAGCAAGATGTAACAAACAGTGGCTCTTTCGTCCACTGCAGCACAGTATAAAACTACTGTCCTCTCAGCTTGTAAAGCTATTTGGTTGAGGATGTTGCTTACTGATTTACAGGTGACACAAAGGGAAGCAACAATGCTTCATTGGAATTGTAATTGATTTTACTTACGTCCACGAGCCCAAAACAGTCTATATGACCATAACAAGTAACATTGCTCTTGTCAACTGTCTGATCACTATGGATAATTTCTTCAACAAGCTTGTTTGTTATAACCAAAGTGTGTTAAAGATTGTAAAAGTTGCTGTGTTTCATGCATAGATAAAATCATGTAGATGGTAGACCATGGAAACCAGATTGTGCAACTCAAGAGCAAACATCTGACATCTTGACGAAACCTCGTCGACCTAATATATTCATCAAGTTTAAAGTTAAGCTTGTTGTAGTCTCCTATGAACCTTTTTTTTGATTGGTAAAAGAGGTTTATGGGGTTCCTCACACCTTTCATTAATCAAAATAAGATTTACAAGAAGGTCTAGTTATGGCACAACTTAGCCAGAGCAGATTTAGGAGAGTTGCCCAAATGGAAACCCCCAAACAAAAACAAAGCTGGTTAAAAGCTTACAAACTTACAAAAGGCCCTATTATTGAGACCAACTTTAAAAGCAAAAAACCATCATGTGACCAGAGAAAAGCTTTTGAAAGTTTCTCCTATATGACTATTAAGGGAAGGTATTATAATATAAATAATGGTTGTATTGGACTGTTATGAGTTAGTTATTAGTTTTTTAGTTAGTTGACAGTGATCAGTTGAAAGTTAGTATGAGAATTCAGTTGATGAAGAATCCCATAATTGTAATGCAGAACTGAGCATATTGAATGATGTATTGCTCCTCTGCTGACTAGTACTGTGTTGTGAATAGTTTATTTTACCAATAAGAACTTAAGGATTTGCAAGAAGCAAGAAGACAATGAAACATTGGAAGAAAACTTTCAAGAATTGGCACAGTCAGGCTCCTGGGGACCTGTAATCCCTGAAATGTGTTATTTGATTTGTGAGGAAAGAAAGAAAGTGGCACTCACAGTTTGGAATTTTCCAATAAACTTGTCATGAATGAACAATTATTGGATGATTAATTGTGTGATTCTGAGGAATATGAGGAGACGGTGAAGGTCAAATCAGTGTTGGAGGAAATTTCATTGATAGCTGTTAAAACTTCAACAGACAATTTATTGCAATTTGGGTCTCTGTAATCACAATACATTGATCACACAGTTATATACCATGGTTAGAAGTATCCAGCAGCCAACAAAGCATTGAATTTCCTCAATGAGATCTATTTAATTTTGAGTATTTCTTGGAGAGGGCGAAGTCATAGTTTTTGCTGTCTTGGATTGATTGTGATTTGAATCAATTAATGGAGAAGGGTGTATATACATCTTAATTAATTATTGCTTAGAGGACAGGGTTGCCCACAAATTTATATGTAATCAACAGCTCTGTCACACCCAAAGTGAAAAATAAATTTTGAAGAGATTTTTTGTATATAAAAATTTGTGGGAACTTTTGAGTGAAGGCTATTCTCAAACTAGGTTAATATAGTAAAGTATTTAGGGTGCAATAGTTTTCAACTTCAAGAACATGTTGAAGGTGGCTGAGCAAATTAAGGTGGTCCCCACCATCCACATTATCACGCGAGAGAAGCTCTTCTTAAAAGAAGTTGAAAACAGTTGCGAGTATTGATACGGTTGGCCTACATATCACAACTGATTCTCATACTATAAAAGAGAATATGTGAACAAAAAAGGGCCTTTTGACAGCCAAGGGTATGGTTTTTCTCATCTAACTTCAGTCGCTCTGTTTTCTCTCCTCTTCTTTCTTAGAAGTCTCGTCTTTCTCCATCTCAGGTGTGCATAATCGACATACAGACCATCCATCAGGCCTGATGCAGCATCCAGCGTACAGTAGCCTTTCCAGTGTTTGATGCACTTGATCCCTATATCCTCCTTTTGGAATTTGAGCTTTTGAATTGTGAACATTTTGATTCAGCAATTGAAACTTGTAGCATTGAAAATTCAATCGGAGTATCCTGTATCATGAGTGATTCAGCATTACTAATCAATCAACTTAGAAATGCCAAGTAGTTGGCACTAAAACTAGACAAATTATTTATATATATAGACTACTTGGCATTTCTAGCACTGATGAATTTCTAGCCAGACTGCTAAATTTGAACCTGTCCTGAGGGATTTTATTCCTTTTGAGGTTTATTTTTAAGCACAATTTATAAAGAATATACTGATTAGTGGGGAACTTCTCCCAAAAGTATTACACCTAATTTTACATGTATCTGGCCCTCTAGATAATTTGTAATACAAACAAAATGTGCACTGATTCTTTTAATCTAAGTCACAACATTTGGCTAGTTTTATGCTTAAGGTTTGGAGTTCCCCGGATTTGAAACCCTCACTTCAAAAATCATCAAATTCACCAATTTATTCATACATGCGGCTTGACCAGACAGACCCCTAACAGACTGAATAGGAATTACTGAAAATTGTGATAAACTAGAGATAATGGATTAAAACTTGCTGTTTTTAAAATGCAGCCTTTCTGCTGCGCATGATTTTCTATCCATTTTTGTTTCACTCATTGTTGTTTAGCCCTTCATTTATGTTCAATTTGATGTTTGCTACTGTATTTTTTCAGTGCATGTGTGCTCCCTTTTTCATCCAGCAATATATCTGCCGTGGAATTCTTAGCAGCAGCTAATAGTCTTTAGGCTTTCAGAGAGACATCTGCACTTGTTCGTGACAGACAGTTGCATTTTCAGAGTTAATTGGGGGGATATACTGCTTAGTTCAACTTATAGTGTGCTCACTGCTGCATGTCAATTATTATACAAATCAGGGCCAAGGGAATCCATTTCCTGTTCATCCCTCTGCGCATACCATCATTTTACCGTTTTGTGCGTCCTTTTTGCAACAGCGTTCTCCTCATGGTATGGTTTTACAGCCTACAGGCAGGGATTTTTTTTTAAATGCTGAGGTTTTATCGATATAAAACATCATCTTATTCGAAATTTAGAATTTCACGATTATAAAATTAGGGGCATCGATAATTATACATGATAAATACTATTGACCTTTTATTATTAAGTTTAAAGTTTATGTATCAAGATGAGATATCAGCCTTTAATTTCAGTTTAGCTTTATAATTCGGTTTATGCATGTTTATTAAATAAATAGATTTGAAGTTGTTATTTTGTCTAGTTGTTATGGTGAATTATATTTAAAAAAAATCCCTATTTATGAAATAATATTAATTATGACTATCAATGGATGAAATAATGTTTTTTATCAATGCTATTTATTTATTTTGACGTATTTTGGTGTTTATTTTTATTTCGAAATACAAAATTAAAAAAAATTACATATTACTATTGTTTGAATATAATCATGAATATTTTTCAATTTTTTTCACGTAATGAATTTTATTGGAATTTGACCTTACCGAACACAAACACAAACTCAAACCTTGTGACTTAGCTTTCAATCCAATTTTACGTGTGTTTGCACCTATCAAAGCTTTGGGTTCGCTCTTTATTAGTTTTTATACTTGTCTGTCATTTCCATTGTCATTTAGGTTGTGCCTTACCTGAAAGTTTGCCTTTCGATAGTGAATTTTCAAAACTTATCTTTTTATGTTGCATTCATTGTCTTCTGGGCACTCTGCAGGGAACACTTCCATTCAGGATTTTGGCTGCTGAATATGGAGCAGATATCACATATGGAGAAGAGATTGTGGACCACAAAATGGTCAAATGCTATCGTCAGATAAATGGTTTGTCCTTGTTTGAAATATTCTTTTGGTAATGTTGTTAAGTTTGGATAATAGCATACTTGTGATAAAACCCTACTACTTTATGTAAAATTCAGGAAAAAACCCTACTAGTGTATGTAAATTTCAGGAAGAACGTATTGAACAATTTTGATAGTAAACAGTTTCTAATTCTCTAACTTCGGGACAAATTGTTAGTAACATCCCATCTTGTGTTTATCTTCTTTGCAGTGTCATGCGTTATTTGTAGTTGATTGGATTTTTTTATTGTGTTATGGTATCCATATTGGCACTTATTTCTTGCATGCTCTTGCTTTTGTGATGGGTGTTTCTTTGGTGCTAGAATATGTCAAATCACATTGCAGGAATGATTCGAAATTGGATCAAGTAGATTAACAAATTCAGTTGGTCAAGATGATTGACTCATAACAGGGGTTAAAGAGTATCTGCAACACGCCAAGCCCTAGAAAAACAGCCAGTTTATGATACAAAGGCTAAAATAGCATATGATTGGCATCAAAAGTAATTTTAGGGTACATATTTGTGTTTCCTCTCGAAAAGTTTTGCAAGTTCAAAAAAAGGGCATGTGATTTCGACATCGTATGCAAAAGTTATGGCCTCTAAAATTTTGCAGAGGACTTTTTCATGGTTATGCAAAAGAGGACTGCTAGTTTTAGATAGGTGGCACCCTGGTGGTTTTGCAACCATAAGTAGTCGCCCCAACAGTTTTGCCGTGCATTAGCGGCAACTTCTCCCGCATGTAATGCATAGGAAGATGAAGGGACAAAGAGTTGTTGGACTTCACTTTTCCAACCTTTGGGATTCTTGTGCAAGGCTCGGGAAGGTTGCAAGGGATAAAAGGAACTTGTGGGGGTTCAAGGAAGGCAGTTGACAGAGAGCTAAGTGCAGGCAAGCACAGGGGAGTTCAGAAAATTGGAGCTAAGCACAGTTGAGTGGATGGGAGTTTAGTCAAGTGCAGAGTAGTGTAGTTGAAGGCTACACTGCTGAGATAGTTGAGTGCAGTAGTCATTCTTGCTGAGGAAGCAAGTTGTCCACAATAGATTGTAGAGAGCATTGCAAGTGTAGGATGCCTAGATAAATGTTGGTGTCATTGAAGGCCTCAAGAAGGTAGTGAACTTGTAAACTGAAAAGAAGATAGTGGAGATGAGGAAGCATGGCTTCACTCTTCTGGAGTTTTCCCAAGTCGGGTTTCTCCAGCGTAATTCTTGTGTATGTCTCTCTTTGTTTTTGTGTTTGATTCATTGTTTGGATACTTCTAATTTTTGCAACCAGTTCACCATATTAGATACTTAAGGGAGCATAGGAATTAATTGAATGCATGAGTAGAAGCATAACACTTGTTCATGATAGTGGATAGGATTGGATTGATTCTCTTAATGCTAAAGAATTTCATATTCGTTGTGCACTACTGTACAAGCATTTGAATTGCAGTCATGTATTGAGTATTATTTTGGATAAAATGTGAAGCATGGTATGCAATGTATTTAGCATGTAGGTGTAGATCGAAAGAGTTGCATAGGGAGTTTTATGCTGTAGATGAAAGCCATAAGAGCTGGAGAACATCAAGTTGCAGCATTTTAGGTATTGTTTCAATAGCGTAGAACTTGGGAACAACATATATGGAAAGTAAGTCATGTTTATTGAATCGTACAATGGAATGTCCATGTTGATTATAATTCAGATGGTATCAGAGCAAGGTTTCCTTTTGCCTTGAAAGGGTTTGCCAACATGTTTTCAGATTTGTGTTATTATGCTCTTCCATATGTTTTTATTGACAAGGCAATGTAGGTTTTGGCTGCATAAGTCTAACCATGGGCAAAGCTTTGAAGAGGGAAAGGCTTCAACAGCTTGAAGATATAGATTGGCGAATCCAAATGGTAAACATAGAAGTAAGAAAGATGTTGTAGCACTTGGAAGATGAGCATCAAGAGTTGCAATCTAGATTAATAAGCCTTATAACTTTTTTCATAGG
This sequence comes from Torreya grandis, assembly GCA_037957365.1. Lineage (NCBI taxonomy): Eukaryota > Viridiplantae > Streptophyta > Pinopsida > Cupressales > Taxaceae > Torreya > Torreya grandis. Next base: position 6,365,871 of record JARHVA010000052.1, on the reverse strand, counting down.
TTATCATTGAGAAGTTTGAAACCAAGGAAGAGATGTTGACAAAGTTCCAAGATGATGGTGAAGGAGAGAAGGGGAGAGAAGATTCAACCATACAAAAGAGACCATCCTCTACCAAAGAGGCATAAACCATGACTGAAGTATGCAAAGTAAGCACTTCACTATATTCTCTTTCTTCCCATCAATATCTAGATGAGTCCTTTGGTAAATTCGAGAAGCCTTCTAAGGGATTTGGTTCTCAGTTGTTAACCATGATGGGTTATGATGGAAAAGGGCTTGGCCTTAATGGCTAAGGATTGACTAAACCCATAAAGGTTGAATGTAGGCCTCAATATGCAGGTTTTGGACATGTTAGTGGCCAAAGAAGTGTTGGAGAATGCTCCAAAATAGCTGAAACAAGACAAGCTTACAAATTTAAAGAGCCCAAGCCACTAGGTCAACAAAAATAGCCTATGCAAGGTAATGGCATCATTTATTTTGTCAAATCTAATGAGGAATTTGATTCTCTAAAGAACTGGCAGGCCTCTCATGGAAGAGGAAGATAGCATTGTGCCACCTCAAAGGGCCAAAGAAGAGTTTCCAAGGGAAGGACAACTCCTCTATGAAGAAGGAGATAGCACATTGTCACTCCATGATTGTGTGAGTGAATGCAAGCTGAATTCAAGAAGGAGAAATCCTTTCAATAAGGGACAAAGCATCAAAGAAAAATGCAAAGCATCTCTAAAGAAAAGAGAACATCCCAAAGGAGGAGGTAAATCGTTACCACTTCATCAAACTTGCACAACTAAGCCTACGGGCAGCCCAAGAAGGTATGGACATAACAAGTCTTCCATTGTTTGTTTCAATTGTATGTAGCTCCAAATTGTTGGTACAGATATCCATATTAATTTTGTGGAAAGAAAAATCATTGTGTTGCCATGTGTTGGAAGCCTAAGTACTTCAAAAAGAAGGATGCAAGTTGTAAAGACCATTCTTCAAATCAGAATGTGGAGAAGGGCAAGAAGATAATGTTGTCCAAGAAAGTGGGCAAGAAGATAATGTTGTCCAAGAAAATGGGCAAGAATTGTTACACATATTGCAACATGAGTGGCCATTGGCATGCAAAATGCTGAAAACTTCATCCACAATTTCACCCAACGAATTGCAAGGAACATTCCAAGAAGGGAAAGTCATGTGCAAACAAGAGGGAGGTTGTTCAAGCATCTACACACCCAGAGGTAGCAAATGAAGAAGCGATGGTATCTAAGGAGGAATCCATCAAGGGGTAGTTTCCCATAGAAGAGCACCCATCACCATTACAAAGAAGTGAACATGGTAAGAGATCAATCCTTAGAAGGATAGTTGCAAAGCTAAGAAATTGATTTGCAATTGAAGAGCTATTGAAGGTATAAACCACTGAGAGGGAGCAGCCTATAGAGGATTCCTCATCACCATTGCAAGTGGGTAATGGTAAGCATTCATTATCGATTTCATGGATTAAATTTTCATTAGCGTGCATATGTAAGCACCTCCAAATTGCTTTTGGTGTTCGATTGTTGAAATAAGCATGAAGGGAACTAACCTCATTTGTATGAGCACGTAGGGGGGAATTTCACTCATTAAGGGTGGATATGGAGCAGCCATCTAATTAGTGTTAGAAACACATGTATGAGAGCCCATTGCATCAAATAGGTTGTGCCATTTTCGGCATTCTCAAGTTCATGTTGATTCGCAAGTTGGCATGATTTCCTTAACAGATCTTGTAGCGTATGACAAGATGAGTAGAAGAGGCACTCTATATTGAGAGAGAGTTCCAAGCACAGGTTGAAGACCATGGTATCACAAAGGTGACAACATGTTGGTTTTATTTTCCTTTCCATGCAAATTCAAATTACACCATGTGTAGAATGTCTAGTTCTTTATCAATGTTGAAGCATGCATTTGAGAACTCGCATGATTGTGGCATGGAGATAGATGCTTGTTTTCATAATCAGAAATATTGTAGTGTGCCTATGATGGTTGTGGCATGCATATGATAAATTGTAAACAATTGTAGCAAAGTTTGTAGCATGCTTTTGAATTGTTGTATGCATATGGAGTAAGGTTGCAATATATTCTTGATAACAAGTTTTGGTACGACAGCAGTTGGTAAGACATGTTGATGGGCATCTACAAGCACACTCATGTGCCCAATGGTTCTTCCATGAAGTGGCATGACATCAGGTCATTGATACGGAGTGAGAAGTGCAGCCATGGTGAGTAGCACTCCACAATAAGACTGCTGGTTTTGATGGATGTGTGTTTTGACATCCATGTTTTTTCATTGAATATGTTTCATTCAATGTATGTTACATTTGTTGATGCAAACATTGAATTTTAAGACCCAAGATAAATGCAATTTGTAAAAGTGGTGATTTGTTTTAACACCACCTACATGATGCAAGATGTTTTCTTCATTTGTTGAAAGAATGTGAACAATAAGAAGGATGTTGTATAAGCATCTCCTAGGGGAGAGGTTCACCGTAGCCTACAAGCATGTGTATTGCAATATGGGAGGCTAAAAGGAATAGTGAAGAGGAAGGCCAAGTCAACAAAGAGTGCAAGAAGATAAAAGGTATATCCTTATCTTTTAATTATAGCGCTTTTGTGGGACCAAAAGCCTTCAAATTGGGGATGTATGATCCGAAAATTGGATCAAGTAGATCATCAAATTTAGTTGGTCAACATTATTGACTGTTAACAGGGGTTAAGAAGTATCTGCAACATGCCAAGTCTTAGAAAAACAACTAGTTTTTGATACAAAGACTAAAACAACATATGGTTGGCATCAAAAGTACTTCTAGGGTACATATTTAAGTTCCTGCCGAAAAGTTATGCAAGTTCATTAAAAACGATATGTGATTTCAAGTTCGTATACAAAAGTTATGGCCTCTAGAAGTTAGAGGACTTTTCATGATTGTGATATCGCTAGTTAAGACAAGTTAATGAACCCTGCCACTATTTTGAAACGGTAAGTGGTAGTTATGTAACCACCCCCATGACATTTTTGCAACCTTAAGTGGCAGTTACATAACAACCCTAGCCGGTTCGTGCTGCATTAAGCAGTGGTTTTGCCTGCATGTAACGCACATGTAGATGAAGGGACAAAGAGTTGAACTTCAATTTTATGACCTTTGGGCTTCTTGTTCGAGTCTAGGGAATGTTGAAAGGAATAAAAAGAACCTGTGGGGGTTCAAGGAAGGTAGTTGATAAAGCATTAATTGCAGTCAGGCATAGGAGAATTCAGAAAAGCAAAGCTAAGCACGGTCGAGTGGATGGGAATTCAGTCAAGTGTAGAGCAGAGTGCAGTTGAGGGCTCCACAACTGAGATGGTTGGATGCAGTAGTCGTTCTTGTCGAGGAAGTAAGTTATCCATGGTAGATTGCAAAGAGCATTGCAAGTGTAGGATGCCTTGATAGATGTTGGTGTCCTTGAAGGGCTCAAGTAAATCAGTGAACTTGTACATTGCAAAGAAGATAGTGGAGATGAGGAGGCATGAAAGATCCCTGATGGATCTTTTTGCTGAAATGAAGTATTTGTTTTTGTGATTTTATTTGTTTTATGATTTTTATTAATTTTTTTGTGTTCTTTCAGAATAGAGAGGAGATGTAGAAGGGGTTTCAGTTTTCTTGAAATGTGTATTTGCCAAGATAGCAAATAGATATACATGCAACTGCGATCTCATATAAAAGTGAACTAAAATTAACAACTAAATGATAGAAAAACACCAACTAAGAATTTGAAGCACATACCAATCAAATCTGTATTTTATATTTATTGTAAAGCCTGTTTTGCAATGCCACTTGCATACAAAGATGGTATTGGCCTAGGAGAGGCTATGCATGCAATTGGAACTGAAGGATATGTAGAATAATGCTGATTTAGTATTGGTGCAAGCTTATATCTGTCATAGAATGCCCAAGAATCTGTCCAATGATGCACAAAAGAAGACCTAGGGTAGGCCTCCCACAAGCATGAACTGGGTTGTCGTCCGATTCATCAAAATCCCTGAGAATTTTCGTTCCCAAGAGATTATATGCTGCTGCCCTCTTCCTCAGAGTTCAGATCTGCAATGAAGCTTAAAAAATATGCAAAAATGCCTCCAAAAGAACTTCCAACGCACTTTATCCTTTTTCCAAGATGGCATCCACTTTTAGGGTTAGGGTGGCATCAAAAGAGAATCCTTTAATGATTCTTTTCTTTATTTAAAGTCTCCCAAGTTGGGTGCCCAAGTTGAGGGTCCAACTTCTCATTAATAAAGTGTACGACTTTTAACACATGTGTTAACTAGGAAGGGGTCCATTTATTAAATTTCATTACAAAGTGATATTATTAATCACTTTAATTTATTTTTATTAAATATTAAAGCCGCACGTTAATATTCAATAATTATTCCAAGTCTATCACCTGGCCAATTTGAACTGAAAACTGCTGGAGCCCGTGCTACTGGTGATGCCGCCACATGGCAGGGTAACTGACAGTGCCTTCTTAAAATTTAGGGATACCTGCTAAAAAATAGGAATTGTGACCAAAACTCCCAAAATGCTCCTGGAGGTCCCTTGATGCCTCCTGGTCAACTCTCGGTCAAACCCTAAAAAATAGCAACCCTTAAAAAATAGGAAAACTCCCAAAATGCTCTTGGAGGTCCCCTGATGTCTCCTGGTCAACTCTCAGTCAAACCCTAAAAAATAGGAACCCTTCCAAAAAAATAGGAAACTGATGCAAACTGTCTGGAAAGACCTGTAAAGCTCCTACCACGCTCCATTGCCTCTGGATAGGTCTCCTAACCACTCCGCTGACCTACGGGAACCCGAATGATAGGCCAACTTTCAAGTCTTTGCTACACAGAGCTAAAGAGGGGACATGACAATCCTCCCCTCTCGGAGATGCTTGCCCACAAGCAACTACAAGGCCGGATGCTGTAAAATGGACTCTCCCTCCCAGGTGGCGTCCTCTATAGGAAGACCTCTCCAACGAATCAAGTACTCCCGAATCATCCTACTTCTTAGTCGACGTTCTCTCTCCTCCAAGACCTCAGGAGCCAGAGTCAGCTTACCTTCCTCATCCAAGGGAGGTAGATCGGGAGATGCTACAATATGTTGCCCCAGTGCCTTTTTCAGGCAAGATACGTGGAACACATTATGAATCCGGTTGTCAGGTAGTAACTCAATCTCATAAGCAACCTCCCCCACATGCCTGAGAATCCGATATGGTTTGTAGAAGCGAGGCTTGAGCTTCTCAGCTCCACGCCTTCTAAGGGTGCTCTGTCGGTAAGGTTGTAATCGCAAGAAAACCATGTCACCCACCTCAAATACTCTCTCAGTCCTATGTCGATCAACGTAGACCTTTTGCTGATTATGTGCCTGCTGCAGATTCTCCCTGAGAGATCTTATGATATCCTGGTTCTCCTGTAACCAATCCTGTGCCAAGGGAACTCTGCTGTCACTTACAGCCAAATCAACAAAAGATAATGCCTCGTAATCATAGAGGGCTCTGAAAGGTGTCATAGCAATAGACATATGGTGTGTAGTATTATAACAATACTCTCCTAAATATAGCCAACGCACCCATGCCTTCTGTTGTCCTGATACATAGCTACACAAATACCCCTCAACCCACTTATTAACAATCTCGGTCTGCCCATCTGTCTGTGGGTGGTACTGGGTGTCAACTCCGTACTTGTGAGCCTAAAAAGTTCTTGTTAGAAAGAACTCATGAACCTACTATCCCTGTCACTCACGATGGTCTTGGGGAGACCGTGGAGCCTAAATACCTCTTTGAAAAATAACTCTGCCACTTGGGATGCCATATAATCAGCTACAATAGGGAAGAAGTGGGCGTATTTAGTCAACTTGTCTACTACAACATAGATATAGTCTTTCCCTTGCACCCGAGGAAGCCCTGTTCCGGTATAGGTAAGGCTATAATAAATCGGCAGGAAAACTATGCTCAGACTTATTTTGCTGGCACGTCATACACTCGCGAACATGACGTAAGATATTCGCCTTGAGACCCTTCCAAGAGAATCTCTCCCTAATCGCCCTGTAGGTCTTACCATACCCTGGGTGCCCTGCTGTCGGAGTATCATGGTAAGCATGCAGAATTTGTTCCTTCAATTGAGAACCAGGAACCAGATACACCCTGCCCTTGTAGTAGATGACTTCATCTACTACAGTGTACCGATCATCCAATACCAATCCATCCATGACCTCACAAGCATGCTGATTTTTGGAGTACTCAACTAGAAGTTGAGCCTTCCAATCTGCTGAAATCTTGCTCAACGAACATAGGGCAGCGAGTGATGGTTTTCTAGAAAGTGCATCAGCCACAGTATTATTCTTCCCCTTTATGAATTCGATGTCAAAATCATAAGCCTGAATCCTGCTCACCCATTTTTGCTAACGATCGTTGAGCTTTGTCTGATCAAGGAAATATTTCAGACTATTGTGGTCTGTTCTTACCACGAATTTGCTGCCAACAAGATATTGTCTGAACTTGGCTAATGCATGCATAATAGCCAACATTTCCTTATCATACGTAGAATACAACCTCTCATTATCCCGCAACTTCCGACTCTCAAAAGCAATGGGGTGTTGGCTCTGCATCAAAACTGCTCCTATGCCCAAACTAGAAGCATCACACTCAAGTACAAAACGCTGTGAGAAGTCAGGGAGTGCTAAAACTGGGCAAGTGCTCATAACCTCCTTGAGCCTATCAAAGACTCCCTATCCCTGTTCCATCCATCTGAAAGCCCCTTTCTTTGTGAGGTCTGTCAAGGGTGCTGCCAACTGAGAGAAACCCCTCACAAATCGCCTGTAATAAGCACATAGACCAAGGAACCCACGTAACTCAGTAATGTTCCGAGGGCGGGGTCAATCTCGAATAACCTGAATTTTCTCCTCATGCACCTTCACCCCATCAACGCCGATCATATGACCCAGATATAAGATCTCTCTAAGTCCAAACTCACATTTGGACAACTTAGCAAATAGAGACTACTCTCCATAATGCTAAGTACCTCCTCAACATGTCTGAGATGGTCCTTCCAAGTACGACTGTAAATCAGAATATCGTCAAAGATACTAGAACCGACTTCCTCAACCACTTGTTGAAGAGATGGTTCATACATGACTGGAAAGTGGCTGGGGCATTGGTAAGGCCAAAAGGCATTACCAGGAACTCATAATGCCCATAGTGACAATGGAAGGCAGTCTTGTGTACATCCTCTGCTCGTACACGTATCTGATGATAGCCTGAACGAAGATTAATCTTAGAGAAGTAGATAGCTCCATGAAGCTCATCCAACAACTCATCAATGCGTGGAATAGGGTACCTGTTCTTGATTTTCTTCCTGTTCACATCCGTAGAGTCCCATCCTTCTTAACCAGTACTACAGAAGAAGCAAAGGGACTAGAACTGGGGCGAATGAAGCCCATGTCTAATAGCGCATGAATAGTCTTCTCAATCTCATCCTTGTATGCTCTAGGATGACGATACGGAGTGGTGATCACTGGCTTAGCTCCATCCTCCATCTCTATCCCATGCTCAAACCCTCTATCCGGAGGTACACCAGGAGGTATGTCACCAAATACTCGGCCATGCCGATCCATCACCCACTGTATGTCAACATGAAATGCTCTACCATCCTGAGGAGTAGGTGTCTTGGATTTCACAAAACGTGTGGCCCAGATCACATCATCATGTCTAATAATAGACTCCATCCTGCGAGAAGATACCTCCTTAGGCCCACCGTCAGACGCTGCCCTCAAGATCACCTTCTTTCCACCAGATAGGAACTCTAACTGCATGCGGTGGTGATCAATAATATATCTCCCAATACCCTGTAACCAATGCATACCCAAAATAACATCATAATCTTCTAAGGGTAGGATATAAAAGTCATCCGTCAAGGTAAAATCCCCCATCTGAATGATGAGCTGTGAGGTCCTCCTAGTACAACCCAACACTGCACCATCTGCAACCTTAACTCCAAAACCCTCGAACACCTCAGACTGTAATCCATGCCTCTCAACCAACTTCTGATCAATAAAATTGTGCGTGGCTCCTGTGTCAACCAAGCTCATGACTCGCTGCCCCTATAATTTACCTTTCAACCAAAAGGCATGGAATCTGGGATAACTAGATAGTGTAACCATAGTCACTTTGGCTGCCGCCAATGAATCAGGAATATCTATCTCTAGCTGGGGTCGCTCTTGAATAATCTCCTCAGGGCTGTCCTCAGTGTCGGTGTCTGGTATCTCTTCATCCCCAAGCTCGGATGTGACCTCAATCAAGTGAACCTTGCCCTTACCCATACAACGGTGTCTGGGCTCCCAAGGCTCCTTGCAGGAAAAGCATAATTTCTTCCTCATTAAATCATTCTGTGACTCTTGATCCATCCTAGGAGGTCTAGCTGACTGTCCATCTCTAAACTTGTGAAGTATTGACCTTCTGAATAGGCCGTGATTCCCTGAATGGCCTCTTATTTGACTGATAAGTGGTAGTGGTGTCCAATTTCAAGGTCACATCAATGGCATCCTTAAGAGTGGCCGGCTAGAAGGCACGTACCAATCCCTTATGCCTATCCTGCAATCCCTCAATGAATAACATCACGCCACGCCTCTGGGGCATATCAGGTACCATAACTGCAATACGCTGGAACTCATTAACATATGCTTCTGCCTGTCCAGTTTGTCTAAGATGTGCCAACTCCCTATAGTAGAGTTCAGTGTCCTTACGGTCAAATCGGGTAATGAGTCGTTCAATGAACTCTGCATAGGAATGAATTAAGGCATGATCCTGGGTGACCAATCCATGATGCCACCAATCGTAGGCAACCCCATCTAAATGTAAGACATCAAACTGAATAGCCTCACGCTCAGGCATGGGTCTCAAGGATAAATATATGTTCAGCTTGTGCACCCAAGCACGTGCACTCGTACTACCCGTACTATCATATGTAGCCAATGTGATCTTCCTAGTAGCTCTACTGAGGTCATAGTTCTGCTGCTGAGGTCTAGTGCCTCGGTCTCCTCTGAACCTGGCAGAATCTCTGCGCTGTGCACAATACTGTGGAAGAGGAAAAACATCCCTGCGCTCGAGGGGTAGGGTTCTCCACTCAGCTGTAGCTGCCATGACTGAATCCTGAAATTCCACCTCTGGTGACTCTACCTGTATTGGTCGTTCACCTGGTGCAAACTGAGGAAGTAAGGGTCTCTCCTTGGTCTGTCCACGCCTAGGGGACTGAAGGGGGATCCTGTCTGATGCATATGACTGGTGACTACGCTGACTTCCCGCCACAGATACTGATCTGCTTCGTCTGCCTCTATCTAATTCCAACCGGTCCAAGGCATCCTGTATCCTGTCTAAGGTCTGAGCAATCCTAGGCTGAGTGTTGATAAGGGTTCTCATCATTTCTCTCTCTTCATCCCGATTCCTCTGTTCTTTCATAACTGGTTCCTCTGCCATACCAACCCCAAGCTCTTGTTGGGCTCTCCTACGTGTATAATACCTGTCTGTATGCATAGAAAACAATTCTTTGAACCCCACAGGCTGGCAAGTCAAGGGCTCTAATACCACTGAAAGATCCTTGATGGATCTTTTTGCTGAAATGAAGTATTTGTTTTTGTGATTTTATTTGTTTTATGATTTTTATTAATTTTTTTGTGTTCTTTCAGACTAGAGAGGAGATGCAGAAGGGGTTTCAGTTTTCTTGAAATGTGTATTTGCCAAGATAGCAAATAGATATACATGCAATTGCGATCTCATATAAAAGTGAACTAAAATTAACAACTAAATGATAGAAAAGCACCAACTAAGAATTTGAAGCACATACCAATCAGATCTGTATTTTATATTTATTGTAAACCCTGTTTTGCAACGCCACTTGCATACAAAGATGGTATTGGCCTAGGAGAGGCTATGCATGCAACTGGAATTGAAGGATATGTAGAATAATGCTGATGTAGTATTGGTGCAAGCTTATATCTGTCATAGAATGCCCAAGAATCTGTCCAATGATGCACAAAAGAAGACCTAGGGTAGGCCTCCCACAAAGCATGAACTGGGTTGTCGTCTGATTCATCAAAATCCTTGAGAGTTTCCGTTCCCAAGAGATTATATGCTGCTGCCCTCTTCCTTAGAGTTCAAATCTGCAATGAAGCTTAAAAAATATGCAAAAAATGCCGCCAAAAGAACTTCCAATGCACTTTATCCTTTTTCCAAGATGGCGTCCACTTTTAGGGTTAGGGTGGCATCAAAAGGGAATCTTTTAATGATTCTTTTCTTTATTTAGTCTGCCAAGTTGGGCGCCCAAGTTGAGGGTCCAACTTCTCATTAATAAAGTGTCCGTCTTTTAACACGTGTTAACTAGGAAGGGGTCCATTTATTAAATTTTATTACAAAGTGATATTATTAATCACTTTAATTTATTTTTAAATATTAAAGCTGCACTTTAATATTCAATAATTATTCCAAGTCCATCACCTGGCCAATCTGAACTGAAAACTGCTGGAGCCCGTGCTACTGGTGATGCCGCCACATGGCAGGGTAACTGACAGTGCCTTTCTAAAATTTAGGGATACCTCCTAAAAAATAGGAATTGTGACCAAAACTCCCAAAATGCTCCTGGAGGTCCCTTGATGCCTCCTGGTCAACTCTCGGTCAAACCCTAAAAAATAGGAAAACTCCCAAAATGCTCCTGGAGGTCCCCTGATGCCCCCTGGTCAACTCTCGATCAAACCCTAAAAAATAGGAACCCTTCCTAAAAAATAGGAAACTGATGCAAAGTGTCTGGAAAGCCCTGTAAAGCTCCCTACCATGCTCCACTACCTCTGGATAGGTCACCTAACCACTCCGTTGACCTACGGGAACTCGGATGATAGGCCAACTCTCAAGTCTCTGCTAGATAGAGCTAAAGAGGGGACATGACAAAGCATGGCTTCACTCTTCTAGAAATTTACAAGTTGGGTTTCGCCAAGGTAATTCTTGTGTATGTCTCTCTTTGTTGTTTTGTTTGATTCATTGTTTGCATACTTCTCATTCTTGCAACTAGTCTACTATATCAAACACTTAAGGGATTGTAGGAATCAATTGAATGCATGATCAGAATCATAGCACTTGTTCATGGCAGTGGATAAGAGTTAGATTGATTCCCTTAAAGCTAAAGAACTTCATATTTATTGTGCACTACTGTACAAGCATTCGAATTGTAGTCATGTATTAAGTAGTAGCGTGGATAGAATGTGAAGCATGGTGTGCAATGCATGTAGCATGTTGGTGTACATCAAAAGGGTTGGACGTATGCTGTAGATGAGAGTCAAAAGAGCTGGAAAACATCAAGTTGCAGCATTTTAGGTGTTGTTTCAATAACATAGAACTTGGGAACAATATATATGGAAAATAATCCATGTTTAGTGAATTGTACAATGGAATGTCCATGTTGATGACGGATCAAGGAATGCTCCATGTATGATGTATAAATTAAAGCAATTTTGATATCACTTAGATGGTTCATCTAGACTCATGCTTCAACTTTTTCTACCATTTCAACATCTCATTATGCATCTTCATTGCAAGCTATGAATTCCTATACTTGAAAAAGGGCTCTCTCTTTGGACACATGAGATGTTGTATGAACTTTCACGATAATCATAAATGGCAGGGGAAACCTTACAGTCTATTATATGTAGTTTGAAGTATACCTAATCAATGCAAACTCTAAAAATTACATCCATATAGTGAAAACTTCATGCTAATTGTTTTTCCAACATGCACATTAGACATATCATGAGGATTTAAAGAAATTGATAATGATTGTATGCTTTAAATTGTTAATACAACTACTGTAATGAAAAGCTAATTTCAGGGGATTTCCCCCAAACAAAATTTATTGTCACCATTTTACTAACTATTAGGGATGAACCCTGTATCAGCAATTTAGAAGTATAAGACAATCTAGCTAAATTTTTTTAACTAAAGAGGGTATGTTAAAAAAACAGGAAGTATTTTGTGAAATGGAAATAAGCAGGATATGCCTAAAACCAGCAATTGTATTGCAACATGTATAGAAAGGAGTCTTATGACCATTGCATCTTGTAGTTGTACTTGTAATTACAGATCTGACAAGAGGTGCAACAAGAGTCATGTAACAATTGCTATTGAAAATAATTTAACAACATCAAGAGTAGAATTGGCTATATTAAGTTGGTGTTCTCAGTTTTTAAAACAAATACACAATACCAAGATTGTGCAAGTGCCCAAAGAATGGAATAATTGTTACTTGAACTCTCTCAATCTCCCATACAAATATCACTTATAAGTAAAGTATTGATAATACAAAGACCTATTTTGCGATGGTTCATGTAGCTTCTGATGTGCCAAATGGGTACTTTCTTAACTACTTCGCACATATCCACTTGCTAAATGGTTAATGCACCTGCATGATTATATGCACATATGTGACCATTATTCCTAGCAGCACTCCTCACCCCTCCCTTTAATTGTGATATTGGGGATTTCGTACTTGAGAGTTGAGAGGTGCTTGTCAATCCTGATGTACCATGCTTGTGGTGCTTGCTTTAAGCCATACAAAGGCTTACTTGAGAGGTGCTTGTGGTTCCTGATGTACCATGCTTGTGGTGCTTGCTTTAAGCCATGCAAAGATCTACTTGAGAGGTGCTTGTGGATCTTGATGTACCATGCTTGTGGTGCTTGCTTTAAGCCATGCAAAGATCTACTTGAGAGGTGCTTGTGGATCTTGATGTACCATGCTTGTGGTGCTTGCTTTAAGCCTTTAAGCCAACAAAGACTTGACCAATTTGTGAGCCGTGTGCTCCTTTCTTTCCACCACAAATCCACATGGTTTCTTTATGTATGGTTCCTTGTCCGAATCACCATTTAGAAATGCATTCTTGACATCTGTTTGGTACGTGATCCTATTGGGAATGTGCTTCTAATGCTAGGATAAACTAGATAGTCAACATTCTCATAGTCAATTCCATCTTTCTAAGCATATCCTTCAGCTACAAGCCTAGGTTTATAGTTTGTTGATGTTGGCATCTACTTCTACTTTATTTTGTAGATCTATTTGCAACCATTGGCTTTCTTTTCCTTTGGCAACTTCATATTATGCAAATTTATTTACAACCATTGGCGTTCATTTCCTTTGGAAACTTCATAAGCATACAAGTATCGTTTCTCATCAATGCTTCATGCTTGACCTACATTTCTTTATGCCAAATATGCTCTACTTGACCCTCTATAAATGTTTCAGGCTCACGAGCACTTATCCTCATCACTGCTATGTTCATACGAGGCAAGTTGCATTGTGACTTATTCTTTAGAAGTCCTTATCTTGACTCCTTAATCTAGATGTTGTCACTCACTTAAATTTGCATCCTTCAGTGCAAAAGTACAATTCTTCCTTCTTCCCTGTGTGAGAACTCTAAGAACTAGAAGGTTTTGTGACTGCCCTGCTCAAGTTCAATGTGAACTGTTCATCCTAAACGTTTTTGGCTGCCTCATCAACCACAATACTTCTGCTGATTGTAATTTTTCATAATTTCTGAATTATACACTTTTTTCGACACAGTGCTATATGCAACAAAGATGCATTTCTTGAACTTCTCTTCCAACTTGCGTTACTTTTCTTCAGGTATGAGTGCCTATGGAGGACAGCTAAACACCTTGAGATGCGTAACCTGAGCCACTCGTTCTCATCAAGCCTCATTAGGAGTAACATCTTTCAATGTCTTGGCAAGCCTCTGTCTTAGCAGAAAGACTGCTGTTTTAACATATTTTACCATAATGTTTTAGGAAAATCCTTCTCCTTCTGAATATTACAAGCCGTCTGCATTATTGACTTGCGTGTTGTCTCTACTACTCCATTTTGTGGTGGAGAATATGCAACTGTGAATTGTATCCCATGGAAATCATCGGATCTTGCATTCGCCCTCTCGTGGTAGTGGATAATGATGCCATTGGTACTTCTGGACTGAGCTTGCTGCATACTTTTCCAATCTTGGTACCCTGATTTGTCATTCTTATTCAGCTGCTTGTGCCATTTCACTGAAGGGTCCTTCCCTGACATGACTATTTGTACATTTGTTTTTATATCATATGGGTTGATATTTAACCACTTTTTGTTTACCCTCTCCATTCATATTATTTTAGTTTTTAGTTACTTGTAGGGTTCTTTTCGACTTAGCACTTTCCTATTGTAACTGATTGTACTTTTGAGTCCCATTGACTGACTTTGGTCACTTGAGGATATTAATATAATTTATTTGAACTTTCTTTCCTTCTGGACATCTATTGTGCAAAAGTTGTTGCAATCATCACAGCCATATTTTCCTCCATTGTTTATTCGGAGGACCATTTACAATTATTTTGTATGCCAGTAACTGTGATCAATATCACATGCCTTGAAGCTTCCCCTTTAAGGTTCTCTTATCCACCTTAATCTCACGTTAGATGAAAATGGTCTTATAAAGTGTAATCACATGGTAAGTCATTGCCCATCCCCCTTTAAATCTCCATGGATGTGAACAAGTATCTCGTACACCTTCAATCAATGCAATGTAGAGGGGTTATGGGTTGGTGATATTGTAATCACACATACCCTTTCCCATTATTGTAGAAAATTCCATGCTTTACAACCCTCATTCACTAGCGTTTTGAGTTGCTTAGGATCATTCATATGACATTACCATGTATAAGATGAGTTGGAAATGTAAAAGATTGTTATTGTTTACCATTGTATCATTGTGCAGCAAAATGAATTCTTGTTATGCATCCGTCTTTAATCCACGCTTTTGGATAATGTTGTAATGGTTTCCAATAATGTACGAGGAACAATTAGATGTTATCAAGCTATCTTGTAAGATTAAGCTGGTAAGGAAGAGCATATGATGTGGATAACATATTTGGTGAAAGAGTAGTATTACTTTATTGTATAATTTTATGTACTTAGTGATGTGAATATGTGATTGGATGCTTTCATTTCATGATGATTTAACAAGAACCTTATGAGACACCTTGTGTCATATGTAATGCTGACAAGTACTTTTATCCTTTTAGCATGTGTCATTGGAATGAATGATGGGATGGAATGCATCCATAACTTATAACTAGTTATCAAATGACACCTAGGTGTGATTGCCTATGCTAGACTTTTATGCATTCAGTACCCGAAGAAGTGAATAACACTCTATTAGAAATTGGAATAAGAACATAAGATGCGTACATGACTTGCACATATGGAAAAATGAACCTAAAACATGCTTAGTTGCTCCAGACTTGGTAGAAGCTTGAATCCTTCATTAATAGTATTGATTAACTATTCTTTTTTAGCATATTCTCTAAGTTGGAGAGAACTAGCATGCTACTGTAACCACCACCACCAGGAAGCTGCTCTAACTTCGTAATATGTCTCCAAAGAGATGATAAAGGGGTGAGTTTCAAAGGTATATCTTGCCTCTTTGCCCACGGAACTGGACCTTGCTGCCATTGCAGAAATATACATGTGGCTGCAAGTTATATAAAACAAACACAATAGGAGAAAAATGAAAAACGCAAACCACAAATCCTATAAAATAAAATGCAAAAAACTTATAAAAAACACAAAACTTACCTTAAAAGAAATGATCTTTACTGCAAGCTGGTCAATCCCATTGGTAGCCAAAAGAACACTTGCAGTGGCATAGGAATGGTGTAGCAATGTTGTAGAAATTCAGTTGGAAGAGTTTTTTGGTGTAGTTTCAGCCCTGTGCATGTAGGAAGAGTGATTGAAAGGAGTGGTGAGTTTACATTTTTGGTTTTTGTTTAGTGTCTTTTAGGGTTTTTAGGTGGTTGAGTTAATTTGGGGGATGGGGGCTCGGTTAGGAATGAGTTAGATAGCGGTTTAGTTAGGTGCAGTTAATCAATTAGTTTTTAATGTTTTTTTAAGATCATTGTATTTTTTTATATTATTTTGCTGCAGCCTTGTGTTGGTACAGGGACGAGGGCTTGGGGAGGGGTACCTGGCTACATAGATGTAGAACAATGTCTCTGTCTAAATCTCACCAGTGATGTGGCTCTTAGCTTGGCATCTCATCATGATGTGAATATGTGATTGGATGCTTTCATTTCATGATGATTTAACAAGAACCTTCTGAGACGCCTTGTGTCATATGTAATGCTGACAAGTACTATTATCCTTTTAGCATGTGTCATTGGAATGAATGATGGGATGGAATGCATCCATAACTTATAACTAGTTATCAAATGACACCTAGGTGTGATTGCCTACGCTAGACTTTTATGCATTCAGTATCCGAAGAAGTGAATAGCACTCTATTAGAAATTGGAATAAGAACATAAGATGCTTACATGACATGCACATATGGAAAAATGAACCTAAAACATGCTTAGTTGCTCCAGACTTGGTAGAAGCTTGAAATCTTCATTAATAGTATTGATTAACTATTCTTTTTTAGCATATTCTCTAAGTTGGAGAGAACTAGCATGCTACTGTAACCACCACCACCAGGAAGCTGCTCTAACTTCGTAATATGTCTCCAAAGAGATGATAAAGGGGTGAGTTTCAAAGGTATATCTTGCCTCTTTGCCCACGGAACTGGACCTTGCTGCCATTGCAGAAATATACATGTGGCTGCAAGTCATATAAAACAAACACAATAGGAGAAAAATGAAAAACGCAAACCACAAATCCTATAAAATAAAATGCAAAAAACTTATAAAAAACACAAAACTTACCTTAAAAGAAATGATCTTTACTGCAAGCTGGTCAATCCCATTGGTAGCCAAAACAACACTTGCAGTGGCATAGGAATGGTGTAGCAATGTTGTAGAAATTCAGTTGGAAGAGTTTTTTGGTGTAGTTTCAGCCCTGTGCATGTAGGAAGAGTGATTGAAAGGAGTGGTGAGTTTACAATTTTGGTTTTTGTTTAGTGTCTTTTAGGGTTTTTAGGTGGTTGAGTTAATTTGGGGGATGGGGGCTCGGTTACAAATGAGTTAGATAGCGGTTTAGTTAGGTGCAGTTAATCAATTAGTTTTTAATGTTTTTTTAAGATCATTGTTTTTTTTTATATTATTTTGCTGCAGCCTTGTGTTGGTACAGGGACGAGCGCTTGGGGAGGGGTACCTGGCTACATAGATGTAGAACAATGTCTGTGTCTACATTTCACTGGTAATGTGGCTCTTAGCTTGGCATATCATCATGGCTTGGGTTCATTGTGAAAACTCTTCGCTGTAGCATCCAAGAAAAAGTCTGGCAAACAGCTGAACCTTATATTTTTCTGAAAAGTTTGAAACTGGATTCTATATATTTCTGAATACTTCTCAACTTACAGAACCACTGTTTCCGCTTACCATCCATTCACAATAGAAGCCAAACTATCACTGCTGCCAACTTTCCTCCTTTAACTGTTTTTCATATCTTATCTTCTGGAGCTTACATTGATCTCTTAAGCAGCAAGCCACACGATGATGTCCAAACCAACCTACATTGAGAAAGAAGACTCAGATACAGATTTTCATATTCTTATACCGGCAGGATCTCCTTGCAAACATTAATTTTTGAAAAATTATTCTCTGCAAGAATATCTGACAGTTTACAAGCTGTTTTAATTACTGAAACTTACATGATTTTTCCAATTTACCCCTCTCAAGTTTTTAACATTAATATGCAGAGCATAATATGCTTGTTGTCAGTTTCTTAATTCAGACATATACTAGCATATCATCTCTGTATTGGAGGTTTTTCTCTGCTAATTTGGGAATTGCCTCGAGTTTCTTTTCCCTTTCATAGACAGTACTTTTCTCATGTCCACAAACAACATTTTCCATTTCTGGATGCCAAACTATTCACTGTTTCGTGGTTCATCTTCAACTGCAACCACTTCTTACCACCCAAACAGAACTTGAGAACGAAAGCTTTGATACCATAATAAATTTCTTCTGAGCAAAAGTAACATGGAGAATTATAGAACATGAAATCCAGAAGAAGACAATGGAAAATAACGTAAAATATGCATCAAAGCTCCCAAACTCATGCATACAATTCTCAAGTATAAAAAGATAATCAAGAACTCTTTACATTGCAAAATTGAAGACCTTTCAATTACCCTATGTGACACCTTATCGCAAATTACATGAAGAATCTACTTTTATAACTCCTGATCCTTACCTGGCTCTCTACATTTGTAAAACACTCCAAAATCACTATATACAAAATGTAATTGATCATTATTCCCATTATTTTGGAGCAGAATTGAGCAAGATATGATTGGTCACATTTTGTGCACAATTTACCTGGCTCTCTACATTTGTAAAGCACCCCAAAATAACTATATACAAAATGGAATTGATCATTATTCCTGGTATTTTGGAGCAGAAGTGAGAAAGATATGATTGATCACATTTTGTGCACAAAATTCCATCTGTACCTTGAAACATAGCAATTGCCTTATTTGGTTTCAGGAAAAACTTATTTTCCTGTGATAGTTTAATGCCAATGTTCTATGTGTAAGTATGTATGTATTTTATGAATATGTTTGCAAGCATTATTTAGCTCAAGTTGGCCTTACCCCTCCTCACTCTTTCCTATTTTCCTTGTTGCTTCTTGATTTGTGCTGTGGCAGAGACATGGTTAATCAACTTGAACACACACTTACTATATTTTGTTGGAAACTCTTGGAATCACCTTAAATTGGTGCAAATCCATGTCATTATGATGTCTATAGTTTCATTAGAGATCGTTGGTTTCCCTAACGGTCTTCAGAAAATTTTGACCGTAAGAGTGTCCTTTCCTCATTGAATATTGCAGATTTGGATGGCTGAATAATATACATGTAGTCAAATGTATGAATCGGGGAAGTTGGGAATACAAATATGGCATTGTGAATCATCCCACTAATAATAATAGGATGAAGAGCGGTGATAAATAGTCAAGTAACAGGATAATTCTGTAATGAGCTTTGTGTACCTGCAACATGGGGGATTAGATAGCTGATAATATCAACGCCAAGCATTGAAGTTTCCTTTGAAGTATTAGAGAAAAAGGGTTCGCATTTTGTTGTGAAAGCTTCAAATTGTCAAGTTAAAGAACAAGTGAGGATGCTGAGGAGCCGTTTGGAGCATATCATGATTTCTGAGTAAACAGAGCTACAAATTAGTTTTCCACTGACTAGTCCATATAGAATGTTGGTCGCTTTGAGAATAATTTTGGAGTAGAAATAACAGTATCGTGAATCGATCCTTTGAAATTTCAGTTAGCTCGATAGAAAAGTTGTGTTTGTTGATTTTAAGAAGTTAAAGATCCTACTTATACAAGCGGCTTTGTCTTTGAGTTAAGCTGAAGATTTATTTTTTTGTTTGATGGGCCAGCCTTGTTCAAGCTATGGGATTTGATTTGCACGAGATGATTGGCTGTAATACTTACATGTCTTTGGAGTGTCCTTATTACATCTGATTTATTCTGGTACTTCTTTTAGTGGCTTCTCTATGATTTGTATTCAATCTTTGCACGTTTTGGTACTGGATGATCTCTACTAGAATTATATAATTAAAAAAAATACTAAATTCCTACTGCAACAGGGTGGCTTATGATTTGTTTTTGGCTCCAGAAACTCTTGGGACTGTTGACTTTATGGAGAAAGGTACAAATGATGTTGTTTTTCGAACTTGCAATGAAGAAAAGCACCGTGTAATCTTTCAGATTGGGACTGCGAATGCTGTACGCGCTCTAAATGCAGCTCAGCTTTTGTGAGTTTTTATAATGCACCTCAGTTGTTACACGATTGGCTTGTTTTGGTATCAGACATGAGTGCAGATTTTCGTATATTTAAACAACATAGAATAAGCAAATACAACTGACGTTTTCTAGTTTCTCTGCTGGACTCACCAAGATTTCTCAAGCTTTCCACTTGGATATGTATCTTGAGGTGTATTCATTGACCTCAATATGCCTTTGTTACAGAGAAACAAACTACTGATTAATTGGAGAAGATTATATATGGATCCAGATAGGTTTGTAATGCTGATGCATTTAGCTTGTAAAGTGGAAAGATAAATCTATATCAACTTAAAGAGTGAAAAATGGAGATAAAGATGCAGGTCTGTTGTAGCCCATAGGCTGTCAGATATACGCACAGTAAAAAACAACTGATAACATACTAGGAATGATGGTCATATTCTTTGAGATGATGGTCAGATAGGCATCTGTATGTGATATGGAACTATTTTATACCAGATTGTTTGTTATTTTAATTGTGTAAGCACATTAATAATTTTGGAAGAGAAAAAATATAAATAGTTTCATAGTGTGGGGTGTCATAAAGGGAAATTTTAGGTTAGAATGTGCAAAAAGAAAATATGTATGTAAAGCTATGTGGCATGAAGGGAATCTTGCATGTATAGGTAGTCAGGCTTACTTGTCATTCAAACTTCAAAGTATCCTTCATGTTTATTATAAATCTGTCACATATGAACAAAATTTATTGTCAGATTGAAGTAGAAGTTCTACATATTTTGTGCAATTCCATGCTGCTGCTACTTTGTTTTTGTTATCATGATTTCATGCTGCAAGTTGTGTGCTAAATATTTGTAGAGCCAACTTCCGTAAGTGAATTTACCATGTCACCAGAGGTCTTGCAAGACTAACATTGCAAGCTTCATAAGCAATTGTCCGAAGATAACACCAACAGCAGAGGCCAAATTGAAAGTCTAGGTTGCTGCAGTCAATTATGACCTTATTGCGATTGTTGGTGTTATGGTCGTAAACACTTGACATTATGAAAACATTATACTGACATCAATTCTGAAAGAAAAACTTTGTACAACTAAAATCCCAAACAGAATTTGAGAACGGAACACTTCCATCTGAAAGTATGTGACAAAAACTTTTTAATGATATATAATATGACATTGCTTGGTAAGAATACCCAAAAAGTTGTCATTTTAACCTCATTTTCTTTGTTTTGTGCCTTGCTGGTGTCAGCTCACCTACCATTTTTGAATAGTAATGCATCTCACCTACTATTGATGAATAAAAATATATCTCACCTACCATTGATGAATCGATTATAGAAATATTTAAGTGCAAGTGAAATGTCTCATTTTCCCATCATCAACCATTAGAATTTCTCTCTGGAAGTGAGCGGAGGGGATTTGACTGAGGAGGTTTGCCTATGGACTAGTGCCTGTTGACATCCACAAATTGGACGGTGATATCAGCGTGATACTAGCAAAGTTAACTTCTTTAATTTGTGCCCTGAACAAAGTAAGATTTTGTTCTTGTCTCAACTTCTTTGTCTGCTTGACTAAAATAAATGTTGTTTGACTGCTATTATTTGTCGTAGATTGCTGTTGACCATAATAAATGCTATGTATATTGAAAGAATAAATGGTTTTTTTGCCTCGATTAATGCTCTTTTACTGTATTAAATACTATTGATGCTATAAAGTGATCGACTGCTATTAACTACAGCTACTGTATTAATTTTCTGAAATGTAAGCCAAATATCATTGCCGTGGGGCATTTTTATTTGGTTACTTGGGATGAAGCTCTGTTATCCTGTTATCGGGAAAGGCAAGCTTTAGCCTTGTTATCAGATGAAGCCCTATCATTGTGTAAGCTGAGCTATTTATAGCCTTGCCAGTTTGTGTAGCCTTTTTATTTGGCCAGATAGGTTGTATCCCTGTGATTAGGCTGGATTAAGCTGTAACCATGTTACTGGGGCAAGCCTTGTTCTTGGGCCAGATTGTACCGTGGCTTTGTTATTGGGTGATGTTGAGCTATGTAACCCTACTGTTAGGTCAGGTTGGACTATGCTTATTTCTTGAGTTAAGGATAGCTGGAAAGATACGTGTGCTGGAGTCCTCAATTATGTGTGACCCTTATTGGCAATGAAAATCAGGCGATGCCCATATACGGATGTGGTTTAGTGATGGTCTTTCTCTGCACTAAACCCTCGTGTTTTATTTTTTAACTTTTTTCAAGGGTTTATGTACTTACGCATTTTGTGCAGGTATTGAGAAGGGGACAATCCCTGACAGCTGACAGCTTTCCAAAGGCTGATTTCCAATGTTTCTCTGAGTTTCTGGGACAATGAAACATTTCCCTGGTTTTTGGGGATGGCTAATATATATATATATATATATATATTACAAGAAATATAAAAATATTTTAAATCTATAATTTTTTTATATAAATAAAAAACAAATTCAGATTTGAGGACACCCAAATGTGCCTATTATGCAGGGGATGTTAGAATATCCCCAGGACGTCCCCTGCACAATAGGGACGTCTGCTTGTCCCCTACTGCAGGGGGCAATCTCAGGGACATCTGTCCATTTTTTTTTGTCTTGGGGTAGGATGGCTGGGGGACGTTTCGTCCCTGTTCCCCCATCCTCGAGTTGTCCTGGACGTTTGGGACACCTGTCAAAACCTGGGTGTGCGTCCCTGTGGAGTGCTGGTGACTTCCTTCTTCATTTCAGTCTAAAAAGAAATGGACTAGAAATTCAGGGATGCTCAAGGACAGGATAGGCGAGGCAATCTTCGGGCCAAATTTCAGACAGGCTGAGGATGTGTTAAACAACTACAAACCAATAGGTGGACTTTTGAACGCACAGTCAGTGACTCAACAGCCATGAAACAGACCCATCACATTCTTAACTCATTAATTTTAAGATCTAATTTCTGCATAAGGAAACCAAACTTCTTTTCCAATTGCATAAACTTTCTTTCAGTACTACAGTGAGCTATGGTTTGCTCTTAATGGAGAAATGGTGAATGAATCCAAGGAGATGACACGGGTGAAGATAAAAACAAAAATAAGGCTTTGTGTTATTAGGATTGTATTTGGATAGGATTAGTGGTCACCATGATGGGAGTGTTTACTGGATTAGGAAAATCCCTATATGGCCTACCAGAAGCCATATCACACCTCATAATCTCTGTGGATAGTGTTCTTTTCACACCTCATCTCAATAAGGTTGTTCATCATTCATTTACAAAGGCTAGGTAAGACAATTTTTTGCAATTTAGCAAATGCCAGCCTTAATGCAATATCGGTGGGAAGTTTTTTCTTGTTATGGTGTTGAAATTCATCAATATCTGCCCACTTGCTAGATCTGAGAATCACAATGGCTACCCTTTTGATATTTAGTAGGAACTGAAAATTTTCTGAGAATGAATATGAATGCCATATATGACACGATGAACCATTTTAATTAGGAGAGTTGCAATCAAGGAGATGGTATGACCATGCCAAGGTGGTAAAAGACTATAGAAAGAAGAAAGAAAGAATTAAATTATATTATTGGCCACAAATGACCAAAATCAGGTTAATGGGACCCGAGGATACAACAGTTAACAATAGAAAGTTCTAGGAAGAGAAACTTAGAAGCCAAATAAAGGAATAAAAGTATAGAAGACAAAATAAAGCAATGTACCTCTAACATAGGTGATAATGAAATCAATACAAATAGCAATGAAGGGCAAACAGGAAGCCCAAAAGCATGTGTGGATGAAGACTGGAAGGAAACTTCACCAAATATCTTTGTTTGTGCTTGAAGTTGAGGAGCCGGCTGAGCCATCATTGATCACTATGAAAGTTTTGACAGTGCTCGTTGGGGAGTACCCAATGTGAGAGGTGCCGGGTTGGGAGATCCTAGGAGGAAGCAAAGCTTTTCTTCTAGAATCCCCCCGACATCCAAGGTCAGTGTAACTCCCATAATAGAAAAGAAACTAGTAATATAAGTCTGCCCCTGTGGTTTGGGGAGTGGCTGGTAAGTAGTAGATCCATGTCTTGACAGAAAAAGGCATAGCCATGCCGACAGGAAGGAGTAGAGCGCCGATGTTGAGGGAGAATAGGTTGGGGGATCTGAGTAACCTGAGTAGTTATGCACTAACTCTACAAGCACAGTACCTAGGTTGTCTAGCATATCTGCCCCCTAATTTATCCATCTAAGCAGGTAATGTTGGACAAACTGAACAATTACCACTAACAATGTTCTTTCCAATGTAATTCATTACTGCAGTAAGAATATAGTAAAAGCTCAACTCAATTCAACCGTGAAAAATTCATTATTGCAGCTTTTCTGGATTACCTGCGTAGAGGTTTTTGTCCAACATTCTTAGTAAGCTACCTCATTCATCATCAGGGAAGCATTGGACAAAAACTATTATGCAGGCAATCTATTAAAGCCTTGACAAAGGTTTTTGTCCAACATTCTTAGTGAGCTACCTCATTCATCATCAGGGAAGCATCGGACAAAATCTTCTACATAGGCAATCTAGAAAAGCCTTGACAAACTTTTTCTTGTGAAAATATTCAATCTAAAAAAATTAATACATTTTAAGTTTTTGCAAATTTGGCCTACCCCCTGAATAAAAGAGATCAGAATTCCAATGTGAACAGAACAAACCATAGGTATAAAATGATGAGAGGGCACGCATACCCTTGTTGCTGACGGGATGATTGAATAGGATACGGTTAACTTAAGTAGAAAGAGTTATGTCTTCATTCCAAGAGTTGGATTGAAAGTTAGCCTTTTCTGGCATTATGAATTACCTAAAACAAATCAGGTCTTGCTCACAGCCTAATCAATGACATCACATGGTGCTACTGTGGGCATAAAGGGCATATCTATTGTTTGTAGGAATAGTAACAAAATGGTGTGATTTTCTCCTGCACTTTTGGAGACGTGGGTCATGATTTGATCTTCTTGAGTGACTCATAGGTGTCTTGAGAGACCTTTACATCCAATTTCAAGCTTCTTAGTTTTGGATCTTGTATACACAAGACAACTATTAGCAAGCAAGAGTGTTAGAAATCAAACCAAAACAAAGTAAATATTTATGCTAAACGAGTGCAAGGTACCTCAGATGAGCAAAGAGGGGGGAAGTGTGTGATACCAATGGCGAAGGCGACCCTCTTGATGTTTGGATTGTGCTGTAGATGATGCTTGAGATGTGGTTGCTTCAAATGAAATTGTGCATGGATTTCAGCAGCATATCCCCTTGTTGATTGGATGATGGCTTGATTGGATGATTTGTTGATTGTTTGGGCATAACTTCATTAGGCTTTTCAGGCTTGTTGAAAGTGGAGGGGTGAGCGCCAATTTATAGATTTTTAGTATGAATCTGGACCATTGATCTTGATCCAAGATTAAGGGTTGAGAATGAGTCAAATTCCTCATTCAATGGGAGGAGTTGAGGAATAAATGTGTGGAGTTGATTGTGTAAGGTTTGATTTGATGAAGGTATGGGCTTGATTGATTTTTGTCCCATGTCATGGGGATTTGGAGTGATATGATTATATTTATGTTATTTATGCTTTTATTTATTTTGGTGCATGGATTTTATTATTAGACTATCAACTAATTAATAATGATTAGTTAGTTAATTAATCTGGATCTAATAAGACAAGGGGTTGGCTTATAAATGAAGGAGGTTGAATGGGTATGAGCATGCCATGAGTGAGGAGTAGGTGTGTCATGATTTGTTACTTGGCCTTGGATATTGGGGAGATTTATGCACATGCTTGATGATATTGATTTGAGATAAAAAAGTGATGTGATGATTTGTCCTCTTGCCTTAGATTTTAGGGAGATTTATGCACATGCTTGATGATGTCATTGATTTGAGATGAAAAGGTGATGTGATGATTTTTGATTTATGGATTTTAGAAAATATGGATATTATATTTGGTGCATGAATTTTCTTATTAGATTAATCAACTAATTAATTCAAATTAATTTGTGGAATTGACACGGTTAACGTGTAATAGGATTAATTGATTATGGGGAGGTGATGAATAGTGAGGGTAGATTAAGATTAGGGTTTGCCATGGATGAAGAGATTAGGGATGATTAGGGATGGTGCAAAATAGTGAATGGTGAATAGTGACGACAGATTAGGATTAGGGTTTGGTATGGAATATGATGATGTTAGGTTCATAATTCGTATACTCGTACTTGACGAGTACTCGCCTAGCCCCCTAAATTTTTAATCAACGATTATTCAACAATACTTGACAAATTAAAAAAATATTTAAATTTATGACAAAAACATAAATTTTATATAAATCATAGCTCCAAAATATATCAAATGAGTCTGTAAAACGTTGGGAAAGTGTTTTCTATTAGATTTGAATACAAATAAAGTACAAAATCACATAATCGTGATTCATGCGAATAAAACTGTCAACAACAAATTGATACTTATACAAGATTCTACTAATTACAAGAATCTATAATTTTCCCTCCCCTTATATCTGGAAAACTAAGGGAGACTAAGAGAGTCTAGTCCTCCCACTTGGCTACCCCTCTTCGCTCTGCCTAGAACACTGTCCTTGTGGCTCTACCCTGGTACTAGATGGTTGTGACTCCTTTGCCTTAACTTTGACACCTACAAGGATGTCATCCAATCTAATCTCTCCTCCTTTTGCTGCACACTCCATAGCTTGCCTCTCGAAATCAACATTTTTTTCCTATGTGAACAAGGGGGTCTCCTCATCTTGTCCAGTCCCAATCACTCTAGGGATCGATCTCATCTAGATTGATAGGCTCCTGTGATGTGTTCTCCACTTTTTTGTACGAAGCCGAAGGTTGTATTGCACAAAAACTAGGTCATTGAGGCGTTGAGTCAACTTGTGTTTTTTTCATGTGAATGATGTCAAACAAACTCTAGTTGCACTTACATCAGAAGTGCTACAAGGTTGAGCTAAAATGTGGATCGCTAACTTTTGAAGATTTGGGATATTTCCACCCCAATCTTGCCACCACAAACCTGCAAACAAGATATTCAAAAGTTTGTAAGTAATTGCATAAATAATAATTGTAAATTTGTAACTTGTAAGGTATAAGTAAATACTTCATTTTTTATTACCTAGTGACTGCGTGGTTCTCTCCCGAAGAGCTAGTGTTGAAGAAAAGAGCCTCCCCTAGCTTGTTTGTAGTTCTACAACTCTGAAATAATGAGGTCTCTCTCCTCGTCAGGTGTCATACTCTCAATGCATATTGAGAGGCCCTCCATAACCTCTCCATCAGTATTTGCGAAGCCGTTAGAGTAGAAAAACCTGGGGTTAAGGTAGTATTCCACTGCATGGATGGGTTGGTGGAGTTGATTGTTCCATCTCCGATCAATCAACTCTCAAATGGGATCAAATCTAACACTATCCCACCTATAATAGTTTTGGATGGCCTCTTTGGCCCTATCCATGGCCTCATAAATGTAACTCAAATGGGTTTTGCTCCCCATCCGCCAAGCGCAAAACCCTCACTATAGGCTCTAACACATACAAAATTACAAACTTACTAAAGTAAATACTTTAAAAAATAAAATAGAAAGGAATTGACTTGAAATTTAAATTGAAATTTGAAGTTAACTTGATGATCTCTATAGCTCTCTTCACAAAATCATCATTAAAAACTACTTTTGAGACCTTGACTCCGTTAGTTCTCTTTGAATATGTTGAGTCCACCCACGCATGACACACAAACATTTGCTTCAAAGTTGTTAACAAACTAGAAATACTTTGTAACACAAGGAAGTTTGTTGCAAACCTTGTGACCTCTGCTCACCCAAGCTCTTTCCCCTTGGTGTGTCTCTGGCTTCTTCTACAACCAGTCTCACCCAATCAATTTTGCATATCTCCAAAAGAAGGTCAAGGCAATGGGCCACGCAAGGGGTCCAAAAGAGTGATGGATTTATGTCCTTGAGAAGTCTTCTAAGCGCCACATATGTTGCTACATTGTTAGTGATAACTTGTACAACATTCTCGATGCCCACCTCTAAAACAACCTCCTCGAGCATTAGATTCAAAGTTTTTGCATTTTTAATTTTGTTAGAGGCATCAATTGACTTAAAAAAACAACTCACTATTTGAAGTCGCTAAAAAAATTGACGAGGATGCAGTTCTTTCCATCCGTCCACCCATACTTTTGCCACAAACTCGTTTGATCTTCCACAATTAACTTTGCATCTTTAACTGCACTCTGGTGCAACTCCTACTCGAATTTTTCGGAGAGGGTGCCTTGTACTCTTTCCTTACAACTGTTAATGCCATCACCAAATATTCCCAGTACGGGCTCCTTGTCACGTTGAATTGAAGGTTGTTGAAGTACTAGAAATTTGCACATGCCTTATCCACTTCCGTGTGTTGTTCCTTGTTCCATGTTGTACCTTGCAACAGAGGTTGTGCCTTATGTATGTTTCTAGGCACAAAAAAATTGTGTATGTAGCTTTTGCTCGAACTCGATGAGGTGGATGTGTCTCGCTTGCGTGGACCATGACTAGAGCTCACAATTTCTATTATAGTTGCCTCAGTTTTCTTTGCCAATGTGGGAGCAATGGCTGCTTGCTGTTAAGGTTGCTTGCATCTTTGTCCTCTCTATTTTTTTAATCTAGCAATGCAAGCTCTGCAACTATCTCTCGTTTTGCCTCTTTTGTTTCATTGGGACAATACGCGACATCACGACAAGAAATGCATGCAAGATGGTACTTGAAGCGATTGATGCCTCCAGAAATCTTCTTTGAGCAAAACGTACAAATCACAGTTATCTGGGATGTTCCAACCCGTATAACATACTTCCAAGCAACGGCGCGAGCATTAGGGGGACCCGAATGGCTACCACTGATTGATTCTGACTCCGATGCAGTGTCAGATGCCATTGTATGCTAACATCAAACTTATAACATGTTCAAAACAACATTTAAAAAAATAAAAATAAAAACGTTTAAAAAAAATTAAAATACATTAAAAAAAAAACCTTATATCGTAAACTTGTAAATTTACACACTAAATCCTAGGGCTTATGCATACGAACTACGACAAAATATTACAAATATTTAAAAAATTAAAATGACATTTATAATAAACATAAACCATAATTTTTACGTTACCACTTATTGATTTTGACCTTGATTCTGCAGTCCCTGATGCCATTGTATGCTAATGGTAACCTTGCAACATGTTCAAAACAACATTAAAAATAATAATAATAAAAACGTTTAATTTTTTTTAAAATACAACATTTGAAAAAAAAACCTTATACCATAAACTTGTAAATTTAAACACTAAATCGTAGGGTTTATGCATACGAGTTATGACAAAATATTACAAACATTTAAACAATTAAAATGACATTTACAATAAATATAAACTTAAATTTTTATGTTAATAGTAAAAAAACAACAATTTTATTCAAAAATCATGAAAAGTTGAAAACTATGCATAATCATGAATAAAAATTATGGAATTGAATGGAATGCATGTACATTTGTCAAACACGTTTACAAATAAATTACAAATAATTTACATGCTTGAAAAAAATAAAAAAATAAAAAAAAATCAAATGAACTAACCTGGAAATTGAGTTTGCTCAAATTTGCTCTTTCCAATTCACTCCAAATGTTGTGTGATTCCAATATAGGGACGTGTTTGCTTTTATAAGACAAAATTTTGTGATTTTTCCATGTATTCAAAGCATTCTGGATGTGTTTGCAGGTGTCTGACATGTTCTAGATGCAAGAACCAATACTCAAGCCTCAATGAGTATTGAGTACTCGCGAGTACTTGGTGAGTATTGTGCTAGTATTCGCCGAGGCTCGAGTAATAAAAAACTAACAATTTTGAGCGGCGTTTAATGGGTTTGGGTGAAGCTCGACGATGCCCATGCAAACTATGGTTGGGTTAATTTTGACATTAGAGCAATGGATTGTAGGTGTCTACATGTTCCCCTCTTTGAAAGGGCGTTGGGAGAAGATAGGTGGAGAAATGGCTTTTCAAAGAATGAAGAAGCCTCAAAAACAGGCCCACGAGGATGCCCTTGTTAGCATGATGGAGATGTATGACACATGCAGGGATCAAAGACATGGGTGGGCCCTCGATATGAAAGGATGGTTGGAATGTTAGCATAGGGTGGTAGGAAAGAGAAGGGGCAGGAATAAATGTTAGTGATGTTCATGGTTAGGCAGTGAAAATGAATGTTGATAATGGATATGAATAGTGGATAATTGGGAGTATGATGATGGTGAAGTTGATGATTTTATGGATATTATGAGATCAATTCACTTGAGTTAAAGCTTGTATGGATTTGCCCCAAGCAATGATATATGCGAGGGAGTGGACATATAAAGCTGCAAGCTTTGATTTGCCCCAAGCAACGATATATGCAAGGAAGCGGATTGTGAATCTGCAAGCTTTGATTTTGCCCCAAGCAATGATATATGCAAGAGAATAGATTGGGAATGATGTATCTCGAAAAATTTACAAGCTTTGATGTGCCCCAAGCAACGATATATGCGAGTGGGCGGATGTGGGGATGATATATTTCGATGTAGCTGCAAGCTTTGTTTTGGATTGATTCTCGATGATTGATAAAGTTGTGAGTTTCGATTTGCGCCAAGCAACGATATATGCGAGGGAATAAATGGATAAGTCGCGAGCCGAGATTTGGATCGATTGTTGATGGATGTGGAAGCATAACTATAAGAGTTAACCAAGTGCATGGATTGATGATGTGATGACAACTGATCATGGATGTTGTACATTTGATAGGCTGATGTTGATGAATGGTATAACAACTTTTCAAAGAATGAAGAAACCCAAAAAAGGGGCACGTGAGGAAGCCCCTAGAGATATGATAAGAATTTAATGATGATACAATGATGGATCAGCACTGTCGTTACCATGAGGCACAATGGGTTATTGAAAATGAATAGTTATTTGATGAGTCATCAAATAGGATGAATGATTGAAGAATGATGTGGATGAATATGATGATGAGGGATAGTTGGATAGGATGATGGATTAGGAAATGATAATTTCCATTGTTCGAGCAACTTTATTTTGTTATAGCAAGTGACAGGATGCACCATGATATGGAAAAACCCTGATGTTATTGTTGTCATGTGCGAAAGGACTAACACAAACACAACAAACAAGAAATCACACAAACAAACAAGCAAACGAACAAAATACACACAAACAAACAAGCGTATGCTTTCTATTGCTTTATTTTTTTTGTTGGATTTTTTATTGTTTTTGTTTTTTTTAAAGATTTTTTGATGTTTTTGGATTTTTAGATGGTTTTAGTGGAGGAACTCTCCTAGTTCCTCGAGATATGCTGATGTATCAATAGTGATTTCAAATCCTTGCTCGTAGTCTCTTGATTGTATGTCGTATTGGAATCTCATGAATTCCACAATAGCTATGTTATTATGGAAGAAATCCAATGGCAGGTAATTTTGTTAGTCCCAATCGACAGGTGCGGGAGATTGAATGTCAAGATGGATGATGAGGTATTGGAAGTCAAAACGGATGGTAGCGCTGGCGATGTTACTTATAGGATGGGTGGCAGAAAAACCTTTGTAGAGACTATGAAGGGGCACTATTTCAATGTGGGCAGAAGCTTCCTCAAGAACTGTGGAAGTGCCACCTGTATCTACGGATTGATTTGCAAGAGGTTTGTAGCCAACGTCATGATGTCCTCAATTTGTGCACACATGGATCGATTCTAGGATTCCTTGTTCATGATTTTGCAGATGTGATTTGCGATAGGATACACCTTGCTTTGGAAACATGAGGCTATGTTGTTGTCTTGTAGCAAGGAGTTGTTTGTACCGTCAATCTTGTCATCCGCGAGAAGGATGGATTCAAATTGATAGGATGTTGGTGTTGTTTTGTTGTTGCTTATAGGAGATGTTGGAATCATTGTATTAAAAAATGTGGGTACCCTTCGAGTACCCGCGGAAAACCTAATTTTTTTTGCAGGAAGGGTAGACGGCCAAGTAACTATTGGCTGGTTACTAGGCCAAAAACCATGGTTTTCTGAGAGCAGTTACCCTCAGAAAACTGTAGTTTTTGGCCTGGTAACCGGCAACCTAAATAATTTAACAAAAGTGCACTCTTATTTGCTTAAAAACTAATATAAAATATGTTTATGACTCTTAAGTTATGTGTTCTCTGAATCTCTACAATCATTTCTCTACATTCATTTCATTTTCTCATGTATTTTAGTGTATTTTATGAATTATATTTTTTTAAAGTAGCAATAAAAGTGCTGAGTAATTCATTGGTAATTGCCAAGTCCCAAGTACGGGTCACAAGTTTTGGCTGCTGAGTAACTGTGGTTCCCGAGTTTTTCTATTATGGTTGGAATGTTAGCCGTATGGATGGCTTTTTGTATTTTGTCGTTGTCTACAAGTACCTTTTTTACTTGGTGCTTGGGGATGGAGGTTTCAATACATTGTGGGATATGGTGTGATGGGTGAACATGTGGTGTGTTATGATGGTCAAGGATGGGCTATTCAAGGATGGGTTCTTCAACAACGGGCTCGTTGAAGAGGGGTTCGTCAAAGATGGGAGGACCGACGATGGTATGGAATTGGTCGAAGATGGGTGATTCAACAAAAATGGGTTAGTTGAAGATGGGTTGGTCAAGGATGGAGTGGTTGTCTTGACCTTGTCTTGGAAGTGGAGGAGTTTGATTGTGATTTGGAAGGGGGTCTTGGTATATTCCCAACTATTGGGTCTTAGTCACAGATGAACTTCGCTCTTGGATAAATGATGATCTTTGGAGAGGCAATGGCAAGACATAGTTGAATTATTGGATTTGTTGCGGCGCTGGGGCCGGATTGGTGCTGGATACTAGGTCATCCACGTGTTGACTAAGCTGTCGGATTTGGTTAAGTATGGTTTGAATTTGAGATAGGTGTGCTAGAACAGGTTTCCCTTTGCGGTTGATATGGAGGATCTCATGATTGGGACGGTAGCTAGTGGAGGGGAGGTTTGCTTGAGATTGGCTAGCATGGTTGCTAGAGGTAGGTTGATTTTGATGCAGAAGATTTTGATTTTTCCTACTTAGGATGGAGCTTAGGTTTGCGAGAACATAGTTTGCAGGAAGTCGGACACCTATTTCTATGAGTTGTAAAAGGACATTGTCCTTGTTTTCAAATATGTATTGTTCAATTTGGGCTATATATAGATCAGTTTTCTGCGCCAAAGGTCTAGATGGGGTTTGATTGGATTAGGTTGATTTTGGACTTGATTGGATTTTGGTTAATTGATAGGTTGGATCGGGTTTGATTAGGTTAAATGGATTGGTTGATTGGATGTTTGGTTCAGATTGACCAAATGGATTGAGGGTTTCAGTTTTAGAGGCATATTCTACTAGGGCACCTCATATCCAAGTTTGGCATGAGGGTTTCAGGACAAAACATAACCACTAGGGGCCATCCAGGGTTGGGCGATCCTTCAGTTGTTTCATACGCAACCCTAACAGCAGGGCATCACACATTTTGAGAGAAACGTGGCCCTTCAAGGGCAGTTAGCAGCCATTGGGGACAGCTAGCAGGTCTAGACATACATCCAGTTGCCATATATCACACTTGCAGGCCAGCCGCACAACATAATCATCCCAGCACAACAAATAAGGACAAAAAGTGGTATTTATTATTTGTAATCATTGATATTTGTTTAATTTCAGAAGGGTTTGATCCAATTAATTGTAACCAGCAGTGAGGCACTTTCCATAAGTATTGTTAGATGGGTTTCTACGTATGCAATTAACTGAAATAAAGAAGGGCACTTGTATGTGGTTGAAAATCCTATTGCATGTATTGTTCTATTTATTCGATTATTTGATTATCTTGGTGAAAGACATATATCTTGTGCTTCAGCTATTGCTCTGTGATATTAACGAACATATTCAAGAGGGTTTTGAATTTATTTTAGAAAAGGGGTTTTGAATTTATTTCATCTAAGGTAAATCTGAGCACCCTTTCCCAAAATAAATCAGCATTCTTATTTTATCCAAAAAAGGGATATTACACCATTCGATTGTTGTGTGAAAGTACACAACAGGTTCAACATTGTCTTCAGCCAAGTATGGGCCCCTTTTGTTCCAAGTCTACAACCCTTACTTTCCAT
This sequence comes from Torreya grandis, assembly GCA_037957365.1. Classification (NCBI taxonomy): domain Eukaryota; kingdom Viridiplantae; phylum Streptophyta; class Pinopsida; order Cupressales; family Taxaceae; genus Torreya; species Torreya grandis. The sequence continues at coordinate 6,331,918 of JARHVA010000052.1, read as the reverse complement.
TGCTGTACAATGCATGACTCCCTCAAAGTCCTTGCTCTGTACATTCATGTCGTACCTCATATGCATTTGTGTTGTACGTTGCTGCTTTGTTGTGGTACTTTGCTTCTATCCTTGCTGAACACCTTGTGTTGGAAGGGACTCTCACCTGTCTAACTGGGGGGATAATGTAATCCGTTTTGTTATCAATAAATATTGTTAACAGTATATGAATAAAATAAATGTTTTGTAGCTGACTTAGTTGCATTGCATTGTTAGTTATTGTATTGCTGGCTTAGGTAATGTGTCAATCACTTTTTGGCTATGGATGTTTGTGTCTTAACCAACCACCATTTGGTCTCATAAATGGTAAATCAGACATTAGGGAAGGGCGTCGATATGACAGGTCCTCACTGTGCCAAGCATTGTACTGCATGGTACCTGGTGCAATAAAGCTATTGTTCTTTTATATTCTGCTGTCTTACATTCATGGTATTTGATTCTATTTTTGCAATAGTGTTAATTTGTACTGTAGCATTTTTCTGTAGACAATGTTTCCACGCTAACTGGAACATTTCTATTTATGTTTAGTTACTTGGAAAGTGTAGCAGGTCTTAATGCAATGAGCGCTGTCTCTTTTGAATTCCTCTCATATACAAATCTCTTTGCTGCTTCATCAAATCAAAACTAGCTTGATGGTTTAGTCCATATAAATATAAGCAAGCCAATTTATGGAAACTTCTCACCTCAAAGATTCTGATTGGTGCCTTCCATTTACTTACCTCCTGTAATCTCTTGGATTCCACAACATTCCTTTTTTGATAGAATATAGTCAAAGTACTCCACCTCCTTTATGAAGAAATCAAATTTAAAATTTTGCCATAGAATTTGCCTCTTTCCTTGCCCCCATAAAAAAGGGGTGAAAAATAATGAAGAATCTAAATTAAAGCTCAAATACATCCTGCAATTATTCTGTCTTCTTCAAGGTCTGCATATGTCACTGCAACCGTGATATGTTGAGATATCAAATGTATGATGATGCTGACTTTGTTTTTTCTTCTGTATTCCCAATATTTTTCTTACATGGACATATTTAATTAATATAATTTTCATCTTGGTATTATAGTATTTCAAATATATATGTTAATGTGTATGTACATAAGAATGTATACCCATTTTAAATACAATAATTTATATTGAGAACAAGGCTTTTGGGTAAAACTGTTTATAAGTCTTTTTTGATCAAATAAGTCTTGTACACAGTTTTGCCCAAAATCATTGTTCCCATTTTATGGACTGTGAAAGCCTCAGATCTGTAATTAAGACTTTGTATATTCCCACAAATTTGAGAATTTGATTTTTGAAGCTTAGGATGTTTTTCTCTATAAGGTAACTTTGAATTACGAGTTGATATATCATATGACTTGTTTTACTTGATGACAATCTAGTGGTTGTTTATACTGTTATTGTGCTAGCTATGACAGAGTAAAGATGGTATCATGGACTTAAGTTACTGTTCTCTTGGTTTTAGGTTAGGGAAGTTACTAAATGTGTGCTTGATTTGACTTTACTTTGATTGCAGTTATTAACTTCTATCGAACAATCTTGTCAGTTTTATATTATATTTAACTGTTATTTATTTCCATTCATTTATAATTTCTACTTGAGTGGATAATGGTGCATGATGCTATGCCAAGCATGTTTATACAACATGTTTGTGTTTGGCCTAAAAAAACACTTCTGTTTTTGATTTTTTTTTCCAACTTTAAAAGTGTTTTAAAAATGTTTTTGTAATCTCTCATGAAGTTATGGTGTACATTGTTCTGGATAGGGATTTTTCTCCTCCCCATCAATTATTAAGGGATTAGCTGAAAATTTCTCAATCATTGGTTTCAGGTGTGGTGATGTAGCAGGAATTGATGTCAACATGGGTTGTCCCAAGTCCTTCTCAATAAGTGGAGGCATGGGTGCGGCATTATTGGCTAAGCCAGAGCTAATTCATGATGTACTTGTTTATGTCAAAAATATTCTTTTTGTAAATATGCCAAGAAAGCTATTGTTGTTTTTCTGCCAAATGGAAAGAAATGGCTGACGTGGCTGTTGAATTGCTTTTGATTTAGATCTTGACAACATTAAAGAAGAATTTGGAGATACCTGTAACATGTAAGATACGCCTGCTTAAATCACCTCATGATACAGTTGAATTGGCACGGAGAATTGAAAAAGTTGGTGTTTCTGCCATTGCTGTTCATGGGAGGTAAATTTCTTAATACTTTCTTTGAGTTTATAGCACTTTTTTATCTGTCCTGCCTATCTAAGGATCAATGATTGTTCTAGCAATTGTTGGGGATTAGGTTGTCTTCAAAGAATGGAATTCATCATTGATTCGGTCTTACTTGATTAAAACAATGTCATATATATTACTTTACCATAGAACTAGTTTTTATTGGTGGATGTACCTTTTGATATGGTCCAAGACTTTTTTCTGTTTCAATTAGAACAAATATGGGTTTTGAATTTGACGGCTGTCAGAAAAGCAATTGAAGGAAGAGCTGAGCATGTAGATGCACATACTCAAGTGTTGTAGCCTATGATGAACGAACATTCCACTAGACCACTAGGGTTGAGGAGATGCGATCATCACCAAACCAACTATGAAATCACTGTGACACCAATATGTGTTTATCATTTTTATCCCTTTATGAACTGGAAAAAGCTAGTTTATGTCTTCAAACACTACTGTGTTCATGGATGGGTCACAAACATTTCCTCAGAGAGAGATTAATGAAATTGGACGTCCTTAATAATTCTATAGAGAGATTAATGGTATGAACAGGACTAAAGAAGACATAAATTAGATAAGCTCAATTAATTATATTCGATCTCCAACATTCTCTCTAGAAGAAAAAATATAGTACTTAAAGGGGGGCATTACCAGCAAATCAATCCTCCATCATTCTATTCTGATAATGTAAGGTTTATGCAACACGTCATTAAGAATGATAACGTCAAAATAAAGATAATAATGTAACATCCCGCATTATGAACCCTCTTGTCATTTTAATTACAGCAATAATGGAGACAAATGGTGCATTGATATTGTGATTAATATATATTTCTCGGTTTATAGGTATAGACAACTGAACTGATGACCGAGTACTGATCACCACAGTTCTCTTTCTGTTCTTTTGCCCTGGTTAAGAGGCCTATAAACCCAGTTACGATAGCAATTATCTGGCACGATAATAATAGTAATGTAAAATTAGTTGTAAATTTCATTGATAATTTAATGGTCATCATGACTCCTTGGGCCTACCATGCACCTCGTCAACCACACTTTTGGGGTGGCCACACTTGTCCATTAAAGCCTTAAAGGGAGTACTTGGTCTTCTACACCCATTAGCGCTGGCTATACCTAATACATGGAAGGCACCCCAAATGTATAAAACAAAATAAAAAAATAAAATAATAATAACTACCATGATGTCATCCCCCGTGGGCTAACCATACCTGGTAAAAAAAGGGAGATCATAGTGCTGCAGAAAGAGACAAACAGAGAGGGTGAAATAGCTGTAAGTGTAAAAAGAGTAGGGGACAAAATAAAAATTGAGGTAAGAGGTTAAGAAATGTGGGAGGGAGAAGATTTAGAAAAAGAGTAATAAAAGGAGAGAGGTGTATGAAGAAGGGAGAGGAGGCAGAGAAGAACAAAATCGTGAAAGGGAGAAGTCCAAGATTTGAGCTAAGGGAGTTTGATTTACTTGAAGACCTGCGGGAAGAATCCTTGATGGCAGTTTTTGTATTGTTTGACCAGTTGCAAGTTGTTCCTTGTTGACTTCCTTAAAGGCAAGTACTTGGTTCTTATTTTTGGAAAATGATATGATGAAAATATAGTAGCATTATAGTTTCCTTTGTGGCTGTGTTATTTTTGATAAAGATAGTTCATTGGAATCCTGTGTTTCTGAAGAGTTATTTAGCTGTGGGGATATCCCAGCATTTGCTTCTGCCTATATGATTATGATGTTGCGGATGCAACAAAGGTTATCCTTCTGAGACATCGTCGTTGTTCTTGAAATTCGGTCATGGTGTGACTGATCTGATCCTCCTACGGTTTGTAAAATATGTAGCAGCTAAGCCTTAGGTAGTGAAGAACATGGGCTTAGCTCATATAATTTCAACACATTTTGTGTTGGATCTCTCTTTATGTTTATAGCTTTGGGCCTTCTTTCTTGTTTTAGCTTTTGGCTTTACAGCCTCAAGCCTTGGCTGATCTTAGGATTGACTCTGGTTCAGATTATTCACTGAAGCTTTTTCTTTTGACCAAATCCGGACCTTTTGATTTCTTTAGGTATCCGACAGTGAATATTTTTACTTGCTGGATTGCATTTCAAGATTTAGGTGAACGTCTTTATCTAAGAATAATCTATTGAGATTGAGCCTATTCTTGGTTTGTTTCTTTTTATCATTACTCAGTCCTTGATTTAGATCTGACTTAGAAGTAGGCCTAATCCCTTCTTCGACAAGGATCCCATGCTATACCATTGATGGATCCTTTATATTATCTGTGTACTGGAGAAAAATCATTGTGATGTCTTAAAACTGTGTATACCATACATAGAGGAATATCGACCTCATGAATTATGCCTAAGGATGACTTTTAGAACATCATTTAAGGAGTGCATTCTTTTATTAATTCAATAGACTATTTTAGTGAGCGCCAAGTCTGTTGCATAAGACTGAGTTTATATTTTATTTTAATTGCATACTTTAGCCTGAGCCATAATAAGCGTTTAGAATGGGAAGCATGGGGTTGATGGAGTGCTATGTTTGTATAAATTAAGAAGTATGTGTGTGACAGATTCTTCCCCAGAATTGCATCCTGAGGAAAAGAATGAAGTTTGAAAGGTTATTTGTCTTTAATGCAAGACAGTTTATACAATTCAGCCACTGGAATTGAAAAACCTTTTACTTGTCATATTCGAAGCTGTTTGTAATCAAGGAATGTTATATTGTGTGCTGTTCTACTGTTCGGGGCCTTTTACAGTATTTCTTGGAGACTTGGGACTTTTAGTTCTATTTCTGTTCAGCTCTTTCAGAATATTTTCCACACTTTTATGAACACGTAGACTTTTACTATTATTTATATAAAGCAATAAAGAATGAGCCCCCATCAAAGTAAATTTGTATGAGGGTCATTTTTTGTAAAGTTACCTTCAAAAGTTAGGACAGCTCATGCTATAGAAGAAAAGAAAAAGAAAGAAGAAAAAAAAAATATTAATGCCCATAGATGACCAAAAGTAGGTCAATGGGACTTGAGGATACAACAGTTGGCACTAGAAAGTTCTAGGAAGAGAGAATCCTAGAAGCCAAGTGAAGGAATATAAATACAAACTAAAACAGTGTGCCACTGGCATAGGTGTGCTAGGGAGTACATGAAAGGGGGTAGCCTAATAATAGAGATGCCAATAGAAAGAAGGAGAAACCTAGTCTCAAAGTACCAACAATGTTGATGTCTGGTGGGGACCAATGAAGCAATCTTATTTGAAGAGCAAAGTGCTAAGTGTGGATATCTGTCATGACCAAAAGCTGAGTTCCCCAAGGATCTGAGTTTGTGGATAGAAAGTAAGCCTAAAGACAGTCTCAAGGTTTAGCGTTTGGATGGAAAATTCAGGTTGGACGATGCATTTAGGAACTATCTCCCTGCAACCGATCATGTGCTATAGCATGAGAATCTGGACCCTCTCAATATGAGCCCTGAGGAACTGTTTGTTTGCAGCGTGTATCTACCACAGTCCCTCTGATTTAATAATAGTATAAGACGCCTTATATGATGGCAAATCGCTGACACATCGATTGGGTTGAACGTCTTTTCAAAACCCAGTGTGTAGTGTTTTGAGTTTGGCAAAAAGTTTTTTCCTTTACATAAGATAAATCTATGAGTCAGATTTTTGTGGAGTGTTAGTTGTGCACCATGATTGTGATTCATTGTAATGTCTCCTATAGGGCAGATTATTGGCAAAAAGGGTACCACAGTGAACCCTAACAATATTAAATAAATTTCTGGATTTCTTTTGAAACCCTAAGCACCTGAAATTTGCAGAATTTGGAAAGTATCAAACTGGGGCATAAATCAAATATTTAATTCCTCAAAAATTACTTAAAATTATGAAATATTTCTACCAATCATCATCCAATCATATCTGATTTTTAGGTCCAAAAATATGGCTGAAAAAATATGATAAAAAATACCACAAATGCTTTCTAGCCTTCAAACAACAATTAGGCTTGAAATCAGCCTTGAAAGTGCCATGTCCAACCCCAAGAGGGGGTTTGCTGCCTCCAAAGAGGCTCATTGTCCAGCCTAGGTAGTTCGCTGTCCTTCTAGGGCTCCTCAACCAACTCACCAACCCTCCAAACCTGCTCGCCACACTCTTTGAAGCTCCTTCTACTGCGCTAAAACCAAAATTGGTGTTTACACACCTCAAAATGACCATTGATGCCTGATACAACATCTAATTTAAGGCTTCCCAGCTGATAGGTAAGGGTTTTTGTCCTTACTTCAGCCTTCCATTGAGGGTTTCCGTCTTCAATGGATGAAGTCAAGCAAATCGTGCTTAAACTTGTGATTTTAATTCATAAACATAACACGAGTCTCCAAAAGAAACTCCTCTTTCCCTTTTATATCCTTTTCCCAAAGGAGTGCTTTCCATTTGGAGAGAAAATTCAACTAATCAAAAAACAACTTCCTTATAAATTCACTTAAGGGCTAATCTTGCCCATGACCCTTAAAAGTCCCCTTCTTAAGTCAAAAATAGGAAGGAGTTGCCGACATATTCACTTTTGGCAACTAAGGCATATTATTAATTTTATTTAAAGTATTTAAAAATACTTTTTATTTTAATAATAATATTATTTTATTTTTTAGAAAATGGGAGATTACATTCATCGTATGTGGCTTAAGTCATTATACATTCTAAATAATTTGAGCTAAAGTAGCATAGTGTACGTGAGGATTATAGGGCACTATAGATGATGGACAATGGAATTATTGAGGGCTTCCATGAGCAACATAATTAGATTTATTGATTTTTTGGAGGATATTTACTCGTGTGTTCAAATCATCTCAAGAAGACCTCATAATGTTAAAATGAAAATTTTGTGGGTTAAAAATCTAAAATATGTTGATATGGCTGTTAAATTTAACCCTTGCCTCTTAGTGATTAGAGGGAGGAATTGTGTGCATACTTTGGTCATTCATGGCTTGAATGCCATGTAATTATTATGACCAACCACTTAAGGCTTATGTTACTCGCAGGGTTGAACGCCAATCTTAAGTTACCAATGTGCTTGTTGAAAAAGCCAATGTAAGCAAATATGCTTGGCAGGCATAGGGCCAAACTTTTTGGAATATTTGGTTTTTATTTTATTGGACATAAAAGCATTTAATAAGGAGTCTTAGCCTCATCCCTATGTCTGAGGTCATTCTAACTCATTGTTCTTATTGGTTCAAATATTCTTATGCTTGATTTAATCATGTGTTCCCAAAGAGAAAGCTTTCTTTCTTTTCCATGATCAGAATAGGAAGTATATCCACCATATATGCAACTAGCTTCAGCCTAGTAGTAAGACTTTAATGCCCTTATATTCTTGGTTAATAAACCTATAGCTTTTTATGATTTAATTGGTCACATTGATGTTAATTAATCTTTGTATATTTATTGTATTTGTCTTGGGTCTCATAGATGTTATTAAAATCTCTATGTAGCTTTGAATGGTCTAAGGCCTTGCTGAATGGATAACAATGTTGTGGCTTCACCATTATTTTGAGCGGTTTCCTAAACACATTTTGGCATCTTGATATAGACGATGAATTAGTATCTGAGTGAACTAGACAGTTCATTAGATTGTTCATCAAAGGTTGAATATGTGTGAAAATCATTATGCAGATCTAGAGATGAATGAGAAGTGTGTTTTAAAGTTAAGTAATCTTATAGTGAATTATTAGATTGTTCATCAGAGGTTGAATATGTGTGAAAATCATTCTGCAGATCTAGAGATAAATGATAATTTGTTTTAAAATTAAGTAATCTTATAGAGAAGAGATTGAAAATAAAACAGTTAATTGTGGAAAATGCCTCGTGAACTTTCATCCTTAAATAATCAACACTCGAGCACCAAGAGTAAATTTGTAAAACGAAATTATTGCTGAAGATGTTAGAATGGAATGCTAAATTATGTAAGGACTCAAGTATTAGAGAATAAATTATTGCATTATTTTTATGGAGGTTGTTACATGGTTTATAGTCGAGCCTTAAGAATATTGATTGATTTATAGTTGAGATTTTGGCGGCAAGGAATGACTCATCAATTGAGTCTTCTAGAGAAACACAATGAAACCATCCTTTTGGAATATCAAAGGTATGGAATTCCTTCTTAAAGTTGTAGCCTCTTATGTAAAAACTTGGTATCAAATGGGAAAGATATATTTGGAGGGAATAGAAAAATGCTTAAACCATGCCCGCCACAATGATGTAAATAGAGATGAAGGTTGAAATGGGCTACAATCGAGGATTGATATAGAAAACCTGGGTGCTTATTCATTCCTTATAATTTCCTTTTACCAATAATAAAACTATGTTGTAACCTTTGATGTAAAAATGATATTGCATGTCGAGTGGCCAATAGAAGTTGAAATCGACAATGTGAAGTTAACTTCGTAGAGGTAGTTGAAAACGGTAAGGTTGGGTAGGAGAACATATGATATAAATTAAAAGCGGGCAAGGTTGAATTAACTTCTAAAGTTCAAATAACTTCTGAGATGATGTGCCTAAGATATTCAAATTCTTTTTGCCCAGAGGAGATATTTGAGCGTTTGGCACATAATTGGTTCTCTGAGAGAATTTGGAGGGTCTATTTGAGGTGAAACAAATGCTCTTTGATGCCCTATTGTATATGAGGATGTTGTCAAAGAATTCCATGATTTTTTTTTTAAATGGGTGAAATATCTTGTTCATCAAGCCTTGGATTGTTGATGCCTAATGGTGCATTAGTGAGGCCAAATGGCATGACCAAGAATTTGTAATGACCTTCATGTGTTCGGAAGGTGGTCTTTGGAATTTCTTTTTCCCATATGTCGATCTGGTGATAATCCAATCGCAAATCAAGTTTGAAAAAGAAGTGAGCCACATGCAGTTCATCTAAGAGCTCATCAATCATAGGCATGGGAAACTTGTCCTTGGGAGTGATTTATTTAGCTTTAAAAAATTGACACACAATCACCAAGAGCCATTTTTTTCTGCACATGCAGTACTAGGGAAGAATATGGATTGATGCTTGGCCGAATGAGCCTTGCTTGCAACAATTCTTGTATCATTTTCTCAATTTCAGTCTTCTAAATAAGTGGGTATTTGTAGGGTCAAATATTTGAAGGCATACTCCTTGGAAACAACTGATTTGCATGGCCGTGGGGGTAATCCATTTTGCTCTTCAAATGCCGCTGCATGTTTGGACAAGTGTTCTTGTAATTTACAATTTAGGGTGTTGTATAGCACAAAGTTGTGCCACGACTCCATGAGAACCCTTTTTCAACAGTTTTTCCATATGATGTGAGCTAATTATACTCGTCGACCCTGTTGTGAGCGCCTTTAGGGTGTGTTTTTGGGCATTATCCCTGAATTGCATCCACATTTTAAAATGTCCCATAGGATAGGTCCAAGTGTGCATAGCCATTGCACTTCCAAAACAACGTCGCAACACCTAAAGGTAGGACAAACATATCTAATTTCAGGGTGTAGTCCCCGATTGAGATTTAGACGTTTTTGCATTTTCCTCTAAAGGGTAATTTTCCTCCATCGTTACCATGACCTCAATGCTACAACATGGGTAGATAAAACAATTGACTTATTTGGCTAGTCGAGGGTTGATGAAGTTATGTGTGCTGTCGGAGTTGATGAGGATGGTTAATGGGTGTTTTTTGAAGCAACCCCTTGCTTTCATTGTTTGAGGTGTGGTGATTTTGGCCAATGCATATATCAAAATTTTAGACGAAGGATCCTCAGTTGTTTTTGGTGCTTCCTTCTTTTCCTTCTATGGTGTGTCTTTTGTTTGTTTGCATTCAATATAATTGAGAGGTAATTCCATGTGTAGTAGGTATAACTTTTGCTCCACACATTTATGATCTGGTGTGTACTTGCCATCACAATTGTAGCACGACCCCTTTTCTATATGAGCCCACATCTCGACTTCAGTTAGACGCTTGATTGGGGTCGTTATGGGGTTTGGAGTTGTCATTGTAGAAGTTGGCAATGACTTTTTTGGTTGGGGTGGTTTATGGGTATGATGCTGAGTGGTAAATATGTCTTTTGCTAGCTTAGCCAACTCAATGGCTCTTATCATATCCTTGGGGTTGAACATTTTGACTTCACCCCTAATTTCCTCTTTTGGGCTGCTTATGAAACAACTTTTGAAAAATTTGTTTGTCAACCATTTTATCCTATTTTCCAGCTTCTCAAATTGCGTTTTGTAGTCATTAACAAAACCATTTTTTCAAAGTTTGTTGAGGGCTCCTATGAAATCATCATACTCACTGGGACCAAACTAAACCAGGAGGTTTTTACAAAATTCCGCTTATGATGGCTCTCCATTAGCCTTTTCATATCACGAGTACCATTGTATGGCTTCTAGGTCGAGGTGAAAGGAGGCTATGTTTGTCATATCCCCGATGGGGGTGACGTGCAAGTGAAAGTACTATTCTACTTTGTACAACCATCTTGTGGGATCCTTTCCATCAAATTTTGGAAAATCTAGTTTGGGGTTACGTTATATCATTTTTCCTAAATGGAGTTCGGAAGAGGTGTGCTGACCCCCACGTTGCTCCTCTTTACTCATGTGGGAGAAGGTAGTATACAAGGATTTGTGCTTGGTGTTAAGAGCGATTATTTTGGATTCTAATTTTTCTTTGATGTTGGTGACTTTGGTGGTAAGCTTTCCCACATCTTGTGAATGATGTCCGTTCAGTATTGTTATGATATTTAGTTCTATTGGAAGGTTTACCGGAGTTATATATCAAAACAATTATCTCAATGAGACAATCACAATGGTAGAGGTGCCATGAGGATGAAAAAAATTTAAGTTTTTTTTTTAATCTTATGGGTTAAAATTTGCTCAAAACCTTCGTTTTTTGCACCGTAAGACAAGTGGCCTAGAAAGTTCTTACCCCTTTGTCCTCTGTAACTGCAGTTCAAGAAAATTTGTTGGTGGTAGATTTCTCCCACTCCAAGGATGCCTAGGCTTATCATAGATAGGATTATAACAGGGTGTGTTTGGTTCGTGGGCTTGCAGATGTATTGAACGCGTTTGTAAATTGTGTCAGCCCAATTTGTTAGAGCACTAACTACAAAGGATCAAATTGTCTTGTGACCCACTCTTTTGTCTGAGGTACGATGCGAGTAGCTTCCTAGGGCTAACTGCTTACCGGTACACCACAAGTTATAAACAAATGAAGGCTATCTATGACTAGGTTTTGAAAAAATAATCTATGGGGTCTTTCGATATTCTCCAAGGTACATGAAAGCTCAAGGCTGTATACATATGTTGTCTCGAAGCCTATGACAATGGGTTGAATTCCACTTCACTTCATACCAAATTCCACATACTTAGCCAAAAACGATAGCTCTTTAAGGATGTTTGAAAACCCTCGGCACAAGGTTTCTAGCCTAAAATACAAAATAAACTACTAATTGAAAAAAATTTGATCAAAACTGCACCGTGCTCCTACTTTTGTTACTACTTTTTGATCACCAAGATCCGCATAGGGTGAGGTGAGAGCATATGATGGACAGTCGTAGTAAGCCCTCAAGCCCAATGCTGCTATGGAAAAATGGCCCTGGAAAGAGCTTATGTTTCCAGATGATATGAACTTTCTCGCAATAGTTTATCCAAACAACATAAGTGTAGAATATACAATGCAATAAAATAAAAAGAGCAAAAATTTATTGAGATCACATTGTCAAATTATAAAGTATCACAGGTCTCTTTAAAGGAGCAACCTCCTTAGAGCAACACTTAATACAAAGATATTTGATAGATAACTTTTTCTCTTACCTATGTGCTCTACTTAAACTAGTTCAACTAAAGACAACTACCATTTGCCATTTCCGTGAGATAATTATAATTACCTTATGGGATGACATACAAAGCATAAACATTGAAGCTTTTATTTAGTCGCACCTAATATAAAATAAAAGAGTTAGGATGAAGGGGTCCCAACAGGGGACTTCTTGACATCCCCAAATATATTTATATTTTGTTCATTTTTTAATTTCCTTTTATTTGCGTTTTAAATATTTAAATACCAGTACAAATATCTTAAATATATTTATCATAAAAAATGCCTACCTAACTGAGTAAAGACTCCATGACATTCTTCACAAATTTCTAGCTAATTGGTATAGATGGTCGCACCACTGTATCGGGTTTGAAAAAGTATTTCTGTGATGAAAAGAACAGGTTCCAAACTCCATATGCCCAAGATATCATGAATTTTTGATCACCTTCTCCAAGTAAGAAACAAATCTTCCATATGATGGTCAAATAGATGTGAAATTTAAGATCGGACTTTTTTATTGACATCTGAACTTAACATGTTATTGTTGATATATTTCTATCATTTACAATTTCGGATTAATGATAAATCGTAATGGTTTTATTTAGTATTTTATTCATATTTATTATTTGAATTTCAGCTTATTGTAGTTTCTTCAAGTTATTTTTTTAGTTTATTTGGATTTTTTAATATTTATATATTATTTTAATAGCCCTCCCACTGCTCTCCCCAAAATTCGGATTTTTTTTTGCTGTCCCACCATCCTAGAGTCTTAGGTAACCATAGTTGAACTCCATGCTATGTTGTTTTTTATGTTTTTTCACTACATTCAATTGTACTTAAAATTTCTTCCTTTCACATGACAAATGTGAACGGACACATGGTAAAGAAAATTTATTTCTTTTCAATCTTCCATAATGACAAGGCTGAATGGATGGTCTTGATTAGAAAATGGATCTTTAATTTTCTTAAATTGTTGGTGTTAGCTTGTGTATGAGATTAAAAAAAATAGGATCCGCAAGCCTTAAAATTGGAGGCTTTGAACAATCATTGAAGTCCGGTCATTACTGTCATGCAATTCACCAAATGTTTGATTAGCTGAACTGTTATCAAGAGTGGAGTTTTGTATGAATACTATAGAATAATGCGTGTATTGAGTTATAACTACCTTGTCGTACACCCTTTACCTTGAAACTAGTTATCTGAGCTGTCAACAAATGTGAGCTTCCTCTATTGTGTCTGCTGATGTCAATTTCCACGAATTGAAACCGGCCACAGAGAATTAAGTGTGTAAATATAATTGATTGATGCTATTCAATTCTAATTCTCTAACATGTTTCATTGAAGATTGTGCAACATTCAGGACCTTGATAGCTGCTTAGCCAAATTGGCTAGTATGATTTAAAATTTCATGGAACACTGAGATTTAGAGATTTTTATCTTTTGTTGGGGGGTTCTTTTGCATTCAATAGTATTTACTTTTAGAAAATTGTAAAAAATCTGTTAAGACTTAACCTTCTTACACACAATTCAGGAAAGTTGCAGATAGGCCAAAGGACCCTGCACAGTGGGATGTAATTGCTCAGGTGGTTTCTGCATTGTCTATTCCAGTCATTGCCAATGGAAATGTTTTTCATTATGCAGATTTCCAGAAGATAAAAGATGCAACAGGTAACAAATGCAAATCAGGTCAATGGAGATATGTGCTTGTGAAAAAAAATTGAGCCCTGAATTTCTTTATTGGTTCTTAATTTTTTTGAAAATTTGATTGTCTTTTTAGCCTTTTGAGGGCTTTATTTTCCAGTTTTTTTTCAAAACTTTTAAATCAGATATGGCTATGGATGGCCTGCATTCTTTATCCGATATGTCTCAGTTACGGGCCCATATTTAGATGGGGTTGGGTACGGTATTTGGGCCATAACTGAGCCGCACCATACCCGTATCTGTATCTAGCATGCAGATGCATCTGCCCTAGCTGTAGGGGTGCCATATGCTGGAACCTTGATATCTATAGAGATTGATCATTGTGCCTTGATTATATATGTAACTTGTTCTTAATGCATGTGTCTCTTTTGGTGAGTATGCCTCTATGATGATTGTACTTCGTGTATCTCTTTTGATGAGCATATGCTTCTCATGATTGCTCGTGATGTTTGTTTAGATACAGAACTTAAGATTTCATTTTCAAAATCTTACACTGCTATGGGCCTTTAGAAAAAACAAAAATGTCCGATATCATTTGGCTGAAACAGTGTGATTGAGACTTGTTGTGAAATATTGGGTATACTTGTCACAATTGATGGCAGACAAGGGTAATTGGGATTCTGCATGCCCTATGATATCTTGTGCTGGCTGATGGATTCTGGTGGTAAAATTCATTCAATAAAAGTTATCTTACTATAATTGTCGATGTGTGAGAATTTCAGGTGCAGGGGGGGGTGCAAAGTTCTTGAGAGTAGGAAGTAGAAAGCAGGGAACACAAATGCACACACACGCACACACATGCACACGCACACACATGCACACGCACAAACACACGCACACACACGCATGCACACAGGCACATACAAACACACACGCAGACCACACGTGCACACACATGCATGCCCACATACCCACACCCACACATACATACTCACCCACACCCACACACACATGCATGCACACACACACACATACATACACAATTGATACTGATATACAAATTCATAGATCAGATATATAATTACAGGAATGATGGATTAGATATAGAGTTAGAGGAATGATACCTATACAAAAATTCATGGAAAAAAATTAAGAAAATGTTGAGACAAGAATCAAGTGGTCAAAAATGTAGGAGTAAAAAACTCATTATATATCATATACGCTGAAAAATTTGTTAAAATAACAAAATTTGATTCAGGAATTGGCATTCCTTTGCCTCCATAGTCATCAAGGTCACTCTGTATTACATACAGTGGTACATCCTGCAATCAGTGCCCAGCCTGCTGTTAAGTATCATAGGAAGAAGCAAAACCACTACCAGATGTAGTAGCACTGGCAGTTAAAGCACCTTCCATGTCCATAACTTACTGGTCATCCTCCATGTACATAAGATCTTCAACAGATGAATATCATAATGATAAGTTGGCCAAAAGCTGTGTAGGAGTATTGAGGCCTCCTTTAGGATTCATGTTCCAGCGCTTTGAAGAACCCTCTCTGTGCTTATCTTTGGAACAAAGAGAAGGCGACGATTCATATGAGCATTACAAGATATTCTGCCTTTGTGGAAGCCAACTTGTTTCTCCACATAATGAATAAATCTACATGTTCTTGAATTTCTTTATGTAGCCAAATAAGTAATGCTATGTGAAATAACTGAATGATAACGTGTACATCTTAGGAACTTTGAACCAAAATAGTTCCACCTTGAGATTGGTCCCCCTTTGAGCGCTTATTAAAAAGTACTCATATATGGCAAATAGGCTACGAATCTCCAAAGCCTCACTCTGATAAGGAAATATCTATGCAAGTGCTTTTCTATATCCAGATTCCAAAGACCACCTTATCATTGTTTGGAGGTAGCCTCACCCCCAAAATGACTCAAATAAATGCTATATTAGCATTGGCGGTTTAGAGGATGGGAAAAAGAAAGCAAGTATTAAACTTGTTGTATCAGCTAATGGTAATTGCCATGATGGTATTGCACATGTGAGAATCTTTATCTTTCACAATTTCATGGATTCTATCCAACTTATGACGTTTTCCCTCACGGACACTTTCCTTACAAGCACAACTGATTCTAATATGGACTTACATTTTTGTGCTAAATTACCTCTAATTTTCCCACATTTCAGTGAATGGTTCTCAAAGAAGATCTCATGTCATACAAATGCTTTAAAACACATTTTCTTTGAAACACAAGTGTGGTCCAAGAAACATGATAATTTCTGTTGGCTGTGGCACACACAATAATGAAAGGGCCCACAACTTAAATGGCAACCCACTGGCTGTTCTCCCAACCTGAAGCATCGATCACCTTAAGGGAATATGGGCATGAAGGTGACATCACAATCAAGTGAATGAACTCTCTATTGGCAGCATCATTCCATCTATCTGAAATGATGGAAACTTGTGGTGCTCTAATTGGAACAGACTGGTTCCAACAATATCTCGATTCTCCACTATGAACTTTATCCAGAGAGTTGGCGAGTGCTTTTTTTAAACTTGAAAACTTGCTGCCCCTGAGAGCTTTCTAAAACTTCAAACCATGTTCTGAAAATAGGATGATCAAACAACATTGAAAGGAATGCCACATGTCTAGATGTAACGAGAAGCACAGCTATTGGTCTCTTCTTTTCCTTGAATATTAAATAACCACTTGAAAGGTCCATTGTTCGATTTTATGCAGGATTATTTAACTATTATGGGAACTTGTGTTTGCAACCCTCTTGGTGCAGGGGCTTGCTTCTCTTAAGTATGCTTTCACCTTAGAATATGACACAAAATTTAGTTTGCAGAAGTTGATTCCATTTGCAAGTTTGCTCCCTTTTTTTTTCCTTTTTTCTCCATAGCTTTCCATAGGAGGGAGTTATTTTGCTGCAAAATCTCTTTTGTTTGGGATTTTCCTGGCCACCACTTCACTCACCACCTCTCCCGCCACTTCTCCTACTATCTTTCCTTCTTCTTTCTCTGATTGGCTGCCAAACTATAGAAAATGAAGCCATGGTGATTGAATGATAGAAAAAGAGCCACCTCTCATCTAAAATCTGAAAATATAGTTGGTTTTTTTGCCCAAAACACAGAAAAACGTGTTGCTTCAGTTGCCCGCGAATCCACAGGTGATAAAAACATACTCCAAGCTGAGAAATCTGAAATATTCCTCTAATACAAAAAACGTGCTGTTGCTGCATATGCTCTCCTTTGCTTCGAAACCAGATTGCTATATGAAAGAAAGTGTTTGTTTTTGTGTTTTAGAGGAACTTTAGGTTGAGAAGGTGGTGTCTCAGGCTTGTGGAACCCACATTTTCTTTTCTTTTTATTTTTAATTTTTTTTTTGCACCTGTAATTTAGATGAAACTTTCTAAAACTATACAGAAATATTTTCCCTCATGAATTCAACAGCTTTTAATATATACCTTGATCTATAAACTCTCAAGTCACTAACTTGCTAGAATTCACAGAATCACAACTTGCTTTTCTAATTTGAATCTACTTCAAAGTGACAACTTAATATATACAATGATCTAGAATTAGTATATATTTGTTATGCTGGAAGATAATAATGCTTAAGAACTGAATATGAACACAAATACACTTAGACAGAATTCAGAACTATGGAAGCAAATGACACCAAAACTTTTGACCTGGAAAACCCCACAAGGTGTAGGGAAAAACTAGTTGAAAGAGGCAATAGCTCTACTTCCTATCTTCTATTGATCAATGATGGATTCCAATGAGATATAGAACAAGTACATCATACAACTAGCCTGCTCACAAATCTTTCCTCGTTGTTTCCTTACTTCAATCCTTCCTACAAACATCTAGACACTTGGTCTGTTCACCGATGCCTTCCTCTTTTTGTGTCATCCTTCTTATCATGTGTGAAGATGTCTTTTTGTGAACTAAGGGCTCCTCAACCATCCAGGAATCTGAAGAGGCACTTTTGTCTTTTTTTTAAGTACCCGTTTGGTTACCGTAGGTGAAACTGCCAGTTAATGCAGACTGGCAGTTTCATAACCACTGTGGTGCTTTTAAAAACGCTGGTTACGTAACCACCCCAACGGTTTCCTGCATGAAGTGGCAGTTTCACCACCATTGCTAGAACTCCTGTCTTGCAGCTGTTATGATGATAAAAAATGGGTGTACTGTCAGGGCAGTTTTGAAACAAGCGCCTCTAGGAGCTGGCGGTTACCTGCGTGAAGCGGTTACCATTGCTAGAACTAATTCCTTGAAATTCCAACAATGATTAAAATCAGATGTACTAATTGTTACTTGATGAATGTATTGTTTTTTGGATCCTTATGGCTCATACATACATCTAAAACATATCTGCATTTGTTTTGACCATGAAATGTTTTTGGGGCAATTTTTTCCCCCGCAAAAAAAAAAACCCAACAGCGATTCCAGTGGAAATCACCACTCCGGTAATTTTTGAGCAGTTCTTGTGCAGGAGTGGGGGGTTGTATTAACCAACCTTGGGTAAGAATCATGACATGGATGCAACCTAGAACATGTTAATTTTTTAGATGAGTAGAGAAAGAATGCTGTAGCAATTTGACCTACCCATTTATCTCTATTAGTTCTTGGTTGATTGTTTCTAGAGAATGAGATTGTGTGTAGGAACAAACCATTTACTTTATAAGAGATTGTCAGAGGGAAAGGACAACAGTCAATTGATTACTATCAAGTGAGGATAGGAAGCATTACATCTTTGAATTTTCTGAATGCACACGTGTGTGCACTCACACACACAAAAATATCTGAATAGTCAATTTTCTGGTTTTCGAGAGTAAGATGCTTGGACACATGATGAGCTTATTTGGGAAAGCACAAACTGAAGTGATTAGATCTAGAATTTTAAGAAGTTGCATATTGAATGTCGGACACATATGGGAATGTGAAGTCTCTTCAATTAGGATGCTAAGGAATTCTTAGCATGAATAAGTTTAGAAGGTAATCGGTTAATTTTGTATAAGTCTTTAGCACAGTCAAGTCAGTGATTGATTTTCTACTGAGGAAAAATTCAAGGAGCAAATGTAAGAGCTTGCTTTTCCCCTTGATTGTGGTTTTAGAGAGGATCATATATGATTTCCATAGGGTAGAAGAGCTGTTCACCGATGCCGACATCAGGGTTTGAACCTTGACTAGCAGGAGAACGCTCTGAACATGTTATAGAAAACTAGTAATAGCATATAAAGTCAGTAGCTAAATGACAGTATACGTCAGTTACAAGGTTGATAGGCAGAGTGTCTAATACGTGTGATAACATTGTGTTTGGAAAAGGGGACCAATTTTTAGTCTTTACCAGTTAACCGTATGCAATGGTTTGACATGCCTATGATATAGACGTTCACAAACATTGGCTTCAATCCTTTCCCTGGCAATGTGTTCTGTAGAGAGACGTGGAATGTTGGACCTGATTGCTTTTACACAGTTGTTTCCAGAAGAAACACACGACGTTTCTGATTGCCAAATATGCATGCTTGGATGCTAATTATAGTGCCAATCATACCATAAAACAAAAGAAGGTTATTGACAAACATATAAGAAAATAAGAAACGTCAGAAGAAAATCTTTGGCATGATTGGCACTGTACATGTTATAGAAAACTAGTAATAGCACATAAAAATAGTAACTAAATGACAGTATATGTTAGTTATGAGATTGTTAGGTAGAGTTTCTAATATGTGTGATGTGCTTGGAAAAGGGGTCAATTTGTAGTCTTTACAAGTTAACCATACACAACGGTTTGACATGTTAATGATTACCAATTACACATGCTTGGATTCTAGTTAAAATGCCAATCATACCATAAAAGAAAAGAATGTTTATGACAGAAACGTATAAGAAATTAAGAAACATCATAAGAAAATCTTTGGCTATATTCTGCCCCCTCCTTTATTCTTAAGTTTCTTGCTCAATAGTAAAACTTACTGATCTCCTACCAAGACTTCGAAATCGATGCAGTCTTTGGAATATGTAATGCTAGAGTATTAAGTGATGTAAATTTGTACATTTCTTTCTGCCATTGGTGTAGACGATCCATTCCCCTCGTGGTTTATCAATATTTGTCCTATTTTTATTTTCTTCATACATTAGTTTCTGGACAGAGCGAATTGATCCTTCTCATCTCGACTTTGTTTTCAAGCTTTCTAGTCTCTTTTCCAACACTTCTTCATCTGCTCCTCCCTAGCTTTCTATTTCTTCAACATTGATGCAATTTCCTTCAATTCTCTCTGCAACTTGTTTGCCAACTGTACTAGAGAAACACCACAAGAAAAAAAATCTTTTAAAGAAAGAGCTAGCATAAAATGCAACCCTTTGGTGTCACGTGACTCTTAAGATATGTGATTTAAACTCCTTCCTTACATTTTTCCCATGATAGCTTCCGCTCCTATGGTTCATGCCACATACAGTTCTATTATGCTACTAGCAGTGGTCATTTCTGACTCCACACACTGCCATAATTCTATGGTTAGAACTTAGTCGCTGTTTCTCCTTTATACCTTGGAGCCTCCTTAATGAAGGGGTGTGTGTGTCTATATATATATATATATATATATGTATGTATGTATGTATGTATGTATATGTATGCATATAAAATAGGGATCATGCCAAACACGGGTTTAAGCAGATCATTTGCTTAAACAATGAGTACAAAGGCTCAATGCCCTAAGGGTCTTGCAGGATGGTGATGTGATAGAAAGAAGAGGATGACACATGGGTTTCACTTTATGGGCAAAATATAACCCATTGGGGAGGTTTCTAATACTTTAGCCCATATAAATACAAAAAGAGACAAATGTACACAAAATGATAATGAACATACGTTTAGGAGTATGGGAAGGTAGTTAGAATGTCCATCCCTAGTTTTTTGGTGAAATCCTCTATAGATCCTCATTTCTAGGTAGAATTTTCATGTTTCGGAATGGCTTTCTATTAGAGAATTTTCCAAACAATCAAGTATGAAAATGAGAAGTTTGTTGTGATTTTACAATAATAAATGCTCTTGATTCCTTGTAGAAGTCAACAGTCATAAAATCTGTCTAGGAAGAGAATGAACTTGCCTCATTTCACTTCCAATTCAATATGTTTTAAATATTGATTGAGTTCTGTTTGCATAACATGGCTAATAGTATTGTAAATTATTGATTTACTTTGTTTTGACCCATAAGGAATACAATACACATTGTTAAAAGGTTAGTCAAAAGAAAGTTTGGTCTTTGGAAGCACCTAAAGAAATTTTTCTTCAGTAATAACTAAAGAGTGTAGTCTTTGGTGCTCGCTAAGGAGAGTTGTCTTTAGTGCTTTTGGAAGAGAAGCATGTTGTCTCCAGCTTACCTCCAAGAAGAGGGTGTCATTTGTTTCTTGCAGAAGGATATTGCACAATGGCTTGGGAAAGGTGCTTATTTGGTATTTGATCAAAGCTCATCTAATGAGGGTGTTGGAGTAAGCAGACTATGCCTTTAAACAATAATAGATATGCTAGAAAGTTAATAGACACGTTAGTTAATTTGAGTAGCACAAGCATTTTGAGGATGTTTGAGCACATTCCCAAGGCTATTGTGCACCTTTGGATTTTGTTTCACACATTGCACACAAAGTATGGGTTGCACACCTCTTCTTTGGTACACACTTTCTCTTTGTTGCATACCTACTACGAGTTGCACACCTACTCTTCGTCCTGCACCACCAAATTTTGAACCTCTTGCGAATGACATTGCACAACGGAAAACATGTTGGATTCCATGTGCACAACATGACCAAACACCTTCATTTACGGGCTCAACAGCATGCGGCCAATCAACACTCTAGCATCCTCGTTCAGTAACAGCTAAGGAAGTTGAAACGATTGGAATGTGAATGGTTCTTTGAACTATTCTCTTCTCTTGTAATGTCCCCATTTTTCTAGCCATCTCAGAAGGTTCTTAGCCTTTAGTCTTCGAAGGCTAAGTTGAGAAATAAGGAGAAATTAATTAAATTAATTTCTTATAAAGTTATCAAATAAATCAAAAATTAAAAGGGTGACTTTATATTTGTTGGGTGAATATTTTGTCGGCCAGCTAACTTGTGACCAAAATAGTTCCTATCACCATAGCATAAGGAGATTGGTCGTCCAATGTTGCAGGTTTACCACATCCAAAGGGGACAAATCTCTCTTCTCATCACGGGGAGGTTCCCTATTAAATATACAGAGGCTATATACTATATATATATATATATATATATATAAGAGTAGAAAATAATACACGGGTGGAATGAACCATCCATCCTTTTTTTTTCAGAGATGATGCTAACAAACAGAAGAGAAATCCTGGGTGATTGGTGAAGGCACTTCTCTTCTTTCAGAAGTAACATTCAGCCAAGAGCCAGATCCCTTCCTGGATAGTAGAAATCCTGGTGAAGCAATAGAAGGCACTTCTCTTCTTTCAGAAGTTGGTAACAAGTGACTGGTAACCGGTTCCAAAGTAACCAACAATCTAAGATGTAGCTCAAAGTCTCCACCTTGACTGCCCTAGAGTGAGGTACGAAGAACAATGGGGGCACAAAGTCATTCCAAGGTCCTTTACACAGAAACAGAAAAGAAAAACACACACTGAAAACAATTATGTCAGCACAAAGTTTGAAAGTAACTGGTTTCGAGACACCTTTATCACTTCCACTAGCTCTGCTTGTTAAATTAAAGAAACAAGAACACATTCAGAAGACAGACATAAGAACAATCTCCTAAAATGGTACGAGCTATACAACACAAAGTCTGCGAATCACTTGCTTTCTCATTCAGATAAAATAATATGAAATACAATCTGAGCTCAAAGTCTCAGTATTCGCCTTTCAATTTGGGCAGAGTTTTGCTTCTATATTCGGGAAGATCTCCCTTGTAACAAATGAGAGTTACAATATATAGTGCTCTAAGAAAGACTTGGGCGCTTTTTTCATGAAAAAGGCTCATGCTGCAGTCAACGTCTTCAATGCGTCTTCAGTTCTGTCTGGAGGGACCATGCTGGGAACAACACATTGCCTCAATTATGGCATGCCCGTTCATCTAATGTCTCTTCCTTGGTATGGACTGTCTGGTCTTTTATCTGATGTCTGCGCAGCTGTCCAATTCGCTATTACTTCATGAAAGAAAAACAGGGTTGCGTCCTTGATTTGGTGCGCTCAGAAGTCTACTTGATCCACTGTTTCACCTACTAGAAATAACTTTTTTGAAGATATTTTTGGTCCTTTGGTCTTGCTCCTCTTTTCACTGCTTAAGCGTTTCTTTGCTTTCTGGTTGAACCATCGCTTTAATTGAACTTGCATTTGGGATCGTCCATGTTGCTTCTTTGTCCTTTATAGCCCTTCTTGTCTAAGTCGTTGGGGGGGTCCTTTCTGCGTCTTTGACAAGTGGCAAGTTTCGCTGTTATGAAACTCATTAGAAACTTACGGAAAATGGGATCCACGACACGTCTTGCCCGAGCAACTTCAAAAAGGGAACGCGGATGCAAACACTTGTCACGTTCCGCTGAGTCATAACAGGACATGTGACGTATTCTGCTTAATTTATAGAAGCTTTAGAAACCTTTTGAGAGTCCTGCAGAAGATGACACGTGGCAGCTTCCGCTCTGCTTTATAATGGACACGTGGCGGCTTCCGCTGCACTTTGTCTTTTTCCATCGGGCGCCTTTTCGCGGGCTTTTCTCTTCAGTCGGGCTTTTTCCTTTGCTTTCTTTGGGCTCTCTTCCCGGGTGAATTACTCTACTTTGCCTTTTGCCTTGTTCATTTTTCCGAAGAAGTTCACTTTGTCTGTTTTTGCTCGCTGCCCTCCGCAAGGGTTCTTGGCCTTGGTTCACTGCCCTCCACAAGGGGCACTTGTTCCTTTGGCTTTGGGGCAGCCCCTTGAACCTACCGATTGAACCAACCGATCGAACCAACTTTTTGCTGCTTCTTTCCCTGATTGAGGCCGCCTTGGAACCTTTGAACCCACGAACCATTGAACTTTGAACTCTTTTGGTTCAAGGTTCAATCGGTTCATTGGTTCATCCTTTGTTCGTCACTTGTTCTTTCTAAGCTCTTTGATCTTCATCGCACTGGTCGAACCTTTGAACTTGTGAACTCGTTGAACCTTTTGGTTCAAGGTTCAACGGTTCAATTGGTTCATTCTTTTTATTTGGCTAAGTCTTTTGATCGCTCGAACAAAACACGTTGAACCATATGGCCGTTGAACCTGTTGAACCATTGAACCAAAGTGGTTCAATGGTTCAAGCCTTTGCCGAAGATCTTAACTCTTGCCGATGACGTTGAACCTTTGAACCCATTGAACTTGTTGAACCAAAATGGTTCAAGGTTCAACGGTTCAATGGTTCAATCCTTGCTTTAGAAGATTGCCGATGGACATTTTGGTTGAACCTTGTTGTTGAACCAATCTTGAAATCACCTAAGTGCTGAGAGTTTGCTTCTTTCCTGCAGAGTCCGTAGAAATCAACCTGCGAAGCCCGTAGAACTTGGCGTGCAAAGTCCATAGATTCAAGCCTGTAGAGTTCGTAGATTTCTGGGAGAGCTTTGAAAAATGAAGAACTTGAATGCTCAGAACAATTTTTGAAAAGGGGAGAGAGGATTTTGGTCTGTTGAACCAAAATAGTTCAAATGTTGTCTCAAAAATGAGCGATATTTTTGGGGGACAACAATATTAATTTAATTAAAGTGACTTAAATAAAATATTAAACCATAAAAGTCACTTAAGTGAAATAATATTATTTTAATAATATTCTAGAAGCTTCTTGAAGGATTGAAAAAATAATAAATAGAGAGTTTGGCTAAGCTTCTAATCATCCAAGAATTGATATTTGCTTTTGATATGCCCATTGTGGAGCCAAGGGTTTTTGCAGTTTTTACATTCAATCATTGAGAACGAAAACTCTGTTTGATTGACATAACTGAGGTGGTGAAAGATCTTCCGAAATGTTGCAAAGTTGAGGAAGGTACTTCAGAGTTTCTACTTGTTTTTCATTGACAAGTTTTGGAGTTTTGTTT
The DNA here is from genome assembly GCA_037957365.1 of Torreya grandis. Taxonomy (NCBI): domain Eukaryota; kingdom Viridiplantae; phylum Streptophyta; class Pinopsida; order Cupressales; family Taxaceae; genus Torreya; species Torreya grandis. The sequence continues at coordinate 6,307,125 of JARHVA010000052.1, read as the reverse complement.
AGAGGCTGATTGCATTTCAGAATTTGGAGATATCATTGTGTGGAGACAATACTTGCATTTAACATCAATTTCTTCACCGCTGGGCGCTCTACACTTTGCCACAATTTTTCCTAAAACGCTGGGCACTTCCATCAAGGGCCACAATTTCATCTACTTGCAACAATTTTTTGTCTTGAAACCTGGTTGAGAGGAGACGCCTTGCTTCAGCATACATTTGTGTGGAAGAAGGTCGATTTCTTCAAAGGATATCACTACCTTGTCATAAGCGATTGGGAGATAGAGGTGATTCTTGCAAGCACACCATAGTAGCATATCTTCAATCTTGATCATCATTTCCAGGTTCCTTGTAGTCCAATTGCTAGTTGCATGTTTACATTCTATCATTGTTGTAAGTCGTTTTCCTCTTGAAGGGGGCGACTAGTTGCATTGTCTTCATAGATGCATTATCATAGGAGAATTGGCAATATGCAGTTGTAAGTCATTGAAATCAGATTTGAGGAACATATAAGCCCAATATCAAATACATTGAGGGTGCTTGTCAATTGTATGACAAAATGCCTTTCTGTGGCAGCTAGCTGTTTGAGTCAAGTAAATTCATATATTTGCATTGTAGCTACTTGAACTTCATAAAAGACAGATTGGGGAATGCATACTAAGTGTTTGTCAAAATTCCTAGAATGCTGTAGCTGCATAATTACAATTAGTTTCAGTCCTATCATTGCATAAAAAGTTTGAAAAATACTTGCATTCCATCTTTATTACAATAGAGGCTATTTGGCATTGTTATAGAATAGTTCATGCATAATCTCTTCATTCAAAAACAAGAAAACACAAACAAAAAATCATTTACCAGCAAGTACAGAAATTGCAAGACAAGTGTTTGACGAAATTCCTGAGTGGTCAAAACTGAAAATTAAAGGCCAAAATTGCAAGGGTCTTTACATCTCTTGTAACATATTCTAATATATATGTAGGCATCTAGGCAACATAGATATAGATCAATGTATTTTTTCTCATATAGAAGCCTATAGCCTATATAGATTCTCAATGCCAGTACAATCTTTCTTAGTATTCGACCCAAGGGAATAACACAAATTTGGTATTGTCTCTTTGTATTTCATCCTATTCAAGACAAATATAAGAGCTTGTTTTGCTATGTCTTAAATCTTGAATGTGCTTTGGTTACATTCCACATATCTTTGTTTAGTTTCCATTTCATGTTCTTTATTATTTTTAGCTTGATTAAGTAAGGTCCGCTCTTTGTAAGTTATGGATTGTCCTTCTTGGGATTGGCATGGATCACACACGTTGTCAGTGCATGTCAACTCGTTTGCAATATTAGAAAGAAGGAATCCAATTTGGGTCTGTTTTAGTCTATCTTGAAGAACAAAGATGTAAAACCAAGATGTTTGATGATGCAAAAAGGCCATCGTCTACAAAAGTCCAGCATCTTGTTTAGGCAACCTTGGAATAGAATAGAAAGGAACTTTTCTCTTAGTTATGTGACCTGATGAGTCAATTGCGTCCTTTTCTCTCAGTTATGTGACCTGATGAGTCAATTGCGTCCTCCCACACTATGAGTGTAGACTATCCATATAATATTGTAATCCATGTCTGCTTAATTACATGTTAGTAGCTGATTGTTATGAGGTTAATTATTGTATTGTTGGCATTAGGTAGTTTGTAATGACTCCTGTTGATTATGTTCGGTTGTTGATGGTTTTGTCAATCGACAACCATTAAGCCATCTATCTTATAAATAGAAAGATATACGTTGGGGTAATGGTGCTGGTATCAATGAAATTCCCAAAATGGATACTTTAATCTTGGATTTACCGGAATCCCTTACAATAAACCCTTAAAATAGAAAATAAAATACTAAATTTTTATTTAAAACCCTTACCGCTGAAAATCACATTGTTGTGTTTTACTGATAAAACCCTTGCAAATTTCTGAGTTTTAATAAATAATTTCAACCATGAATAAATACTGTAAACAATATTTTTTGTGGAATTTTAGATAAGGAAAGATCAAAATTTTTATTTATTTTTCCAATTGAAAAATTCAAAAAATTACAATAGACTATACCAACATTAATACTGGTCTAAAAGCAACCCAAATGATGGCGTCACTTTTTCAAAGTGTGATGTTAGCCCTGGGAATGGTGACATCAGCGCTTGGGATGATGTTCTAGTTGCATCAAATGATGCCCTAGCTAATATAGTTGACTTGAAAATATCCAATGCTTCCCAGGTTGTGCTGAAAATGCAGAAATCTGATGGTTGATGGCCAATTGCAACCCCTGAATGGAACCACCATTGAAAACTAGAGGGTTTTCATCCTGTAGCTTGAATTCATCAGAGGGTTTACGCCATCTGATGCTGAAAACTAAAGCAAACTACTCAAAACTTCACAAGTTGAAAAGATGAATGACAAAATAGAATACTTTCCAAATGAGTCCAATGCCCTTCTTTTATAGACACTTTTGGGAAAATAAAATATTATTTTCTATTTTCTTATTTTCCCCAAAATATAATTCGAAGTGACTTAGGAACCTTTAAAAATAATATCACTTTGTACCCCATGCCTAACATCACTTTAGGTCCCTCTTTTAAAAACACTTTACAGGACTTGAACTTTTAATAATAAAATAATATTACGCTGTCCTTTTAATAAAGTAAGTCACTGGAACAACTCAAAATATTATTTTTATTATTTCTTTAGCTTATTCGAAAAAGGGATATGATAGTCTACCCTTCCCAAAGATTGATTATTGTTTTGAAGCAATGCTGGTTCACCTCATGACTCCAAATGCCAGGATTCCAAACCAATCTTTTTGTTTCTTCTATTCCTCCTTGTGATGAAGTTGGCCTTTGTTGTGCTACTTTGCTATGATTAGGAATTGGAAGGCCTGCACCAGGTTATGCTTCTCCAACAATATTATTGAGTGAATCCATGAGAGTTGAATAATGAATCAGCTGGGATCTTGAAAGAGTTTGAAAATCATCCCCATTTTCAACTTAAATATATTTAATGTAAGAAGCTTAAACCTTCTTAAAATGTGCAAACTTGCAGCAGTTCATGAGTGATAACAGCAGCTCATGATATGAAATTATCAAAACCGACAAGATGACATTGGCACAACAGCTGCAAAACTGCATATCCACTTGTATGAATGCTACTGAAATAACGTGGTGGCTGAAAATGGTGATGACAACAACATTAATGGTAACAATTTGGTTCATAGCTGTCATGGGTATATTTTCTTTATCACTTGATGGTAGTATCCCATCAACCTACATTCTCTTCATGTCTTGTTGGTTATCCTTCATACAAATATCCAAGTTTGGAGTCACTCCACCATGCTTATCAACATATGACAATGACTTGCCTTTTGGAAGATCATGGGTAGCTCATGGATTGACACATCTATTTCCATCTTTGTCTCTTTGCATTCAGCGAGTGATGCCTTTTCCTCGATTTTTTTAAGATAATTCTTTTACTGATTGGAAATATCAAATATCAATAACATATCTTTTCCTACATTAAATTTCATACCTTCTACCTGCATGGTTGATTCCTCTATGATTTGCTTTCATTCAATTTCTTCAACTCTGATTTTTCTTCATGCTCCACCATTACAATTGGAGAATTCTTTCCCTTAATTTTTTGTAGGTGGTGTTTTGCTTGAGTGGCTATCGACTTAGATTCCTTAGCTCTTTTTAGCCATTCATCACACCTTTTTTGGGTCCTCATTACATCCTCTGGGCTTGTCTGCAATGTAGTTTTTTTTTTCAACCACATTCTTTGGTTCCTTTTCAGATAAGATCTCCTTACCTTTGATTTGCATGCTAAATTCCTTTTGCTCCTCTGTAGATTTTTGAGGCTTAGATTTTGACTTTTCCATCTTTATTTCTATCCATGCCTTTAGATCATTATGATATTCTTGCATAGTTTGGAACATCTCTAACATGGATTCTTGACCTGTCCTCATGATTCACAGGCTGGCAAGATCACAACTTTGATATCATTGAAATATCCTTAAACGGATATTTTAAATAATTTTGGATTTACTGGAATCCCTTATAATAAAAAATAGAATTATGAATTTTTATTTAAAACCCTTATAGCTGAAAATCAAATTGCTGTATTTTACTGATAAAACCCTTGCAAATTTTTAAGTTTTAATAAATAATTTCAACCATGAATAAATGCTGTAAACAGTAATTTTTGTGGAATTTTGGATAAGAAAAGATCCACAAATTTTATTTATTTTTCCAATTGAAAAATTTAAAAAATTATAGAAGACCGTACCAACATTAATACTTGTCTAAAAGCAGCCCAAATGATGGCGTCACCCTTTCAAAGTGCGACGTTAGCGCTTGGGATTATGTTTCAGCTGCATCAAATGATGCCTTCGTTGAGATGGCTGACCTAGAAATATCCAATGCTTCCCTCATGCTGAAAATGCAAAATATGATGGTTGATGCCCAATTGCACCCCCTGAATGGAACTACCACAAAATACTGGAGCGTTTTCATCCTCTAGCCTGAATCCATTGAAGGGTTTTCATTATTTGATTCTGAAAGCTGAAACAAACTGCTCAAAACTTCACAAGTTGTAAAGATGAATGGCAAAATAGAATACTTTCTAAATGAGCCCATGCCCTTCTTTTATAGACACTTTTGGGAAAATAAAATATTATTTCCTATTTTCTCCTTTTCCCCAAAATATAATTCAAAGTGACTTATGAACCTTTTAAAATAATATCACTTTGTACCCCATGCCCAATGTCACTTAATAACATCGCTTTACTCCCTTTTTCAAAACACCTTACTAGACTTGAACTTCTAATAATAAAATAATATTACGCTGTCCTTTTAATAAAGTAAGTCACTGGAACAATTTGAAATATTGTTTTTATTATCTCCTTAGCTTATTCGAAAAAGGGGACATGCCACTCAAGTCTGCCCTGTATGGTATGGATTGTGACTTATTTTTTATGAATACAAAGCCGCTATTGTTTGGATACTCTGGTCTGCCATGGTATGTTATGCATTACTGTTTTGTGTATGTTGTTATTGGTAACCTGATTAATATATATATATATATATATATATATATATATATATATATATCATTCTACATTTTGGTGCCCTTACTTTAAGGAATGTTGGGTCAAGTTAAAGTTGGTTCCAAGAGAAGTGTGACAAGGCACCCCATTATGTTATAAGATCTATGTGCTGAACATAATTGCTGAAACACGACAAAAGATATTACAATGGTACAAAGAATTCAAGACGAGGAAGAAGACGATGGATGCGTACATGGAAAAAAAATCAAATTCATGCTATCGACTCTAAAGAAAGGTAGCAAAATAAGGCAACATGATTAGGGAGGGGACTAGGAAGTTAAATGGTCCACTCGATTGGTGGAAGAACACAGAAGAAGATAAAGGATGTGACTGCTAGCCATTTATGAAAATCCATAAGTACGAAGCAGAAGCCAAAGCAAAAACCAAGGCCAATGCCAAAGAAGTCATCACTGCCATAGCTGGAACAGAAACCAAGCACGGATTCAGCTGAAACTAGTGAATCCTACGACACTTGCAAGTAAGGTGTGGGTATAGATTGCCATAGCCCCTTGCCAACTAGGTTGGCTCATGTTGCAAGACAATTATGTGAAAAGTCCACTCAACCCAAATCACAAGTTGAAGGGAGTCAAATGAAAAGGGGACATGATAGTGTGCAAGATAGCGTACAAATTCTTGTCTAAGGAAGGGTCGAGCATAGGGACATGTCTGATAGTGCTAAGAGAGTAGAGGAATGTCTGATGTAGACAAGTTGAAGGGAGTCAAATGAAAAGGGGACATGATAGTGTGCAAGATAGCGTACAAATTCTTGTCTAAGGGTCGAGCATAGGGACATCTCTGATAGTGCTAAGAGAGTAGAGGAATGTCTGACGTATACCTTCTTTATGGGGAGACTATTTGAAAAATCACACCAGAGCCATGGTTACCCTATCAATTCCATCTCTAGAAGAGCGGAAACTGCCCAAGGTCACCAGTGAAGGGTTGAATGATCTCGTATGACATTACAGAACGTGCATCACCGTTTGGACTGGCAATGGGCATAGATGAATGTTTGTGGTTAAGATGTTTTTCATCCACCCTTTGAGGCATGGCTATTGATTGGAATGCGGATACACCAAGCTTGGAGAAAGCAACATGGAAAATACCTAGAGAAGCCTTCGAGAAAGAATTCAAACTACTAAGGGATGACAATGAGATTGTTGCATAATTCTATAATGCCTATTAGCTAGCAGAGTAAACACGAGAATGCTGGCACCTATAGCAAAAGATTCAAAGCACTGCTTGGCAAACTTGAAAAAGAACTTGCTGACGGCTTGAAGAAGCTATGGTTCATTGAAGGTTTGGTACCCTCACTGCAAAGGATGATGAATGTGGTCCCACCCTTATCTTACGAAGATGCATACAACTGAGCCATGGACATTGAAAGTGAGAAAAAGATGTCTTCGTGCTTGAAAGGACACAAATTAGAGGAACCTTAACTCCAACGATGATAGTGTACCTGTATTAGTGCGAGCCTTGAGAAATGACATGTTTTGGATGATGAAGTAACTAAAGGGAGACGATACGAATGAAGGAAAGGACTTTTGGGTGAGACTTGTCAAGGATTGTCCATACAATCTTTGGAATAAGCATGGCCAAGTACTATTCACACAAGGAGAGTTATCGACACCACCCATCATGCCAACAAAGAATTATCGATGATATAGTAATAGTGGTGGTGGGAGTCAAATTCAATATGAATCCAAAGGACAACCAATTGTTTAGTGTGGTGTATTAAGTGGGGCCATTTCGCAAGAGATTGCCCTAACCAAAATGACATTGGACTTATTTGTAGACGTTGTGGGTCCGGGGACCATAACATTGGCGATTGTTCGAAGCATGCCAATGTGAATATGATTGATGTAGCTGAGGGCAAGGAAGTTATGGCAATCTACAAAGCACAAGTGAAGGAAACCGATTACCTCTACCCATGCACGAAGAAGGAAACGCTGGCCAAAGCAAGGGTGAAAGGCGAGAGGGCCATGGTCGAAGAACGACATCAGTCGAATGGACAGAAAAGCATAGTGACAAGTAGATTGGGGTCTGACAAAGCTATTGCATGACATATCTTGCATACCACTATTCCTGTGAAGATAGCTAATTTATTGCAAAGCATTCCAAAACTCAAGAATGCCCTAATTGCTACCATACAAGACATTAGCCCGCACATGGAGCATACAATGGTGCACCTAACATTGGGTGATGGGGAGAGCACAAAGTAGAACAATGAACCCATAGTCAAGCCCCCCGTGTAAGTTGACAAAGGAATCAATCCCATGCCCCTAAAGATGAACCTAGCTTGACAACTGACAATTATGCATATGGAATTTTTGAGATGAATTTTGACAAACACTATCGTCAATGGTGGTTATGGTGTGAATGTTATTCCAATTGGTAGGAGTAGATCAACATGGCATTAAGGTATTGGGTGTTCTGATGGGACAATTTAATTAGTGGAACCTAACCCTTTTTGTTGAATTTTGTGGTCATTTCATTGCAAAAAGAGGCCTATGATGCTCTGTTGGGTTGGGGCTAGTTGATATTAGCGAAAACCGATCATATCTGGAAAAAGAATTTGATCTTCAATGAAAACAAAGGGCGAAAGTATGTTGTAGATTTTAAGAATCAAGCAGTCACTGAGGAAGTAGCCTCATTAGTCTCATTAGATTCAGACTTTCGAAGAAGACTACTTGGTTGACGAGAATCGAGGTACAATGGAGTTGAGCAATGAAGGGGTCTTGGAGTTAAGTTGTGCTCCGACTATGAGACAAACTCCCCCAACAAGTTGTTCCATTGGCATATGAAAGACTACAAAGGCAAGGCTTGCAGTGGGATGGTTAGAAGCTGATATCGATGATGCTGAGTCTCTCAAAGCTATCAACATCATTGTCGGCTTACCCATTGGAGTTCAAATAATACGTCAGGGGTGCAAAGTTCAATGATAAGTGGACCCATCAAATGGAACGGGTAACCAACATAAAGTCCAAGGAGTCAAACCTCAATGAGTGAGAACATGGGGTCTAATGGAAAAAAATTAATAAAAGATGAAGTGAGACCTATATTTGAAGTACGGTTGGATATGACTAGTATGCTCGACGTAGATGAACACAGAGTCATGGCACATTAGCTGATGGAAGCTATGTTGGGGCCTAAGAGGCTTTGACGTGACCAATATTGGTGGCACATGAATTTTAAATCAAGGGCACTTGTGTTGAAAAAAAAAGGAGGTATGGGGATGATGAATATTTAAGGTACAAGCATTTCACATCTATGGTGTTTATATTAAATAGTAATGGTCAATGGGAAGTCACACTGGATAAATTTAAAGTACTCTTGATATGACCATTTAAGATCGATAAACTAATCAATAATTGGGCCAAGCAACTAGCAAATTGGGATAATACAAGGTATATAGATGCAATGAGTCCTTCCTAGTTAAAATTTTATTTGTGGCGTATAACAAATATTAATATGATTCATCTTGAGCCTCTATGTATGCATGCTAAAGTCTTCGAGTCATCAAGATCCATTGAGCAAAAAGACACGAGTATTATATTAAATGGGTAAAGTAGGGTTGATGAGTCCATTGATGACAAAAATAAAAGTCCTAAATAGGGAGCAACTATAAAAGTGGAAAATTAAAAACTACATACCACATCGCAAATGATTTTAGTGCCGAATAGAAAGTTGCAGAAACGCTGTATGCCCAAATCGATCAATGTAGTGCATCCTCCGATGATACCTTTCTAACCGGTTGTCCCCTACCAAACGTTGCTTGAATTATCCAAGTTGTATGTCCCTCCTCTACTTTCCAATAGTCCGCTCTCCAACCTTGTGCCCAACAGGGCATCGTCATACCGCACAGGCAAAAGGGAATAGAAGAATCTTACAGAGGAGAAGCAATGTATGGCATGAGGGAGCAAGGTTGTACGACCACACAACACATGGTCAAATATGGGTACCATTTGGACGGGCAACAAGTAACATATGCAGCTTGCCAAGAGCTCTATATCCAACCCAACTTGTATGACATAAGTTTCATAGTCAGCATACGGTTAGTTCCCATACGACCACACACACCCTGCCTACAGCCAATAGGGACCCTTCCTTGCACATCCATGCTTACGGTACGTGTAGTTCTTGTCCAAGGTTTCGTCAATACTTGCTTGTCTCCCTTCAGTATTCTCATCCTTGCTGTTGTTGAAGGATTGTTGGCATTTGTAGTGATTGGGTCTCGATTTTCAAATTTGGTCTTGCACTTATTATTGGTACTACTTATGAAAATTCCTCCTATGGGAAGGCATCTCTTGGTTATAGTGATTCCAAGTAAGTACATGTCCCCAAGCCTCTCGGGCTTCGCAAATATTTTGCTCTCACTTTTCATGTGCTGAAATTATGTTGGGGATACCCATGGTCGGTTCTACTCAAGGTATCCATGTTCTTTGCTGATGATTTTGTTACAACAGTTGTCACTGTTGATAAGCTCCCCATCGTGGAATTGTTTCTGTTATTGACAATGGCAACATCGGGTAAGAAGGTGCACAATGCTGAAGCTCTCGACCCTTCCAAGGAGGAAATAACCCTTCCTCCTTTCCTTGACTTCTTTGGTTATCTCCCTAAAGATTTCATAGAAGATTTTCAGCATGGGTGTTTGCTATTTTCAGCTGCACATTCTCAAACAACGGTCTATCCATCAGGAATGTTTCCATATTCACTCATTCATTTTTTATTCATCATGTTTTTGGGTTGTGTTGGATGCCACTCCGACTTGTTTAAAGGAGGGATGATGTAAATTGTTTGTATAATACTGTTAACCACGTTTTAGTACTTGTTAGTAGCCAACTATTATGACGTTACTGATTGTATTGCTAATGTTAGGTAGTTTATAATGACTCTTGTGGGTTATGTTTGGGTGTTGATGGTTGTGTCAATCGACAACCATTAAGTCATTTGTCTTATATATAGAAAGCTATAAATAGGGGCATTGATACCTGGTCCTCCCTGTACTGTATGAATTATATCGAGACTTATCTTTTATGAATACAAAGCTGCTATTGTATAGATACTCTGCTCTGCCATGGTATGTTATGCAGTTACTATTCTGTGTACGTTGTTAGTGGTAGCCTAGTATCTCTATAATCATTCTCCATTGAGCTTTTGTGAGCTTTTATTTTTAGCACCAAAATCTGCTCAAAGTGCAAGTCAACATGGATATCCCAATGTTCCAAGGCAAGATCGATTTCGAGGCATTGGATGAGTGGCTTTGAAAACTCTCCAATGCAGAGAAGATCACCATCGCAACTCTGAAGATGTCCATATTAGTTCTCAGTTGGTGGTAGTCTCTTAATGCAATGAAAGAAAGAAATTATGAACCTATCGACATATAGTTCAAGTTCATTGAGGCGGTACAGTCACAATACTATCCCCTCAAACACTACAACGATGCGTAAATAAATCTTAGTTGTTAAGACAAAAGAAGTTCCATGAACTCTATGCGTGCTTGAATCTTTGTGAGACAGACTTGGACAAAGTCTTGAAGTACACTAGTGGTCTCTATCACTACATATAGGTTGCTATGGAATTCCTACCATGCAAAACCTTGGTGTAAGCCCACAGGCATGCTGTCAAGAGTTAGGAACAAGCAAAGAAGCAAAAAGGCTTAGTTCCCTCTAGTCCTCTGCCCAAGAACGAGACTTTAGGCAACAATAACAAGTCTAATAATGCACAACAACATCACAGTGGACAACCTTTGCCTAAGAAGGAAACTACTCAACCAAAAGCTCCTACCTAGAATTAGGACAAGGGGAAATGAGAGAAATGGTGGTCATCACAAGGTTGACACCCACGACAACCTATAATGTTGTGCACAAAGGACTCTGCTTGCATAAACTACGTAGCAATTAATTGTTGAAGAGCAGCTTACCAAACCTTATGTTTCCACTTGTTTGAACATTGATGCTCTACCAACACCCTTTGATGCTGAATAATGGGAACATGTTTTAATTTTTTGACACCAAATGTTGGGTAAAGGGACAACCGTTACATGTCATCATTGACACTGAATATCATTGTGCAAGACACTGCAAAACATCTAGGTCTGGTAACAAAAGTGCACCCGCTGCCTTACTCACTTGGATGGTTTCAGCAGGGACATGATATAATCATCACTCGGCAATGCACATTCAAGTATGGTATCTCACCCATGTGATATTATCTTACTTGTGTTGAGATTTGCAACATTCTTCTTGGTAAGCCCTACTTGTATGATGGAGATGCAACCTACAAAGCTAAGCCATAGTGCTGGTTTATTAAGATTAACAATTGCACATATCACATTCTAGAATACCCATCAAAAGACAACGTTTCATTGGTATTCATGAAGCAACGTGGGAAGCTCGTCTCTCATGCACATAAATTCATCCTACTGATGGTATGCGTAGAGTCAGTGTGCAACACTGCACATAAGAAAACTCTTACAACACAATCTGCTGAGTGCGCAACTTAGCAAAAATAACTTGACAAACCATATATCAATATGGTGATGTCCTTGAAGATCCCAAAGGCATTCCTAACTTTGTTATGTCAAGCATTTGATTGATCTCATCTCGTGATCACACTACCTAATAGGCCTCTTTATTGCAGCTCTGTTTGAGAAAATGATGAGAATTGTAGGCAGATTCAGGGTCCAATTTACAATGTCGAGTTTTTCAAGCCCTATGTACCACCTTTGCTAGGATCCTTTGCTGTCTAGCATCCATTGGATTTGGATCTTACACACCTTAGTCTAGGAGAGCAAGATGAACTCATTGATACCACCTCAGTGCTTTGTTTCGAGTTGTGAGGAAGGGGCAATGTGCAAATATAAGGTAGAGCAATATACTTTCTCACGGCTCCAACTTCAGTTTTCAAAACTGACCACCCATGCAATGGGGACGATTGCTCTTCAGGAAAGGGCGAATGAACCGAGCAGCACAAGCACTTTGGGGGTGTTTGCACACCTTGTGAATGCTTTTGTGCACTATTGGCTTTTGTTTCGCACTTTGCACACAAACTGCAAGGTGCACATCTCCTCTTCACTATGCACCTCCTTGTTACACGGAGTTGTGTACCTACTCTTCATTGCGCACCTCCTTTTCGATGCACACCTCCTTTTCAACTGCGAACGACACTACACATGTAGCCAACATGTTGGATTCCACATGCACTAGACACGTCAAAACAGATTTAACAATGGGCTCCACATAATGCATCCAATCAATACTTAAGCTTCCTTGTTTAGCAAAAGGCTAAGGAAGTTGATATGGTCGGAATGTGAATGGTTCTTGTAACCATGTTCCTCTCTTGTAACATATTGTAATATATACGTAAACATCTAGGCAAGATAGATATATAACAATGTAGTTATTTTTCTCATACAAAAGCCTATTTCTTGTATACGTTCTCAAAACCAACACAATACTCCAAGATTTGGCCCATGGGAATAACACAAGTTTGGCATGCCTCTTTGTATTTCATCCTATTCAAGATGAATGGAAGAGCTTGTTTTGCTATGTTCTATTTTTTCAATTTATATTGGTTGCTTTCTGCATATTTTTGTTTACTTTCCATCACATGTTCGTTATAATTTGTCATGTCCCTCTTTTGATCGGGAAATCTTTGAAGACCTTTAGCCTTATTCTATTTTCTGGGGGCTAAGGGAAAAGAGAGAAAAGAAGGGGAACAATTGATTTCTTAAAGAACACATGTAAAAATTACTTTATGTTATAAAAGTTCACTTAAGTTGGGGCCCTTTAAGGGTCATGGGTGCCAATCCACTTAAGTGGATTTGTAAAAGGTGTTCTTTCTTATATTTTGAAAAGGTATTTCCCTCCTTTTTTTTGGGCGTACCCCTTGGGGGTGGTGTATAAAAGCAAAGGAGGGGATCATTTGAAGGTATGCTATTTTTGATAATTGAATTTGTAAGCTTAAGCACGAAAATGCTTAACTTAGCCATTGAGGACGAAACCCTTCTATGGAAGTTGGAGTAAGGATGAAAACCCTTACATTCAACCAGGGCATCCTCATTCAGGGTTGCATTGAGCTTCATTTGTCTGATTTTGTAGTATTTTCATCATTTTGGGCAATTTACAGCACATATCATCTGCTAGGAGTGTGGCGATTTCATCCTTGAGGGAGACGTCTTAGTTAGTGAGGCCATTTTGGACAGCAAATCAGTTATTACAGCTGGACGACTAGGGTTTGCAGGGGAAAATAAGGGGCAACAATTGTGGTTCAAGGGTTTAAGGGCCTAGAAAGGCAACGAACCCCTATGAGAGGTCAACAACCCCTTCCAGGGCTGGGCAAAGGACTTTCTAGGGCTGTTTTAGCCTCTTTTTATGCTCAGTAACAACAGGGTATTTATTTATGAATTTGTGATTTATTTTCAGCTATTTTGCATTGAAAATTTCAGTTTTGGAGCCAAGATTATTGGTTGGAATTGTTGTAATTTTTCTATAGTTTTTGGAATAAATAAATATCTATTTTGTGCCATTTGGGGGCACTTCCAACATTCTGATTTTAATTGCAGCAGCTAGGGTTTGAGAAAATAAACAAAATTCTTATTTGTTTGGCTAGGCTGTGATTAATCTAATTCAGCATTTGCACATGTGGTGTTAGGGTTTATTCCCTTATTTGTTGGAAAACCCCTTTATTTTAGTTTTAGCCCAAAAATAGATATTTCATTGGTATCAGAGCCAAAATCTTGGCCAGCTGTAGGGTTTGGAATTGTTTACAATGGATCCTATCCGAGAGTTGTTGCGTGTACAAAAAAGAGATAGGGATAGAATGAAAATACAAGACATTAATTATCAACTTGTGCAACAATTTTCTATCAGCGATGCAACCCTAGCATCATTCAAGGAAAGGCGAATGAATGATCATATTCAAAGGACATGGTTGGAGGACCAAAATAAAGAAGACAAGGACAACCTTATGGCCTTTGATGAGTATGAAAGGAAGGCTCATATTAAGGCAGTGTATAACACCTTGGAAGGATTTTTAGAGGTGTACACAAGAAATAAAAGTAGACGAGCAAAGAAGGAAGAGACTAGTGAATTGCTCAAGGGATCCATCACCAAAAGAGGGCACAAATTTAGAAGTGAAAGATGTTAGTGGGCAGCCAAGTATTTTTTTTTTTTGAGTACCAAAAATCAGATATTATGGGGTAGGAAGGTGAGGTTTTACATCAAGCTTGTGGGCAACAAAGGGAGCCGCAAATGATAGATAATGAAAAGGGAAAACCAAGGGAAGAGACTTTGGAGAGTATGAAGGGAACAAGTGAACCTCAAGATGGAAAATTTTAAAATTGAAGAAGAAACTAGAGTTGAGAAAAAAGAACACTTGAAGGAAATTGTCACGATTGTGGATTTACATACAATCAAGGTTGCAATAGAAACAAAAAAATCAGAGTATCTTCATGTAGGCAAAGACAAGGAGGTGGGCATCAAATGTGCAAATGAGGCCTTAAACGCTCATAAGTCAATGAAGCTCAAGGTGGAGAAGCTTACCCTTGAGCTTGAATCTATTAAGGACTCCTTAAAAAATAGTCAAAGGGCACTTCTTGAGGCATAAAACTAGATTGATGTTGCAAGGAAGTTTAGGGAGCAAGAGAATGAAGCAAGGGCAAGGGAAGTTGAGCAAGTGATTGACGAGTTCATTAGATTCCAAGAAGACCTTGATTTGGGATATTTTTCAAAAAATTCAGAAGTTGCAAATGTAAAATTTGAGCAAAGAGATAGAAATAACTTCCAATATTTTGACAATCCACTCTTTGAGATGGATCAAATTGCAAATTTTATTTGGGATCGAGGAGAGACTGTCAGACCATGGAAAAAGGCTGCAATTTCTGAGTTTGGACAGCCACCACCACCAAGAGGGATTCACCCCACTTCAAATTCGGTAAAGGCTTTAAATTCTGAAAATTGTTGTTCCTTCGATGGGGTCCAAGGGGGAACAATTTCTGAACATAGGCAGCCCCAAAGGTATGTTAAAATCATTCCATTCCATGCTTGAAAGACTCTGGTAATTCTGAAAATGGCAAATTACTGCAAGCCATGGAGCGGGCAAAAAAACAGATTGTATGGGGTATGAGGGAAATTAAATTTTGTGATGGAAGGAGGCCACTAACCCACTCAGAAAATTCTGAGTTTTGCAAGCCCAACCAGCTGGTTGTTTGCTCAGAAGATTCAATAAAAAGGGTGCCAACTCAGCTGGAAATGGCACCATAAGGTCAGAAAATGAAGGGATAATCCATGCTGAAAATTATGAAGGGATAGATGTCCAAATAAATAGGTAAACTCTGATGTACACACATCCAGAGAAATCTGAAAATTTTTGCATGTTACAGCTCCTTGTAAATTCTGAAAATGCAAGGGAGTTTGGGTCCTTTCCTTGTGACAAAAAGTTGGTATGTGCAAAGGATGAACAACTCTCCCAAAGTATGAAATTTCAACACATTTCAGGCCTAGTAAGAATTCCAAAGGTTCTCTACTATGTGTTGGCGCAGCAAGGTGGTGAATTGGACATTCAATTGAAATGGTTTGAGCTTGCAACAAGGGAGCGGCTTCAGAAATGTGAATCGATGAACAATAGGAGGGTTGGTCAAAGTCTCCAACTCATAGGGGGTGGTAGAAAAAGAAGGGCAGCACTATAGAGGGAAAAAGCCATCAATTTCATTGTAATCATGTTGAAGGAAAAGAACATGTTTGTAAAAGGCAGCAAATGAAGAAACATGAAACATTCATGAAGGCACCAAGGGAAGGTTGTTCGCATCTTCATGGTATTTACACAAAGCATGAAAGGTTTGACTTTAGTGGATATTTGCAAGGCGGTAAATGGCTAATACAACCCTCATAACAGTAAGTATAGGTTTCTTTTTGAGATGATTCTCTCCAAGGTGAGGGGACAATTGATTATGGGGGCCAAGGATGGGGTCAAAGCTTCAATGTGGGAGCTTCCAGCCTTTGGGAGGCATGAAATTGTGAGCTTGATAGACAAAATTGATGGTACCAACAGCTGTTGTAAGTTTCATAAGGCAAAATACACTTGGGGCAGCACTATGGAATGAGAAATCCTTCAAACTTTATGCACTTGTGGTGCATATTGGAGGTCTAATTGGAGGGGGTAGCATGAGGTTAAACAATGGACTTTCATGTGGGCATCATGGCAAAGATTATTCACTTCACCACGTTGTCTACACAAAAGTATGTGTCCAATGTTGTTCCAAGTTTTTCTCTTAATTCAAATTAGTGAGCCATACCTTTGGTTTGATGAAGTATCAAGGCACGTTGAGGGCCCTAGAGGGCATTGGGTTGCATTCCAAGGGAGCCCATGTTCCAAGGTACACGTGCAAGAGAGGAAGACAATAAGGGGCAGCCTTAGTGTATTTTCGTGTCATGTTTTTAATGACAGTTCCAGCTTCTCTAAGGTAGTTCATAGCTTCACTTTGACTCCTCTTGGAATTGCAAATATGATGGGTTCATCAAGGAGCAACTTGGTAGTGAAAGGTTTGATTTTTTGGGGCACCTGCAAAGAGGTAATGTACAAACACAGCCCTCAAAACATAAGATACAAGTTTCCTTTTGAAGTGATTCCCTCTAAGGTAAGCGGACATGTGAGCTTGAGGGCCAAGGTTTGGACTAAAACCCTAATAAGTTTCCAACCCATGGGAGGCATGAAGTGAGTTTGAAAATTTTCAGAAGTTTGGGGAAGATTGATTTCATGATGTTACCTTCTAAAGTTGAGTTGTGGAGGAATGAATTCATATTTTGGAGTCATAAGATGGTCTGAAGTTTGCACACACAGCCAACTAATCAAGAGGGAAGTGGCTGGTTCTACTTTTCTTTTGGGTATATGGACATGTGTTGGTCTTTTGGCGAAGGGTGGATTTCAAGCATGGCGAGGAAACTTCCAGCTCCTCTAGTTGGAGGATTTATGAGTTTTGAGGTCACTTTGGAGAGTGGGGGTAGCATAGACATCTTTCATATGCTCTCAAGGGGCATCCCCACACTTACTGCCAGCCACTTCACACGTGGAAGAGGCAGAAAACTCTTTTTTGGACTAATGTGTTTGTGTCTTGTGCAGGAGCTGATATAGGGGCAATCAAGGCCCACATTGTTGAAAATTACCTTGTTGGAATACACTTTTCCAGCCACTATAATGCTACAAATTTGGAGAAATTTTCATTTTTCTTCATCCTTTTGACACATCTAAGGTATGGGGCCCAAGGGGACATGAGGAAAAGACTAGAGGCTGCTGTTTTTGCATTTTCAGTTTGCACGAACGGTAGAGGATCTTCATGTATAGCAGTGAGGGGCTTCATCATGAGGATTTTCCCCCATGGGAAGGACCAAGGATCAAGTTTTGCATAAGGTCTATGGTGGGGACAGCTCTTTGGTTGCTTCAATTGCTTTAGGACAAGCAATTTTGGGCATGGAGGATTGTCATGTCCCTCTTTTGATAGGGACATCTTTGAAGACCTTTAGCTTTAATCCGTTTTCCGGGGGCTAAGGGAAAAGAGAGAAAAGAAGGGAAACAATTGGTTTCTTAAAGAACACATGTAAAAATCACTTTATGTTATAAAAGTTCACTTAAGTTGGGGCCCTTTAAGGGTCATGGGCGCCAACCCACTTAAGTAGATTTGTAAAAGGTATTTCTCTCATTTTTTTTGGGTGTATCCCTAGGGGGTGGTGTATAAAAACAAAGGAGGGGATCGTTTGAAGGTATGCTATTTTTGACAATTGAATTTTTAAGCTTAAGCACGAAAATGCTTAACTTAGCCAATGAGGATGAAACCTTTCAATGGAAGTTGGAGTAAAGACAGAAACCCTTACATTCAACTAGGGCATCCTCATTCAGGGGGTTGCATTGAGCTTCATTTGTCTGATTTTGCAGTATTTTCATCATTTGGGGAAATTTGCAACACACATCATCTGCTAGGAGTGTGGCGATTTCATCCTTGAGGGAGACGCCTTAGTTTGTGAGACCATTTTGGACAACAAATCAGTTATTACAGCTGGGTGACTAGGGTTTGCAAGTGAAAATAAGGGGCAACAACTGTGGTTCAAGGGCCTAGAAAGGCAACGAACCCCTAGGAGAGGTCAACGGCCCCTCCCTAGGGCTGGGCAAAGGAGTTTCTAGGGCTGTTTTAGCCTCTTTTATGCTCAATAACATTAAGGTATTTATTGAGGAATTTGTGATTTATTTCCAGCAATTTTGCATTAAAAATTTCAGTTTTGGAGCCAAGATTGTTGGCTGGAATTATTGTAATATTTTTATAAATTTTGTAATAAATAAATATATATTTTGTGCAATTTTGGGGCTCTTCCAGCATTCTGAATTTTATTGCAGCAACTAGGGTTTGAGAAAATAAACAAAATTCTTATTTGTTTGGCTAGGGTTTGATTTATCTAATTCAACATGTGCACGTGTGGTGTTAGGTTTATTCCTTTGTTTGTTGGAAAACCCCTTTATTTCAGTTTTAGCCTAAAAAAGGATATTTCATAATTTGCAGCGCTATTAAGTAAGGTCTGCTCTTAAACCAATCTTAATTGGGCTTGGACTGTCGTCGATGTCGATGATGTGCACCTCTATGGATAGAGCTTTCTCCAAGTCGTCTGACAAGACGATGATGGAGATGGAGTGGGGTATGTGTTCTATGGAGTATCAACAGTGACGTCTCGAGTTGGTTGAGAATGGCGAATGCAGGGTGTCGACCTTTCTTCCGAAGGGGAGGACCTCGGAGAATTCTGGGCAAACAGAGGCATCGACGGACTCGAGGGTGGGGAAGATGAGTGTGGGGGTGGCGGGGCAGCCATCCACCCTAGTAAAATAGGTTTTAGTGTAGCTAGGTCCTTTGTTGGCAATTTGGTTTCCCAGAAAGAGCAGCGTAGGGTTTTGAGAGAAGGATTTTCCAGTTGTGAATTTTGAGGAGGCTCTGGAGGAGGTGTTGGAAGGTGAGGAATGGTATGCAGAAAGGGGTTTAGTTTGTCGTTTCGATAGGTTTTGGCCTTCCCTTCTTGCTCTTCATCAACGGCTTTCTGATTCATGACGGCCTATTTTGGAGGGCAATTTGGAAATTTACCCCTATGCCAGAGGTTTTTTCATTATGGTTTTTGATAACCTTGTTGATCATAATAAAATTTTACAGGCTAAATCTTGGAGTTGTGATCTTTTTCTTAAGCCCTGATTTTAAACCCTTTGGGTGAGGCTACCATATCTTCCTCTTCAATTTTGGATGGAGTCCGTGTTGTCGGTTATTGGGAGATCTTTGGGTAATCTGTTGGAAATTGATGCTTCATCTTTGAATTTTTCATGGATGACTTTTCCCAGGGTTCTTGTTTGTATGGATATTTCTCAAGACCTTCCAAAAAAGATTGAGCTGAATGTCAAAGGTAGATGTTGGCTACAAACCCTTGATTATGAGGGGCTTATTTTCAGATGCCGGAAATGTTATCAAATTGGACATCTTTTTGCTTCTTGTCAAAATTCCAAGTGTAAGGTGGAGTCGTCATGGTGGAAGGAGGCAAATGAAGAGTTTCTTGCAGTTTCCCCGGATTGCGATTCTGATTGGCTTTTAGGAATTGCTCTAGAATTCCTTAGCAAGGCGAATGTAAACGTGGGTAAGGTACCTATGGCAGCTCCCACTCAGGGTTTTGAGGTGGTTGGGTCGGATGAAAGAAGTTTTGTGGATTTTGATAGCAAGAATAACGCTAGTAGAGGCTCTTCTGTGGAATGTGGTATAAAGAAAAATTTGGATTTAGGTAATTTGGGTAAAGAAGAAGAATGGACGGTAGTAAGAGGTAAAAAAAAAGGACGTCTCATTCCAAGTTCCCCTACCAGGATACTTCGCTCTCATACCAGAGTGAAAAAAGGCGAGATGTAGTATTTTCAGTATTATGTTTTGGTAAATTCTGTTTTTAGCTGTAGAGTGGCAGAATTTGAATAATTTCAGTAAGATGGTTTTGTTTGGAGTTTGTTGGTGAGATGCCTTGATGGTTATGCCATCAAGCCAGGCCATTTTAATTTTTTATGTTATCAGGAAGGGGCTCCGTAATCCTTGAAATTGATAAAAAAAAAAGGTCTGCTCTTCTTAGTAAGTTGTGGATTGTCTGTTGTGCATCTCCTGGGCTCAGGATGGATCATTAGTGGAATTAAACATTCCCTAAGTGCTGACTGTCTTCATCATATACCCTTTAGGTTCTTTGCTTGAGCATTCTAGATCTCTCCAATAAAATAGGTCTGGCATTTGATATCAATAAGGGCATTATTGTGTTACATTCGGTCATAGATGTTCGAATTCCAACTTTGACACATAACACACACACACACGCACGTACAATTTTATTTATTTATATTTAACAATAATATAAACATATAATAAATGAATTTCAATTGTCTATTTGTCCTCTTCCCATTATCTTCTTGTATCTACCATCCTGCTATAGGAAGCTAAGTATTTTTCAATTTGAGGGTATCACTTTTGAAGTTTGGTTTCCATTTCCTTTTCCTTTGATTTCATCTACCTTTATGAAGCTCTTGAGATGCTTTAGATATTATACCTTTCTAGTTTTTGAGTCTTACTAGTCTTCAGTATGGAAGATAGAGGAGAAAATTGTTTGTCACTGTCTGATACAATTGATTTCAGCAGTGCCTTTTTCAAGTTCAAGTTACTTCTCTCAGGCACAACTCCAGATGTAGTCCACCCATGCATTAGTAAGTTAGTAAAAGCCTTATCATTGTATCCTATAATAACCAAATAATTAGATATGTGGAACCTTGACACTTGACTTATAGCCATTAAAAAAAATAAAGAATTCACGTTGTTGATTTTGATAGTACGTTCCTATTTCTGATCTACAGAGTGTATAAAATGACTTGACAAAACTAAATGGATGAATTTACAAAACCAAATTTAGCCTCTTTTTGTTGATTTAGACACCCTAGCTCCAATTGCATGGGGACTTCATCAAACACCTAAACTCCCCTTGCAACTTTTACAGAAAATTAGTCATGCAGTCCTTTAATGTGAATGTGGGTCAAACATGCATTAACATTTAAATATAAGCACCTTAACAATACATTGCTGTGGCTGTCTCAATGTGGCCATTGGGTGATAGAGCTTTAAACACCTTTCAAAGAAAAAAAATTGATCAGCACTTTTCTAAAATACAACTAAATACCATGTGGCTCAACGTGACCAACTTCAACAATATATACGAGTTGTAAGTAACTGGCATAGTTACCAAGTCTGAAAATCTGGATTTGTTTGGGAGGGCAAAAAAATCCGAAAATCTGGAATTCTTGAGAAAGTTTGGAAAAATCCAATCCAGAACACACACACACGTATGATCATAATTTTATAGATATGCAAAATTGACAAATACAATTTAAAAAAGTAATAATGTAATATAAAATGTCAATATATTTAATATTATGTACTTTATAAGGTTGCTGGGTGTGTTTTGCTGCAAAAAACTTAAAAAGAAAAATAAAAAAAAGGGGCCAACCCAGACTAAATTGGATCTAGTTGGCCAAAAAATATGGAGCTGGCTGGATTTTGTACAGATCCAGCTGGATTTGGTAACCATAGAAATTGGGGCTTCTATATTGTAGTATTATCTAGATATATTTTTTTTGTGAGAGTTTTCACGATGTGGAGTATTTTCATACTCAAATCGCCACCATGACGATTTCATGTGATTAGTCTTTACTTTAATGACCTTCTCAGGTATGTATTTGTTAGTATGGACGAGGAAAGGTGATCATCAGAAAATCTATCACTTTGCGCTTTTCACCCTCTAGCTTCTTTCCCAATATATAACAACTTAAAAATTAAGATTCCCTGAGGATTAATCTTAAAGAAAAAAGAGAAAAAATCTAACCTGTGTTCATACACATTGAGTGTGACCTGCAGACAGTCTGGAAGTCTTCCCTACGACATGAATTTGGTCGTATGAGAGTTATTTTCAATTTTGACTGTGTAACCAATCTTCCCAACCTTTACATATGTTCAGCTTAAAAATTGGAAGACCTGAATACAGGAATTGCTGTTACGCGAGTTTCTTGAGTGGTGTTGCAATGCAAATATTTAATTTACCAGCTAGTCTGTACAGAGAGGAGAATGAACCAATCTATCCCAACCTTTACATATATTCTAAACCCTACTGATAACGCCAAGATCCTGCGGACTTCTTTTGTAATGTCCTTTTCCCACTATTTATAAACTCTGATTCCCCCCCCCCCTCTTCCCCAATATTGGGTTAACAAATAAGCAGCAACATACATGATTAATATTCTAAACCCTACTGATAACACCAAGATCCCACGGATTTCTTTATTGCTGAAAATACAATGCAACTTATTTTTTTATATTGTAATGAGCTGAATACTCAGTAATACTGATGACAAGATAGGTGGGTATTGGAATAACACATACGGAAATATTTGGTTATTTAATATGCAGAGTACAACCCAAGTTTATTGTGGACATACAGAAAAAACATGCGCTACATATCTGCACCGAACATCTGATCATAAATACAGCTGACAGCAAGGGACAAAAGTGTTGTAGCAGCAGTACGGATCACTGTAGCAGCGGTATGGACCACTGTAGTAAATTGAAAATGGAATAAATTTCAATCTTTAGGCACAAATATGATCCCTGGATGGAATCACTACAATTGGAATTAGAGGGTTTCCATTGTCCAATTTTGCACTCAAAGGGTTTTCGTCTTTGGGTGAAAAGATGAACACAAAGGCTCAAGCTCTAGAATAGGGTTTGATTCTAATGAGTAATGAATGATAATTCCTTTTGAGCCCAACTCCTTTTATAATATTCCTTTTAATTCTAACCCTAAAAGTGTTTAAAACACTTTAATAAAATATTATTTTTTGGTCTGCTTTATATTTATAATAATACATAAGTGTCCTTTTACCATGTTATAAAAAATGAAGTGACTTAAGACCACTTAAGATATTATTATTAAATTATTTTCCCTAACCTTATCCCTTAGCTTACGGGAGATAAAGAACAGTCTACAGGTCCTTTGATTAGATTAATTCGGAAAAGGGGATATGACATTGGTTAACAATAGTAATCATCCTTTACTTCTCTACTATGGAGAAACTTAATGTTCCAGGCTTAACAGGTCTTTAATGGTCATTGTGCTGACTTAGGATTACTGTATCTGGTAGGGTTTTGATACCATGATCACTTTTACAAGAGGACACCTAAGATAATCATGCATAATGAAACAAAAAGATAACAAAGGACAAAATAATAAGTGACAAAAGGAAAGTGGGAAATTTAGCTGTACAAAAAATTTGTGGATACAAAGAATAACACAAAACATTATACTTGCCCCAGTTTTACTCACCACAATGTCATGTTTATTCTCTCTTTTCTGTGACCTTCTGTGTGCTGATTATCATTCCAACACTTTAGCATGAGACAGCAAGGTCTACTTTGCTTCTCTTCCTTTGAACAGTTTTAATAATTGTTATATTGGTCTGCCTTTGACCTCAGGTGCTTCTTCTGTGATGGTGGGAAGAGGAGCTTTATGGAATGCTTCTATTTTTAGACCTGAAGGGACATTGCCTTGGGAAGATGTGAAGAGAGAGTACATGCGTAAGGTTTGATAAATCTATCCTTCACACAGCAGTCGCTATTTGTTTCTCATAGATTAACATATACTTAGGTTTCTATTTTTGTAGTGTTATTTTAGCTTCGTTGGTACAATTTCCCTTTCATTATTTTAATTTTAAATTTGAAGTTGCACTACAGAATTGCACGTGGTATTCTTTGTTTAGAGCTCTGGGCATTTATGTTGGGTGGTTATAACTTTGCAATATTTTTTTTCATATTGCATTTGACAGAAGTGCTTAAAACTTAGGTCATTTCCTCTGAGTCAGATTGCTCTTCAGCTCTTTCCACTAGTGTCAGAGAAATTTAATAATTCGTATTTGAAGGTCAGACAATAGCTAAAGAATTCATTTCAACTCTGCCGTTTTGGGAAGTACTGAAAGCCAGCACTGTTCACTGCCTTTTTTGGAGGGATGTTTACTTCCATTTTAGTTGATCGTATGTGCAAATTCTTAAGGAGTTCTTCCCGTAACAATAGTTACAAATGATGCTACCCATTATTTCTTTTTAATTACTAAATGGACGGCACAAGGGAGTTAACTTATATTTCTGAATTGCCTCTTTTCGACTGTTTAAACTATCTTTAATCAATTTTCTTGACATTATTTTTTGGGGAGGATTGAGGGTTCCAAGGATCTTTGATATGAATCTTTTCTTTTGGTAGTTTATTTACATATATTTTTGTGATTGCAATGCACTACTAGTTTTGTGTGTTTTAGTCTCTTAACTTGAATTTTCTTTAGATATTCTTGATGAGAAACAATTTACTTTCTTTATTTACATATTCTCTTTATTCATGATGTTTCTCGTAAGAGAAAATTGGCCATTTACTCATTTCCAAGTTATGTTCGATGCACTTAATGAGACTTTGATGCCAAAGGTTGTATCACAATCCTAATTTTATTATTTGGCACTTCTAGAGTTATACATGAAGTAGTTATTACCCTCCATTTCAAATTGAGACTTTGATGCCAAAGGTTGTATCACAACCCTAATTTTATTATTTGGCACTTCCTAGAGTTATACATGAAGTAGTTATTACCCTCCAATTCAAATTGGAGGGTATGTGAAAATTTTGGGTCGAATGTATTATACATATCTACACTCGTGATTTGTTGTTTCCACAATCTACAAGACATATGGGCACCTAGTTCCTACTTCAATATTTGACAGGTTTTAATGTGTAATTCCTTAAGAGTTTGGTACTGTCTGGACACCTTTGGCTCATAACTGGCATGGTTGAGTCATTTCAGCTTCCTTTTTCATTTATACGGGGTTCCAAGAATCTGTTGTGCAATGGAACACAAGTGCAATGTTACTTGTCTCAGAGGATCTGTCAAGTTCCAGTAAATTAATTTAATGAAGTTATCAGATAAGTGTGAGAGGAAAGTTCATAGCATGAATGTGTACAGGGGCACCGGGCTTTTTGATATCACACAGGTTTCTGGACTTTTCAAGGTGCCAATTAGGTTCTTGTGATTCTGTTTCTCCTTTGGCGCCACCATAGGGGACTTTATGCTTATACAGGTATTTGATGGTTGTTTGGGATTTGAAACTACATGTGGCACAAGGTGTAGGGTTGCTTTGTAAATCCCCGAGATATTGGCATATTAAGTTGAGTTAGCAGGGCAGACAATTCTCCTGCATTCATTTGGGGTCCTAGTGTTTCAATATGCAATGCGACGCATATTTTATTGCTGCATTGCTTCTTGTTTTCCTGAATGCCCAGGTATGAAAATTTTATACTTAATAAAAAGAAAATGTTCTTCATCCAGACTCACGATTTTTTAAAAGATATTGAAGCATATTAAAAAATACTTAAATGTAACATAGGGTCTCAGTCCCAACGATTAAAGGAATTCAAAATTTCTTTTTGTTTTACTCGGGCTCCTAGCCTTTCGAGGCACATTGGATAATACACTATATGCTTGAATGCTGTTCAGAATCTTAGATTCTTGAATTAAAACAGTTTTGAAGCCTTTGATACTTTAGTTATTTTTCATACCCCTTCCGGGTTTTCAAAGACATTGTGGCATCCTTCAAATGCACGACTGCACATTGAACTCCGAGTACCTTCATGCAAATTACTGAAACTTAAAAGAATTCTGAGCGGTATTTGGATCAACAACCCATCCAGAATCAAGTTTTTTCATTTAGTCTGAAATGCTGCCTATTACTATAGATCCTATGGAGATCATTTATTTCTACAACACAGTGGAGTTTGGACTTTGTAAAACATTTTATATGACCTAAAAAAATGGGCCAAAATAAATCTCCTTTTTAAAACATATCTCCACATTTCTTTACTGTTATTTGGGGTCTAACTTCTAGACCTGTTTTTAGGGAGGGATTAAATCTTTTCTATGCCCATCTAGGAAACCTTTTTATTTGTCCCATAAACAAAAGGTTATCGGGTATAGCCAAAACCTTGAATGATTGCAAGGGAACAAATTTTGTGATGCTAAACATTTCTTTCTTTTGTTCTCAGATGCAAATCTTCGTTTTTTTCCAGCTATATCCATTTTTTTTAGATTGGTGCTTAGCTTTTGACCAGAGCTATAACCGGTTCTAGAGCACAATTCGAGGGCCCAGTCCCCCAGAGAACTATAAAACCATTAATACCTTGATCACATTGAAACTATCGAGTAAACGGCCACATCCGACCTACAAATGCCCTCTGAGATTCAAACTTGGGTGGGGCTGGGCACAACCAAACCACTTCACCAATCCTTCTACATCTCATTGGCTAGCTATATCCTTTTTTGAAATATCCCTAAATAGATATTTTAAATTTTTTTGGATTTACTAGAATTCCTTACAATAGAAAATAAGATTCTCAATTAAGAACCCTCACAATGTAAAAATCAAATGATTCTATTTTACTGATAAAACCCTTGTAAATTTTTGAGTTTCAATAAATAATTTCAGCCATGAATAAATATTGTAAACAATACTTTCATGTGGAATTTTAGATAAGGAAAAACTAGAATTTTTATTTATTTTTCCAACTAAAAAATTTAGAAAATTACATCAGACCGCACCAACATTAATATTAATATTGGCCAAAAAGCAACTCAAATGATGGCATCACCCTTCCAAAGTGTGACATCTGCCCTAGGAATGGTGTTCCATTTGCATCAAATGATGCCCTAGCAGATATGGTTGACATGAATATCAATGCTTCCTTGGTTGTGCTAAAGATGTATAAATTTGATGGTTGATGCCCAATTACAGCCTCTGAATGAAACCACTACAGAAGATTGGAGGGTTTTCGTCCTTTGATGCTAAAAGTTGAAGCAAATTGCTCAGAACTTCACAATTTGAGAAGATGAATGGAAAAATAGAAGGCAAAATCAATGCTGATGCAGTAGAAAATTGGTTGGATCAATTGTCATCTTATTTTCTGTAAATAAATTCACCGATAAAGAGAAGATTACTTTTGCTCTTCTGAAAGCATCATTCCTGTCAAAAATTGGTGGGAAGTGTCCAAAAAGCGATTCAGTGCAGATGATATTGGCCTTGAGACGGAACCTACATGGGATGATTTCATAGATGCTATAAAGGAAGAATACTACCCCATTGGAGCATATGACGATCTGTATATAGAGTGGCAACAACTTCGCCAAGGTACGGAACAATCTGTTCAAAATTACACTGACATTTTTTATTCTCTATCTGTGAGATTGGGCATCCAAGAAAGTGAGAAACACAAGGTTCTTAAAAATTGTGGCGGACTACAATGGTACATACGGGGAGAAATGAAACTCTTCAATTTGGAAACCATCGGTGAGGAATACAAGTTCGCAGTGAAGATTGAGCAGAAGCATGGAAGAATGAATATAAAGAATCAATATTCAAAATGGAAAAGTGACAAAGAAGGTCAAACACGAGGCCAAAATTGGAAGCAAAAAGAAGGAAAGACTGGGAAGTGGTGTGATTATCACAAATCTAGAACTCACTCCAAAGAAGAATGTTTGGCATGTTGCACATTTATCCCTTAGTTAGGATTAATGTCCCTCGCGTCTTGGGGATGGAGGGACAAGGATTCAGGGACGACAATTTTTTTTTGGATTTTGGGTATAGTGGGGGGGGACGACTATTAAAATATAGATAAAAATAATATTTAAATCTTTAAAATACAAATTAACTAAAAAAACTAAAATAAAATAAGCTGCAATTTTAAATGATAAATTACCAAATAAAACCATTGATCCAACAATAGATCCAATAATCCATCTAATAGTGTGAAATTGTGAATTATAAATTATGATTTTCATTACTCAAAATTACAAAAACCATGTCAAACTCATAGCTGAGAAGAGTACATCACCATGCTAAAGCCCAAAACAAAAATGCATAATCGACAACTCAAAAATTGGAGTCATCATTTGAAGGAAATCACGGGAATTGCTCCTTATTGTTGGAATTGTTAGACTCATCTGCCTCCTGGAAAATGACCCAAACCAGTGCTGATTGTACAATGTAGTTTAGGGGGTTTATTATAAGTTTTTTAGGATGCTTTTAGGTTTTAAGGTTTATAAATTATTAGTTTATTGTTTGTTTTTTATAAAGCAACATTTTTGGGGTCTTGTTTTTAGGGTGAAGGTGCTGGGGTTGGTGCAATGCCCCTACCATCTCGAGGACGTCACGACATCCTTGATGCCTTAAAAATAATGAGGATGGGTCCCCTGTTTTCTTTAAATAGGGACAAAGAGGGCAGGAGGGGCCGGGGGGGATGGACGCTCGAGACATTACTTAGACAACTGGGACATTACTCAGAGGCTTGGGGATGTCCCCATGGAACTCTGCTTAGGATGGATTAGGATACATGTGTGGGTTAGGGGTTTAGCCTACCCTAGTGTTATTAGGACAAGGCTATATATATGAGACACATTTCATATAATGAACCATAGTGTATGCTATTGTATTGTGTTCTTCCAATATTAGAAATCATGGAGTAATCCTTAAGGGCATCATATGCCAAAACCCTACCTTGATGGTATTTTTTTGAGCATATTGAATATCCGGATACATTGGTACCCTCATCATCGCCGTACTTGGGTTCTTTACATTATTATTCCCACCTTGGTAAATTTATAGTGTTTGATGTCAATGGTATTCTTGTTTTCAATACGATTTAGGAAGAATAAATACAATCTGTGTGAATAAGGATTGATTTGCTTTGTGACCACAAGCTCGAAGCGAAGATGAAGTCCTTCATTGGCCTTACTTCAATAAAGTGCCTTCAAGTTGTCATAAATAAACATGGCATACGTGCAAAGTCAGACAAAGTTCAAGTACTCAAAGGATGGCCCAGTCCCATGACTGTTTCTGACCTTATGTGATTTCTTGGAAGGATGGACTTCTATTAATAGTTCATTCATCATTATTCTCGCATACCTCACCCCCTACATCATATTGATAACAAGAACATCCATACCTAGGAACAAGCGTCGCACACAGAGTTTCAAAGATTGAAGGGTGCGTTGTTCTATATTGTTGCTTGCCCTTTTTGATCGTCAATAATCATTCAAGGCCAAGATAGATGCCTCATAGTATGCCATAGGTGCAAATATTAAGTTGGAAAACATTCTTATGGCATTTCACTTGGTTATCCTATATAAGAAAGCAACGAGCAATAAAGTGGACAATTTTCTTAGTTGGCATCCAATCAAAGTTCTTAGCATTCTGAATTCAGCTCAATCTTGGATGCACTCCATGGATTTTACACCTATATCCATTTCCATTCGTGCATAACATCACACAATCAAGAAAGGATATGCATATACACATATATGATTACATAATACTAAAAAGTAATGCTCACTCTCTATAATTAAGTTGCCCTTTCACTTAATGTGTATTTCAGATACTTATCCCTTTAAATGCACTAATATTTAATAACCCTAAGGGATTAAATTCATAGCCGACATCGGGGAATTTTGACATTGACTTTTACTATCCCTAGTGGCTTTCACTGACACAATCAACATGGGCAATGCAGCCAATGCTTACTCACTCTAACATCCTCCCTTGCCCAGGGTTCACACATGAATTTTACATACTTCCAAGGATGTGACACATAGACAACTCATTGGGACTAGTGACATTGACACACTTCCATAGGAGGCCACAAGTCAACAAATCATGGGATCACTAGTCAATGTTTACCATAGTTACCATATTCGTATGAATATGGTCAAAAGTTGGTTCATAGCGATTTTTTACGGGAAAACAAATTTATTTGTTTGAGTTTGAATCATTTTGAATATTTTTGTGATAAAAAATAAATTAAAAAAGCTGAAAATGTTAAAACGAAAACCTAAAAAGTAACTACAATAGACCGTTGTGCATTCAAAACCCTATTTTGTTTTCGATTTCAAGATGTGCTTTTGGTAGGAAAGGAAAAATGCATTATAAACTTGATTGTACAAAGCCGTCGATCAGGGAAACATGTCCTCACTCTTTGACTGCTTATTACAAACCAAAAATGGGCATTGCGTTTAGCTTCGGAGGCCATTATCCACATTTTACAGCGCCATTTTTAGAATTACATTGCCGTTTTGTACATTTTAGGGCTCCGAATTCACTTTCAGCTTCGAGCTCCATCAGATCCACGTCTTTAATTTGCAGCTGCTAGTTTGAGGCTGAGCTAGGGTTGTAGTAACTTGTTTATCATCGATTCATTTGGTAAGTTTTTTTTTTAACATTGTATAATGTATTTAAATTTTATCTATTTAGTAATTGCTAAAATAGTTTAACTTTAATAGTATTTGTATTATTATTTAGTATTGAGTTAGATTTTTTTAGTTCGTATTTAGTTTAAAATTTTAAATAAAACTCTAATTTAAAATTTTAAATAAAACTCTAATTTAAAATTTTATTATTTTAGCCTTTTTGACTAGATAGTGTCACAATAGATAGGTGTTTTTACTTTTTTAATAATGAGGTTTTATTTATATAACAAGTTTAAATTTATTATTCATAAAGTATATATATATATATATATATATATATATATATATATGTATGTATGTATGTATGTATGTATGTATGTTTCTCTTCCAGAAAAATTCGTAACTTCAAATTAATGGAAATAAGAAATTACATTTCGAAGATTCTTCAAAGCATTCCAAAAGAAAAAACCCAACGAAGAAAAATAGGGACAATGATAAATAACAAAGGTCACAAGGACTCAAGGCCAATTAGTACCCTCCAACAAGAAGACACTAAAACGAGACTACAATGAAAACTGCAATCGGAAGAAAAGGTCCGAGAAAGCAACCTCCCCAATGACAAACCGATGAAGATCAGCCAAAAATACTACGAATACACTGCCACAAATTAGAAAGATCGTCAACCCTGAAAACAAAGTGCACAAACAGGAAGACTAATGCAAGAGACAAAACTACAGGAGCAAACTAAGTGTAGTTGAGTAGCCACCCAGAATCATCAAAACAAAGAAACTAAGATACACATAGCAGAACCCCTAGGATTCCCACCAAATGTAAATGTGACTACTTTAATCCTCCAACACAGAAAGATAAACTTCTTCCAAGCTTTCCCTCTCTCTGAATTCGTTTATTACCCATAATTCTTCCTCCAAGTGCAAACCCTCCTTCGAGAGTAGATTTGCCTCTGTATTTAACTCCATATAGACATGCATAAAGGAAGTGGTAGCGAAAGAGGGCAACATTTTTTTTATCTGAGAGTAAAGAGGTTGTAAGCATAGATTATCCAATTTAGAAACCCCTTTTACCCAATTGATGGTAACCATCGTGTCCCCGAAAACTTGCAATTTTTCCACTCTTCTGTCCACCGCTAACTTGAGCAAAAGCTTCAAAGCCATAAGTTCGGCGAAATTATTTGTGCCCCTTCCCAACCTCGCCCTAAAGTGAATGAAGCGCTTCGAGTTTATAAATAGTATTCCACCAGCGTTGCAAGCAAGAGGGGTACCTTGACAAGCACCATCAAAATAATCCCACACTCCAGTTTGATCTATGGGAGTATGTAGCAACAACCATTGCCTCTTAGTCTTTGGGGCACATTTTTGAAATGCCCCCAAAAATTGATCTAATTTGGGAAAGGCATTGAAAGGTAGGAATGTTTTTATCTTGAAAGATGCTAGCGTTTCTAGCAATCCAAATACCCTAGGACACAACTGGAGGTAAAGCCTTGAACAGTTTCAGCTTTGGCCTCTTATACCATCTCTCAAAGCGTTCTTCCACTGTAAATCCCTGCCATCTGCCTCTCAGTCCTGTCATTTCCTCCAACCCTACCCAAACCTTGACAATATATGGGCAAGTGACAAGATGGTTCATAGTCTCCATATCTTGGAGATAGATTACAACGTCCAGGTCCATGCCAGCTACTTCTTTGCAAAGCCTCCCAAGTGAGGGCTTTGTTTCTTAAAGCCAACCACAAATATTTTAGTCTTTAAAGGGGTGTATATTATATATTGCTTTCATAAATAGTAGTATAATTTTTAGTATATAAAAAATATTAAAAATGTAACATTTACAGATGCAGAGGATCTGAGGGAACAGTTGGACAATAAAGGGCAAGATATTGTTCTTATTAGTAACAAAAAAGAAAAGTTTTATAGCATGTCTAGCGGTATCCATCTATTAGAGATGAAATACGTTGTCCACAGAGATGATAAAAATACAAAAATATATGAGATGCACCTTGTGCAATGGTAATATCATGAAAAGTGTAACTAGAGTTCGGTACCATTTTCTTGGAGGATCCTTGGATGTGAATTTTTGTGCAATAGCAAATGAAAATTCAAAGGATGAAAAATATGTAGTTTTCATAAAGCGAGTGAAAGCTAAATTTTATGTGAGTCATGCTAGATCATTTGCTTTAGAAGCAAACAATGCTAAAATTCAACATTATCTCACAAATGGGCTCCTTCGATAGTTCTAGTTCTCCATCAACATTTGCCCAAGGAAGTAGAAGCGGAAGTGGAGTTGAAAAGTCACAAGATTTATTGAAGTCCTTGTGGAGGCCACAACAAAAACATGATGTAGACAAGTTGGCAGCTAGATTGTTTTATACAGAGGCCATCCATTTCAATGTTATTTATTCTCCACATTTCAAATCCTTTCTAAATGTGGCTACTAAATTTGGGAAGGATTACAAATTGCTCTATTATGAAAGAGTAATAACTAGTCTTCTTGAAGAGGAGGTGACATCCATCTCTAGTGAGCTAAAATGAAGAAAAGATGGAAAAGAATAACTTGCACAATAGTAAGTGATAGATGGCCCAATTCAAGGTGAAGGCCCCTCTTAAATCTTTTGGCAATATGTCCTCAAGGTGCAATGTTTATAAAATCAAATGATACAAGTAATGAGTGGAAAACTTCTCTTTCATTTCTAAATGCATTGAAATAACGATTTTGGAAATAAGAGGAGAATATTGTTCAAGTTATTACAAATAATGCAGTAAATTGCAAAGGAGAAAGTGATATGCTAATGGATAGATTGCCTCATCTCTTTTGGACACCATGTGCAACACGTGTTGGATCTTTTGCTTGAATATCTAGCAAAATTGGAGTGGGTAAGTAATGTTATGACTGAAGGAAAACAAATTTCTAAGTTTATCCTCCATCACGTTTGACATTGACCCTGTATTGTTTCTTTGCAAAGTGTGAACTTCTTTCTCTTGTTGAAACAAGATTTTTCACCCAACTTCATTGCTTTACAAAGGGAGGCAGAGGAGAGGACATAATTGAGAAAAGTGGCGGTTACTGATTAATGCACAAAGTCAAAGCTTTCCAAGGAAATCCATTCAAGAGAAATTGAAAGAATTATCTTAGGGGACACATTTTTGTGTTTGATCCAAGAAGATCATAAAGATGTTTGAGCCACTTGTTCTAATTTTGAAAATGGTTGATGGGAATCAACCATGCATGGGTTTTGTGTATGTAATTCCCCCTTTTCTAAAAATAAATTAATATTATTATTAAAACAAAAAAGTATTTTTAAATACTTTAAATAAAAGTAATAATGTCTTAGTTGTCAAAAGTGAATATGTCGGAAACTCCTTTTTATTTTTGACTTAAGAAGAGACTTTTAAGAGTCATGGGCAAGATTAGCCCTTAAGTGAATTTATAAGGAAGTTGCTTTTTGATTATTTGAATTTTCCCTCCCAAGTGGAACGCACCCCTTTGGGGAAATGATATAAAAGGGAAAGAAGAGTTTCTTTTGGAGCATCATGTTATTTTTATCAATTGAATTCATAAGTTTGGGCACGATTTGCTTGACTTCATCCATTGAAGACGAAATCCTTCATTGGAAGACTAGAGTAAGGACGAAAACCCTTACCTTCAGCTGGGCAACCTCACTTTAGGGGTTGCAGAGGACATAATTGGTTTGTTGAAGCATCTAAACACCACTTTCAGGGTCAACATGGCATTCTAGGGTGTCTAGGAGGAGTGGCACAACAGTTTTTGGGGCAACGAACAGGTTTGAAAGCCCTAGAAGGGAAGCGAACAGGTTTGGGAAGGTGGCGACCCCCTCGCTCCCCCCACCCCTTGGGGTTGAAACTTCAGTTTGCAAGGCTTATTCATGCCTAATTTTTCTGTGGAAGGCATACATACATTTTTGATATTTTTATCATATTCTTCCGGCCATTAAATTGGAATAAAAATCAAATTTGAATGGATAATGATTGGCTGTAATATTTCCTAATATTGGTAATTGTTTGAGGAATTAAATATTGTTTTCGTGCCCTAAATTGACACTTTTAGAATTCTGCAATGTTCATGTGTTTAGGGTTTGAAAAGAAATTCAGAAATTTGTATGTATTGTTAGGGTATATTGGGAAACCTCTTTGGTCTAATTCTGTCTTAAAGGGGACATTACATTATGAGGGCATGGATAGAGCAAATGAAGAAATAAAAAAGTTACTAGCAGATGATGTTGAAAAAGTCAAGCATATTTGGGAAATTGTGAACAAACGATGGTTCATACTACATTGTCCTTTGCATGCGGCAACCTGCTACTTAGATCTTAAATTAGTAGAGGCAAATCATGATGCAGATGAGATAGAGGTATATTTGCAACAATAGACAGGTTGGTTCTTGATGAAGATGAGAAGTGATGAGAGAGCACCTTACTATTTTCAAGAACCAATATAAAATGTTTGGTTTCAAGGAAGCAAAGGCAAGCAGGTTGAAGTGAGAACCATTGAAACGGTGGCAGACTCGTGGGTCTTCTACTTCAAAGTTGTGAAAACTTTCCATGTGAATTTTCAGCCAATGTTTATGTGCTTTTGCATGTGAAAGAAACTGAAATACACATGATTTAATCCACACAAACAAGAGGGATCGACTAAGGACTCCAAAACTCTCTAATCTTGTGTTTGTCCTCAACAATTTACGATTGCATACTCACTCTCATGCAAATGAAGATGACAACTCTCGCCTTGGAGAACCATGTTTTGGAGATGAAGAAAATGCTAATGTTGTTGATGAGCTTGCTAGTGTAGGATTAGATGAAGATGCTAGTAATACTCTTGACATAGAAGTGGGGTTTGATGTTGTAGATGTTTAAAATTTCATTCCCATTTTCAGTTAATGCTCTAACTTTTGAAGTCTAAACAATGGATATTACTTATTGCTATATTTTATATGTATGAAGTTTGACACTCTATTGGATTTTTCTATGCAATGATGTATTTATCTTTTTGACATGCTTGTCTGTTTATTTGTTTTTATATATAATTCTTTTTTAATAAATATGGAAACATTAGCATTAGGACGATAAGTAGGGTCTTGTTATTGTCTTTTTATACTTTTGATATAGAATTTTGACACTGTCTTTATTAGTAATGCTATTAAAGGACGATTGCAATGAATAAATGATGGAGTTAACAACATCAATGCTTCCAGCAAGATGCATACACTTAATAACAAGACAAACTCCAAGAATGGTCTTCCCACCACTACAAGGGTCTCTCTACGATGATCATGTGCCAACAAGAAGCAAATTACCCCACAAACAAAGCTTTTGTCAAGAAGATACACCAAATAGCATGATTAAAGATAAGATCCAAGAATTATGATGAACGACGAGTGCTCCAATATGTGACAAGAAGATTTCAGCCTCTTGAAATAAGCTTCCACTTGTTTGCATCAATGTATATGCCTTCCCTTTGCTATGACCATGCCTAGACTTCTCATGCCTTCATATTCATGAGCATCTCTATATAACAAACATCTTCATCCACAAGTTACGATTGGACTTGCTCCAATACCATGTAAATTTTTATAGCTATATCCATTTCCATTTGCACATTCTAACACCATCATTAAAGGATATGCACAAACACATGATTACATAGTACCCAAATATAATGCTCACTCTATAATCAAATTGTGAGGGAATTTAACATTGAATCTTACTATACTTATTGGCTTTCACTCATAAGCTATGTGATCGAATTTTAACTTTGAATTTTGATATCCCTAGTGGCTTTCACTCACATAAGCAACATAGGGAACCTAGTCAATGTTTACTCACTCTAACAACCCATTGTCATTAACCAAGTACCATTCTGGACTATAGTTTGAATTTTGAAAGATGGGTTGCATAACTGTTGTCAACCTAGAGTTGCACCCTGAAACGAAGACGTGCTGAAATGGCTTATCATCTCTCCAGTTGAAACAATGAGATCTTCTCACGAGGGTGGGTGCTTCAATGGTGAGAAGAACCTCCAGAGAAGGTTGGTTCTTGTAAGATGTATAAATGCGGATCTCTACTCTGTGCTGTGAATCTACCATGGAAAAGGGAAAAAGAAACTTGAAGGGGAAATCCTACCTAATGATGGTGATACACCAAGATGTTGATCCACTCTACTTGGAGCCTTGAACACTGAATCAAACAAGGGAAAATGGAGTCATGCTAGTCTGTGCATGATCTTTGCTCATCCTGCCTTTGTCTTTATTCTGCATTTGTTTTATTCGCTGTTCATGCTTATGTCCATGTTTAGTTTTGCTTCAGTCCTGTTTGTATTTTCTCTGGCTTTTCTCGTGTTCTGCTTTAGTTCGGGAATCGGGCTTTATTTTAGCTTTCGTCCTTCGGACAAATTGTCAGGACTCTCTGTCTCTTCTCTTTCCTAGGCTTGGCATTTCCTTTTCTCTTTTTTGGCTTTGGCTTACGCCCTTGTCTTTTCTATCGGGCTTTTGTCTTCTTGAATTCCTTCAGACTTTTTGTCCGAAGGAATTCTTTCAAACTAAAAGTCCGAAGGAATTCGTTTCCTTGCCAATTTTCCCGAATTTATTCTTTTAGGCTATTAAGTCTTGCCCTTTTGTTTTCTTCGGGCTTTTGTTGACTTCATATTCCCGCGGATTTCCTGTTTGACAATTATTCCGAAGGATTTCCGTAAATTTTCTCGTTTCCTTTGCTTTTTTTTTAAAAATTTCTATCAGGGTTTTTCTCGGGTATATCCTCCGTCGGACCTTTTCCGTGAATTCCTTTGGACTTTTTGTCCGATCGGCGAAGTGGACCTTTACAATTCTTCCGAAGGGCACTTCTGGAAGAACCTTGCCCTTGCGAAAGGCACCAAGGCGACTAACAGGGTCAAATCAAAAAGCCGGAAGGGCAATTTTGGGAAGCAGAAGCCCTTGCGGAGGGCACCTTCATAAAAGCAAGGGACACTTCAAACGAAAAAGAATTTCATTCGGACTATTTGTCCGAAGGGAAATTGCAAGCAGAAGCCCTTGCGGAGGGCACCTTCATAAAAGCAAGAGACACTTCAAATGAAAAAGAATTTCGTTCGGACTATTTGTCCGAAGGAATTCCTTCATAAAAGCAAGGGACACTTCAAACGAAAAATAATTTCGTTCGGACTATTTGTCTGAAGGAATTCCTTCGGACAAATAGTCCGAACGAAATTATTTTTCGTTTGAAGTGTCCCTTGCTTTTATGAAGGTGCCCTCCGCAAGGGCTTCTGCTTCCCAAAATTGCCCTTCGGGCTTTTTGATTTGGTCCTGTTAGTCGCCTTGGTGCCTTTCGCAAGGGCAAGGTTCTTCCAGAAGTGCCCTTCGGAAGAATTGTAAAGGTCCACTTCGCCGACCAAGTGCCCTCCACAAGGGCTTTTTGTCCTCAAAAGTGCCTTTTGGAACTTTTGAAAGGGTCTTGCCACTGACCAAGTGCCCTTCGCAAGGGCTTTTTGTCCTCAAAAGTGCCTTTCAAAACTTTTGAAAACGACCTGACACCGACCAAGTGCCCTTCGCAAGGGCTTTTTTGCCTTCAAAAGTGCCTTTCGGAAGAATTGTAGGGCACCCGGGCTTTTTGAAGGGCACTTGAGCTTTTTGAAACTGCGCTTCGGAACTTTTGTCTTGACTTGAAAACCATAAAGTGAACCAATCTGAAGGGTTACATACCCTTCGGGACTTTTGAATTGGACCTTCCCGAAGGGTAGGTGCCCTTCGGGTCTTCTCCACTGTGCTTTTCTCTTTTCTTTCAGACAAAAAGTCTGAAAAAAATAAGCTTTGAACGATTGCCACTTAGTCATTTTTTTAGACTTTTACACAGTGCTTTGAGAGCTCTCTCTTGAATAGAATGTCCGAAGAAATAGTCCACCTCTTATAGCCCAAAAAAATTTCTTGGGAAGACAAAATAACTAAACTTACAACTTGTATGTCTTGGCTATATTTGCACATTTGGCTGTAATCAAGAAAGCTCCTTGGAAACCTCTGCATGACTAAAATTCACCTGGCTGTAGAGGGCCACTTGGGTGGCTGTAAATGCTCATTTAAGGACCCCAAAACTGATTCACAAGACAAACTTGGCACCATAGCAAAGTTCCGAAGTGTAGGGGTGACAATTTGCCCTGTGGGGGGACAAAATTGTCAACAATAAACAATTTAAATATTTCTTGTGCGTTAACTGGATTAGCACAACAACAACTAGCTAAAAGGCACACTTCTCTTTATAGGGGGATTATTTTTGTATCCACAAGATGCTACAACACTACCAATTCTATTTTACCAACCCATTTTATAGAAAAATGTGCAAGAGTTTATTTGTCAGTGTTCATGCTACAGTCAATCCAAGCCTTTCAAATGGAAGTGTCAGTTGCGTCATGCTTTGCCCATATCCTCCCAACCACAGGAATCTATTGTCAAGGACATCAATAGTTGCTTGCCAATGACATATAGGCAAAATGTCTACGTGTTTTTGTGTTTTGTGGCTTCTCTAAGATGTGTACCTTGCAACAAAGCTATTGATGCTACAAATAATACAAAATTATTTTTCCTGCA
The DNA here is from genome assembly GCA_037957365.1 of Torreya grandis. Lineage (NCBI taxonomy): Eukaryota > Viridiplantae > Streptophyta > Pinopsida > Cupressales > Taxaceae > Torreya > Torreya grandis. The sequence goes on along the minus strand of JARHVA010000052.1, from coordinate 6,268,043 downwards.
TGTTGTGACACACATTGGCCTTGCCATGTATCATTGTCTCTAATTGCAATTCTAATTTCCTCATTCATTTTTGGGGGTCGTTATGAAAGCAATTGCAATTTTCTACTTCATTCCATCCTCAAATTGATGACTAGACTAAGTTAGTCAATGATCCTCGATTCTATCATTAAAATAATAAACAATGGAACTAGTATCTCCATATTCTTCAGCAAGCTATAATAAAGTAACCCACACATCTACACGTTATTCTCATTTCTAGGTTTGTCATGTTTTTCAACCCTTGCCTCTTATAAGATTTTAGTTGCTTCTCCATTGCCAGTGTCCTAAGAATTAAGGGAGCAAGACAAGGCCACATATTTTCTTCAAGCTTTAGCTAACATTTATTTCATGACAATAAAATTATGCTTCAAACATAAACCATGTATAAAGCCTTATAGTATTGAGGTTGAATGTGTCGTTAGTTCTAGGTTGGTGATCTAGTGTGGTTCTGTTGGACAATCCATGGTTATAGAATATGTAGGATGAGAATCTCCAACTGTACGTCATCACCCAAGCCATTGGCTTCAATGCCTTCTTCTTGGATTTGTCGGGTCAACTTGGCACACAGTGTGCAGTCAACATCAACAAACTCAAGTTGTACGAGTCATTACATTCTCAGAAAGGAGGTTTTGGCCCCTCATCGTACAAATACTATTTCAACTTTTAAGCCTCCTTTGATCGAGGACACATTGCTTGATAATATAACTAGGACTACTAGACATATGAAAACTACTACATATTTGGTTTGATGAAAAGGAACACTTTCTATACATGCAAAGTGTCTATTTCAATCCAATTTTTAGTAAATTCTTTCCCATCTTGAGCAGAACTTGGGAAAAATGATGAAAGCATATGGTCAAACGTAGAATAATGTTGTAAAGATTTTGTGTTTATGATCTTTCTAGCTCACAAAAGCGACGTCAGCTTAGTAACATACAAACATGTTTAAATTGTCTTTCCAGCTCACAAAAGCTAGATTTGAATTAGCAACCTTCTAGACATGTTAGATTTATCATTCCTACTCCCAAAAGCTAGACTTAGTTTAACAACCTTTAAACTTCATGCATGCATTGCATAACACATTTATTTATGTACCTTTTGTACATATGGCATTACTTATCTTATTTCTATTTTTTAAGAATATACACTTTCTTGATGCTAATGTGTAGCACTGTCTCTTGCTCTTCACGTGTATTTCACATTGATAATTAGGGGTTGTGATTGACATTTGTACATGTTTTTGTTAGGAAATGATTGAAGAGATTGTGAGAAGCACATGATATATTGATCAGTGCATCGATCTTATTTATGCAATCCAAAAATGGTTACAACAGTTACGGGAGTTTTATCAATTAGACATTAACTAACATTTAGTGAAGTCTTTACATTATTTAACACCCCCTCTTAATGACTAAACTAGAGACAACTCCAAGTTTGTCTTGAAACTTTACAAAAAGAATAGAACCAAGAGTTTGAGTCATTAGATTTGTAGGCTGTTCTGTAGAAGCACAAAAGTGAAGAGATATATCATTAGAATCAACCAATTGTCAAATGTAGTGATGATGTATCTCTATGTGTTTGGTGTGGGAATGAAAAACATGATTCTTTACTAACTTCAATACACTTTGATTGTCACAAAATAGTGGAGTAGGTGTAGATGAAGGAAGTTGCAAATCAGTTAGAATCCGACATAACCAAATTGCTTCACAACTGGCATTGACTGCTGCTTTGTATTTTGCTTTAGTGGAAGAGAGAGCAACGGTATGTTGAAGCTTGCTCTGCCATGAAACAACCCCTGAACCAAAAGAAAACATATCCCTGGTGGTAGATTTCCGAGTATCAACTGATCCTCCCCAATCAGAGTCCATATAACCAATCAATCTGAAATCTGTTGTTCTCTGATAGAGAATGCCAAAGTCAAGAGTTACTTTGACATATCACAAAACATGTTTTGTTGATGCCCAATGTACTAGCTTCAGTTCAGACAAAAACTGAGAAAGGTAGCTAACAACAAAACATAAATCTGGTCAAGTGGTGGTAAGATATATTAAGCTGCCCACCGTCTATATAATGATTCATTTACCAATGATGACTCATCATGAGTTGATAATTGGCCATTTTTCACTTCGAAAAATAATTTGTAACCAATTCAATATTAACAAATTCCAACAAATTGAGTGAGTTTGATCTTTCTGATTTTGGAATTTAACAGACATATTTGAATGTTCAACCACTGCTAAAAGTCAAAAAATTGTTCTAAAACTCAGAAAATTGTGAACTCACTTGCTCACTTATTCCACGATTTTGTTGTGCCCGCTCTCATTTTTAGATTGGATGTTCAGCTGTGCCCTTCGTGTTTTAGACTAGATGTTGATGTATTTTATTTCTCGAGACTGTCATTGATCTTGCAACGTTGCCCTTCCTCATGTGTGTATAGCGACGCATTTCGCTTCATGTCCTTCATTTTGTGCCCTTGTGTCTGGGGTTGTGCTCGTTATCCTGCATATCTGGACGGAATTGTGTTTCTTTTCCCCGCATGAAAGCCCTTCCCCTTCCTGTGTACCTTCCTCCTCGATGATGAGTCTGTCATGACAATCTAGGGTTTAATCTTTCTATCAACGGGACTGACTTCTCCCTCCTTGCGTGACTGGACTGTTTGTTCCTCCCTACGCAATTGGACTGTATGGTGTTGATTGACGGTGATGGGATTCTTTGCAGGGTTTCACGATGGTGGACGAGATTGTCTACTGTGTCGCAATTTCTCTTCCATGGGACTGTGTGTGGTCTCTCCTTTGCCGACTGTCTCTCCCTCTTCCTCTTGTTCGTACCCTAGAACCAGAGTTTCCTTGAACGAAAAACACTCGTACTATGTTGGCTTCCTCGAGTGGTGGATCTAATACCACTGTTAGCAAATGATTGAAGAGATTGTGAGAAACACATGATATATTGATCAGTGCATCGATCTTATTTATGCAATCCAAAAATTGTTACAACAATTATGGTTATAGTAGTTACAGGGGTTTTATCAGTTAGACATTAACTAACATTTAGTTAAGTCTTTACATTATTTAACAGTTTTTGGCATGTATTACCCCAAGAAGAAATTGACCTCCCAATTTTCAATGTGTTGTATCCTTAATTTTTATTTTATTCTATATACTATTTCTTCATGTTATTATTTTCCCTCAGTAATTATGAATCCCTAGGGACAAATTCATATATAGTATCCCTATCCAGAAATTTTGTTCACACTTGCAATTTTTCTGATTTTAGCTTGTAGACATTTCGTCAAACATTATGCATACAATCTATTATGAAGAATTTCTGATTGCAATCACTTAGAACAACTGTAACTAGAATTCTATCTCATATATTCATAAAAAATTAATACCATCATTCATAGATTACTCAAGGCATTTTGTCAAACAATTGACAATTTTTCTATAGAACTGGAAACAAATAACATGAACAATATACACTGTTATTCTAAAAGTCAGAATTACAAATATGTAAATACTTATTTTTCTAACCTCCAAAATGATGCCAAATATACTTGTAATAATGAATGCCAAAGATGCTAGTTTGGGTTTAAATCTCTTGAAATGAGCGATTAGGACCTCCAAATCTCTTGTTACAACAAACTAATCACATAAATCTTCCCCTGAGCAACAATACCCTGAGTCAGCCAGATAAGAATGGTCTGAAAATTTCAAGAAATGCCAACGTTAAACCTTCAAACTTCCTGAAACACACATATATAGCTATGCCTAGGGTTTTGAAACCCAAACTCTTTAGCACCCTAGAAAAAACAATATAAATCTGGGAGATAATTCTCCTTTCAGCACAAACCTCTTCAATATTCAATCGAATTATTCAATGGTGAACTCTGAATGAATCCACAAAAGATTGGCTAGGTGGGTTTTCGTCCACGAAACCAATATTGCTTTAGGGTTTTTGTCTTAGGGCTGTAACTGAGCAAATGCTCAAGTTCTCAATAGAGTTTCCAAAGAAAATGAAATATTTAGAATGAATCACTTTTCCCCCAAATCCTCCTTTTATAACCCTCATAAAAGAAAATACTTTATTTTCTTTTATTTTCCCACTCAACTCATTAAGTGTCCCCTTTTAAATTACTTTTCACTTTTGTACTTCAAGTCTACTGACACTTTATAAATTCACTTTATAATTTCCCTTGTTCAGCGTAATAATTAATTAAATATAAGCAATCATTAGAAATGACTTAGGACAACTTATAATTTAATTAATTAAATATTCTTTGCCCCTTCCCAAATAGCCTACGGAAATTAAATAGGCTAAGGGTCATCACTGACAACGTATGCGGAAGAAGGGGATGTTATAGTCCGCCCTTCCCGAATTTGCTTGCCCTCAAGCAATTGTAGATTTGGGTGTTGAAGACCCTGCGCTCCTTCCTAGGTGGCATCTTCTGGTGGTAAATCCCTCCATCGAATTAAATATTCCTTAACAATTCTACCTAGTCCTCAATCTTCTCTTCTTGACATCTAAAATTGCCTCAGGGATCAGTATCAATTTACCCTCTTCGTCCAATGGTGGAAGCTTAGGAGAAGGTATAATATGCTCCCTGAGTGCCTTTTTGAGGTACAAAATACATTGTGGATCTTGCTATTCTCAGGGAACTCCAATTCATAAGCAACTTCTCCTATCCTCCACACAATCCTGTATGGTCCATAAAACTGGGGTTTGAGCTTCTCTGCACCACTTTTCTTCAAAGAAGATTGTCTATAGGGCTGCCAAGGCAAGAAAACCAAGTCTCCTAATTCAAACGATCTCTCAATCCCATGCCTATCTGCATAGGCCGTCTGTTGATTTTGAGCTTGCTGGAGATTATCCTTAAGTGATTTCAAAATATTCTGAGTCTCCTGGACCCAGTCTTTGGCCTTAGAAATTCGACTGTCATCAAATGCCAAATCCACAAAAGATGTAGCATCATAACCATATAAATCCTTGAAAGGAGTCATGTCAATCAACATGTGATGGGTGGTATTGTAACAATGCTAAAAAAAAATATAACCGTTTGATGTAGGCCTTCTGTTGCCTTGAAACATAGTTAAGCAAGTAACCTTCCACCCATTTATTAACAATCTTCGTCTGTCCATCTGATTGCGGATGATAACTAGTGCTCAGAGATAATTTAGTACTTGTTAATCTGAAAATCTCCTGCCAAAACATATTGAGAAACCTGTGCCGATCACCAACAATGTTCTTGGGTAGGCCATGGAGTCTAAACACCTCTATAAAGAATAACTCTGCAACCTGGGGTGCTTTATACTCAGAAGATATGGCGAAGTGAGCATATTTAGTCAACTTGTCAACCACCACAAAGATACAATCTTTGCCCTGCACCCAAGGAAGTCCTGTAATAAAATCCATGGATATACTTTCCCACTTCTGCTCAAGAATATGTAAGGGTTGCAATAAACCATCTGGGAAAGAATGCTCTGACTTGTTCTGCTAACAAGTCAAACACTCTCTGACATGTTGCAAGAGATCATCCTTAAGATCCTTCCATGTGAATCTCTCCTTGATATATTTGTATGTCTTAAAATATCCAAGGTGTCCTACCAAAGGTGTGTCATGGATCGCTCTCAATATTTTCTCCTTAATTTTTGATTCTGGAACAAGGTAGATTATGCCCTTATACAAAATAAGATCATCCACTACCCTGCACTTGTCATCCTGAATTTTCCCTTCCATGACTTCACAAGTAAAGGTATTCTTGGAATACTCAATCAATAGGTGAGCCTTCCAATTTGTTGAATCTCTGAAAGTGAGCACAAAGTAGGTTTCCTGGATAGAGCATCTGCAACTATGTTCTTCTTTCCTTTAACATGCTCTATCTCAAAGTCATAATCCTGTAATTTGTTGACCCATTTTTGTTGCCTTTCATTCCAATCTTTTTGGTTGAGGAAATATTTTAAGTTGTTATGATCAATTTTAACTACAAATTTTCCTCCTACCAAGTACTGCCTAAATTTAACCAGGGTATGCATGTGGCTAACATTCCCTGATCATAAATAGAATACCTCTTTTCAACAACATTGAGCTTCCTACTTTCAAATGCAATTGGGTGCTTGTTTTGCATGAGGACTGCTCCAATGCCCGTCCTTGAAGCATCACATTCTAGTACAAAGGGCTGTAAAAAATCTAGCAATGCCAATACTGGACAAGAGCTCATGACATCTTTGAGCTTATCAAAAGTCTGTTATGTTGTCTCGATCCAAACAAAAGACCTCTTCTTGGTCAAATCTGTTAAGGGGGCTGCCAACTGTGAAAATCCCTTAACGAATCCCCTGTATTAACTACATAGACCGAAGAATCCTCTTAAGTTTTAACTGAGTCAAAGTCTTCGGTGGTGGCCAACCCTGAATGACTTAGATTTTGCCCATATCAACCTTAACACCTTCTGCATTAATAACATGCCCCAAGTATAATATCTTTATCATTCCAAACTCACATTTGGACATTTTTGCAAATAGTGTCTGTGCCTCCATGAACTCAAGGACATCATCCAAATGTCTAAGATGATCTTCCCATGTTCTACTATAAACCAAAATATCATCAAAGAAAGCAAGGACAAACTTATGCAACTGCTTGTTAAACACATGATTTATGTAGGATTGGATTGTAGTAGGTGCGTTGGTCAATCCAAATGGCATGACCAAAAACTCATAATGCCTGTAATGACATCCAAATACTATCTTGTGGATGTCCTCTTCTTTGACTTTGATTTGGTGGTATCCTGATCGAAGATCAATCTTTGAGAAGTAGACAGCTCCATGAAGCTCATTGATTAGCTCATCGATCGTGGGTGTATGATACTTGTTCGTAATTGTCTTCTTGTTGAGGGCTCTATAGTCAATACACATCCTCATGGTCCCATCCTTCTTCTTAACCATAATTATTGAAGAAGCAAAAGGACTAAAACTGAGTCTAATATGCCCCATATTAGACAACTCTCTAATAGCCTTCTCTATCTCCTCCTTATGCCTTATGGGGTGATGATAAGGCGCTGTTATGACTGGATTTGCACCCTCTTCAAGCTCAATCACATGCTCGAATCCTTTGTCCAGTGGCCTACCAGGAGGAATGCCACCAAACACTAAACTATACTTGTCCAATAATGATTGGACATCAACATGATATTGCTTCTTACCATCTGTAGGAGTTTTGGTAGACACAATGCATTGGGCTGCCCAAGCAACCTCACCATGTCTGAAAATAGCCTCCATCCTCTTTGTTGTAACAACTCGAGGTGTTCCATTAGACATGCCACAAAGAACCGCCTTCTTACCATCAGCTTTGAATTTTAATTCCATTGTTTGAAAGTTCTATGAGTATTTCCCAAGTGAACACAACCATTGGACTTCCAAAACATCTGTTTCGCCTACCCCAACTACGTAAAAGTCGCTGGTCACCATGTGATTACCCAACGTGAGATTAATCTGTGATATTTTCTTCGTACAGCTCATGGTGAATTTGTCTGCTACCATAGCATTAAATCCATCATAATCTTCCACTTGAGGGCCTTTCTTCACAATTAGACCCTCATCAATGAAATTGTGGGTTGCCCCACTATCAATTAGTATTGTCACTCGCTGACCCTGCAATACTCTAACTCTGAAGGGATTATATCTAGGGATACCTGAAAGTGTAACAAAAGTACCACTTGAAGTTCCTCCAATAGCTTCTCCAGTCACCTGCTCCTTCGATTCAACCCCTTCCATCTCCTGGTCACTCTCAGAATCAATTTGTTCTTTCTCATCTTCACCATCTGATATAATTTCAATGTAATGAACTTTGCCTCTTCCTAGGCATCTATGCCCTGGCTCCCATGGCTCCTTGCATGAAAAACATATCTTTTTCCTTCGTAGCTCATTCTTGGTCTCATCATCAAAAATTGCCTTCTTAGGCCAATCCTTTTGAAATGGTTTCTTATTAGCTTTCTTAGGTGGGAAAATCTTATGCTGAATTTTAGTCTTAGGTGCTGAAAACTCCATGTTCATGTGTCTTTTAATCGCTTTCTACAAAGAAGGTGGGTCAAATGCCTTAATCCATCCTCGAAGTGGTTCGGTCAACCTTTCGATAAAAAGGACAGTGAGTCTCTTCTATGAAACATCAGGTGCCACGACTGCAAGTTTCTGAAATTTTGATATGTAGACATCCACTTAACCATATTGCTTAAGTTGAGCCAACTCTCTAAAGTGCAACTTTGGGTCTTTCTTATCAAATCTATTAGTCTCTAAGTGAAATCAACATATGAATCAATGAGGCCGTGAACCTGTGTTACCAACCTATGGTACCACCACTCATGTGCATCACCCTCCAAGTGTAATGTGGCATACTTAATGGCTTCATTTTCCATCATAGGATTAAGTTGAAAGTATGTATCCAGCTTTTGCACCCATGCACGTGCAGTGCATTTGTTGGATCCATCAAAACTAGGAATGGATAACTTACCCATCTTACGTTGTAACTCCTGATTATGCCCTCTCTCTATCTCCTGGGTCTATTTCTCAATTTGAGTTGGCAAAATTCAGCCAATGACATAGCGGCTTGAAACTCCTCTCCTAATGATTGGTACTCTTGTAACCAATCCACATAACCCTCTTCTGCATTCTGCTGATTTCTTTCTGTTGCAACTTCATTTTGCAAAAATGTTGGCATCAAAGGGCTTGATGTTGATCCACTTGCTGCCTTGGAGGAGTTGTTAGCTGGAATGTTTGCGTTACTGGCTTTCCATTGTTGCCATTGTTTCCTGGATTGTTCTGATCTGCCCTGTTTGTATTCGTATTTTGCATCATTTGAGTTATCAATTGAACCAGTTGTTGCTGCCCCCTGGCAAGATCATTGAGAATTTGCAAAGTGTTGCTTTCATTTCTATCTCCCATGTTTCCAGGAACCTCTTCTTCAAATAAACTTATAATGGGTACTTCCCTTGCAATTTGCTCTCTTTCTTCTGTTGTATTTCTTGGAGGGTTAAATTGCCTTTTTAAATAATACCTGTTAGTTCCTTCCCCTGGCTACATAAGAATGATTTGTTTGCATGAACTAGTTCAACACCCAATAGGCTGGCAAGATTTGTGGCTCTAATACCACTGTAGTATCCCTACCCAGAAATTTTGTTCACATTTGTGATTTTTCTGATTTTAGCATGCAGACATTTCGTCAAACATTATGCATACAATCTATTATGAAGAAATTCTAATTGCAATCACTTAGAACAACTGTAACTAGAATGTTATACCATATATTCATCAAAATTTAATACCATCATTCATAGATTACTCAAGGCATTTTGTCAAACAGTTGGCAATCTTTCTATAGAATTGGAAACAATTAACATGAACAATATAGTCTACCATTCCAGAAGTCAGAATTACAAATATGTAAATACTTATTTTTCTAGCCTCTAAAATGATGCCAAATATACTTGCAATAATGAATGCCAAAGATGCTACTCTGGGTTTAAATCTGGTCAGCATTTAAAATGAGCGATTAGGACTTCCAATCTCTTGTTACAACAAACTAATCACATAAATCTTCACCTGAACAACACCCTGAGTTGCCCAGATAAGAATGTTCTGAAAACTTCAAGAAATGACAGCGTCCAACCTTCAAACTGCCTGAAACACACATATATAGCTGCGCCTAGGGTTTTGAAACCCAAACACTTCAACACTCAGGGAAAAACAATATAAATCTGGAAGATAATTCTCCTTTCAGCACAAACCTCTTCAATCTTCAATCAAACTGCTCACCAGTGAACTCTGAATGAATCCACCAAGGATTGGCTAGGTGGGTTTTCATCCATGAAACCAATATTGCCTCGGGGTTTTCGTCCTAGGGCTGTAGCTGAACAAATGCTCAAGTTCTCAATGTAGTTTCCAAAGAAAATGAAATATTCAAATTGAATCACTTTTCCCCCAAATCCTCCTTTTATAACTCTCATAAAAGAAAATACTTTATTTATTTTTATTTCTTTTATTTTTCCCTCAACTCATAAAGTGTCTCCTTTTAAATCAATTTTTACTTTTGTACTTCAAGTCTAGTGATACTTTATAAAGTAACTTTATAATTTCCCTTGTTCAGCTTAATAATTAATTAAATATAAGCAATCATTAGAAATGACTTAGGACAACTTATAATTTAATTAATTAAATATTCCCTCTGTCCCTTCCCAAATAGCCTACGGGAATTAAATAGGCTAAGGGCCTTCGCTGACAGATATTTCAGCAAAGAAGGGGACATTACATCATAGGGCAATAGCCAATGCATTTATGAGGAGCATGATGTAGTGGTGATGTGCTATTCATGTTTTCATGATGCAATATGGATTACGGATCATATTGCTTACAAGTCCCCTTAACTAGTGCATATGGTACAAACACCTTTTATGACCTTTCATTGTGTGTGTGCATGTGTATGTTTTGTTGTCCAATGAAGAGGATGATTTTTGGATATTTCCTTGGGGGTGATAATGTGCAATGCTTCCCCCTTTTCTTTGTACTAATAGTGTCAACTAGGGTGGCCTCTATATATTCTCTTAGCTTGAAATTTTAGCCCTCCATATTCATTCATTTGTTTTGAAAAGATGCCCCCTTTGCACTAATTTATTGGCTTGGAAACATAGCCCACTTTAATACATTTGTACGTTTGTTTAAGGAGTTACAAGTGGATTGGGCAATAGGGAAAATCCAGCTAAGGGATAAGAGGGAAGGATATTTAGTGGTTTATCTCTATCCTTATTCAAGAGGCTATGCCCTTGCTTGTCAAGGCATAAAGTTGAGTGACTCCTTTCGATTATTGATGATTGTCAACTATTGCATACCATGTGTGGGATATAGCGAGTTGAGGTATTTTCTTCCTAGGTGGTGAGAAGTTTGAGACGACTCTCTCTCTCTAAAGAGTTTAAAAAACCATTAGACAATGGAGTCGAGTCGAGTATTATATTTACCCTAGGTCGAGTAGGAACAAATTTATATATTACATTGCATAGCATTGAATATCATATCTATATCTTGTGCTCTATGCCTTGTCTCATTTTGGTAAAGGAAGAAGAGCTATCACTCGGAAACTAACCAGTGGGTTTGCATGCCTTGTTTGCTTTGCAAATTTCATAAGGCTTGACACTTGCCCAACTACAACCTTAGGCTTGTAATAATAATTTGCATACACAATTTTGTAGTAGTAAATAAACACACAAACACACACCCACTCATAGGTTCTGTTGCACGTGCATGCACATGCTCATTCATGCATGCATGCCCACACACACACATCACAAGGTATAACTCTTGAAAAATAGCACCAATTGGAACATTGTTGTTACACGCTCATAGTTTCATACCAATAAAGCATCCTCTAGAAACTAGACTTTACTTTTCCAAAGAAGAGGAATAAAAAGTGTAGACTTAATATCCACATTTATGTGCATATTAAGGCATGAGTGGGGCTGATGGCTAAGGCATGTGTACTCCATAGTGGAGGTCGCATATTCGAATCCGGAGGAGGGGAGGGTTGTAGACCACATTGAACAATATACAAGGCAAATGGAAAAACAATCCTCTTGTGAGCTTCCGCAAACGGGGTCTCATACACCAAATTGGTGTCTTGCTTGGTAGTGACCTAAAAAACTACCTTTACCTTTACTTATTGACACACAAACACAAACACACACACAGACACAAACACATTCTTTTTCTCACAAAAGCTATAGTAGGAAAGTATACTATTTGCAGAAATATATATACACAACATGAACACAACACAGAAGGATAGAAAGAACACTATCTTTATTGCATAGGTGGTGTAAATTACATTGCTTGGTACAGGGGAGGACCCGTCACATCAGGGCCTTCCCTTGACATCAACTTACTATTTAGGACCAAATGGTTGTTGGTTGAGACACAAACATCAGACCCAACCGTTCATAACTAAACAGTGACTAACATATACCAAAGCTGACAATACAAGAATTAACAATACGACTAAGTTGGCTAGCAAACGTTTATTTTATTATACACTAATGACAATGACGATACTGACATGGTGGACTACATTATCCCTCTCTTTAAACAAATTGGAGTCCCTTCTAACACAACCCAGATACAAAATGATAAAAATGAGATTGAAGAGGGACAAAGAAGGCTTCCCTGGAGGCTGTGGCTGAAGAAGAGGTTGCTGTTTAGCACCACAACTGCTGCTATTTGCTGAAAAAACAGTTGAAACCCATATATGCTGAGAATGCCCTAAAAATCTGAAACCCTTCCTTGCTGAAAATACCCGTGTTAAAAATTATGATTTTTATCAACAACTTCTACAGTCTGATTTTGTCCGCAAAACTTTTGTCTGAATTTGTTAACAAAAACCTTTGAAACCAATAAGTGTTTTTAATGTACGCTGAAATTTATAAAAAAATATTGTACTCTCGAATCTCTGCGGCTGCAGTAACTGATTGGAACTGTAGAATGTTCATACATTACAGTAGCATGTCCGTATGGCACCGTAGCAGACCTGTATGGTGATAGATAAAGACTATACAGTATTTAGTGGTAGAAAAAACAACATACGGTGAAGGAGCAACAACATATGTTGGAAGAACAGTAGTTTATGGTTGAAGAACAGTAGTGTATGGTTGAAGAACAACAGTGTATAGTGGGAAGGATTCCATACAATGAATGTCGATTGTACGGTGTAAAAGAGGAGTGTTGTGTAGAAGAGCTGCTGTATGGTGGTAGAGTACCGACAGCGGGCATCAAGGACCCCACAAAAATGTGATTGTTAAGTACACTAGTAGCATTTGTACTTTTTGAATAATTACTATCGAACCACCACTTCCATACTTCCACATCATAGTCGTAAGGCCCTACTAAACATATTTTATGGTAACATATCTTTGAGTGTCTAATTGCCTATAATTCATTTTGGGACTTTTTATATTTTAAGATAAAATCCGGGGCTGGATTTTCTTGTGTATTAAATACTTATCATGCTCATGCTTCCTCCGCCTCTTTAATATAAGTGCCATCGGTGTAAAATGCATGTGCTGCAAGCATTGGTTACAACAATACTTCCTCTGCCTCAACATGACCTCAGTTGCCCATTGTGTTGTGACTTTCTATTCTTCTAGGGCTATCATATTTGCATCAAACCGTACTTCAGAAATAGTCCATGCTTTAGGAGGTTGTACTTCACCTTCCATTGTAATTTTATCCTTACCCTGCATTCGTACACTTTTGTCAGCTACAAGAACTTCATGCCAGCCGCCCTTCAAACTGGTGGGCCAGCTTATCTTCAAGCTTTGCATCCCTAACTTTGTATAATGTGAACTCAAGAGGGTATGTTGACTTTGACGTTGACAGTTTGAAAGGTCTTGGCATCACTGAATTATGTTTATGGTCATCTCTTTGCAAGCCTCCTTTTATGTTGTAGGAGTATTTGGGCTCATGTGTAATCTTGCATCAACCAACAATATGAGTTAGTTTATAATAAAGTGTGGTGAAGACTTTAGTTGTTTTGGTGGTTTGTGGTTTGTTTACAAGCATCATGCTTCTTATTGATTTGCCCCATGTTTTGTTTTCTTTCCGGATTGACAAAGGGTAAATATGCTTCAGGGGTTCCTTGCATGAGTAGTTTTTCTTACCACAAATGCTCTGCGGTATTCTGCAATGAGTCTTTCTCTGGGTTTGGCTTCAGTCAGTATCGCAGCTTCAGCAAACTTAATTCTAGACATTGGCTCTGAATATTCTTGTTCCGCACTTATAGAGCTCAATGATAGTCATTTAGACACCTTGCAATGATAAGTGATAAGATGTTTGTTTGGAATAAGGATTGCGATGACATTGAAAATAGGCGAAGGGGTCCATGATGTGTTTTATTGCATCATATGGTGTTTTAATGTAATGTGTTATCTTGTGATGTATTACCATTAGGACTTGTGTTCATTTAATCATTTTTAGTGGGTTGTTGATGATTAATGTAATTTGGGTGGATCATGTATCTATATAAACACATCCCTTGCGATTGAGAAGGTATTCCATTCCAGATTGGGAGGTTTAGTCCAAAGTATGGTTGCAAGGATTACTGCAATTAGATCTATGTGTAGGTCTGGGAGGGACTACTGGGATTGAGTCATTTGGAACCACACTGTAGTGTCGGGTTGCTGTTTATAAGCCAGCGGGCTTTTGTGAGGTTGTATGTGTTTGGGTTGTAAGACTGTATCATTGGTGATCGGTTTGAAGTTCTATGTAATCTCTCTTTTGAGTAATAAAATAAAGTTGAGTTGTGTGAGATTCCACTCAGTAATAGTGGGCTGCATGGTAGAAGGCATCTCTCCACTGCGACCCCTAATTGTGGCTGCATTATTTTATCTCCATAATTTCAATGTTATTGCAATTTGGTGGAACACTAAATAATCATTCACTAGCCAATGGAAGACGCTGTTGAAGGAGTTTGTCTCATCTTTGGAGCACAACTGTAACTCCAAGATCCATTCATCGCTTGGTTCCATAGTACCTCAATTTCCATTGTCCAAGCACTCCTCATTGGAGCTCAAGTCTAATGAGTTAGACAAGGTTGGTTCCTCACTTATTCCTCGACTCTTTAAATCTATCACATACTTTTGGCCTTTATTTTTAATGGAGAATAGAGTTTTCTTCCAGTTAGGACCGGGATTTGCTGCTATCAATTGACCACGACCTAAAAGTGAATCGTAAGCCTTCCTGCCATATTGGTCTACTCCCACTAGTTGGAATGTCGAAGGCTAGATAGTTGGCTTCTTGAGACTTTTCCATGTGTCCTCTAGAAGAACATTGTCACCCGAACTACCATCCACAATGGTGTCTGTCAGGGTTCTCCCAAACATCTCCATATGCACTACTATTGGTTGTTGGGCAAGATTCATTGTTAGGAGTGTGGTGTCAATTGCTTGATCACCAGACAATGGTGGCTTGGCTTTTGGTTCATTCTTTTGCTTCTTTTTCTCCCCATTGCCCGATATTACCTCTGACACTAGGTTTGTCATTGCATGCTCCATGTCTAGGCCATTGTCACATATGGTAGTAGTTATTGGTTACCTTTACAAGTTTAGTGGATTGCAAGACTTGTCTTGCAGTTGCTTTGTGGAACTCAAGTTTTTCTAGTCATTGTACTTGTGTGTTCATGCGATTGTCTCTATTCTTCGACCATGGCCCTCAAAATTTCTGCCCTTGCTTCAACCAATCTTCCTTTCTTTGTGCTTGGGTCAGGGTATGCGACTTTCTTTGCTTGGGCTCTTGTGATTGCCATTACCTCTTCATCCTTGACTACGTCAATCATGTTGATGTTCGCTCAGGATGCTTGCTTCAGACAGTTGGAATCATAATGATCCCTTGGTCCACCGCCATATAAAAGAAGTCCATTGCTTTTCTTATGTGGGACAATCTCTTGTGAAATGTCCACATTGGTTACACTGTTGACATTGTATGACCACCCAACTTTGGGGGTCATGTTGAATCTAACTACTACCTCACTCACTATTATTTTGACATCAGTTTTTATTTGACTTTGTTGGTGTGGTGGGTGGTGTCGATCGCTCCCCTTGTGTGAAGAGTACTTGGGTGCTCTTGTTTCGAAAATTGTACATGCAATCCTTGAATGAATGCCCTGTAACTTGACCAATCTAGCATAACATTTTATCTAAAAAATTCACCTTAGTGTGACCTTCTACCTTGCAGTCAGTACACCAAAGATCCTTGCCTTCATTCTTAGTACCTGCCTTTAGCTCTTTCATCATTTGAAGCATGTCTCGTCTCAAGAATTGCATCGTTCCTACTTCATTGTCATCACATGACTCTGAATTATCATCTTCGCTCCTCTTTCTTGACATTAGGATGTCTTGTTTTCACTCTCAATGCCCATTTCTCTCCTATATGCATATTCATAGGATGAAGGTGGACCACCTTCATCTTCCTCCGCAACGAGGGTATAAGTCTCAATGAACCATCATTTCTTCATGTCATCGTCTGGTTCCTTTTCAAAGTTTCCTAATGATTCCTCAAGTCTTCTATTGTAGGCTTGTACACCTTCATGTTTTCCTTGTCAGGTGTTACAAATGTCTGTGACAATTTTATTTTTGTCTTGGAGGAGCTTAAACTGTTTTTCAATTGCCTGCCGTAGTTTGTCCCAAGAAATATTATCACTTGTTGATTTGTCTGTAAGCCAGTCAATAGCCACCCCTCTCAGTGCGCTTGGGAATGACCGCAACCAATGTTTACTCATTTGTCTGCTCATCGACACTCCAAATAGCAATGCATGTTCTAAAATGCCACATAGGGTTTTGAGAACCATCGCCGATAAATTTTGGCAGCTTCTGCCTCTTTGAATTTGGACTTAGTGGAGTGCTCGTGATCATGATTGTTTACCTTGTATGACTTTGATTCTTACTTTGATGGGCCTCTTCTAGTTGGAGTCACCTCCTTGGGAAGGTTTGTCTTGGACATTCCTCAATACTGTCAGACATGTCACTATCCTTGACCATTGCTTTGGCTTGGGGGATCTGTACATTGTTTTGCTCGCCATCAAGTGCCTATCTTCCTTTTCTCGCTCCAGTTTGTCCTATCGACTTCCCTAGTGTTCTTGGCTTGACCTCATCAATCAATAAATCCTCAATGTGGCAAATATTTGTTTCATATGCCTCTCTCTCCTCTCGAGAAGAAGTAATCAAACTCCTTTTCAGGATAATTTTTTCCCTCTATATGAGGGCCTCCATTGGCTCTTCGCTTGATTTTGAATTGGATTCTTTTGCAACACCCTCCAACCCAGGCTGGTCAGCAAGGCCTGCACTTCCTTTTGCCAAAAGGGTCAATTGTCTTACAATCTCTACCCGCTCCTCGCACGAGTGGCATAGGGTCCTCTGGTTCCAACTGAACCCTTTCTTTGTTTTGACGCCTACTCCAGATCTGGATTTTACTCATGCTTTGACCTTGGATTTCACTTAGGTGTCTGCTTCTGCTCCAAACATCTCTTGAAGGATTTTTAGAATTGGCTAGCTCTCTCAGCCTGTGTACTTTCTTGTTGTTCCATCAATCAAACAAACCGTTATATTTCTTGGTCCACTCCCTGATTGTGTGGTCTTCATCTATCTCCTTTGTTTGGGTCATTGGTATTAATTATTTCTCATATGTTGTCGGTCTTTAGATCGTTCTTCTTGATGACACCTCTCTTCGTACCCTTGTAAAATATTTTGTCGTTGCACTTCATGGTAATGTTTGACACAAAAATCTTGTAAATATAATATCATGCCTCATTGTCAATGGTAATTGTCAATCAACTTTCAATTCTACCGGCGTCACCCTGACTCGGCTTCGCAAAGACAGTGGGACCAAAAATGTTTGCTTGCAAAAGCTACTACCAAAGGATACTATTTGCAGAAATACATGTATACAACATGAAGATAATGCAGCAGAATAGGAAGAACGATTTTTTTTTTGCATTTGTAGTGTAAAGTACATTGCTTGGTACATGTAGGACCTGTCATATCAGCGACCTTCCTCTGACATTCAACTTGCTATTTAAGACCAAACGGTTGTCATTTGAGACAACCGTCTGCACCAACTGTTCAAACTAAGAATGGACTAATACACTACCAAAGCCAACAATACAAATAATTCGGCTACCAAATGTTTATTTTTATTATATGCTGATAACAATGACAATACTGTCATGATGGACTACAATACACACACACACACACCAAACAAAGTCTATTTTCTAGAAGATCACATTATTTTTATGAAAATAGGAACGATAACAAAAATGTTCCAGTTGGTGCTATTTTTCTAGAGCTTTGCCTTGCATTACATCTTGTGATTAACTTGTTTTGTGTGTTATTTATTTGCTGTATAATGGCACAAAACTATTAATAAAGATATTTTTAAAATGCACACGTATAATGCTAGATATGTGGGTTTCAAGCTTAACATTCAATTTAATCACAATTCATATTTGCAGAGCATTTTGTGGGACAACAGTCTTAAGAGTACAAAACATACTTTGAAGGAGATGATCACACATCATTCTTTTATTGAGCTTCCTGAGGGCAAGGCTATTACCAAATCTCAAACATTAGCAGACTTGGCGTAAGTTTCCTGTATTTTTTTTCTCGCATGCACAGCCACTTACAATTCTTTCATTCTTTATACATTGCCCACCCCAAGCCACCCTCATGTTTGCACATGGATACTCTTAACACGAGTGCGTGGTTATATGCTTGTATGCCCTTACCATGTTTCTAACATTTTTAGATAGCCATATCAAACAAGTACAGGTCCCATTCTTGAATTTGTGAATATATATGCTAGCTCATTGCTGCTGTATTCCTGAGAATTTCAGTGATCTTTATGGAGAGAAAGACTTCTATGGAACGGTTCTAGAAAATCGGGAGTTATTGGTTGGTACAAGGTGAGCATATTCAACTGCAGGAAATTTCTCCTGTGTCTTTAAAAACAATGCTTGAAGTCTAACATTACATTAATCTGCATGCAGGAAGCTTAAACTATCTTGAGGACGGTACCTATTACAAGATGTTGAAATTGCCAAGAATTCCAGCCCCAACGATTTGCAGAACAATTATATAGTTTTCCAAGAACATCTTCGCAGTGGTAAAGTGCTTTGCCATCAATCGTCAGTATAATATGATGTATTCCTTCCTTCCACATAATGGAAGTATAGAACACTCAACATGATTTTTTCTTCCGGAAAAATAATGTAGAAGTCTTCAATTGGGAAACCTAGAAATAAGTTAAAGATTACTCATTGCACTCGGGAAATAAGATTCAAGAGTGTTGTTCTGCCAAATGTGAGTGGAGTATTTTTTTTTATTTTTTAGCAGCAAACTTTTTCGTCTTTAGAGCCAAAACATATTTTGCAGCTGAAGCTTGTAGGAGAATCCTGAAAGCAACTATTTTTCCATGCGTCATTGACTATGTGAAGCACCATTCACTTTAGCCTGTTAATTTTTTGAATATTTAAAATCACAGATTAAGGTGACATCTATCAATATTATTTAAATGGCTTCTGTCAGAACATGATTGTTTATTTTTTATTTTTTTGTATCCAGCATTCAGGTGACATTTGAAGTAGTTCACTGTTATGGGCAAAGGGCGGGCTGTGCCGATTGGAGTTTATTCATTATAGAAGCACTTTAAACACAAGTTTGGTGATTCGAGGATTAAATGCCTTTGTCCATATTGAATTCTTGTAAATGTTTGTTGCAATTCAAGGAGCAACTTACCTGGCTGTCAAAATAGCCGCATAACCAGTGAACTTCAACTTGTACGAGGATAAAACCTGAACTGTTGATGTGGATAAATGGGTAAACTACTTTGTAATTAAGAATATAACTTACAGAGCTTCGAGTACGGGACATTGGGCAGAGAAAAGATTGGCATCTGATACCAATGTCTTAATTACAGTTTACCATTACGGACCCAAAACTTCGATTATGAGCCCACTGATAAAGAATAGTTGACCATCAATTTCGGATGGAACACAATCCGTATATCTGTTTCTATAACTTGGGAACAACTTTTACACAAACAAGCAAGACTAACCATCTGCCAAATCTGAAGTCCCAATTTGAATATTATGAAGTTTAATTAGATTAAAACGAAAGTAAAGAAGTGTTCTCTGAACTAATAAATGCTTTTATTGAATGGTGGAATCCATTTCATTGTTCCCCCCATCCAATTGTTCCAAGGGATATTCAATTAAGTTAACACCACACCAATAGAAAGCATACCAAAAAAAACAGCTGTCAAGCTAATAGAGGCGGCAGGGACTTGGTATAATGAATGAATGAAAGATTTTAATGTCGTCCACGAGACCGAGCAGTCTAAGGGACCAAGAGTCATAACATTAAGACATTCTCCAGTTTTTTTCGATATCAGAGCTTCTACTATGGTCTCCATTTGTTGTGTGTTTTTTTTAAATTTATTTATTTGGTATAGTAGATTCTTTTATATAAAGGCAAAAACTTTTATACATAAGAAACAACTTAGTATCACAAAGTTTTGAGTGACAGTGGGGGTGTGGCCTCCATTTGTGAGGACATTTAGAGGTCAAACATATTTTGGAGGTGAAAGGGGACAGGGCCAAAGACAGGGCAAGCTTACTATTGTATATAATAAATAGGTATTACATTTGCATACTAAACAAAATCTTTGTTCTCTGATATGAAATGCTAAATATTGAGATGAGGCTTAATACTAAAATATTGAAGGCTTTAAGTAATGAGATAAAGCTAAGATAGCAATTTGAAAGGCCTATTATATAGGGCTTAAAGACAATAGCCATTAAAATTGATTAACTATTCTTTCGGGAAAACTTAATTAGTGAGTTGTTATCTCTCTCTTTCTAATTAAGTTTTTCCAAGTAAGATAGTTAATTAGTTAATTTTCTAATGAGTAACATAAAATAATTTTAATTGAAAAAAACCAAAAAAAAGCCCCAACATTTTTTTTTAAAATTTTGGTGTGTCTGTATAAGATTACAATTCCCTAATTAAGTTTTTCCAAGTAGGATAATTAATCAGTAAATTTTTTAATGAGTAACATAAATAATTTTAATTGGGAAAAAAAAAAACAAAAAAGCCTCAACATTTTTTTTTAAATTTTTTTGGTGTGTGTGTTTATAAAATTACAACTCCCTGATTAATTTTTTCCAAAAAGAATAGTTAACAAGTTAACTTTTAATGGTTAATATAAAATAATTGTAATTGACAAGAAAATAAAAAGGTGCAACACTTTTTTGTTTTTGATGGAGATGGGCATGCTTATTTTAACAAAGGCGGTTGCCTTGTCAGGTTGATAGCAACCAATCTAAGTGCATTGTACATTGCAATCTTTTTAGACTAGATGACTTACTGTTTACGTTTTTCCATTGAAAAATAGTTGGAGTGTCAATGTATTAATGGTTAATATGAAATATATTTGATTGTAAATAAAATAAAAAAAGCCTCACATATATATATATATAATGAAGATGGACATGCTTGTTTTAACAAAGGATATTGGCTTAAGAGGTTGATAACTATAAATTTAAGCACATCGAACATTGTAATGAATTATATTTTTCACATTTCTTTTAGACTAGACATGTACAATTGATAGTAGATTAATAACTGACAATTTAATGTGCAGGTTGTTCGGTAAATGGGTGTGACCAAAAAATTATATACTCCATTAAGCTTCACCCTTTAGCTTGTTTGAGCTGACTTGCATATGTTGTTTGGGGACAAAATATCATATTTGTATTTAGTATTGAAGAATACACATTAAGTATTTTTGATGTGTCGGTTGGACTGACCAAATGCATGCCCATTGACCTTCCCAAGAAAAGGGAATGTAATTACAAGTTAAGCTATTATGTGAGTTTGCTACAGTCAATTATTTACATTACAGTCAATATTTACAAAGATATATAAACATAAGGATCTTTGAAGCATACATTACTGTATACTAAAAGATTAGAATAATGACCGTAAATCATTTAAACAAAACATAAATATGATTTAGGGGGGCCACTGAACCATCTTCTCTATTCTTTGGTGCAATTATAAAAAAATATAATATCAAAGGGATAAGTGATACATTTTTTCTACTTTTTTTAACACTGACTATCCATACAAAAATGTCCATGGACTCGTTAAAAAGTCTTTATTAATATTATTAGATCAAAATTGGATCCAATGAAAATTCGTTTAGATTTTTTCATGTCATATTATCATTTTTTTAATTCAAAAAATTACAGTCATTGTTAGTGCATGTATTATCAAATTTTTGTTTGGGAAAAAATGTATATTTTGCTTTAATTGTTTGTTTGAAGGGCTCCAAAGTTTCCACTTCAATCAACATGTTCATGCATATTACACCTTATTTACATATTTCTCTTTCTTTTTTATTTTTCTTGTCTTAATATTTTTTCTTGCTAAATATAACTAGGGATAGAGTCTAGACCAGCACAAAGATTATTAAAAACCGTTATAAAAATCATGGGAACTGAAAGTAAGTATCCACTACATTGAGCACGTTGGTTTAAGATTCAATTTTTTTGAGATAAGAAAAACGTGTTTTCTAACACCAAACCAAGGCGACTCAATCGTAAAAATATAGCTGTCATGGTCAATCAACAACCAATGCAAATAAATAGAAATTGGAGCTTTTTATTAAGATAATAAGTATACAATTTTTTTTTTGGTCTTATCATGCATCAAGAAGAGATTATCCCTACAAGGAATGGACAAATTATACAGGTCCATATATGCCACTATCATATACATATTGACAAAATGGCCACTAGAGGCATCCTATTTTTCATCTACCACAATTACCGTGACCAAGGTGACACCTTGTAAAAATATAGTTGTCCTGGCCTCAACATTATCATGAGTGGTATAAGGGCAACATGGAGGAGCAGTGAAAGTGGCATCTATAGAGAACGAGCTTTCCAATCGTTCCATTATCTTTGCCTGTCCTTTGCTAATAGTTTTTAGGCCCTCCAAAATAAGGTGCTGATGATGAAACACCTCCACCCCCAGGGATATGATTGAGTTATCTATGCCATTGATATCCTCATGGAATGAGAAAGAGGCCACAACAATCGCTAGTAACGTGACATAACTGAGATTCTGAGCTAATTTGAGCACATTCCATCTGCCAATGGTATTTTTGATATTTTAATTGTTTGTCAACTATACCATCATAACTTGTCTTTGTCCTCAACAACATTTTGGTAACATGCCTTTATTTTGGTTGATTATACATAATTTGTCCTTATGTTCCATATCACAATAAAAAAAAGCCTCAAACATTTCACAATATTTCTCCATCACTTGAGTAATCCTTTTTTGAGTAAATCTCATCTAAACAATGTCCAAGGTTTACCACATCTTCCACTACCAAATCCAATGGAGAATCGCTCTTTGTCTTCCCTCTTCAACGTCTTAAACTTTGCTTTGACATTTGATTTCTAATCTATTGTGCCATCAATCGTGACCGACTTTGTATTTTCAACCAATATCTCTTATGTTGTGTATCATACGAAAAAATGACTTGATCATGAAAATGTCTCCAAAGTTTGACAACAAATATTTATCTAACCACTTTAAAATCTATATGATGAATAATATAACCATTTTCTCTTTCTTGATTAATTGTTATGAGCTTGAATTTCAACCACCACAAAGTCAGCTTATGCACCCTCTTGCAAGCCTCTTGTACATAATATTGTTTCTAAACTCTTTGTTCATGATCCTTATTTAATAGAAGCCCCAAAGCTCCCCAAAGCTCCAATGGAAATGTTGGTGGTTTTCTTTTGATGCACCATTATAAGATTCTCTGTTTGGCTTTGTGCTTTGGTAATTATATCTCCATGTGATGGCCTCCTAGATAGTCATGCAACGTTAGCACAAATTTGAGAAATATTTCTAGTTAGTTATTCACTTATAGTAAATTTGATGGCCTCTTATCAATCCATCAATATGACATCTAAATGTGTAAAGTCATGTTCTTAGAAAATTATTGTGTTCACGATATCTATCTATATCATGTCTAAAGGTGCAAACTTATGATTTTAAACAATTATCGTGTTCATGGTCTCTAGTTGCACACCTTTTTCATTGTAAAGTCCTTTGTTACTTCTAAATTTGGAAATTTCGAGTAAAGTGCCCCCACGCAATACATTGCAAACAATAGACCATGGTTTTGCTAATTACATTATAAGTTGTGTCTACTTTTTCCTTGTTGCATATCACCACCTGTATTTCATCTTATAATTCACTTGTGGTTGCATTCTCATTTGGTAGAAATATTTTGCTCATCCGTTTCATTGTCTTTTAAATTTAACAAGATTTTTCTCAAAGAATTGTCAATACACCATGCAAACATTAAAACCACTCTTTTATGTAGTTTTTCTTAGTATGGCATTTTTTATTCCAATAGATGCACAATAGATTATTGTTTTTCTTAGTTTCTTTTTTAAATTCATAATCCTTGTAGTATCTTGTCTCAATGCAACGATATATTAACATCTCCTATAGTGGTAATGAATGTTTAAACAAATTCTCTACCACATTTGTACCTTTGCTATCCAAATTATATCTCACATATTACATTGCATGTGCGGGTATTATAATGATTTGTTTAGTAACTTTTACAAATTCTCTACCTCATTTGTACCTTTGCTATCCAAATTATATCTCACATATTACATTGCATGTGCAGGTATTATAATGATTTGTTTAGTAACTTTTATTTAACCCTATATCATTTATGACTTGCCATCATGCTTAAGACACTTTTAGGTTGGTTTGTCCTTTATAAAAATTCAGTAATCCAATAATTGCAATCTTTGTTACATTCTCATTTTATATAATCATTTAAAACATACCCATTTTGACCAATACTTCCATAACCCCTTTTCATTTTTTTAACATCGTCAATTTTGAAAATCCATTTCTAAGTTGTTGTGGAGATCATTAAGTTCATGTTGATGATCCTATATTGTTATTACCACCACAAGAAGGTTTATTAAAGGAGGGGTTTACTATATTTTTTGGACAAATTTAAATGTAAAACCCTCCTTTAGACCTCCGCATTTGATGTAGGTTTTGTTTTTGGCAAAGCTTGAGCATATTCCTTTCAAGCTAATCTTTTAAGGATTTAGAAGGTTTTTGAGGAGTAAACTTTTGTTGTTTTGATGAAGAATTGCAATGCCATGGTGCATTAAATCCTCATTGAATTGCCACACTAGAGCGGTTTAAAACCTTATCAAATTATTACATTGCAATGCTTGAAAAACTTACATAGCACCATTGAGATCGATAATACCCGTATGTGACATTGGAGTGTGATTATTAAACCATACACAGGTGATGTGGTAAGGAACACTAACATGGTAGTTTGCTAGTGTGATTGATGCATTGATGCCTTGGTGTTGTAGTAAGTGAGAGTAATGTATTCATGTGACAAAGCATGATGAGGTGCTCCTTAGCTAAAATAAATCATCACACTTATGATGTGGCATTGCACTACTTGACTTGGGTGCATTGATAATGTGGTAGTGTACTACTTGACTTGGGTGCATTGATGATGTGGTAGAGTGCTACTTGACTAGGGCACATCAATGATGTGGTGTAGTACTACTTGACTTTGGCACATCATTAATGTTGCAGTGCACTATTTGACTTAGATACATTGGTGTTGTGTTAGTGGGATTTGGCAGTGTCATGATGCATCAAAAATTTAATGGATTATTATGATGCTCTGTAAACTCATCAAAACCCAAACATTGTTGAATTAGTTTTTTTTAACTTTATCAAGTGATCAATACCTTGATAAAAGCACATCTTATAATTTATTAATTTTATTTTTACTATTCATGTTTTCCGCTTTATTATATTTATATAAAAAATAGATTTTTGAACAAAATAACCTAAAAAATGTTGTGTCAAAAACACATATTTTATACACCAAAAATAGATATATTATTACATTCAATATTTAAAAATGAGATTTATTTATTGTATCATAAACCTTTCATTTAAACAAAATCAATTTATTATCTTTTTATATTATATTATCATTATTAACTTTTTTCTAAAGACCAAAATAAATGTTATAAAAATTTCCAATTTACAAAACATAATATTCAAAATGTAACTTCATAATTATATTCCTTACAAAAACAAGAAAAGCTAGATGAATCTTGAAAAAATACACTTAATTTCTAAGTATGAACAACCAAATTATATTCATTTGAAGTTTTAGAGCCTCTTAATCATTTACATCTGCCAATTTTTATCTCCCATCACTTTGAAAAAATGGTTTCCATCTCCTCTTGTTGGAAAATACACATGTTCATGTGTGCTAGAGATGAAACTTTCATAAAAACATATTTTCCCATTCTAATTGATACATCGGGGACCCCCACAAATTTATATCCACGTTTCTCTCATGGAAGACTCCATACACTTTTTCATGTTATAAACAAAGTTATTTTCCCTCGCATTATCGAGTGTTTTCATTGATACATGATCCCATCTTAACTATTTATTTCAACCTCCTTTGCATCAACCCACGATATCACTTATCATTGATTTATTATCTAGACGCCTTAGGCTATTCCATTATATTATTTCATTACAAAACCCCTATTTTTTTAGCCATTTATCCACCAATGGCTTTAACAAATGCTCTGTCCTTTAATTTTTAGCTTCATAGCCAACCTAGCAAAGTAAGGGTTGAGAATTCCACAAATACTCTCAATTTTATTCGTCTATTTAGAAGAAGTATTAAGTAGTTATTGAGCAATATAAATTATTTCGTTTCTTATTGGATGTTTTTATTTCTTTTACTTTTTTTCTTTTTTCTTTTTCACCATTTTAATTGATTGAAAATTATATAGAAAATGAAATAATGTTGATAATTTAATTGAGAACTAGCTTTCATTAATTTAGGTGCGAGACATATAGATAGATAATACCAAGAAAGAGTGGGAAGAAATAATACGCATATTTTGTAGCTTAGGGATAGTGGAGATGAAGTGTTACTAAATTATGGAATGTATGGCCTACAAAGACATTATAATCAATTACAAAAATGAATTGACAATTGACTTGTTGACTTCCCCTTGCAAGGAAGTTAGATTGATGAAAACAAAAAAAAAATTATTACCAAAATCAACATAAAAGGTCCAACTTGTAAATTAAATGTCTTTGTGTTATACAAGAGTTGGTCACTGTACATAGATAACAAGATATATATATATATATATATATATATATATATATATATATATATATATATATATATATATATATATATATATATATATATATATATATATATAGTGTTTTGATGCAATCATGGTATGGGTTCCCACTTAAGGGATGCTTATTTACACAACCAAATGATACTCTCGCTCACTTTCACTCTCTAGATGCACACTTCGATAATGGGGTTGAAATCTTAAAACTTGCATTATCATATAAAATAGAGTTACATATACTTGTTTTGCATTAATTATAGGATATGCTATAGTATTACAACCATGGAATCTTTAGATTTCCATACAAGGTTGCCAAGACTACAAGTCACGATCCTTCTCTTGAGTTCCCCTTAGTTTTCCCAAGACTACAGATCACGATCCTTCTCTTGACTTCCCCTTAGTTTGTAAATTTGGTAGAATTTCTCTTAAGCCTCCTCCCCCCTTCTTAAATGAACCTTGACACCTCCATTTATAGGCCTACGAACTAGTTTGGTGGATTGATTCCTGCCCAATCATGTAACTACCAAGAATTAGTACTTAATGCATCATTGGCCTAATTGGATCTAGGTTGGATAGGTGTGGATCCCCATGCAATCATTCCATTAAAATCCCAATGAATCGATCCATATAGATACACATGCATTGATCTACACACACATTGTGAATTGAGGTATTGTGTGCACACCACTCTGAGTTGTGCATAAGAGCTCCACACATATAGTCAACATTCAGAGATTGCCTTCTTCCTTTGTGTGCCACACATGAGGCTTCCTACTCAAAACTAGACTTAGCCGCCCATGGTGATGCAAGATAATGATATGTTTGGGATAATCTTGCATTAGACACCTAGAGTAATTGAAATGTGAGCTCCAACTCACAATTTGAAATTTGTGAGATCATGTCCATAACGACCAATTTTTGTGAGATTCAATCATGTTGCATCTTCTGCTGCACAATTCTTCCACTTGACCAAGTATTGCTTGTATTTATTCCCATGCATCTTCTTTACCAACTTAAAGTCCATAATGGATTCTATCTCTTCTCTTTTCTTCTTTGGGAATTGCATTTTCCAATTAGGAACTTATGCTTCTATCTCATCCTCTGTTTCACTTTCTCCTTGTGCCCCATGAAAATAGTATAGATTCACCACATTGAAGATGGGTGATATGTTTATTCGTTATAGCAACTTGATCTCATATACATTTATCGAAAACATGTGCAACACTCTACATGGTCCTATTTTCTTCAACTTCAACTTGTTATAGGTACCACAAGGAAATCTTTCCTTGCGTAAATGTGGCAATACGAGTTTTATTACCTCGAACTCTTTCCTCATGTGCCTTTCATCAGCGCATTGCTTGTAACTTAGGCTATTTTTTTGGATCCTCTATTTCATTTCCTCATGCAAATTACACATATACTCTGTATAATATTCTACCTCAATGCTCTATCCATGTAGTTTTCCTAATTTTCTCAGATCAAAAACTCCCATGGGATTAACCCCATGAACAATATATAAAGGTGTTTTCCTAGTCTCATGTTTATAGAATTGTTGTATGCAAACTCTAATTACACCAATATCATATCCCATTGCACCGACATATCTTCCACTAGACATCTCAACAAATTTACCAAACTGTGGTTGATAACCTTAGTCTGCCCATTGGTTTGTGGATGGTATGCATAATTGAAGTTCAACTTTAACCTCATCTTCTTCCACAAGGTGTGTCTAAAATGTCCCATAAACTTGGTGTATTTGTCAAATGTGAAGCTGTGTGGCAATCCATGCAGTCACACTACCTTTTTTAAGAATAGATTGGTGATGTTCAACATCGTTGGTCCTCTTACAAGCAATGAAGTGCATCATAGTCAAGAATAAATCCACTACAACAAAGATGGAATTGTGGCCTATTTTCATTCTTAATAGTCCAAGCAAAAAATCCATGCCAATATCCTCCTATGGTTTGTTTGGAATGACAAAGGGTTGGTATAACCCTGTGTTTTGGATTCTCCCTTTTGCCAATTTGTAAACTTGACACTTGCACATATCTATGCACATCTACACCCATATTTATCCAATAGTACCAACGTTTATTTCCACCAAAGTCCCCTTCTAGTCCCATGCTATGTTTCTCCTTGATTAAAATATCACGCATTGGCCCCATGGGTATGTAAAATTTCACTCCTTTGAAAAGCATCCCTTCCTAGACTAGATATTCTATCCATTGTGTTTAATCCATTCTAGTTGGATTTGTGCATGCTCTTCATGTATCTCATAAATATATATATATATATTTTTATAGCTCCTTCATTGAGTCAAATCCTAACACCTCAACTCTCATCTCGTTCATCACTAGCATTCTCATACTTAGTGCATCTATGACCTTGTTTGATTCTATGCTCCTGTGCTTGAGCCCAAATATATAACTCTATAGATACTCTACCCACTTCATGTGTCTCTAGTTCAATTTTCCTTTTCTGTTGATTAATTTTAGTGCTTGATGGTCTATGAACAACACAAACTCCTTAGACAAAAGATAATGTCACCACTTTTTCAGTGTTTGCACAATTACATAAAACTCTTGGTCATTGACAAAATATTTGTGTTTCACATCACTTAGCTTCTCACTAAATTAGGTTATAGGCCTTCCATCTTGGCTTAAAACTATGTTAGTTGCTACACCATTCATGTTGTAGTACACTTCGAACACTTTATTAAAATCAAGTAGTGCCAACATTGGCTGCTTAGTCACCTTCCTCTTCAATTATTAAAAAATGCACTCACCTTCCTTCATCCAAAAAAATGCCTTGTGATCTTCTTGCATCATTTGTATGATTACTATACATGTCTTGTTTAAGTTCCTGATGAACTTCATATGGAAGCTAGCAATACCATGAAAAATTTGTAGTGCAACTAGACATTATGGTGATGGCCACTCCACCATTTCAGGTACTTTCTCAAGGTTCATTTTCAACCCTTCTTGGGATATTAAAAAAACAAAATACAATAGCTCTTCCTTCATAAAGTTGCATTTATTCACATTTATTATCAACTTCTCTTGGAAAAAATTCTCCAACACATTCCACAGATGTGCCACATGATCTTCCCATGTCGTGCTAAATATAAAAATGTCATCTAGATACACAATGACACACTTTCATAGGAATGGATTCAACCTTTCATTAATTAGCCTCATGAACATGCTCAGTGTGTTTTTTAAATCTGAATGACATAACTAACCATTCACACATCCCAACCTTTGTCTCGAATGTTATCTTCCATTTATCTCCTTCACCAATCCAGATCTGGTGATATACAATCTTCATTTAAACCTTGTTGAAATACCTCATGCCACTCAAACAATATATCAGGTCATCCATGCGTGACATTGGAAACTTGTACTTGATCATTTTCTTGTTAAGGGATCATGAATATGTGCTCATGTAACATTATCCTCCCTTCTTAGGTGCTAGTAGTGTGTGTACTACACATGTAATCAAACTTTCCTTGATCATTTATTTCTCCCACAACTCATGCACTTGTCTTTGCACTTCCTCATTCTCTTCTGATGTCATCCGATGCGTAACCTTATTTGGAAAGCTCACACCTAGAATCCAATCCATGTGATGAATGATGTTCCTCACTAGTAGTAATTTTCAGGCAAATTACTTGATACAATGTTCATGAACTCATCTAACAACTCATTCATTTTACATGGGAGTGCTTCTTCCTTTCCCTTGTTGGCATCTGCACCTTTCTCTTGTGCTAATTTTGGAATGAGCTCAAAACATGCCTCATATTTCCCTACCTATCATAGGAACTCTTTGTTTGACACCATCAGTATGCTTTCATAAACACTTCTACTCCCTCTTTATTTCTCATATTTCAGAGGACTTAGAGTAAATTTTCTCCCATCCTTCTCCAAGTGATAAGTGTTCTCTCAACCATCACATATTGCCTTGCAGTAAAATTGTCATGTTCTTCCCAAAATTATATGACATAAATCCATTGGCATCACATCACACTACACCTCATCTTGGTAAGCGCCTATCCATAACTTCACCATACATCATTCATTGACCAATACTTATTGACTCTTCTAAAACCATGACACCTTGTACGGATTTGGGTGTGTCACCTTATTCAAACCCAATGTCTCTATCATTTCGCATGAGACCAAGTTGTTTGTGCTGCGATTTTCCATTATCACTTTGAAATTTTTTCCTCTTGACTAACTTATGATTTGGAAATAAATTTTCCTTTGTGTCTATTCTTTGTCTTCCCATGGCAGTCTCAACAAATATTTTTTAAACATTAGTGCTTCCCTGTGCTAAGGTTATTATGATTGTTTGACCATACCTATCAACTTCTTATCTTCATGTGTAACATGCAAAACTGCATTTATTCTCTAAATTCCTTTGCTCAGTGCTTAGGGACATTCATAAGGCATATGTTTGGGTTGTACACATCTAAAATGTGCTTGGGAATCCTAATCCCCTTCCTTGGCCAAATCATCTACACCCTTGGGCCAGGTAATATCCTCTCTTGCTTTGAATTGCATATTCCAATTTTATCCCACAATTATGTGCTACTTCATGATCAACTGATTTCTCTGTCTCTACATATTCCTTCTTATAGTTCCTCTTTCTCCTTGTGAGAATATCCCCTTGCCTAGCATATTACTCAGATGTCTGTGCGACAACTTCTCATCTGCTTTTAGTGCAAACTGATAAGCTTCCTCTATAATTTGGATCTGATTCATTCTTAGCTCCTCTTGGATTCTAATCTTCAACCCTTTTGGGTATCTCACTACTTTATCATATTCCACTTCCTTGTGACTTGATCTCATAGTGATCTTGTATAATTATTTTGTGTATTGTCTTACTGATAACTCTTGCCTAAGATTTTGAAGCCTTTTTCATGTGTCAATGCTATAAGCTCTAGGCAAGATATTCCCCTTTAGATTTGTGACCATCCTATACTATATTACTATCTTATCCACCCCTTTTGTACATTGTTTATTCTAGACTTCCATCATAGCATTGCATGCCCCTTAAAATTTATTTGCATCAAATTGATGCTCACTAGGTCATCAATGTCTTCATATTCAAAGTACTCCTCCATGCTAGTGAGCTAATAAACAAGCTATTCCAAGTTAAAAATTCCTAAAATACATGATAACTCCATCAAGCACCCTTTATAATACATGAAATGGATCATAGGAGTCTCTCTTCACCAAGATCCATTTTATCCTTAACATGTCTACCACCTTTAGCACCCTCAATGCTCTGTCCTTCCTCTTTGATATCACTCTCATAGCCCCTTAGGATGAAACCTCACCACCTATCCTCTTAGACAACATCTAATCATGTTTGCATAACATGCAATATATCCAAGACTTTCTCTATCCTTCTTTTTATGTCTATTACTAAAACACCTCTATCAATAGCTCTCCTAAGTGACACCTATTCATTTAAACACATGCTCTAAAATTTCAATTCTTCTTCTCACAATCCTTCATAGACAACATTTACCCATGCTTGAAAAGATTTCATAACCTTGCTCTAATACCAACTAATGCAATCATGGTATGGGTTCCCACTTAAGGGAAGCTTACAAATGTAACAGAGTGATACTCTCACTCACTTTCACTCTTTTTATGCACACTCCCATAATGTGGCTAAAATCTTAAAACTTGTATTATCATTTAAAATAAAGTTACATATGCTTCTTTTGCATTAACTATAGGTTATGATATGATATTACAATCATGAAATCCTTAGATTTGCATTTAAGGCTACCATGATTACATGTCCTAATCTTCTCCCAATTTCCCCTTAGTTTGAAAATTTGGGAGAGTTTCTCTAAATCCTCCTCCTCCTTTATAAAATGAACATAGACACCTCCATTTATAGGTCTATGAATTGGTTTGGTGGATTGATTCTTGCCCAATCATGCAACTATGAAAAACTAGTAGTTAATATGATGTCGACGTAAATTGATCCAGATTGGATGGATGGATCTCCCTGAAATCATTTTGTCAAATCCCAATGAATTGATCTAGATGGATATGCATGCATTGATTATACACACTCACCCATTGTGTTGATATGTTTTGTACGTATCTAGTTAGACTGTCATGTAATCTTATTAAAACTCCATGATCTATATGGATATGCTTGCATTGATTCTACACACTCACCCATTGTGTTGATATGTCCTGTATGTATCTGGTCAGACTGTCATGTAATCCTATCAAAAATCCATGTAATGCCTAGTCAATCGATTATTTGGGATTGAATGCCCTTTTATAGGTTTGGCACACTGGTTCATATGACATTTGTTATAGGTTACTTGAACCATGCTGGGGTTTTTGTGCACTGAGGCGATGCATGCATGCCACTCTAAGTTGCACGTAAGTCACATGTTGATAATCATCATTCAGAGATCACCTTATTCCTTTGTGTGGTTCGTACAGGGATTCCTACTCAAAGATATAATTAACAACCCATGGTAATGCAAGATGATGCTACACTTAAGGTGTTTCTACATCACATTCACTTCATTTTAAATTTCATCAGATAGTCCCATAGACCTTTTGATCTCATGAACATTACCAAAATATTTCATTCATTAATTTATTTCCTATAGTCCAACATAACATTTGAGGTAGTGAATAAAGATATTCATTTGAGGACCCTTTTGTAAACCATATGTGGAAAATCCTCACTTTGGATGATACATCAAACCCTTCATTACGTATATGTAGATTCTCTTAATTTTTGTAGGTTTATGTCTTCTTTTCCCATTACATTTGGATTATCTTAATTTTTTTATTTTTTTCAAGGTTTATATTTAGATAAATGCATAATTTTTTTAATCTCAACTAAATTCATCTACATATATCATGTTTATATTTTTGATAGTTTTATTTTTATCAAGTTTATTGTGTTTAGAACACACACACACATGCGCACGCGTGCACACACACACACACCCACACGCATATGCACACCTAGACGCACACACACACGCACCCACGCACACACACATGCACACACACATGCATGCACACACACACACACACACACATGCATGCACACACACATGCATGCACACACACATGCGTGCACACACACACACACACATGTACACACACACATGTGTGCACACACACATGTACACACACACGTACGCACTCACACATGCACATGCACACGTGCACACGCACACACACACACATGTGCACGTGCGTGTGCGCGTGCACACACACATGCACACACACACACTCAGACATGCGCTCACACATGCACTCACACATGCACACATGCACACGCGCGCGCGCGCGCGCACACACACACACACACACACACACACACACACACACACACACACACATGCACACACATACACACACACATAAATAATGATTATCATATTGTTTACTATCATGTTTTTGTGATGATGGAAATTAATTTTAATATATGTGTAGATAAATTTCTCTATAGGATGTATTAAAGTGTATAGATGTTACTTTTTTATTATAATATTTTCACAAAACAAATGTAGGAAAATTTTCTTAACATACATAAATATGTAAAAAATAGGAGCACATACTAACTTTGAAATAGTTTACTTCTACTCACACAATGTTGGATCTATGTATTTCATTTAAAAAATAATTTTAAAAGATACACACCTTTTAGGGTTTTCCCTCACTATATACTCAATGGGGAAGAAACCCCACATAACACACTACTTAACACTCCATTATCAAAGATAGATGAAACATGACTTAACTAATAAATCTAATACCAAGGAATAAAATATAAATATAGTAATATGTGTCAATAGGTACATAATATGCTCTTCATTCACATTCTTCCACTCCACTTCCCCTCTCTTAAAGAGTTTTACCCCCAAAGCTAGTGAAAAATATATAGTCAAGTGTGCTCAATATAGAGTAGCACTTGGATGGGTAACTTCTCAAGAAGCAAGAGATATAAAATTTTGAGCTATGTTTCTACATATAAGTGACATAAATGTTGATAATGAAATTGATAACCGCTAAATCATAAAATATAACCTGACTTGACACACCAAATGATAAAACTTGACAAAACCCATAAATGAGATTGAGGGATTTTTTCCTTTACTCTTTAACCCTCTTACATTTTTGATAGATGCTTTAAATTTGTGACATGTTTTTAAAATTTTAACATGTTTAGATGTTTTCCCATTAAATATTCATTTTCAAGAATTTCATCTTTCATAGGCCAGCCTTTCCACTTGTTCTTCCAATATTGAACTCTAATGTCTTACAATACTCTCACCTCTTCCAGATCCAATACTAAATTTCCTTCTTCATCCATGGTCAAGTTTTCTATCCATGGTGATATATGGGCTCCTACCTTCTTCTTTAGACATGCCACATGTTATAAAATGTGAATTATCCATTTTTTGAATATCGATCGCATAGGCTATTTCATTAATCTTAGCTCAAATTTTGCATGGTCCATAGTGTCGCGGTTAAATATTTTACTTTCCCTTCTCCTTTAATGTCATTTTCTCTATTTTTTTAATCGAACAAACACCATATCCACTTCTTTGAAGTTGCATTTTTTCCTATGTTTTTTTCTTTTGCCTCATCTAATTCACACTCATGGCCTATTTTATCTTAAATTATCTTAGTATGTCATGTATCTTGTGTGATGCTTATATTGTTGTAGATATTTATCCCCTAAAGTATGCAATACATTTGGTTAAAAATTAATTCAATTTTTGACACATAAATTTGGTATTAGACACTTGAAAACATTAGTTTTGACCTATTTTTAACATACATGACTTGTGCATACACATTTGACTCTTGCTCACATTTTATCCTAGTCATTCATTTATCCATGTACATGGGCTTCCCATCATCATTCATATGCAAGATATCCATAGTATGTGCCTCAATGCTCTATTATCCTAAGCATATTATCACCATATTCCAAATCACTATTTATTCCTTCATGGATAGTTCCAACAATAGTCAGATGATGATGGTTACTACAAATATCTGCCTTCATCAATAGTGTGCCAAGTCCTCAAAGGGATATTTTTAAAATTCAAATCCCTCCCTTTGGTTGGACTACACATTTCACACATCAATTATGGGTGGAAATTACCCAAAGAGTCGTCTATATATACAAGACAATTGTAAGTTATTATTCACCTGGTCACTGTGTAGAAAACTAGTTGCACACTGAGAAATAAATTTGCACATTTGAGAGAGATTATCTGAAATCATCCAAATAAAAAACCCTCAAATCAACAATCCAAAATCCAAGTTTAAATACTAATTGCAAGGTCAAAGTTTTAGGTTATTAAGTGTCATATTCTAAAGTTATGCATTACATTCTAGCGAAACATTATTGAGTACACATACACATAGGTGGGAGAACTATGTGAGGTTTGAGACCTCTTAGGATTATTGGAATGTAGACAACACTAAACCACTTAGTGGGGTGTAGTTGGGGTTGTGCAACCCATCTTTATAACCCCTTTTTATAGGTCAATTAAGTTTTAAAAGTGGAACTAGGGTTTCAAGGCAAAAGAAGACAAAATCATAATTTTCGCATAGGACTAAGGATCATAAATTGCATATGAATCGTCTTGATGGGAAGGTGCAAAGATATGTGGGATAACTAACATGAAAACTACACAATGATATTTTCGATAAACAATGGACATATCTAGTTGCCATAAGTGTCTAGAGTTTGTTGACAATGTCTTGGTAGGTTCTGATAGTCA
The DNA here is from genome assembly GCA_037957365.1 of Torreya grandis. NCBI lineage: Eukaryota > Viridiplantae > Streptophyta > Pinopsida > Cupressales > Taxaceae > Torreya > Torreya grandis. Next base: position 6,231,364 of record JARHVA010000052.1, on the reverse strand, counting down.
TTACCCTTAGTTGAGCGATCACAAATCCATTTCAGACTATATAAAATGACTATGCACAATAAATGGGAAAAACAAATAATAAACCAACTATGTGCCTTATTATTTTGTCAATTATATATTTATTAAATGGAATGAAACATCAATTAGCATTCATATTTGTATGATGAATGACATATGTATTAAAAAATGAATTTCAAATGTTTTATAGTTGTTTAGATAAGTAAATCCAAAATAAGTTAAAATTTTTCTAGTGAACCTGACCTTTTCTTCAAGTGCAAAAATACCTAGGTATTATCCTTTAGAGTTTTATCCTTCCTTTTTAGGGTTTTAGATTTATTCTGATTAAGTTTTAGATATGAATTGTTATTTTTCTTTGTGATGATATAATCATAATGAATTTTCATGACATATATTATGATACAGATCAAAACAAATTAGTTGGATACCTTGAAATGAATCCACACATGGTTGATGCATTATTACATATAATTAAAGATGAAATTGAAAAAATTATATCTAACCTACATTTGAGGAATGAAATGTTGAACCCTTCAATGATGCTAATTTACCTTTTAAAATCATTGATTCTAAAATATGTGTTCATACTACTAATCCTCCCACTACTAATCATATGTCTACACCTAGGTCTACATACATGATGCACACCCTTGCTATATGGAAAACACCATCGAAATATATTTCTATGACACTTACTAAGATTTTTTTTTTAAAAACTTCTATGGTTGCTATCCATGTGACATCATCTATTGATATACCGTTCAAACCCTAGTGCAAACTATCCTTGATGTTCAAGTTAAGGTTTTATAATTGGAACAAGGTTTTTCTAGAGCTGACCATTTGATCGATTGTGAAGCATTATAAAATGACTTGATAGCCCCATATATTTTAGATTATCCATTACCTATAGGATCTGTTGCACATAATATTACATTATATGATGGTAAAGGTGATCCAATCCAACATATTTGAGCCTTTCATGCACCATGTTTGAACTATGCATCCAATGATAAGTTGTTGAGATTATTGTTCCCAAAAGTATTAAGGAATATGCTTTGTGATGGTTCGATGACCTACCTTTCCAATTGGTAAATGCATTCAATCCTTTGTCTATTCAATTTTCGGTTTAATTTGATATCAACATCAGTGATAAGTTTTCTTATGCTTAAATTTTAAAACTTAAGCAAGGACCCAATGAACCCATCAGTGATTATGTGCTTTGTTACAATGCCAAGCTCTCTAAGATGATAAATCCCATGGTTGATAATGATTTTCAAGATATATTCAATAAAAGTTTGCTTGATTTGTTGCCTGAGTATATTATGTTCAAACATTACCAATATTTCATTGACTTGTGAGGACTGCAAAAATAGGCTCCTTGCTATGAAAAATCTAAAATATGGTCCCAATCCTCCAAAATATTTTGGTGAATTTTTTTCTAGTAAAACAACATTAAAATATAAATAAAATGATATTAAGTATAAGGCTAAAGTATCATTTATTGCAATGTCACAACCTATTTATCAGCTTGTCCTATCAACTCCCTCAAAAAAGCAATTTACATAATTATCTAAACCTCCTAAAAAAATATGTATAGAAGCTACTTGAGTGCAATATCATATCTCTCCCTCCAAAAATGAGGTTGATATGCATAGGGCACAATATAAGGCATTTAATATTAATACACACTATGATCATCAAAGATGTATGTGACACTCTAGAAACAAATGCCTTGGGTTAAGACATCAGATACAAGATATAATCAGTGAAAATGGTATTGTGATCAATGATGTTAACACACCTATAAATGATTCAGTGGAATAACCTAATGGGAATGCAAAGTTGAATATTTTTTCCTATCCATTTCCAAAATTACAGAAAAAAGACCAAAAATAATCCTAATGTGCAAATGACATTAAAAACATGTCCTCCTCCCACTTATTTTCTTCTAGGACTGAGGAGGCTCATCCTTTAGATGATATTATTTGTACACTTGCAAGAACATTTGTACATAGACCTCCAATCACATTTAATGAGAATGAGATTGTTGATGATGATACTATTAATGTTCCATTATTTATACATGCTTACATTGGATCACATCTTATACATAGTGTCATGGTGGATAATGAGTCAAATTAAATGTTTACATTATGAAATTTATTACTAGTATTAGATACACACATGAGAATTTAACTGGTATGTTAAATGTAGTGAAATGATTCAATGGAAACAAACAAAATCATCTTAGGAGCATTTTAATATTACTTATGGTAGGGCTTGTAGCAGTTTCTACTTTATTATTAGTTATGCCTATTTTGGGGAAATTTGACATGTTACTAAGATGTCCATGGATACATAAGATACACATAGTACTATCTTTGGTGCATCGATATGTGAAGTATATCTATAAAAATTGAGTGGTTATAGTTATAGGTAATCCATGTAAGCATCCTATTCATTTGAAAACATTTCATTTTAAACCTACCCCAAAACCTATTATACAACCAATATAGGCTTATTCTATACAAGAAATTTAAAGATAGGTAATTAGTTTTCCTCAAATAATAGTGCTTCAACATATATTATATTAGAAGACTATTCAGGTTCCAGAATAAATGTTACCTACTCTATCACATCCTAAGTTAATTGTTCTGGACACTCTGCATGTTCCATAGCATACACCATCTTATAATCCTCATGTACAATGCATTTCACAAGTTGTTATGGTTTATAAATCAACAAAATGTACACATGATGATATAGGCTATGATATTAATGATGGATATGTTAGATCATGTGATTATTTATTAGAATTAGATACAAATACATATGTTACCACTCGCCCACAATGTGTGACCTTTACACTCATCAATGCACGGCCTACATGTGAACATCCAATTGATGGGATCATTGGTTAACATGAATTATTTCAATTTAGAAAATAAAAAAAAAATTCTAAAAAGAATATGAAAAAATTAAAATATTAAAAAAAATAAAAATAGAAGCTATCTATGACATGTTTTTATAGTTACATAATTAATTTATTTTATTTATCATAAATACATGGTAGATTACATATCCATTCTTTATTCACATAATTTTCATGTTATATATAAGTGTGATCCAGGACATACAAGTTAACTATGACACATAGACATAAAGATGTAGACATTACTTACAACTAGGGGATATCTTTATACATTGGGGTCATGCCTACACTGGGGGCATCTTGGTATATCTTAAGGTTCTATCTTCCTTTGACCATTCCCTTAATCATATTGAGATACTTGGTTGCTTATACAGAAGTTTTATTGTGTATACTCTTTTGGGTGTTATAGTATATGGATATTGTGCTATGAAATTTACTATGATGACATGGATTGATTATGTAAACTATCATTTCTTATTATATGCATGTTGATGTTGTTGCATGTTACATAATGTGATCATTGATTATTTATTACATTGTATGATGATGGATGTGTGGTACATTGCATGTTATATGTGTGACCATTACATGTTAGATTGACTGTTCTATATGTGATCATTGATGACTATTACATCGAGTGATATCTTATGTACTCTATGAGTGACTATTGATGGCTATTGCATTGTGTGACTATATGCATCTAAATTCACTTACCTACATTATTGTCACTAATATTCCTATTAGTCAACACTAATTCCATCTAATCCAATTTATCTCACTAATATCCCCTTTTCTTAGTCATTATCTAATATCCCCTTCATTATTAATCATCTCCTAACCATAGTCTTATTTCATTCCTTCATTAATCCCTATTATCCCATCCTAATCCCACTTGCCTCTTATTTGGGAATTTTAAATTCCCAACAACCCACCTACTAACCTATGCCTAGGTTCTCCTACACCCTAATCACGCACCTAATTCCTATCCAATCCCCTATCCTAAGCCTACTTAATCCCTAAGAGGATTCTAGAATTGGAGGATTCTATAATCCTCTCTATTCTCACCCCTCCTCTCTAGAAGCCTCTAAATCTAAAGGCTTTCAAGGAATTTTATAATTTCTTTTAATTCGCCACCATTGATTTCATTTAACCAACTTCAAATCTCATCCATTTATGTCTCTCTCCAAAATATATTTAAACAACTCCTCTCCTCCATTGGAACTAACTAGAATCTTCATAACTAATTCATGCCAATCTAATCCTTCATCAACAATCCTTTGATCAAGCATCCATGTCAAAAATCTGAGTCAAGGTAATTCATATCCCAATCCTCTTATTTTAATTTGGTTTAATCATGGTGTAGAACATTTAGCTTTGGAATTGTAATGATATTTTGAATTGTGAATTCCTTAGTTGGCATTAGGTTCTAATGGATCTATCACTTTACCTAGTAGTTTGATCTTTGGGTTTAAATTTACATTTTTAAATCCATATAGATCTCAAATTTCACTTACATTATGGTAACCATAGTGGGAGGCTTGATCCCAATTTAACTATTTCACCTATTAGAAATCCTTTTGGTAGCTTGCAGGATGAACTAGTAAGAGAAAAATCTTAGATTTTTGGAAATTTGGCATGCATAGGTTATAGTTGTAACATTGCATTGGTATTCATGACTTTGTAGTCATGGTTTTGTCTCGTGAATTATAATTCCTAGCTAACCGCCTACTTAATCACTAACCACCTCCTCTAACCATGTAGTTTTTGGCCTTTTTATAATACTAAAACTCATGAATTATGAGTTTCCATAGAAATTTACAATTTTTTTTATAGAGTTATGATTTTGACTTAATCACTAACGATTTTCTTGGCAGGTTATGCAATACTATGATTTTGTAAATTATGACATTGCAACAAGAGTCATAATATTGTGACTATGAGTTGTGACTTTGTAGTTTATGATAAAAAACACTAACAATCCTCTATTATCTTATAATTTATAGGTTTATCTTGATGTTTTGTGTTTTTACAGGGAACCAATCATCATATAATTTGACCTGTAATACCTTTTGCCTATATATTTTGGATTTTTAGAGCATATAAATTTTTGGATAACCACGTTTCTTGAGATGAGCTTCTATTTGTGTGGTTAATTAGTTGGCAGGGTCAATTAGGAAGGGAAAAAGGTAGGGTAGACTATTCAAAGTCATAACCAAACCCACTATCCTTGCTCTTGTTCGTCATCGACAAAATTGCAAGTCTTGACATTTTCAAAATTATAATATTGCTCTGTGGAATTATGGTATTGTAAGCACAATAGCAATTTTATATTCTTAGCATTTTTTCCTTTTTGACTACTAGTTATCATCTTTAGATCTCATAAGGTAGAGTCATAATAAATAATGTCATTATTTTTAGTTCATATATTAAACATCTTAAGTATCTGTTATCAATTTTTGGATACATCATAAAAATTAATTTTCATCCATCATAATCATATGTAGATTAAACACTTCTGGCATCAAAAAAATTTGTAATTAAAGGCATTTAAAATAATTTGTCATAACCTGTATAGGCATTTGTCTGGATCCAAAATCAAAATCTTAAGGTTTTATAATTTATGATAAAACTACAACTCTCAATTTTAGGCAAATAGTGATTTTATCATTTTAAGTCACATTTTTGTCTAACTGTCATGGTTTTACAACCTAACCATCATGGTTAGGCTAACTACTACAAAATCATAACTCATAATCTACGGTTTTGTCCCCCCAATTATGACTTTGCACTTTTTGGTTATGATTTTACATTGTGTGGTTGTGATTTTGCATTTGATTTTGTCCTTTTTTGAGTCATTCTGGGCCTCCCACAAGGTCTAAATTTCCTTTCGCATTGGGAGCTCCACCCTTAGACCCTGCATGCCAAGGGCACTACCCTCGAACCCCATAAGGGGTGCTCCCCCTTGACCCCACTAGGGGCTGCTACCTTATACCTCTGCATCGTGGCTCACTCACCCAAAGGAATTATAGATCCAAATCACTATTTTTTTAGGGTGTTTTTTCTTAAGGCCTGACACATTGTTTCTTGCAAGGGTAAATCTAGTTGGTATTTTGACTAACATCATCCTTTTACAGGTCATATTTTGGTCTAACATTTTGACTTGTAGGTTACCCCTCAAGATTGTTAAGTCAAAACTACTAATCTTTTTGTTACAGGTTACCTTAGTTAAGTTCCAAAGTCAAACTACTAACTGTATGCTTGCAATCCACCAGTCAAAGACTCCATTTAACACTTTAAATATCATTTTTAAAATCATTCTAATCATCTTTTCTTGTATATATCATTTTTGATCACTTTGTCTTGTATATATAATTTTCATCTTTGTCTTGTATATTCTTGTCTATCTTTTCCATCTTGTAAATATCACACATCTTAATCTAATCAATTAATTAATCTTTTTTTGGTCTACCTATTTGTATTTCAAGGGCTACAGTTGGTGTATGCTCTTCCCCTTGCATCCTTGCGATGATTCTTGGGGGATAAAAAACCACCTACAAACCCTCTCATTTTCTTTTCTAGGGGCAACGTGACATGGAATTGACACCCACATAATTGCCATAGTCTTAGGGGGTTAGTGACCATGGATTTCACCACCATGTACTAATCCAAATTCCATGTTTTGATAGAGTATAAATATCAGGGACAACTATGGGTAAGCTAAGCGATTGACCCCATATAGTTCATCCATGAAGAGGAAGAGTTAACTCTCTGAACCAAGTATTAGACAACACCCTATATAGACTTGAGCCCCACTATACCTTTACATATATAGGGTATGCCCCTATAGAGACTATTAAACCTAACATAAGACCTTTTAGCCATAAAAGGTATCACATTACCAGAGTTAGTATCAATTCCTAAGTAGCCATTATGTGCAAATGGGGTTGACAGGTATTGGTTGATTCTTTAATAGGTCACCAGCCTACAACCTTACTCATGAAGCCATTGGATGGTGCAAGCATTGGGTTACAAAACCTTGAGTTTACTAATCATAGGTTTTGGATTGCTTACTTGGGTGTGTGTTGTGCTAAACCCATGTTGTTTGTGAGCCAAGTTAGCCTTCACCCAAACCTATATACTTAGCTAGGTCCTTTGCATAACCCATATTGTACATCCTATCATCATTTTGTATATATATTATGTATATTCTTATCTTATTAAAACTATCATCTCATCTCATCACCATCATCTTGTCCACCCTTGTCATCATCCTCTTATATCCTTATCCCATCCCCCACCTTGTTTTCATTCCATCCTAGTCTAGTCATCACCACCCATTGGTCAATCCCCCATCATCCACATATCCTAATCTCGACCACCTCTTATCCTATGTCCATAATCAATCCTTTGTCTTGTATATCTTTGCCACATAATTCTATCATTTGGTCATCCTTATCATCATCCCATTATACACTCTCATCTTAATCCACATCCTCATCACCTACATCTTGTCTTGTACTTTCTTATCTCATTAATTGTACATACCTTTTATTCTTTTGTACATCCTTTTAGTCATATCCTATCCCAACCCACCCATCATTGGTCATCCTCCCATCATCTACATATCCTAATCACATAATCTTATCCAAATCTTGTCCTAAGTCCATACCCCATCACTTATATTGACCTTGTCTTCATTACCCATCTAATTTAACCTCATCTTATCTTGTTTTAGTTGGTTTTTTAGGTCACATATGGGTGTAAACCATCCTCATATCATCCCATATCATTTCATCCACATATATCAACATAATTATCCTTATCCCATCATCCAAATCATGTTCATCATGTAATCATATCCCATTTCGAGCAAATCAATCTAAGGCCTTAAGTTAGTCCTATCATGCACATCATCCTAATCCACTATCATCCATCATTTGATCAGGTATCATACCCTAGTCAGTATTCTAATAGCATCTTATCACTTTGTCAATCTCAATCTAGCAAACCCATCATAAATTTAGTCTCTAACATCCTTGCTTACTCATAATTAGCACCCATCATGACGTCCTCTTGCTAGTTTAAATCTAGGCACCCATCAAACACTCAATCCTTTTACTAGATTAAACATTATGCATTGTTTATAGGTCATTAGCACTATTATACTATTGATCTAAACTCTGATTATATATTTTAATCTATTAGCCTATCTCATCCTTAGCCATCATACTAGCTCGATCCTTCCAACCTGTTTTGTTCGAGAAACCCATCCCCAATCCGTAGCCTACTTTCATCATCCCTCTTCATCATCCATCACCATGGAGCTAGACCCTGCCTTCATAAACCAATACATAATTTCCCATAAGGATGAGATCCTCTTTAAGTTCATTATGATGGGTGTACCACTTTTGAAGGTATTGATCCCCTTCAACTCATTTCACCTCCCATCCAAGCCCCTTCATGTGAGTTTTGTACCAATCCTCCATCTCATAGTCATAACCAATCATACCCCATTCATATCCTCTAGCACAAATCCCCTCATCCATTAATCCTAGCTAGTCATCCACTCCTTCATATACTAGCAAAGGGAATCCAATCTTGGCCACTAATAGTCCATCCACCCAGCCACATCAACAACCATATGATCATACATCCAATACTTCCACATCTAAGTTACGGCATGAAAAAAGTCTTTATAATTCCTTTCATATGTCCTTAGAAGCCCTTTCCAAACTACTCATCATCATTAACATGATGGTCTATCCACCTATCTCACATCTTAATGCCACTAAGCCTAAGCCATCTTGGTATAAAGCTAATCAATATTTTGCATATCACCAAACTTGGGGTATACTATTAATTGATGTCATCCTTTCGAAGACTTTATCCAAGACCTCATCAACCATGGTGACATAATAATTGAGGGATAAACTAGATGAGTCTAAATCCCTGGGTAAACAAAAAAAGGAGTGCCAAGATTCCATTCCTGATCAATCCCTTCCCCTTCTAAGCCAAGTTCAAGACACCACACCCCTCCTTCATGATCCTCCCATCTTTGACAAATCCTCCATCGAAGATGACTCTCTTCCCCATAATACTAATCTTCCCATATCTCGTAACTCCTTCTATGGGCCTATCATCCATCCATCATATCCATCTCCACCATCATATCAAATACCCCATAATGAAAGGTCAATTATGGAAAATCAATCTTCTAATTCTAGTCTTGCATCTTGTACATTAGAGTCAACATCAAAAGTCTTATCTTCATCATGATTATGTTCAACACTAGTATCTACATCAGATTCCTCATTAAAAATGTCATCCCTTATTGATGCTGATAATGCCTATCTTTTTGAGGGTACCTCTAATCCAGATGCCTCTACCCCATAACTAGGCATATATTTTGATCCCAACCAAGATGATGACATCATAAATAAGTTATCCAAATGCCTCCACCCCATCACTAGGCGTATATTTTGATCCCAATCAAGATGATGACATCATAAATGAGTTCTTACAAGCTTTATATATCTAAGATTTTTAGAGTGAATTTGATCCTCCTTTAGATGCATCTACTATAGATAGTCCTTTTGATCCGTTTACTGATCTTGAGAATATTTTCTTTGAGGTCAAAAATGGGTCTCCTAAGAACCCTTATGAAGACCATGCTACCCAATCACCACTCATTAACCTCATCACACCATCTCCACTGCCTTCATCCATCATATACCCCTTTATCCCTATCGATGATCACTTAATCACTTCCCTCCATAAAGACAAATAGGAACATATATCGTTTGAGCCTTCCTCAAGTAACATAAGGTGTGCCATAAATATAGAGGTCCAAGACTATATTCCAAAAGTCAATCATAATAATAAAATCATCTTTTATCCCATAAGTCAAAATCAAGAAGAGTAAAATCCTTAGCCTAATCCAAAAATGTCTTCCCCTGGTGAAGCCCAAAATTAAGAACTAGGGGCCATCAAAGTCAAATTCAATCATCAAATCAAAATAATAATCAAAATCACTATCCATATGGCTGATAATCCTTTAAATAATTGGATTAAAGAATCACATTGTCAAAGTATCTTAGATCTCCTCGTAATCTTTTGTCAATTGGCACTAATAAAATGAAGCATGTCCCACATCTCCAATGATGTATGTGACTGCCCATCCTAATCCTCCATCACCCATCACCCCATCCTATTATGATCTTATCATTAATTTTAGTCCTAATCCTCTATCACCTATCATAACATCCTATCCTAATCATATCATCCATAAAAATCAAGCTCTAATCACATCCATACCTCCCATTACCCTCTTAGGAAACATTATCTCTTATAGGGGTGATGAAGACACCTGGTCTATATATCTATAGGGGCCACCATCAAGGATCAATAAAGACCACTAGGACATCCAAACATCTAACATCAACAATATAATAGGTGTTGGCTAAATAATCCATCAAGTGTCCACACCTTGCATCTCACTCATCATCTAATAAATCAAGATGCCATCTAAAAATTCAAAAATTCAAAAGAAAAAAAACATTTGTCCAATGGTGAAAACCAGTCTTCTAGCACCTTCAACAAGTACCATGATGAAAACTAGTTTCTAACATCATGGTAATATAATATATTATTTGTATTGTCTCTCACCACTTGGGGGAACAATCCATTCATTTCATCCATCCCTCATCAATCGTGTCTATATCACTCATCCATGTCTATCTTCTCCCTTGGTCTAACCCATCATCTGCCATCATGTCATCCACCCTATCTCTCATTCCTTCCTATATTGACCTTCATAAGGAAGTGAAAGATGCCTTAAGACATGTTCTCACATCATCTTGGTATATCCTCCAATGGACACTTGGGCAACTAAACATCTAGTTCCTTTGTGATTGTTGGTACCAGGACCAATAGAAGAAATTAGAAAATTACATCATAAAGACAAAATTTCACACCAACAATAACATTGTATTATTTCCAGATAGTATTTAAAAAGATCATGAAAGCTTATAAAACTTTCATGGAAGGTTACGAGTTAAAACTAACTTTCCCATATAACCAACCAACTAAAAAATAAGTAAATAAATAAACTAAACATAACCTTAGATCATAAATGACCCAACAAACTCCCCCTTAATCCAAAGGGGTATAGATGATGAAGATCTATAGCTATGATTATGAAGTCATCATCAATGAATCTCTGCTACATTTGTAAGCTAGCACATTGTACAATGTGGTACTGATCAAAACTAATGTCACTCTATATAAAAGCCCACCCTATGAGTTATGGCATAAAAGGCTGATGAATATGATCAAGGCCTACTCATACCCTATGATCATCATACCATACTATAGTAGAATCTGATCAAAGCCTATCTAACTAAATCAACCCATATAAGGTCCCACACAGGAACCCATCCAAGTGATCCTTCAGTACTCTATATGGCACATATTTTAGATGCCCAATAATCACCAACATTGTACACATGCCTTTGCTCAATATTAAAAATTCTATAAAATATAATGTTGACTCATACAACCACCAATGATTGATCAAAGGCCACCATGCAATATCTTCCCCCTATCAGGTGAGAGGTGAGAAGTTGTGCAACATAAAAACAAATTCAAACTACTCTACCTAATCCTTAGCATCATATCAATACACTAAAAAAAATCAAAACTAAAAGTAAAGTACACAAACCAAAAATTTCTATCCTAGTAGTGAACCCATACTCCAAGTGAATAATTAACTGGAGAAGGGAAATTATCCTCCAACCTTCGTAGATCCTCCAACCTTCAGTTGGCTCTATCTAGCTGGTCAGATCCTCAGGAACCTATAAATGCTGAAATGTAACATCATCATCATCAAAAACACAAGTGGTGGGACACATCATTATGATATTTTTTTATGTATATAACACATTTTGACCATTTTATAAAAACTTGGGGTGTCAGATTCCACTCGAAAATGCTCCTGATTTCATTATAACGCATAGTTTATTCAAAATATGTAAAAAAAATATTTACACATGATAAAAAAAATTGATGATGATCATGACATTAGAAATAAATTTCCATAAAAAATGATTGGTCATATGAATAATTTGGCCACCATATGCAGAAGCTATGACAGTTTGAAATTTTGCTCCTCTATCAGGGTCAATGCTAATTCAAAAAAATTAACTAGTTTACAAGACTAAAATATCATAGAAAGACATGATGGACCCCTCTTTGTTTATACTCTTTTAAAATATATCCAAGTATAGTTTCCAAAAAGGTAACTTTGACAAAATAATATGACAATGTGTTTAAGATATGGTAAAAAGGGTCACGGTAGGTGCAATTTTTCTTGGTTTTCACAATTAATTCAAATAACCCCTTTACAAAAAAAGATATTTTTTGGCACTTTTTAGGGTTGAACCTTGACTTATTGTATGAAAGTGACCCAAAAAACCCCTCTAACCAACTTGCCTTCAACAATATTGAATTTTTACAAAAACAAGATACTCAATTTATGAGTTTTTGAAAGCAAAAAAATAAAGGGAAATTTACATGTAATTTTTGATCAAATGTCTTCACTGTGTATAAAAAAATGCATTTATTTTCCTCGTGGAGCCCAAAAAATATGTAAAAAAATAAAAGGAAGGATGTTTATAATCCTTGAGCCATATGAGCACTACCCTATACTGTAGGGGCCTGCAATTTGATGTTGAGGCTATTGCTACTTTTATATCTTCTATTCAGCCATTCATAGGTTGTATTGGTCTAATGTGGAGACTCATCAATTAAAATAACCTTGCAATTGGCTAACAGTTTATCTACTTCTCTTTATATTTTATTGTATGCTCTAAATTCCATTTCATTTAAAACAATGTGCCTAGCCATCAACATACACTGCATTTTTCTCTATTTAAGCACGTTATAGGTACCTGCTTTCATGCACCATACATGTCTACTACCATAATTTGGAATGATTCTCTTCTTTCAACATGTATTTGTAATTCCTTTTCTTCAAATTGATGGGTACTACAATTTTTTTATTTTCCAAATTGTTGTCTTAACTTCATCAATCCTCCTTCACGATATGTGGCTTTGATACCACTGTTGGCACCAAGACCAATGGAAGAAATTAGAAAATTACATCATGAAGATAATATTTCACACCAATAATGACATTGTATTATTTTTAGATAATATTTACAAAGAGTGTGAAAGCTTATAAAACTTTCACGAGAGGTTATGGGAGAAAACCAACTTTCTCATGTAACCAACCAATTAATAAAACAAGTAAATAAATAAACTAAACATAACTGTGGATCATAAAAGACCCAACAATGATGTGGTCATTGGCAATCCCTAGTCCATTATTCCTTCATCCTCATCCCTTTTTCAACATAACTTCCATTCCATCCTTATCCTAGTTGATAGGATTGGTATTCCCTATGCTAGAACCCCTATTTTTACAATGTACATATATATCCCAAAAATCCTTAAAAAGTGAAGTATTCCAAAAACCCTAAAAATCATAAAACTTGAAAAAGCCAAAAATAGTCCATTGTGTCTTGTTTTATGTCACATCCATCTCCATCACATCATCCTAAACCACATCTAATACTCATCCCATCTATCCTATTGTCCATATCCCCATCCCAAATGACTTATAATATCCTATCCATCATTTCATCTTGGAACCCACTCCTCATGGTCAACCATCCATATCTTCATCCTCATCCTTTTTGATAAAGGTATTATCAACATACACAACCTTGTCAAGAATTTAGTCTGGCACCCATCACTTATTTATAATTTCCTCTTCATATCTAGTACCCATCCAATCACTATTTTTTTAGTATGAAAGGTATTTGATCCCATCATCTCCTAATCTTTTGCTAGATCAGACTCTTTCAATGTTTTATCTTTTGATAATCCTTGGTCATCTTCACATCCATGTCCATATCCTAATCCTAGTCTCTCATCCAAGTCCATACCTTCATCTAAATCACTAATCAATCCTCATTATCATCGCTTGTATATCCACAATCCACATCTATTCTCAGTCTATAATGAAATATTAATCTAACCCATTACCCAATCATTCATCACACCATTAGACAAGACATTGTGACACTGCATGTAGATACTTTTGTGTGTTGCTTGTCTATTGTTTGACTTATTTGTATGTCTTTTATCATGTATATCTTTTTTGTCTTATTTTTGTATCATGTATTTTTTTTATTAGGAAATGAATGAGGATGCTATGAGGACACCAAAAGTCCCCTCAAAGATGCATAGTTTGCTATTTGCCTACACCCCTTGGCACAATGCCCTCTTGGTCATGCTTATATCATGGGGCATACTACCAAGTGCCATATTTATTAGATTTCTTAGACTATGATGATATTTATGACATATGTGATGGCTTGATCACCTACACATCATCTATCTAATCATCCTTATTCTCATCACTAATCCAATATTTTCAACCCATTTGGCTAACATCTAATCATTAATCCACATCTCATCATTTGAGTCATATCCTTTAATCAATAAAAATTATAATTATCCACATCATCATCAATTTATAATCACTAATCATCATCATCATGTGCTAATCAAAACTACATCAGCTTGAGATCTTTTCAGACTATGAAGGCAACACTTGACCACATTTTAGTATCTGAGGATAACTCGACCACTATCTCTATCATTCATTGTCATCCAATTATTTTGGTCACTTGATCAGATAATTTATTCTCTATCATCACCTACATTATATTGATCAATTTATCCTTGAGCTATACCCATCATTTATTTTATCCAATTAGTCTTATCCTGGCCTATATCTCTCCTTTGCATATGTCCTTACTTGGGATATGCCTAAAGCTTGTGGCCTTTTAATCTTATCATCATCATGTTATGGTTGATTCCCCCTTGGGATGTGTCTACAACTGTGACACCCATCATCTCTACTCCTTAAACATGTCTCTTTGTTAGGGGAATCATTACTTTTTAGCTCATTTCTCATCTTCTTCATTTTCTATTACACATCTCGCATCCCATCCCATCATCTAATCATTACATCCCACCCATTGTTTCTTCTTTCAAGTGACCATCCATCTCATTATTCCTCACATGTCCCCTTGAGGGGGCATCATATACTAACATTCATCCATGACATGGTTTTTATTTGAAACACCATTACTCCTTCCACTTCACTTCACTCACAATGCCCTTTCAAAGAGGGGCAAAATATATGCATTTAAATTTTCTCACCTATATTATTATCACTAACGTTCCTATTAGTCGACACTAATTCTATCTAATCTAATTTATTTTGCTAATATCCCCCTTCCCTAGTCATTTATCTAATACCCCCTTCATTATTCTTCATATACTAACCATAGTCTTATTCTATTCCTTCATTAATTCCTATTATCCCATCCTAATCCCACTTACCTCTTATTTGGGACTTTTAAATTCCCAATGGCCCACCTACTAGGCTATGCCTAGGCTCTCCTACACCCCTAGTCCCTAATCACCCACCTAATCCCTATCAAATCCTCTATTCTAAGCCTAATTAATCTCTAAGAGGATTTTAGAATTAGAGGATTCTATAATCCTCTCTATTCTCACCTCTCCTCTCTAGAATCCTCTATATCTAGAGGCTTTCAAGAAATCTTATATTTCTTTTAATCCTCCACCATTGATCTCATTCAACCAACTTAAAATCTCATCCATTAACCTCTCCCTCCAGAATCTATTTAAACAACTCCTCTCCTCCATTGTAACTAACTAGAATCTTCATAGCCAATCCATGACAATCTAATCCATCATCAATAATCCTTTAATCAAGCATCCATGTCAAAAATCTGAGTCAAGGTAATCCATATCTGAATCCTCTTATTTTAATTCAATTTAATCATGGTGTAGAGTATTTACATTTAGAATTTTAATGCTATTTTGAATTGTGAATTCATTAGTTGGCATTAGGTTCTAATGGACCTATCACTTTACCTAGTAGTTTGATCTTTGGGTTTGAATTTACATTTTTAAATCCATATAGATCTCAAATTTCACTTACAATGACTATTGATGTGTGTTACATTGTGTGTTAAATTGAATTTTTATATGAGTGCATTGATTGTGTGTTTTCACATCATATGTTTCAAGGATATAATAGTCCATGTCATGGCCATTTTATCCATGTCAGCTGATAGATGGATCAAAGTCATGTCATGTCTTGAGTGTTTGTGTGAGTCACAATCACGAAAATGTGTTCGCATGTGTGTGTATCTACATGCTTATTGAGATTATGGTGTCATGATTTATATTACTCATTATTTTATTATGTGTGATGCCATGACTGCTATCATGCATTTTACACATGGTTTATTACTCAATGTCTAATTACTGTATCTATGTAACATGACACTTGTATGTCTTGGGTTACATGTTTCATATGTGTGTGAATGCTAAAATATCTATATGATGACATATCTAATCATGTTAGCACACATTATTTACATGCTTATATCTTTTATATGTGACATGATTTATATAAATATTTTCTTTTGAAATGAGTTATTTGTAGGCTTCATTCCTCACCTCAAATGTGTGGGGGCATATTAGTGGGATTATCATAAACATATAGGGTTTAAAAAATAGATAATTTAGATTATATGATAAAATATGATTTAAATAGTGAAAAATAATGATTCATATTAGGACAAATTGATTCATAAATGATACATATGTGGGGCATTTTACATGATCATGAGGAACAAGTGCGATAATATTCATCAGGATGAGACATATTACATGGATTAGATTGAACATATTTATCAGGTTACATGGATGATATTGAACAAATCAATCATATTACATGGTTCAAATTATGTAGGTTATTACATTTATCAGATTGGATAGAGTGGCATAGATATTATGGCATTCTATAACACATTGAGGTACAAATGGATTAGATTTTGGGGCATATATGTTTTTAATGCATATACTTTTATATTTTTGTTAATAAGGAAATAATGGTACTAATCACTTTAAATCTAAAATCCATCTGCATTAATTGATTCAAAGTTTTTAGATTTTGTATATGAGACTGGTATGGGGCTCCATATTTTACATAAAAAAATGTTATGTATTCCACCAAATTAGTTATGATGATATTTTTAGTGGTGTAATTGATTTTTCTACATCACTCAACTACTAACACTTCTCAATTTCTATTGGGGGTTGAGGAATTTATTTTCTCAACCCATGGTTTTTACAATGGTTTTTTCTTGGGACATAATCAACCTAGTTTCTAAATGAGTTCAATAGAGGGTAAATTTGTTCATGTATACATAGGTGTATTCATTCCTTTATTTTCAATATTGAATATTTCACTGATATAAATTATTTTAGATTTTCTATCATGAGTGGACACTGATTTCTACATGTTTCATTCTAGGTTTTACATGGAGACACTGTATACTTGGGGTATACCTATTAAAATCAAGTGTGATTAACTAAAGGTACCAAGTTTCTTACTTTAATCCTTTTAGTCTAGCATTTTTAATACTAGATTAAACTTGGGGCATTTTTAGACACATATATTTTTTATTAGACACTTAAAAAATAATAATTTTGAGTTGTCTTTGACACACGTGACTTGTTCATACACATTTAAATTTTTCTCACATTATCTCCTTACCATTCATCTATCTGTGCACTTAGAATTCCTAATTTTTTGTCATTCAAATGTAGGATCTCCCTAGTCTATGCCTTAATTCTCTATTATTATAAGTACTCTATCACCATATTCTACATCATTGGTTCTTCCTTTCCTAGATGATGTCAGAAAGAGTTAGAGACTACTGGTTACCAAGAGTGTCATATGTTCCTCAAACATATATTTTTCAAATTCAAATCCCTCCCTTAGGTTGGCCTACATGTTTTGCATGTTGGTTATTGGAGGGGGGGGGGAATTACCCAAAGATTTATCTATATATACAAGACAAGCCTAAGGTATTATTCACTTGGTCACTACTTGGAAAACCAATTACATATTGATAAATACATTTGCACATCCTTGAGACATTATCTGAAAGTATTCAATATTGAAAATCCTCAAATGAATAGTCTAAAATACAAGTCTAAACAATAATTGTAAGGTCAAAGTTGCAAGTTGTCAAATGTTAAAATCTAAAACTATGCATTGCATTTTATTAGAACACTATTGAGCACACATACACATAGTTGGGAGAACTACATGTAGTTTGAGTCCTCTTCAAAGTATTAGAACGTAGGTAATGCTCAACCCCTCAACAAGGTGTGGTTGGGACTGTCCAACCCATCTTTCTAACCAATTTTTATAGGTCATGATTTTTTCAAAATTATAGCCAAAGTTTCAAGGCAAAAGAAGACAAAATCATATTATATGCAAATGAATGAGGATAATAAATTACATAAGAATCATCTTAACAGGCAAATGTAGGGATCTATAGTAGAACAAACCAATAAATTACACATAGACAATTATAGAAGATAGTAGACATATATGGTTGGTGAAAGTGCCTGCCCTCTACTAACAATGTCTTAGTAGATCTAACAATTAATTTCTTGAGCTAAGTGATCACATATCCATTTTAGATCATATTAGATGACTGTGCACAAACACTGAGCAAAACAAAATAATACGTAAAATAAATGTCTTAATATTTTATTATTTATATATTTAGTAAGTGTAATGAATCATATGATAGCATTAAAATTTGTGTGGTGAATGATATATATTATGTAGTCTGAATCTCAATAGAATTATACTTGTTTAGATTACTAAATATAAAATAAGTCAAAACATAACCATATAATGTCTTTAATGTGACATATTTATGGCATAGTGGTACATGATGTTCCAATACTTGGAAAGATACGTAATATTTTTTAGTCTTATCCCCTGAATACATCCTCAAGTAAATTTTCAAGCATTTATTCTCTACCTCTAGTTATCCACCCATTAGGGATGATAGATAACACTCATGTTGCCCTGCTAACCAAAACACTTTCTACTTAAAAAATGTTTTTGGAGATAAAATAACAATAAAAATGATTTGTTGTGGGATCCCATGTAGCTAAAACACATGTATGATGTAAACCTTAGAATTATTAGGACCATTTAACCATCCCATTTTCATAAGGATTTAATGAGCATAATTAATCAACTAATCTACCACAACAAACATTTGATTATTACCTTTAAATATTGGCAAGCCTTAGATGATATCCACATATAAAATTTCTCACTTTTGATTGATAATAATGTTTGGATGTAAAATAATTGGGGATTAAATACACTCATTTTTTTATTTTTACAAGTGTCACATTTACAACAAGTTTTAAAATTTCCTCTATGTTTTACTAGAAGAAATTGAATGTGATATTTTTGCTTGGTTTTTGGAAACCCATGCAACTTGAAAATTAGGACTCATGTCTATGATCAAGTAAATTAAACTCTAAATGGTTCCATGTCTCAAATAAATTAATTTTATGAATAATATGATGCCATTATAAACTAACCAAGCCTTTCCATTCCTTCCATAAACAATTTCTTGCCTTAATTGCATCGAATCCAGATCATGTAAATAAAATATTATATATACTTAAGTCAAGAAGTTTAGAAAATATAAATGGCATCAGAGATAGGTGACTTCACTTAGCATGAAAATTTGCCTTACACCATATCATCTTTCCACTTATTATAGAGGATTTCAAAGTCATATGCTTGCAAACAATTAACTCACATGTGTTGCTCTGATGTGAGTGTTCACTGAGTCGACAAAACTTGAGATCGATATAGTTGGTGTAAATAGATAATATTATCCCAAGTAGAAACTAATGTCACTTGGACACTACATGAAATATGACCAACATCTCCTTGATATATGTTTACTTTTTCCTCTCTCCATAATTCAACTTCTTATTTTCAATAACAATGAGTTATCATCTTGAGAGGGTACCACATCAAGCCCAAATCCAAAAGCATCACACTCAATGATGAAAGGATTGGAAAGTCAAAAGTTTTAAAAATTGGAATAGTCACAAGAACCCACTTGATCTCTTTAAAAGTATTTTGTGCTTCAACAAACCAATTGGAATAATTCTCTTTTGAGGTCAGTTATAGGATGGGACATTGCAGAAGAGTTTCTCACAATTCTTAGAATGAATCTGACCAAACCTAAGAAATGACAAAGTTTCTTGAGTGACTTAAACATATGCCAGTCACATATTACCCTTATTTTTGTAGGTTCTATGAGTAACCATTTAGTATATAAATGTGACCTAGGAAATCTAAAAACAACTTAAAATATTCACACTTAGATGCTTTAACATACAATGTTTTTTTACCAAAAATATCAAGCACATTTCTCTAGTGATAAAGATGGGATTTTAATGATTTATCATAAAAAGGATATATTTTTAAAAATACAAGAACAAATTTAGGAAGGATTTTTTTGATTACCTTGTTCACAACACTTTAAATGTGTTGGGAGCATTGAAAATGCCTGAATAAAAATTGGTAGTGACATTGATGAGTTTTGAATGTCATCTTATCTTGGCCATGTATCCAAATATATATTTTATGGTATCCATATTTAAGGTCTATCTTTGGAAAATATATCCCCCCATGTAACTCATCAAACTAGTAATCAGTCCTAGCCATAGGGAACTTATTTTTGATGTTGATCTCATTGAGTGCTTTATAGTCAATATAAAGAGTAAAAAATGGCCCATGTCTTATTTCCTAGAGAAGGTCACTAGTGAAACATAAGGGATCTTACTAAGAACAATTATCCTAGGTTCAACTAATATTTAATAATCCTTTCAATATCTATCTTCTGAAAGTGCTCATATTTTTAAGGGTGTACAAATTTATTCCTTTCTAGGGTCACATTCAATAATATGTTATTTCTCCATGTATTGTGGCAAACTCTTTGGCATGTCTTAGGAAACTACATTGTACTTATAAGGTAAATTTGATTTTTTTAAATATTTCTCAATGTGTCAAAAGAATCCACACATGTATAATATAATTGGGCCATAAATATAAAATGCACATTATTTAAAATTTTAATCATTTGGATTGAGTCAAGTATATTGATTTCCTTTGAATGTATGCATTTTATAATATACTTGTGGTCCCCTTGCTTGAATGTCAAGAACCAATCTTGGAGCATGCTCTTAGGGAGTAAAAGTATTGAACACACAATACAACATAAAATTACTCAATATTAACATGTATAATCAACCATTTTAAGCTTCATATTATGTGCCACTTCTTGGAACTAAATATTTTAGTGGCTTGGTACTTGAATGGGAAAAACCACAAGGGTGTATAAATGGAGACCCAACCTAAAGGCTTATTTTTTAATCTAGAATATTAAGTGTGCTACCACATTCAACTATGGTTGAATATGACCAAAACCAAATTTTTGTACAAGGAAAAAATAAATTGAAGGTGTTTATATGGTCTAACCCTATCATATAGAGAGGGAAACTAAAAATTCCTAAGTTTCAGTTACAAGAAGTGACAAATTTCTAGTTCACACTTGACATCAAATTTATTGAGGGTATCTTCATTATTAGGTTTGGGTTCATATTGAGATCAACACACATTTTTTTATCCATGAATATTTTTTATGGTTATAAACATGATTCTTACACCAATGTTTGAAATAATTATGATATGAATTTTAGTTTGGGGGTTAGTTTGTGTGATAATCAAATGACTAAGGTTTTATTTTAAAAAGAATGGGGATTTTACCCTTCCTTAATATTACTATCGAATGTATTTCCCTTCTTAAAAAAACTTAAGATATTCCTTTGAATAGCTACTACACAAATATTTGATTTCATAGCAACAAAGATAACATATTCATGAGTTACATTATTAAAAATCATTACCTGAACTTAAATTTTTGATTGTAAGTTGGAGTTATAGATATTGAGCACCATATCTTCTAGGAGTTTGGAATTCAACTCCAAAAATTGGAATTCATATGTATACTTTCCATGATAATATATTTGAAAAATGTACATGTTAGGAACAATATGACTCATCCTATTTATTTGAGAAACCTCAACAAATTGGGTAAATTTCTATCTAGCATAAATTCAATATAAATATATAGTTTACCATGTATGAGTTTCCCCATCCAAATATTTAAAAGCTACATTTAGTTTCTCCATAGGGTCATAATGTAGAATAAACTAATACACATGAATAAATCCAAGAAGAATATGTGATGTTAGATTACCAAAAGATAGCCTATTATATAGGTCAACAACAAGCCCCTATATCAAAGGAGGTAGTTTAAACAAACAAGCTAACAAGAAGTCAGGATAGATTTAATCATGAAATAACTAAACCAAATTGGTTATAAAAATATAACCAAATACAAAAATATTAATAAGTTAATTAAGATTATACAAAAATTATTCTTATACCCTACATTAATGATTAATTGACATGTTTTCGTCATTATTAAAATAATATAATTAAGTCCAAACATGAACTTGACCAAAGTATAGTTTTGTTGCCACTACAATAATGTATCCAAATGTCCCTATTGTCGCTAATTCATATTAATGGAGTACATGGGTAATGAGCCAATGTAGCCGTCAAGTAGAGTAGGAAATGGTGTTGAATACTTGGTTCACTAGATTCTGTTATTCCTTGAATTATTGTCATGTCTTGGATGTGTCATGCTTTACCTATTTTCTAGAGTGATCAAGTCTGACAAAAAATTTTAGAATATGCATAAAGACTAAACAACATAGCATATCTCCTATGAGGTATTTTTGTGTGAGTTTTTGAAAACCCAACACCTACTACTTTCTATTGTTGAATAAATTTGGGACATTTACTATTCGCAACACTGTTGTGATTCTTTTGTATGCCCCTTCCTATTTTACCAACCTTCATGGAAAAATTATGTTAGAACATTTAATCCTAAATGGGATTATTGTCACTTATCCTTGGTAAAGTTATTAAATAATAATAATATATTATTTATTAACACGAGGTGGAAAGCTCATGAAAATAAATAATAAAGTTATAATTATTTAATAAATTACTAAAATATAATTAAATAGCTTTATCAGGATGGATGGACCTATTATTTTTACAATGGTCACCTCCCTTGATATTTCACTATAAATAGGGTTTTACCATGTTGTGAAAACATCTCTCGAATATGAAAATTTTATCATATTCAAACTCATTTGAAAGGATTTTGTGAAGCACTGTGTGAAGAAGCAAGAAGAAGTGTGTTTTGGGGTGATTTAGTTTCTCTTATTAATGAATATCACATTGGTGGGTTTTTTTTACCTTTCAAGGTTTTCTCACGGTAAATACTGTGTACTGGTTCATTGATCTATGTTCACTTTTATATGGTTAGCCATCATCTACTCATTTAGATCTTGCATGTATATGCTTCACATTTATTTTACATGATAACAAAGCCATCTAATGGGTGAATGATTGGTATCATGTGATTATATGAAATCCGATCATATTTTGGGTTCTCCCATGCCCTGTGGAAGAGGTGTATGGCCTTGGGAGTGATCTATTTAATTCAACATTCATCTTTGTGGATCTAGAATCCTGGAAAATAATTGTAAACATCCCAAATCTCCTTTATAACATTATTTAACCTACCAAGCTAACTAGAATATTTTACAAGTGTGTAAATTAACCTGGGATGCCGTTATTGACTTGTATGATCTTTTACATGAAGATTTGTGATATAAATTATTTACAAAGGCTCTTGATCAAGTTTGTGGTGTTTAATCATCAATTATTCATTTGTTTTGCTTGATAAAAGCATCTTCCAAACCTCATAAGGAATTAAAAGCTTGTCCTAAAATCTTCATCAATGATAGGTGCATCATATTCAACTTGGGAAAGTTAAAAATATTGATTTTTTGGTCAAAATTAAAATTTGAAATTTATTTTATCATCGTAAGAAAGAATCCATAAGATTGAAATAAATTTCAAGATTTTTTAGTCCATGTAAAAGTTTATGGGTTCTCTAAAGCATCTATAGGTACGCCATTCCTTGCCCAGAGCATGCCAAAAGTAAGTAATATTTTTTTTAAATTTATTTAACAAATAATTATTTAATTAAAATTCATTAATTTCCACATTATTAGTTGGGGAATGTGTACACTAACTGCTTGAATATATGAATGTGCCACGTGGATAGGGACCATGGTTTCTTTTTGGTTAGTAGTTATTCTACAAGATTATTATGATGATATTATATTTCCATTTGGGATCATGTATATGGAATCTTTAAAAAAAGAATATAGGTTGACATACCTAGACTCCAAGTATATACATCATGGTTATAATAATATAGTTTTTAGGGTTGTATATTTATACGTATTGTAGTCGAATGGGTGGGAGAATGTTGGGTCATATTGTATGAGGGCCATTTAAGAAAAGTTTCATATGAACACATGAAGAAATGAGTGTAAACATGGGATATCTAAAATGAGTGTGTAATAAATGCATAATATTATGAATATTGTAAGTAGATTTAGTAATAGATGATTAATATGATGGCTCGATATTTCCTATTTTAGATATATCTTTTGGGTACAAATACATGTTAAAATATTAAATCTTACAAAAAGGGCTTTGTATTCTATCTGACACTATCTGATTATTGTGAAGTTGGATGTTATTGCATAATAACTCTATATAATGTCAAGCACAAAATATACTAAGAGCGGGGGGAGTGAATCAATATATTATATATATTATTTTTGGAACAAATTCATTTTCTTTAACCACTTAACCATACATTCAAGATATGCAATGAAAATGAAACAATAATATGCACCACACAAGAGAGAGAGAGAGACACCATATTTTTATGTGGAAACCCAAAGTAGAAAAAACCATGGAGAATAATCTCAAGTATATGAATGAGCACCAACTCAAATTATAAAGTTCGCAATCACCAACTTGAAGGAGTGCCAACCCCTTTACCAAGCACCAACGCAACAACTATTTGTGAGCACCAACCCACAGGAGCACCAACCCCTCTTGTGTATAAAACACTATCTCTCAATGTTCCTTACTCAACAACTGATAGAACTCTACAATATCTCCTGCTTTTCTCTCTTTTAAAACAAATACAAACCATGCACTCTCTTGCATATTACAAATGGCTTCTCAAGCCTATATTATATCTTTCCAAATGACCTTTGTCATTCACCCTTTGTGACCATTCAATCCTCGTGGAAAATGGAACCAAACTTGCATGACCCTTCGTATCCTTACATTTGAAAAGTCATATGGTGACCTTTCATAAGCAAATGTGTCATTTTATCTTTTGTCTTTATCTTGGTGACTTTTCATATTCTTCAAAGTGTCTCTTCATGGAAAAATGTGCCATACCCTCTTTTGTCTTCACATGGTGACTCTTAGAATTCCTCAAGATGACTCTTCATGAGAAAATGCGTCCCATTCCTCTTTTGTCTTTTCTTCATGACTCTTTGACTTCTTCGTGGCCCTTTTTTTGACTTATATGCAACCAAAAATATATTCATTAATATTAAATAAATATTAACACACATTAGCCAAGATATGAATATTGAAAACACCATTAAATGAAATAGGGCCTTTATCACCAATAATGCTAGACCTTTGACATCAATGATAATATTTCTAACAATCTCCTCCTTTATCATTGATGGAAACCTCAAACTGAAACTACCACATCATAAAAATTGCACATACTACCATCTAAAAAACATGCAGTAACTCCCTCTTACTGTAGCAACCTATACCTATTCCCTGTACCTATTTTTTCACTTGTACCTATTCTTCTCCCCCTTTAACATCAATGGCAAAGGGCCTACCTAGATCTAACATTTAGCTCCACCTTAACTGATGCTGAACCTCAATGGTAGGAAGTAAAATAAATTACTCCTAACTTCTCCTAAAAATACTTAAATGTGTCTTTTGGTAGTGCCTTTATGAAAATATCTACAATATACTCTATAGTACTGATATATTCCATCTTAACCTATTGATTTGCAACCTACTCTCTCAAGAAATGATATCTAATGGGAATATGTTTTGTTCTTGAATGTATCACTGGATTCTTCAAAATATTAATAACATTTGTGTTGTCACAAAAAATAGAAATAGGTTCATCATACTTTACCTTGATATCTTCCAAAGTTTTCTTCATCCAAAGCACTTGAGTACAACATAATACTGCTGTAATATATTCTGCATCAGCTATAAAAATTGATACTGAATTCTAATTTTTGCTTAGCCATGATACTAAGTTATCACTAAGGAAGAAAGCTCCTCCACTTGTACTCTTTATGTCATCCAAGCAACCTACCCAATCTAAATCTATTTAAGCAACCAAAGTGAAATCTCTACCTGTGGGATACCACAATCCATAATCTAATGTCCCCTTGATAAATTTGAATATTCATTTCACTAACTAAACATGACTATCTTTTGGAGCTGACTGATATCTGACAACCATACCTATTACATGCATGATGTCTGGCCTCGATGCTGTCAAATATAAAAGACTACCAATCATAGATTTATACAAAGATTGATCTATAACAGGTGAATCTTCATCCTTGCTCACCTTATTTCCTATACACATTGGTGTGCCAACTAGTGCACAATACTCAAAACCAAAAATTTTCAACATTTCCTTAGCATATTTACTTTGAGATATGAAAATTCCTTTATCTGACTAAAATATTTGCAATCCTAAGAAAAATGACAATTTTCCAAGTATAGACATCTCAAATTCTTTTTGCATATTATCAAAAAATTATTTTTCCATTTTTTAAATATTTCCTCTAAAAATGATGTCATCAACATATACCATAAAAATCAATTGATGATCACCTTCTATTTTGATGTAGAGATTACTATCAGCAAATCCTCTCTTGAAACCTTGATCCTACAAGTACTTATCAAGTCTTGCATACCAAGCTCTGGGAGCTTGTTTCAATCCATATAGTGCTTTCTTTAATCTGCATACATGGCTACTAATATTTGAGAGAATAAATACCTCAGGCTACTCAATGTAGACCTCTTCTTCTAGATTCCCATTTAAGAAGACAGATTTGACATCCATCTGAAACACTTTGAAAATTTTAAACACTACATATGCAATAAAGATTATAATAGCCTCTAGCCTTGCTACTAGTGCAAAAGTTTCTTCAAAATCTATTCCCTCAATCTGAGTATATCCTTTACATACTAATCTTGCTTTATTCTTGGTCACTTCTCCATTTTCATTCAGCTTATTTCTGTAAACCCATTATGTTCCTATCACATTGTGATCTGTTAGTCTAGGCACTAATTCTCAAGTATCATTCTTTTCTATCTGATTTAATTCTTCATCCATTGCCTTAACCCAACACTTATCATGTCTAGCTTTTAAAAAAGTTCTAGGCTAAATTTTGGATAACAAAGAAAAATTAACTTGCTCAGATTCATTTACCATCATTCTTTTGGTGGAAATTCTTCATTTATGTCCCTGATGATGCCACTTTCATTATGATTTATTTGAACATATTTGGATAGAGTTTTGGTGTCCTTTTTCTCCTTCTTCTCATCTTCATCTAATTCTTCAAAATCTTCCTCTTCAATGATTTTAGAAATGTTTACTAAATCACTGATTCTTTGTGTTCCATCTTCTTCTATCTTGAAACTTGCACTTTCAACAATTTTTTTGGTTCTTTTGTTATAATATTTATAAGCTTTACTTTTGAAAGAATAATCAAGAAATATACCTTCATCTTCTCTAGATTAAAACTTACCAAGTTTTTTATCGGTTCTCTTTATGAAGCATCTACTACCAAAAACTCTAAAATAATCAACTATTGCTAGTTTGTCTTTCCATAGCTCATAAGGAGTGTTGTCACTATTGACTCTCAATAATACTCTATTTTGAATATGCACTACTATAGCAACTACCTCTCTCCAATATTTATTTTCTATCTTTAATTCATTTGCAGTGTCCTTGCCATCTCTTGAATTATTCTATTTTTTAGTTCAACTACTCTATTTTGTTGTGGAGTTTTGGCTGCTGAATAATATCTCTTTATTCCATGGTTTTCATAAAACTTAATAAATTAATCTAACATGAATTCTACTCCTTGATCTAATCTTAGACACTTAATCTTCAAATTGGTTTCATTCTCAACTAATGCTTTGAATACTTTGAAATGTCTGAAAGCTCTAATTTTTTCTTTAAAAACATTACCCAAATCATAAGTGAAAAATCATCAATAAGCAGCATGAAATATTTCTCACCTTAAGTACTTTGAGTTCTCATAGGTCCACATAGATCAGTGTGAACAAGCTTTGACATCTGAGTGGTTGAGTACTCTTTGTTTTGAGCTGCCTTCTGGCCTGCTTCCTATATTGATAAGGTTCACAAAGCATGTTAGATGGATTTGTAATATTTGGAAGATTTTTGACTACTTGATTTTTGATGATGTTGACAAGATTGTCAAAATTTATGTGTCCCATTCTCCTGTGCCATAGCCAACTTTATTCAATCTAACTCAAACAACATCTTTGACCTTTGATGTCTGATAACATATACAAATTATTACCTGTTATCTAAGCATCTGCAACTAATATATCTGAATCTTTTCTCCTAATTTCACAACCTTCTACATAAAAATTTAGTGTGTACCCCTGATCACACATTTAACTTACACTCTAAAGATTATACTTAAGACCTTCTACATACAAAACATTTTTTTTTAGTTCTACCATTATCCAAACTTAGTGCACCTTTTTCGACAATTTTGGCAGTAGTATTATCTCTGAATTTCACTATGCCACCATTGATATTCTTCAAGGTTATGAACTTGATGTTGTATCCTGTCATGTGCCTCAAACATCCACTATCAATTAACCATGGCTTTTCTTAATTTATTGCATGCAAAGCTGTCTATACTAACATAGATTTTTCAGGTTGTTTCTTTTGCCATGAACCTGTCTGAACTTTCTTCTTGATGAATGGAGCCTTAAAAATCTAGTCTTTCTTGACTGACTAAAACACACTTCTACAATATTGAGCTATGTATCTGAAGTTATTACACTTGTAACATATTATGGCCTCTTCATTAAAGCTTGATAGAGGAGAAATAGAGTTGTGGCTTCTGCTTGACTCTGTATGACTTTCCTTCTCCTTATTTTTGAAATTATTAGCTCTTTTTTGACATTCTATTTTCTTATGACCATATCTATTAGAATAAAAATAGTAACCATAAAAATAGGACCTATTTGTGTATCTCTGACCTGATTACTTTTTGTAGCTCTATTTCCTCTAGCCTTATTTGTTTGAGATGTCCTCTATATTCTTAACTTATTTCATTTTTATTTCAAATCTAATACTTGTCTTATCTTACATTGATATTTTATTTTCTAATAGCTTATTCAACATATTAGTGCTATTCTCAAATTTTGAATCATTGACTGCTCTATCATTGGTTACTTTATTTATTTTCTCAAGATATGCTTTTAAAGAAGCAATTTCAATAACATACCTTTCACATTCTTTACTTATTATTTTTAACTATACCATTAGATATTATTCATTATTCTTGGCTTCTTCAAAGTGTGCTTGCATATCTTCAATTATTTCCTTTGACTTCTTTTTATTTTTCTTGATCTAGAGCTTTAATCTTCAATTCTTCTTTTCAAGAGCTTTTAACTCTTTTAAGGCACAAATGAATTCTCCTTCCAGATTCAGTTTGAATTCATCATGTTCTTCTTCTTGATCATCTATACTTTTTATTGTAGAGGCATCTTTATATATGACCATGAATAGAATATCTTCTTCTTTTGAATCACTGACTCCACTATCTTCGACGGAGCTAGGATATTTAGAATACAAACTCTTCTTCTCAAATCCCTTCTTGAATTTTCCTTTGAAATTCTTCTTATATGTAGACTTTCCTTCTTCATTGTCACCATTACCCTTATCTGGGCACTTAGATTCAAAATGTCCAATCTTTCCATAATTAAAACATTTGAAAGGTAATTTTCCTTGATATTTACTTGTGTCCTTTTTTGGCTTGCGAATGAATAAAGTTCTATTGTCATCTTCATCATTGCTAGAACTGTCACTTGATTCTTGAATCTTAGCCTTCTCTTTCTTTGATGTCTTGAAAGTAGCTTCTCTCTTTGAGGATTTCTCTTGTTCGATTTGCATCTCATATGCTGTAAGAATACCATGTAGCTCATCCATCTTTAGCTTGGCTAAATTCTTTATCTCTTCAATTGCCAAAACTTTTGCATCATATCTCAATGGTAGATATCTCAAAACTTTTTGAACCATAATTGATTCTTATAAATTTTCTCCAAGACCTTGAATCTGATTAACTCTTTAATCAACCCACAAAATATAACTTGCTATATTTTCTTCCTCTTCCATCTTCAAACTCTCAAACTATCTTCTTAAAGTTTGAAGCTTGGCTTGCTAAACCTTTCCATCACCTTTGTAAATATTCTCAAGTTTTACCCAAGTTTCATGAGTATATTTACATTACATAACTTTATCAAATTCTTATTCACATAAACCATATAGAATAGCATTTAAAGCTTTAGCATTATTTTCACTTGCATTTTTTTCTGCCAGAGTAGTTACAAGTGTCTGTGGCTCTTCATATTCCTCTACCACTACTTTCCATATGTCGAATCTAAGGGCCATAACATAAGTCTTCATCTTTATGCTCTAAAAAACATAATTTGTTTGATCAAATAAAGGTGCCTTATTTGTAGAAAAAACTTCATGTGATCCAACCATCGTGCTTTCTTGATCTACCTTCAAGCTATAAAACTTTATCAAAGGAACCTGATCTTATACCAATTTTTAAGCACAAAATATATTGAGAGGGGGGGGGGTGAATCAGTATATTATATATCTTATTTCTTAATCAAATTTCTTTTTATTAACCACTTAACTACACATTCAAGATATGTAATAAAACTGAAACAATAATATGCACCACATAAGAGAGAGAGAGCGAGAGAGAGAGAGAGAGAGAGAGAGAGAGAGAGAGAGAGAGAGAGAGAGAGAGACCATATTTTTACATGGAAACCCAAAGTGGAAAAAACCATGGAGAAAAATCTTAAGTATATGAATGAACATCAACTCAAATTACAAAGTTCATAAGCACCAACTTGCAGGAGCACTAACCCTTTTGCTGAGCACCATCACAATAATTATTTGTGAGCACCAACCCCTTACAAAGATTCATGAGCACCAACCCATAGGAGCACCAACCCCTCTTGTGTATAAAACACAACTATCTCTCAATGTTTCTTACTCAAAAAATGCTAGAACTGTACAATATATCCTAATTTTCTCTCTTTGAAAACAAATACAAACCATGCACTCTCTTTCATATTAAAAATGACTTATCAAACCTTTATTTATAGCTTTCCAAATGACCTTTGGCATTCACCCTTTGTGACCCTTCAATCCTCATGGAAAATGGCACCAAACTTGCATGACCATTTGTATCCTTACATTTGAAAAGTCATATGGTGACCTTTCATAAGCAAATGCATCCTTTTCTCTTTTATCTTTATCTTGGTGACTTTTCATATTCTTCAAAGTGTCTCTTCATGGAAAAATGTGCCATACCCTCTTTTGTCTTCACATGGTGACTCTTGGAATTCCTCAAGATGACTCTTCATGAGAAAATGCATCCCATTCCTCTTTTGTCTTTTCCTCATGACTAGTTGACTTCTCCATGAGCCCTATTTTGACTTATATGCAACCAAAAATATATTCATTAATATTAAATAAATATTAACACACATTAGCCAAGATATGAATATTGAAAACACCATTAAATGCAATGGGGCCTTTATCACCAATAATGCTAGACCTTTGACATCAATGACAATATTTCGAACATATAATGATAACCTTCCTATGTAGATCTCTATGAATTAATTTCCAATAGTTATAAGTCTTATTATGTTAATGAACTACTAAAAGGTATTTTATCTATGATTTGGACAACTACGTATTCACACCTGAGTATTGCCATTAAGTATCTATCTAATTAGATATTCATAGGATTAGTAAATATTATATTAAACCCCTACAATCCTAGTATAGACTTGGATAATTTTCAATGATTTATCCTTTCCTTCAAGCTATTCCTTAATTCATAGGAGTTATCCCTATAATTAGCATGTTCTGGTGAACCCAAGAACCTTTGCTAATAATTGTGTGATGAACATGGAACTCACTATGTGAGGATATGCTAAGGTGGTTGCCTAGTCAAAGGGACATGGAATGCTAGATAGATAAGAAAATCATTGAATTTGCATAGATATAAGATTAGAGAATAGGGCATCCTAAATAAAAAATTGTGTAGGAACATATTTATAGTGAAATTATGAGATATTTTGGTACAAACTACCTAGATTGTTAGCTAATTGGTTGGCTCGTTTAGAACATCATTATTTTAGATCTCATGTGACTATTTACATTATATGGTCTGAGGAGAAGATTGAATAACTTTGGGCCCTAAACACTAGTTGGACCCATGTGATAGATCATTGGTTGGATTCAACCATTGATGGGTATATCATAGAGTTCACAATATAAGGATATGTAGCATTTGAAGTGGCAAAGGATCTATTTATGAGAGGGATAAGAGGTTTTTTTTTGTAGTCACTTCCTATGCTCATTAAGATGTTAGATGTGGAAAAAATGATGGTACCTATTCCATTCCATATGGAGTAGTTGCTTCAAGCACCATGGGGGTGTGTGTGATATAAGGGAGAATGAATAAAAGATTAAAAGGTAGAGCTTGAACTTGAGTCCAACATGGAGAATATAGAAGAAAAGGACTAAAATAAGACTTTGGAGCTAAAAAAATATTTTCTACAACAAAGGAAATGGAATAAATAAAGTGTGTTTTAGAAAGCTATGAATATGAGTAGTAGGATTGATGATTTGGATGAAAGGAGAAGATAGGATAAGTGAATGGTGAGGAGAGGCAGAGTGAGGAGCCTGAGAAAAGTAAGTATAGAGTATAAGGAAGTGATGAGGATCTAGCATGGATGAAGGAAGAAGGTAATAGTATAGAAGTAGATTAGATGGTTAAAATTTCATAGTTTCTAGGAAGGCTATTCTAGAGAGAAAAATAAGGATTGCCTTACATTCATAGACAGAGTGCAGGTTTATGTTTTGAGAGATACATATTTAGAGGTAAGGATCATTTACCAAGGGAAAACACATCCCCCAAGCATATTTTTTTCAAAAAAATAAGTAATTCTTACACAAATTTAGATGATGACACTTGGTAAGGATCATTCTAGAAGAAGTTTACAAAAAACCCTAAAATTACAAAAGACTGCATATCATGAAGTTTCCCCAGAGTTTCTTGGCCTAATAGAGGAACATAAAAACATTAATATCAATAGAGACAGACCCCTTAATTCTTCATAGGCCAATTATTTCATTACATAACTTAAATTTAGAAGAAGAGGAAGGAGATATATTTACAACTACCACATCCATAGAACCAGAAGAGACATCACAACTATCGTCAGGACAAGAGGCACCCCAAATCACATAGAAGCCCCTAAAACCACAACCATCCTAGACATCAGTTATAATAAAATCACTACAATACGTATAATAAACCTCACTATGGTATCTCAATTGAGACCAATGAACCACTTAGCTCCCTATGATGGGTTTGTAGACCTAGAACAATACTTACCTGTACTATGAAATGACAAGCTAAAGGAATCACTAATGAAGCAATGATGAAGTGTGATTCAATTGGAGTGTTGGC
The DNA here is from genome assembly GCA_037957365.1 of Torreya grandis. Taxonomy (NCBI): domain Eukaryota; kingdom Viridiplantae; phylum Streptophyta; class Pinopsida; order Cupressales; family Taxaceae; genus Torreya; species Torreya grandis. The sequence continues at coordinate 6,197,502 of JARHVA010000052.1, read as the reverse complement.
TGGTAGATCATTACAATTTATATTCTATAAAGGTGTTGATCACATAATTTAAAGTCCAAAAATGATCTAGTCAGACCATACAAGATCTCAAAGAAATTAGGCAAGGAGCCAAAGAGATTGTCTTCAAATATGATCATAGATTTTTAAATGTAATGAACAAATTTGAATTTGTTATGGAAGACAAAGATAAGGTTACTTGGTTCATAGAGGGATTGTGACCAAGGATAAGGTTGGCTATTGTGCAAACCCAGTGCACTAATAAAGAAAAAGCTATAATAGCTACAATCTAAGTGGAACATTTTGAATATTATGGAGGAGCTTCAACTCCTAGTTCATAGATAGAGAACACCTTACAACTCCTCATAAAAACATTAGAAAAATAAGAAGAATAAGCGTATAGACCTAGGTTATATCTTTGGTGTATGGAGTGTGGAAAATAAGGGCACCATAAGAATGAGTGCCTAAGAATAAAAAATGATTTTTATGATATCTATCGCATAGTACGACATACAACATCTTAATGTCATATATTACAACAATATGTTAAGAACCCTTAGACATTGTATGATAAATTCTACAAATCCCATAACCATGATGAGAAGAACTGTCAAACACTACAAGAACTAAAAGAAGACATCACCAAAAATGTCTTTATAGTAGTTACACAAAAAGTAAATATAATAATGCAGGCTATCATCACACCTAAAGTGAATATGCCTATAATTAATCCAACCATTACACCTTGAGAATTGATGGTACTAGCCTACCAACCTATAGACATACCAGTTGGAATCCACCTATTTAGAACTAAAAATCCATTACATAAAATTAGAATTCATAGAATCTTATGATTCTAGATCTCATACAGTCTAACTAGGTACCACAACCAACTCAGGCTCAATATGGTGGATATGGGGGCACCTGACAATCACAAGGGTGGAATACACATTAGAATTCTAAGAACTATGAACCATAACAATTTGGTAATTGGGGTTTCCAAATGAATAGAGTAGGATACCATGGAGTAACTAAGGGAGGTTACTAAGGAGGATAACAAGGTGGTAGAGGAAATAGACCATGAACCCTAATTCAATGATATTTGTGTAGTGAGTTCAACCATATAAAAAGTAATTACCCTATGAATCCACAACATCAATCCTACTACACCTATTGTAAGGTTTCTGAACAACATGATACAAAAGATTATCTAGTGTTAGTAAAGTAGTGATAGGACAAGGCTATAAGAAACATAAACACAATAACTACACAACCCTAAAAGGATGCATTATTACAAGCCATCACCCATCAAAAACATGTAGACTAGGGATTTCCCCATTTGGAATTACCACAGGACCATGGGATTAGGGAAGCATATCCATACAAGTATCCATAATCCATCATAAAGAAAGGGTTAATGCATGAAGTAGTGTAGATTCTAAAAATGATTCAGTAACAAGAGAGCATTAAAGATGATGCTATAGCCATAGATGAATAAATGTATGGGTAGATAGTGCACATCATGCAATAAGATGGTATTTTCACTACCTTGATGAAGCTCCTTATTACATTTCAAAATGAGGAGATCTCACAAAACATCACTAATTTACTCCATAATGTGTTAGTGTACATAAAAAGGCTAAAAATGAGTGGATCAAATGATATAGTATGTTAGAATTTTTTTTTTATGGGATGTTGATTCAAGAATAGACATTGAAATAATAGGGTATAAGGTACCCAATGCACTATTTAATTTTGGAAGCACTGTCAATATGATCCCTCGATCAATATGGGTTCTTATTGGCCAACCTGCATTAAGTTACAACTCAATTACACTGAGTCTTGTGGATTATGGGTGCATTGAAAAAATTGGTTGATTAAAGGATGTGGAGATTAAAGTTGTAGAACTGAGCCTATGTGGTGACTTCTAAGTCATAGATATGAAGACAAATGAGATACACTATCCTACACTAATTGGCAAAAAGTGGGTCTATGATGGTCAGATGCCCATCAATACAATAAGGAACAAGTTAGAAGCTTATCAAGGAATTTTTTTTTATAGTGATACCTTTAAATAAGGATGCAAAAAGGCATACTATATCCTTAAAGATATAGAATCTCCTTATGTCTATAGTGAGAATAACTAAATGAAGGTGAATACTAAACGCAAACGACAGGCCCTGCAAGCCACTCAATGTTAGGAATATTGAACATAGAGCAATATTAATGAATTAAAGATGGAAATAGAATGCAAAAAAAACACAACACAATAGAGACACAAATTTAACATGGTTTACCTAGTATGTGCTACGTCCACATAGAAACAACTAGTCCTTTTTATTATTTAGTCCAATAAATGAAGGGAAAAAACTTGCAATACATCCACTGCCATATCCTCTTCACTCACACACTACGTGCCATCATGATTACAATGCCCTCATATCAAAGGAAGGTTACATATTAGTGGAAAAATGCACAAACATAATTTATACCATTAGATCTATGACCTAATAGTGAATGGTCTAGATTTACTATGAAATTATAATATTTTACAATGCATTTTTAACAAAATTTTTCTTCAAGGGTGAAAACCTCGAACCCCTACTAGGGGGATTATAAGTAGGTTTCCACCCCTTGGGTCCCAATGATTACCATAGTGGGGGGTGTTTCCTACCCATATCCCCTTGTCAAGAAGTGGGCATTATAATAGGATCAGGCTCCACCATCCAACACTGAATGGAAATTCCTCTAAAATCACACAAGCCTACTAAAAGTACCATTGATTTTAGAGGATTTAAATCTCAAGCCTACATTACCAAGTGTGGATATTCCACCATTAATGGTATAAAATATATACTCCATGTCTATAAGGTCACCAACTTAGTCAGACATAGATTTTGTATACCAGGTTGGTTGAATAAATCAAGATTACATAGAACCAACGAGAGAAGGCATTCTACCTTGGGATAGGGGTTCTTTGATAAGTGGAGATTATAATATTCAAATTATAAATTGGATGAAGGGTGACCATGAGGTACAACCTCTATGCATGTTTTTTAAAATAGAATGCCAACTACCACACTACTTTGCCACTAAGGATATTGGCTAGTTTAATCTCTGATTCTAACAATATGTGCCTAATATTGACCAGAGAGTTAGTGTTATCACATATGAATTGAAGGGTATTAATATGAATTGGTGGTTTTTACATAAGGAGACATAAATTCAATGGGATGAAGCCTACAAAATCCTTCTAGCTTAGTTTCAGTTACTAGAAGGAGTCAAGAAGGACTAGCCAATATTTCATGAAGGAGATTGCCTTGAGCTCCATATTTATTGGTGCATTGAGGTCTAGATTGTAGAGGCTATCACCCCAAATTATTGGGTACATATATTCCACTATACTCTGGGTACCCTTCCTACTACTTGGTACATACACCATGAACGTAGAAGGCAAACAAGACATTGGGCACAGGTTCAAGGTGGTTTCATTCAAACCTTTATTTTTGAAGATGATAACCCTCTGACATACAAGGCATTGAATAATCTAAATGTTTTTATATGACAAAAAATTATTGGATATTTATATGTACTAATGGATTCCTCATACTCTCATGATGCAGCCTATAATTTGAATAAAGTTATGCATGCCTATAAATTAGAAAAGGACAAGGAAAAAATCTCTATTTAACCATGTCATAAAATAAAATATGAAAATAAGTGGATAATAAATTCAGTCAAGGAGGATGATTTGGATCTTATAAAATTACTTAAAATAGATTGAGAATTTGAGACAATTCCAGGTTCAGTCACATAATCAACTAAATAAGAAAGTTTTCAACATCTTAACATTCCATAACGAGAAGCTGAATGGCTAATGCATGATTCCATTCCTGAGGAAGAATGCAATATTTACCATGAACCTTTGAAAGAGCACATTGGGAACATTGGAACCAAGGCCATTCCAAAATTAGCATATATTGGTGATTACTAATCATAATAAGACATATTTGAAGTACTAAAACTATTTCAAGATTATTAGATTGTCTTCTGAACCAAGTTCACTAAAGTCAAGGGTGTGGACCTATCTTTGGGGGAAATGCACATTGAATGAAATTAGTACACATATATGATTAATAAAAAGTCATACCATTTAAACCCAAACATGAAGCTAAAGGTCAAGGCTAAACTGGATTACATGCAAGAGGTTAGAATTATCTTTCCTATGGAGAAATCCAACTAGGTGAGCCCTATGGTGGCCCAACCAAAGAATATTGGTGAGATCAGAGTCTGTAGTGACTATTGTGTTTTAAATAAAGATTGTGTTAATGACCTTTCACCTATCCCATTTATTAATGAAGTTATAGAAGTGATCATAGGCCATGCATTCCTTTATTGATAATTTCAATGGGTACCATCATATTCCAATCGTAGAAGAAGATAGAGACAATACAACCTTTACAATAGAATGGGGTTATTTTGCATATAAGGTAATACCATTTGGATTAAAAAATGCACCTATAGTTTTCTCAAAGGCTATTGTAGCTGCATTTAAGGATTTCATCATTGATTTATTAGAAGTCTATTTGGATGATTGGGCATTATTTTCATTATTTCAAAACAATTTATCCAAACTAAGATTGATGTTAGAAAGGTGAAAATCACTACAAATAACACTCAACTTAAATAAATATTTATTTTTTACACTCTTTGGGGTTTTGTTAGGTCATGTAATCTAAAATAAAGGTATCTTGGTATATCCAATCAAGATCATAGTAATTATGGGAATGCAACCACCCAAAAGTATGATAAAGGTGTGATATTTCCTTGGACATATAGGCTACTATAGAAAGTTTATTAAGGGGTATGCTATAATATCTACCCCTTTTGATAAGTTATTTATGAAGGATATATGGTTCATCTGGACAGATGAATGCCATGTGGCATTAATTGATTTAAAACAAATGTTAGTAACTACATCAATATTAATTTTTACAAATAGGAGTAAGTCTTTCCATGTACATGTGGATGCATCGAGGATCGTGTTAGCATTGTGTTGGTGCAACTAGTAGAAGGTGGCCTAGATCACCCCATTCATTTTATCTATTAAAAGCTATCTATGGATGAAAATAATTACACTACCACTGAGCATAAATCCCTTATGATAATATTCACACTATAGGAATTTTTCCATTACCTATTAACTACACCATTTAAACTATTCACCAATCATTAAGTTCTATGCTATCTGGTTAACAAACCTTTGCTGGGAGGTTGTAAATCTTGATGGTTAATGATTTTTCAAGAGTTTTAGTGTTAGATTAATGTAAAACCTAGTTTAAATAATCTAGGACTGGATCATTTGAGTTGAATTTAAAATGGTGAAGAATTAAAAAAAATTCCCATTGAATCCCCTAACACACACCTATTCTGCATGTCTAGGATTCTTGAACAAATGTAGGAGATCACATAGTTTCTAGAATAGGGGACATTTTTGGAACACTAAACCAAGTGAGAGAAGAAATAGTCAATTACTAAGGTCCTTCCTTTTATTATCATTAGATAATTCTGATACTATTTAGGTAAGGATGAATTACTACATACAGTAGCACTCAAACATGAATGATCTCAAGTATTTAAAGAAACACATTAAGGCTTTGCTAGAGGTCATTTTTCTAGAGATGCTATTGAATAAAAAGTTTTTTAAAGTGGCCTATGGTGTCCTTATTTATTTTAGGATGCACACTAGATCACATAATAGTGTAATGTCTATTAATAGATGGGAAAGCTAAACCAATGGGATGAAATTCCACTCCATCCAATGCTTGCATAGTAACCCTTTAAACAATGTGGGATTGATTTTTTTAGGTTTATCAATCTACCCAATAAATTCAATCATGCATGCTATATATCACTATGACCAACTACTTTACCAAGTGGGTCAAAGCTGCTATGATAATTAGATGCGGTGCAAAGGATACAATGAAGTTTTTGTATGAGAACATCATCACTAGGTTTGGGTGTGTAATCAAGTTGGTAAGTCATATAGGTATGAAATTTTTGAATAAAATCATAGACACTTATTTATTAATTCCTCATATCATACCATAAAATTACAACTTACCAGCCTTAGGTGAATGGTGAAGCAGAGGTTGAAAACAAAGTATTGGGTAAGATGCTTATAAAAGTGTGTGATGTTCAATGAGATGACTAGGAGGATAGACTTCCTATATTCTTATATGCATGTTAAACACATTACAAATGTACCTAATGGTTTACCCCCTTTTAATTGGTCTATGGTCTAGAAGTAGTAATGGCTTTAGAGTATGTTGTACCCAACTTGAGAATCGTAATTGTTATGCATATGGGAGACCAAGAATATTTGATGAGTAGGTTATTGGACCTAAAAAAAATGGATGAAGACCACCAAAAAATATCCTAGACACAAGAGGTAAATAAGTGCAGATAGAAATCTTGGCATGATATGAATCTATGCACTAAAAGTTTTTAGATAAATCAATAGCTAGTTTTGATATTTTCCAAGAAAATAGAACATCCGTTGGAAGGGACCATATATATTTCATGCATTAATATAACTAAGAATGGGGTTCTTGAGGGATTTATAAGGTACCATTATTTTGGAAAGGTGAATGCCAGTAGGTTCAAACCCTACTACCAGTAAGTTTTGTACCCAGGAAAGGATAGGTGCTCACTCACAATAATTTAGTGTAGGATTCATTTTTCATTTATGATGTGTGGATTGGGTTTGGTTTTTATTATGTTGTGTGTGTATTTCATTAGTAAGTGTAAATAAATTGGAACTGATAACCTACAAATATGAGGCATTACACATGATCAGGAGGAAAGAGTAAATACCAAGGTTAAAATGGGTAACATGGAAAGACAATTAAATCCGTGAAAGCTATGCATGATAGAGATATTGATGATGGTTAATGGTTAAGTGATGGGTGTTAATAACCATGAATATGAGATAGGTGACATAGATACCAAATAAATATATCAATCCACATCAGGAAAAGTAATAATCAATTTGAAGATTTTATGGATCACATCATTCCACCAAGCTGCCACAAAAATATTCCACCTTGGTAAAAAATGTGGCAACTCATCAATTCGAAGATTTAGTTACCAATATTTTTCAAAAGAGGATCTTGAAATATCTTGGAAAATTTAAATATAAAGGATGGAAATGGGTTTGCTAAGACATATTTATATACCCTCTTTCCAATTGATCTATTGTTTCATAATTACCTAATTTTAATAAATTTGGTGATCGTCTCTCTAAGTCTCTCATAGAACTTTGTACTCCTTACCTTCTGATCTAGTTTAGCTATAACATAGATATATTCAAGATGGGAACATATCGACAAACATAATTCATAAAAATACTCTCTACTACACAAATAGATGATATTGGGGTTGGATCAAACATACACCAAGCCAAACTTTTAGATCCTAAGGTGTATCCTTCTCTCAAGCATGTTAAAGAAAGATTGTTTATCCCTAAAGTAGCCCTGGAGACACAACACTTAGCAAATGCAAAACCACACAAATTTTGAAACATTTATGTGGGGAAGTTAATTTGGTTACCTACATTGGGCCAAATGAGTGAGATCATGGAACTTCTGATGGGAAGGTTCAATTATGGGAAAATCTATCTATCTGAAGATGTCACTAACTATGTGAATGAAGCTACAATGGTGAGGGATATAGGCATGGTGGTATGTGGATGCTCTCTTGTGCCTTATTAATAAATAGGTCCTCTAATTTTGCCTAAAATTAAGGAGGCCTATACTTGAGGAAATCATGGAATTCCTTTGGATGACTACTAGATGAAGTAGTCACATCTTAGCAGAGTACATTACTATGTGCTTTTGGAAAATAAAAAAAAGCTACGAAGAAGGCCACAAAATGGGTCATTGATATTACTCATTTACATGATCTCGAAGGGGGAATAATTTAATTGGCCAAAATTTCTTGTGGCTGAGCTTATAACTAATATAGCAAAAGTTATCACATCTACAAGATAACCTTTTTAATATCATTTTTTTATGTTATTGCTCATGATCATGAAGTGGAAGTCTCTAGTAAGCATCATCAATATAGATGTGGATTAATGGAAAAATGTTATAGTCTAAAACCTCATTTTGGAAACATAGCAAAATTGGCTACCTTAGACATCAACAACTATTTAGTGCATGGTGGGATGAACACGTGGAATTAGTGATTAGTAACATGATAATCCCATTGCATGTAATGCAATTTTTGGGATAATATGTGGTGGTCATGAAGCTTACAAAGGGAATTTAGGTCCACATTCATGAGATCCCAAAGGATCCATTTGTGCCTTTTCCCTTATTTATTGATATGCATACAACACAGAAAGAAGTCACCCAGTAGAAAACTCTGGCCACATGTAGAGTGACTCTTCTATAGATAATTCCATGCAATGATCCCATTCTAGTGAATACTACACAAACATATCTGATGATGTTTTCTCTATTAGACTGAGTAAATCATAAAGCTCATGTGAGTCATCGATCACCTTTTCCTTCAAGAAGGAATACTCCCTGTTAGAAGACATGGTTATATGAACCACATGTTTTGTCAGATTATTATAAAATGTCAGTGGTAGAATATTCAAACTGATGAACATGAGGTATATCAAGCTATGATTACAAACATGTCTGATGATATATATGAGAGAGAAGAAAAAAATAATTTTTCTTTTGGTAAACAATGTGTACAGTGCACATACACAAGTAGGTGCTCCAACATTTATGGGTGGAATTCCCACCTTGTCTACAGTCTATTATTATTGAAACTGTGGGTGAGGAAGCCAAAATTTAATGGCTACAAGTAAAAATTATTTTATAAGGAAGATTTAGTGAGTCTTCTCTATCCCAACCAATTGATCCTCTTGCTAAGATTCCACCAACATCACTCTATCATTGGCATCACACATTGTAGAGATACTAACCTACTACTGAGGAGGAAGAGAAATAAGTTAAAACCATAGTAAAATAGCGTACAGGAACTCCTATATCTTTAGGGGGACTACATCATCACTTCCTAAGGACTCCCCTAACTTTGGGAACCAAAAGGGCTATGTGTCATGGGAAACAATGTATGGGTCTATTATGATTTATTCCTTATCCTAGCCAAATGAACCTCTCACTAATATTGAAGAGGTGGTATTAGACACAAAAATTTTAGAGGAAAAATAGGTTACATGAGAAGCACAATGAGTTGTTGAGTGCAAAAGAAGAAAATAAAAGAATAAATAACATAAAGAAGCATCCAAGCAAAGGGATTTAAAAGTCACAACATTCATAGCATACTGAGGTGCACCTATAAGTAGCAGATCCACAACCAATTTTTGAGTTGAGGAAATGCCCACTAATGACTATGGAGGAAGTTACACAACCGACTGCACAAGAAGTTCACATGCCAATGGATATCCCCATCTAGTCCATTCTAATTATAGATATTAAGGCACAACAAAATAAATTTAGTGAAGCTAAGGAAGTGCAGAAGTAGAATGTTACTATTGAGATGACAAAGAAATAGGCTAAATATGGGGCCAAGCACAAGCTTGTAGCAGAGGTAGCATAGACACATCCTAATGCTCCTAATAAATTCACATAAGAGGAAACAAAAAATATGGACATAGTGACTGTACAACTTACACCTATCACTACTTAGCCTTCACCATTAACTATAGAGACCACCTATGTGCCAATGTAACTAAGGATCATACCACTCCTCAATAATAGGTTGAGGCTATAAAGAATGATCCTCCACACCCACCATCTAGGATTCTGCCTTTTACCTCTTATACTTCTCAATTCCTCCCAACATAAGGTTTGGCCTTGCCAAAACATAATCCTACTATGACCTCTGTATTATTGCACTTAACCATCATGGATGTTCCTTCTAAACCCTCATATTGTACCATATTTTCATTCCCCATTTCTCCTTTATATCACATTGCCACCATGACCTCCACTATTATTTCCACCATGCCCCCACCCACTACTGAACCATTTTTAGATGTTTCTAAGCTTTCATAGGCTAAACATTTGGAAGGTGATTCATTTTTTCACGAGTCCATCACATAGAATACTATTTATTTTTAAAACTAAGTGTCCTATTTTTAACATGATAACTCTAACCTATGGAGTGTGCTTAGAAATACTATCAATTTAATTGAAGATTCCTACCCCACCCTTTACTCCCAAATTGTGGGACCTAGTTTTATGTTGGATTGCATAAAACTTCAAAATATAATGGCCCAAATTACATATGATTAGGTGAGAATCTAATAGGTCAATTTTATTGAATTACAAGGTCAAAATATTAAGGAAGAGTTGAATGAATTGTTTTATCAATCTAACCTCACCATTGTGATCATCTAGGCTAGGATTGTGCCACATTAGTTAATCAATTGGAAATTATAAGTGGATATGGTATGTAATAGTGTGCTATATGAGTTTAACACTATGAGTTATTCCAAGGCCACAATGCTCAATCTATCTATCATCTATTGGGTTTACATTTATGTTTCAAGCATCTATGTAAGCTAGAGACTGCTTCATGCAACAAATATAGACTTGGTAGACTCAAAGCATAACAAATTTTTTGGTATCTAAGTGCAATGCCATGTTGATAATCTCACCCATATTCATGTATATATCTCTGGTAAAATGACTATTGCTAAAGCTGCTCTTTTTTCTACTACAGATAATGATATTTATCAATTGATGTATGATCAGATTATATTACATGTACTCTTATGAAACATTATAGAGTACTTGATTGATTAGCATAATTATAAGATAGACATGGTTGAGTTTGATAGTACCATCAATTTTCTAATTGATGTACCTATTATTATTTCTCCAAGTCAACTTTAGTAATAACTACACCAAAAGAAGATTGCTACTTCTAGTTATTTATAGAGTGCTTCATCTGCTTAGAAACTACTAATTGCATTTTATTCTCCACTGATGCCTCCTCCATCTAGCTAAGTTTTTTTTGTAGCATAGAATTTTTAAATTTTTCTCATCATCTTTTTGTTCAATAGAACCATAGGAAAATGCAAGGCTAGGTTGATTTAAAAACTGTCAGGGTGACCATCTAGTTTTAATAGTTTATTAAAAACTCAAAAGGGTGGTAGATTGGCTTGCTATTTAGTTAAAAACCCATGAGGGTGGCTAAATAGTGTGTAATGGGTGAAAAATGGTAAATGGCACCTTGAGCAATTTGTAGTTTGTGTGTGTTCTACCTATATTTTGTTCTATAAACTCAAATTTCTTTGCAATATTATCTCAAGATGAGATAAAAGTTTAAGTCTGGAAAAGTGTTACCCAAGGAATGTGTACACTAACCACTTGAATTTATGAATGTGCCACATGGATAAGGACCATGGTTTCTTTTTGGTTAGTGGTTATTCTACAAGATTGTTATGATGATATTTTATTTCCAATTGGGATCATGTATATGTAATCTTTAGAAACTGAATACATGTTGACATACCTAGATGCCAAGTATAGACATCATGATTATAACAATATAATTTTTAGGATTATATATTTTTGTAGATTATAGTCAAATAGGTGGGATAATGTTGGGTCATATTATATGAGTCCCATTTAAGAAAAATTTCTTATGAATGCACAAAGAAATGAGTGTAGACCTGGGATATTTGAAATGAATGTGTAATGAGTACATAATAGTATGAAGATTGTAATTAAATTTAGTAATTGATGATTAATATGATGGATCAATATTTCCTATTTTAGATATATATTTTGGGTATAGTTATGTGTTATAATATTAACTCTTCTGAAAAGGGCTTTGTCTTCTATATTACACTATCTGATTATTGTGATGTTGGATATTATTGCATAATAACTCTATGTAATGATAACCTTCCTTTGTATATCTCTATGAATTACTCCCAATAGTTATAAGTCTTGTTATGTTCATGAAATACTAAAAGGTCCTTTTTTCTAGTTAGTTTGACAACTACGTATTCACACTTGAGTATTGCCATTAAGTATCTATCAAAGTAGATATTCATAGGATTACAAAATAGTGTATTAAACCCCTGTAATCTTAGTATAGAATTGAAAAAATTTCAATGATTTATCCTTTCCTACAAGCAGTTCCTTAAATCATAGGATTTATCCCTGTAATTAGCATGTTATGGTGAACTTAGGAACCTCTGCTAATGCACACAAAGTGTGCCCCCACCTATTCTGTTTTTAAATATAGTATTTATTTTTAATCCAAAAGCAAGAAATTTAAAAGGGTCTTTTTACAAATTCAAAATTAAATTCACATTATATATTAAATTATTTATATTTTATTAAATAAATAAAAAAATATGGTTCATATATTAATTAGTGTATATAAATTCTCAAGAAAGCTTGTACAAGGGTTTGATTGGTTCTAATTGTGCTTGAACTTGTAATTTAAGAGGTCTAATGTTCAAAGCCCCTAAAATATATATTTTAATTTAAATTTAATTTTTTTCAAGCTTAGGTTAATTTTAACTTTCATTTATTGGTTTGTGTGTAATCTTCTCATGTACAAACCTCCTGCTTGCATCATATTTTTTCTTCGACATTTGACCTAGTCAAAACGTAGTCAACCATAGTCATGTAACTAGTTGATTTATAGGTTTTGGCACTTTACAAACATTTTTATGTGTGTCTATTTTTTGTTTTATAACCTCCTATTATAATTTTTATGCATTTTTAAATTATAGTATTTAAACTATTATCCTAAGTGTGACTCTTTTGACACCTAGATTAGTACAACTTTGTTTTAAAATTTTACATTATTTTGCACCTAATCAAAGTATTTATTATAGTTGTATTTATGATTTACTTTATTTTACAAAAAATAGTATAAAAAATCATTAAAAAAAGAGGTTATTTTTTTAACAATTGTTCTTAGATTAATTTTTTTACAACACTTGTGACACCCTATTTTATCTTACTATTTCACAATTTTCTTATTTTGTCTAGAATTAATTTGGATAATTATCATGTGTTTACACTTGTGACACCCTATTTTATCTTACTATTTCACAATTTTCTTATTTCGTCTAAATTAATTTGGATAATTATCATGTGTTTATGCAATCTATTTTCAATATCAAATAAAATTAAATTCACATTTAAAAAAGTTCATTTTAAAAGCTTTATCTAGTATTATATTGTCATTCTTAAAGGGAATTTATGGCTAGCCTTAATTTTGTTCTAGATAAATCTCATATGCTTAATGGAAATAACTATAATATTTGAAAAATCTGCATTAAATTAGAATTCATGGCCTAAAAGTTATGGAATATTGTCATTGGGACAAAAAAACTTCCATTAGGATGGCATGTTACCCCTAAACTTTCAAATGCATTTCAACAGAAATTGTAGAAAGTCATCATGAGTCTCCTAGTAATGCTTGGAAACTCCTTGAGTCCATGTACGAGGGCACTTGTCTCTCAAATATTATTAAATTAATTCTTGAATTATTTACTACGCTTGTGAAAGGTGATGAAAATGTTGTTAATTTTATTTCTAAAATTAAGAATACTAAAACTCAGTTAGATTGTTGTAACTATAATTTGATTCAAAATCAATTGATTTATTTTATTATTCAGTTTTAACATTCAATAATTTTTTTATAATTTTATCTCAATTCTAAATTCAAAATACCAAACAAACCAAGATATCTTAGATCTCACTACCCTTTCTACTCTTCTGATTCAAAAAGAGAAAGTGATGTCTAATTTTGATTCTAAAGAGAATGCTACTCAGGCACTTCTCACTCTCAACCTTATTTTTGAGAATAATAGAGACCATAAACCTAACCCTAATTTTTCTAAAGACAAAAATAGGAACAAGAAATCTAGTAATAATAATCTTAAACCTAAGTTTAATTAGAATCATAATCTGTGTGGTAAATTTAGTAACAGAAAAAAAAACTTATTATAAAAACAAAGCTAGAGTTAATAATCAATATTATAAAAATAAAAAAAGGAAATAAATATAATCAAAACAAGTAGAAGAATCAAAACTCTAATCAGAATAAAAATCAAGATCAGAATTCAAATGTTATTGCTTTATATACTACTTTATTTATTTCAAATGAAAATAAGTGGATTTTAGATAGCAATGCATCACATCATATGAATTGTTTATCTAATATTTTATGTGGTTCTAGAGATATGTCTAAAAATATTTACTTAGGAGATAATTCATTTTTAGAAGCAACTAAGGAAGGAAAAACAATTTTTTTAAATATTATTATTAATGATGTTTTTTATGAACCTAAGCTTAAGATGAATTTGTTATCTTATTCACAACTTACTAGTGAAAATTCCATTATAAAAATAATTAAAGATAGATGGTATGTTAAAAACCAATCCATGTCTCTAATTTTTTAAGGAGTTCAAAATAATGGTTTATATATTTTCTCTCCTTTTGCATGTTTTCTTTCATTGCATAGTAAGAATAAATCTCAATTATGGCAAAAAAATTTATAACATGTTAATTTTATAAATTTACATGATATATTTGCTCAAAATCTTATTGTTGGAATTCCTTCTATATCTTATTATCATGAAACTTGTGAGGGTTGCTTACGTGGTAAACAATATACTAATCATTTTCACAAAAATCATGATACAATTTCCTCACATTCTTTAGATTTAATTTATAGTGATGTTGTAGGACCTCTTGAAGTTATATATCTTAATGGTATTTGTATATTATTATTTTTATTGATGATTACATTAGAATGATTTGGTCATATTTCATTAGAAATAAATTTGATGTGTTGTCTAAATTCAAAGATTTAAAGCTTTTGTTAAAAATGCATCTAATTTTTCTATTAATAGATTAAGATCTGATAATGATGGTGAATACATTAGTAAAGAGTTTGATTCTTTTTTTATTAGTTTTAGTATTCAAATGGAACTAATAACTCCCTATTCCCCTCAGCAAAATGGTATTATTGAAATAAGAAACTGCACTATTATTAAGATGACTAGAACAATGTTGCATTCTATAAATGATATTAAGTTCTTATGGGCCAAATACATGAATAATACTATTCATATTATAAATAGAATACCTCCTAAAGCTTTACATATTTTTATTTCTTTAGAAATGTGGTCTAAAAATAAATCCAGTGTGGCTCATCGTAGAATCTTTGATAACCCTATTTCTATCTTTGTTCATAAAGTAAAAAGAAAGAAGCTTGATCCTACCTCGTATTATTTCCTTTTCATAGGTTATGGAGGTAAAACTAAAGGTTTAAAAGTATATGATCAATCTAAAAGACAAAACATTGAGAATATGAATGTTCTTATTCTCAATTTTTTTTTATGAGCCCTCTGTGGAACATCCTTAAGGCTCTTCTTTTGATGAACATGGCTCTCATGTTTCTCCTTATGAATAAACATATGCCATAGAGGAAGTTGATCTAATGTTTAATAAATTAGAGTCTAAGGAAACCCTTAAGTTTTATGTTCAATATAAAATACCTAAATGGGTAGAATCCTTAATCTAATCTTCTAATGTTGATACCCTTAAAAAATTAACTAGAAGTTAAAATTATTATCATGCTTTAATGACTATGCATGAATGTGAATCTCAATATTTTGAGGAAGCCACTCAAGATGATAGATGGAATGTTATTATGTAGGCTATGTATAATTCCTTAATTAAAAATTAGACTAGGGATCTCATACCTCCTCCACCAAAAAGGCATATTATTAGTTATAGGTGGCTTTATAAGATTAAATATAATTCAATTGGTAAAATTGACAAGTTTAAATCTAAATTAATTACTCATAGGTTTAATTAAAAACCTGGGATTGACTATGTTGAAACCTTTTCTCTTGTAGAAAAATGAGTAATATTAGATTACTTTTGCTCTTGCAACCCAAAATAGTTGGGTTATCCACCAAACAGATGTCAAGAATGCTTTTCTAAATGGTGATTTAGAAGAGAAAATTTACATGACTCAACCTAAAGGTTTCACTAACTCTAATAGAGAATATTATGTATGTAAGTTAAAGAAATATTTGTATGGTATAAAACAAGATCCTCGAGTGTCATATTTTAAAATTACTTCTTTTTTAAAGAATTAGGTTTCTCTAATTGATACTCTAATAATTATCTCTTTGTTAAATTTGAAAATGGTTATTTGATCTTAATTATTTTATATGTTAATGATCTTTTGATTACTGACGATCTAACTAGTTTAATTCATAAATATAAAGATAAACTAAGTTAAATGTTTGAAATGACTGATTTAGGTATTTTGAATCAATTTTTAAGAATGACTATATTTTATGATAAAAATTCAATTATTGTATCACAATATTAGTATGCATATAATCATATTGTTAAGTTTAACATGCTTGATTGTAAATCTACTTATACTCCTATTGAGGTTGGTATTAAACTTGATCCAAAACCTACATTTAAAAAATCTAACCTTACTTTATATAGATAGTTTGTTGGTAGTTTTATTTATCTAACCATTACTAGGCTAGATATTTCATATGTTGTTGGTGTTACTTATAAATTTATGTAGGATCCATATTTGGATCATTGGGAATTAACAAAGAGAACACTTAGGTATATCAAAGGAACTATAAACTATGATTTATTTTATTCTTCCATTAAAAATATTAATTTATATGGTTATTGTGATGTTAACCATGTTAATGATACTATAGATCACAAATCTACTTCTAAATATGTGTTTAAGTTTGATGAAGGTGATATCAATTAGAGTAGTAAAAAATAACCTACTATCATTATCTCTTTTATCAAAGTAGAGTAAAAAAGTGCTATCAAAACTACCAAAGAAGCCATGTGGCTATGAAGGTTATTGGGATAACTTCATTTGGATGTTTTTCTTAGTACCATACTTCATTATAATAACCAAAGTTGTATAGATATGATAAAAAATCTAGTGCAACACCAAATAACTAAACATATTGAAGTTTATATGCATTTTATTCAAGAGAAAGTCTTCAATGGTAATATTGATCTGTAGTTTTATCCTACAGATGAACAAGTAGAAAATATATTCATAAAATAATTTCATGCTACCAAGTTCTATCAATTTCATGTAATGTTGGGCTTTTGGAGTTGATGTGGCTCTGATACCCCTTGATGTGGCCTAAAACCACATTCCTCTCACTTACATAAATTCATTCTTAAATACAATATAATTCAGCATTAATGTTCTCTCATAAACCCTCATTAAACACATATCCTCATCAACATGAGTTCCTCACACAATATTCTCTCAAATAAACATTAAATTCTCATTAATCACCTCATAAATAACATTAAAAGTGGATTAGCTCAACAAGATATCCTCATGACCATTCACACTTGTCCTACACTAACCAAGGAGGCTTCCAAGGCATTCCCAAACCTTTCTCCAAAGAAACTCACCTCTCTTTGCCAAAGGAGAATACAAGCATATATAGAACATGGAGAAAGAAAGAAGCAAAGATAAAAAGTCACTATTCATGGAGAATTTCATCCCACCTTTCACCATGAGGGTTAAAGACAAGAATGTATGATGGAATGACATGTAAATCCACTCCACTTACCCCACCTTGACCCATGGTCACTAAGGACAAACCTCCCCACTTGAAATTTGGCGTCCCACCTCAAGATAAGTTAAAATGAGTGGAGAAGTTACTTTTTGCATAGTAAAATCTGTTCCCCACCTTTATAATCCACTAAAGGTTAATAAAACCTTCACTTTTATCATGATTTATTTGTCCCCATATGAAATTTTGACCCATGCCACATAGGCAAGCCCAAATAGTGAAAAGTGACATTTAGGAGTAGTGTCACTCTAGAATAGTGTCAAATAGTGACTATCATGACACCTCATCAAGTGAACCACATCATCAAGACTCTTCAACACATAAAAACACATCAAAAAGACACTTCATCAATTGGAATTATCATGCCACCTCACTAAGTGAATAGTGCATGCCATGTCATCAGTGAATAGTGATTCATGAATAGTGTTGAGTGAATAGTGTTTTTCCACCACATCATTATCCTTAAATTAAAAAAAACTCAACTCCAAAAGTTTACATGATTTTATCCATGCCAATTATTCTAAAAAAACACACCACTCTATTTTTTTGGGTGATACAAGATTGCTCAATCTCTTGAATGCTCCTGCATCAGACATCCTAGGTAATTAATGTGATCTAATGATCACATAGAGGGGGTGAGTGGTATAAACACCCTTTTGATCATGATGAAAAATGACCTCAGAATCCCATTCCAATACACCATGTGTACTTGAATAATTTTTATTTTTTTCCCCTTCTCTTCCAACATCTACATACTGGGCCTAAAACCATCTTCCTCCAAAATCTCATCCATATAATAATGGATGTATATGTGGACTCCAATCCACCATAAACACTCCCATTTATGGGATTACACCCAAAATGAACCAAAATACTCCTCCAAGAATCTCTACCATGCATCTTAACCCATGTGAGCTCTATCCCACCACTAACCATCTACCTCCACCAAAAGCCTATCTGGTTTTCACGTCTTTTCCAACCACCTATTGTATTATCAATGCCATCACATAACATCACCACTTTCAAATCCTATCCTATGGATGAAACAATATTACTCCACTTGTTCACTCTCATCACATGCATCTACATCATAGAAAAACATCTCATCAACAACCACTCCACCATGCTCCAAAGGTATGCTATCAAACTCTTGTCCAATTCTCATCATTTTCTCACCATCTTCTTCCACACTTGGATGAAAATGAGCCTCCACATGTGCACTCATTTGAAAAAAAATATCAATTTTTTTTGGAACATAAACAACAACTAAATCTTCATCTATGGCTTCCTCCAAAGAATCTCTCAAATCTACAACACTAGGTTCTTTCTCATGTGCATTTTGTTGCATAAAAATCTCCTCCTTTTGATCCACTCCATGGATGCAATATTCACTCTCATGCAAAAATACATGGATAAAATATTCATCATCCTAAATCTCATTATGAACACACATATTCACATCATATTCAACCCAAGTTTCTTCATAATCATCTTCAACCCAAGTTTTATCACAAGTTTCTTCATAAGAAATATACAAATTTTTTGCATCAATTTTAACATGCTCCACATGCTCCTTAATGTCACAATGAGATACCAAAAGATCCATATCAACAAATTCCAAAGATAAAATATCCTCATTCATACATTTATTTTCATCTCCTCCACAAGACTAAAACTCCATCAAGATATCCTCTTATGCATTTTCTTGCATAACTTCTTCTAATGCTTCCTCCATGGAAACATGTCATAATAATTTGTTGCCCTCTTATCTCTCAAGAAACCCATCATGGATATAATTTTGTGCACTATTTTTCAACCCCACATGGCTAAAATATTATTACACATGCATCTCTTCATGTATGATTTCTTCTTATACATTCTCCTCATGTGTACTAGCTTGCACATCCATCACTTCCAGCTAAAAATTGGCAAAATTATTACCATCACGAAACAAAAAATCAGAATTATCTAACTCATGGAAATAAAAAAAATCTTCCCCATATTAAAACAAGGGGTCTCCAACATCAGGTTCAACAACAATAATTTTTTTATCATCCTTCATGAGGAATCCATCTCCCATAGGCTTCTCACATGACAACTCCTTGTCTTCAAAGACAACCATCTTTTTTTCTTCACTCATATTACCCTTCATGGAAATTTTATCCTTCATCTTCTCTTTTTGGTATTATTATTTCTTTTTCCACATGGATATCTCTTTCAATGTATCCATTTTATTTTTCATGGAGTCTATCATCTCCCACGTCTAATTCTCTTCTTCAACATTCTCATAGTCTTCATATCTTTCAATCAAAAACTCCAACAACCTATCCCAGGTCTTTATATTCTTCATCCACTCTTTCTCTAGTGGAATTAATAAATTATTATTCTCCATATTCACCTTAATACCTAAAAAATAAAACAACACAATAATATCTCACATTATCAATTCAACACTCTCCTCTCAAAGAATTAGAACTTGCTTTGATACCAAATGATGTGGCTATGATACCACTTGATGTGGCCTAAAACCACAACCCTCTCAATTACATAAATTTATTATTAAATTTAATATAATCAAACATTAATCTTCTCTCACATACCCTCATTAAACACATATCCTCATCAACATGAGTTCCTCACACAATATTCTCTCAAAGAAACATTAAATTCTCATTAATCACCTCATAAATAACATTACAAAGGGATTAAGTTCAAAAATCTATCCTAATGACCATTAAAACTTGGCATACACTAAAAAATGAGGCTTCTAAGGCATTCCAAATCCTTTTCCCAAAGAAACTCGCCTCTCTTTTCCAAAGGAGAATACAAACATATATAGAACATGGAGAAAGAAAGAAGACAAAGCTAAAAAGTCACTATTCATGGAGAATTTCATCTCACCTTTCACCATGAGGGTTAAAGACAAGAAGGTAAGGTGGAATGACATGTAAATACAATCCACTTACCCCAATTATACCCATGATCACTAAGGACAAACCTCCCCACTTTAAAGTTGGCATCCCACCTCAAGATAAGTAAAAAATAAGTGAAGTTACTTTTTACATAGTAAACTTTGTCCCCCACCTTCATAATCCACTAAAGGTTAATGAACCCTCCATTTTTATCATGATCTATTTTTACCCATATGAAATTTTTACCCATGCTACATAGGCAAGCCAAAATAGTGAAAAGTAACATTTAAGAATGGTATCACTCTGGAATAGTGTCAAATAGTGACTACCATGACACCTCACCAAGTGAACCACATCATCAAGACTCTTCAACACATAAAAACACATCACTAAAACACTTCATCAATTTGAATAGTGTCATGCCACCTCACCAAGTGAATAGTGCATGCCATGTCATCAATGAATAGTGCTTCATTAATAGTGTTGAGTGAATAGTGTTTTGTCACCACATTAGGAGTTGTCATTGAGGGGGAGTGTGCATGATAATGCCACTTCCTAACGGCCATGTATTTATTCTTCCTCTTTATACTTCTTATCATTGTAAAATATTATAAACTTTGTGTGGAAGTTTTATTTTCATACCCTAATACATTAAAATATACTTTATAATGGAGGTCCTTATGTTATAAAAAGATCCAAATATGTTTAGTGATTATTCAATAAAAACTATGAGATGTAGTCTCATGATTATGATAGCCTAAACTTACTTTCAAATAGTTTATGAATTATAATTCCTTTGTTTCAAAAGGTGATGTTTGGCATGATGAATGTTTTTAAATATTTTAATTTCATACATAGTATAATTTATTTTTAAGGTGAATGACATTTATCCCCTCTTATCATTAAGGGAGAGTGTTAGAGAATTTAATCCTAAGTGGAATTATTGTCCCTTAGCCTTGGTAAAATTATTAAATAATAATATATTATTTATTAACACAAGGTGAAAACCTCTTGAAACTAAATAATAAAGTTATAATTATTTAATAAGTTATCAAACTCTAATTAAATGGATTTATCAAGATGGATAGACCCATCAATTTTACAATGATCACCTCCCTTGATATTTAACTATAAATAGGGTTTTACCCTATTATGAAAATATCTCTCAAATATAAAACTTTTATCATAGTTAAAATCATTTGAAAGGATTTTGTGTAACACTATGTGAAAAATTGAGAAGACAAAGTGTGTATTGGGGTTATTTAGTTTCTCATATTAATGAATATCACATTGGTGGGTTTTTTACCTTTCAAGGTTTTACTATGATAAATACCTATGTACTAACTCATTGATTTGTGTTCACTTTTATGTGGTTTTCCATCATCTACTCATATAGATCTTGCATGTATATGATTCACAGTTATTTTATAACTTCCATTTGGTTTGAATTTGGTCTTTAAACTTGTGCTAGGTTTCTATACTTGTGAAATAATAGTAAGATAAAATTTTACCTGCTCTTCACCTTGCATATCTTATTTTCTGACCTTATAGATTACCCTTTCAAGAAGTAAGGAAATTCATATTTTCTTACATATTTCATCATGGTATGGTACCACTTAGACCTTTTTTTGGGTCTTATTGATTTGATTGTGAAGAGTTAAAAACACTCTTATCATCACTAGAACTTGACACTTCTGGTATTTCCATTTTTTAACCTTGTTCAAATTTAGTACTAGAACATGTTCCAAAAACATCATTAGCATGTCTAAATATGTTACTATTAGTAGATTGGCCATTATTATAAAATAATGGTATCTTATCATCTATATAAACATATTTATTGACCAAAATTCTATATATAGAGACACATAGTAATCTGTATGCATCTCTTTGCTCACAATAACCAACAAATATGAATATTTTACCAAATATATAAATAGTAGATCTAAAAATGTGAAAATTACTTACATCCTTTATTTTCCCTGACCATGCTTCTTCTAGTGTTACTGTTGACCATTTTGGTCCATCAGGCCAAAATCGGTCTCCTTCTTCCCCTACTATTCTGAGCCAATACTTTTTTTGCTTTTGCACAAGTCTTATTTCTACGGACTCCGTAGGCTTGTTTCTACAGACTCTACAAGCTTGTTTCTATAGACTCTGTAGGCTTGTATTTTAGCAAAAGGAGGAACCAATCCAGTGGTTCGACGTCGGTGCCCAACGACATGATCTTTCCAATAATTTTGAACTTAAACTTTGAACCATTGTTGGTTCAATGAGTTGGTTCAGTTCAATTGGTTCATCGCTTTGGTTCAAATGCTTTGTTTCAACATTTTGGTTCAATGCTTTGGTTTAAAGGTTAAGTTCATCACTTTGGTTCAATAGCTTGGTTCAGTCGGCTTGGTTCAAAGAAATGGTTCAATCAAATGGTTCATTGGCCTGATTCATCAGATTGGTTCAATCAAATGGTTCATCAGTTTGGTTCAATGTTTAGTTCAAGGGGTTGGTTCAAAGGAATGATTCAATCAAAAGGTTCAAAAGAGTCTCCCACAACTTGAAGGACAAGTTCCCTTGTGGAGGGCACTTAGGCGACAAAAGGACCTTTGCAACTTTTTTGAAAGGCAATTTTAGAGGCCAAACAGCCCTTGCAGAGGGCAGGAAAGCACTTGGAAAGAAGGCCAAAAGGGTAAGTTTTCCTTCAGAAAAGTGAATAAGGCAAGTTGGAATTCCCTCAAAAATTTTCAAGGCAAGAAAGGGAGAATTTCTTTAGAAAAAATGTCCAAAGGAATTCCTTCAGACATTTTGTCCGAAGAAATCCTTCAGAAGAAAATTTTGCAAAATAAAAAGACTATGGTAAAGGCAGGAAATGATTTCTTTCAAAATTTTGTCTGAAGGAATTCCTTCAAACAAAAAGTTTGAAGAAATTTAGGAAAAGCCGTGGGAAAAAACCCGAAGAAGAATTCCGAAGGAAAGGAAGTGATCGAGATAATTCATGCGAACATTTTGTCTACGAGAAAAATGGCTGAAATAAAATCCCGACCAAAGAAAAAAGCTAAAGGAAAGGAAAAGGCTGAGGAAATTCAAAGGGGTGATGGTATTGAAGATGTCAAAATCAAGCATGGTGAACTAGATATTAGAAGTTAAAATGCCCAACGATGGGTGCACAGATGTAAGATTTAAGGCAGTGAAATAGCCATTGATTTTGAAAAGCTTAAGGACAAGCCATGAGTGAACTCAGTGAGCCACCGAGAAGATAGCCTTCAAGGGCCAAAGGAGATAGAAAAGACAAAGCCAGGAAGAGACAAAAGAGCCAAGTGTAGAAATGGACAAAATAGCCCAAGTGGCAAAGGGGAGGTGAGTTACTCCAGCAGTTGACACAGTGCCTACCAAGTGGTCATCAAGAGGCACAAATAACAAATGGTGCGACCCATTTTTCTCCACTTTGCATTGATAAGTAGACAAACTGCATAAATGCATTTTAGGAGTAGTCTTGAAATGGCACGGCCTATGTTTTTAAATGCCTAAAGTCAAAACTGGTATCTGACACAACATCCTTTTTCAACAGCTTCCTCTTCCCAACGCTCTCAATGCACATGGGCCAACTTGTCAAATGGAACCAAAAGTCTTTTCCAAAAGGGGTGCTTTGGTTTTCTTCTTCTCTATATATTTTATACTTCTCATTTGAGAAAAGAATCTCTTAGCTTGTAAGGTAAAGCTCTACCCAAAAATCTCTTGGTTTGTAAGGCAGAGCTCTGCCAGATTTTACCTTGAATCAAGACTTAGCAATTTTTTACCTCTATTTGAACTTGCACTCATGCATATGTCTATCGCCTTATTTTGTGTTAAGTAATTTTTATTTATGCTTTCATAGAATGATTCCAACATGTCTAGTGCATTGTGAAGTTTATTTTCTACAGGTCTGCCATAAGTGTCTCCACCAGTAATATAGGTGCATGTGAATAGGCTACCATAGAGTGTCTTAGAACACCTTTGGTAGTTCTTCCTCCCTGTATCTCCATAGACCCCTGACTCATTGATACATAAGAGTTTCCTATATCAAATAAAGTTTATGCCATCTTGTTCTTGGTGTAAAGTGTAGGCTCAAGCTAAGTAGATCAAATTTTTTGGTGTATCACCCTTTTATGTTAGGTTCTATTTTTTAGTAATCCTTCTCCCTTTTCACCCCTCCATTGTTAGCAATAGGAAATCCAGGACCTTAGAGATACATCAAAGGGAGCTAGCCCTTATCTAGAGACTCTCCCCCCAATTTTTCTAGACCCACAGACAAGAGGGGAGTTTCCATTATTGCACGTGGAAGGCAAGAGCTTGGCGTCCTGTCAAGGGTGCAATCCACTGCGTCAACAGTTTTTGGCATGCCTGGTGGGACCAACTTTGTTGTCCAAAGAGTTGAGGAATTTTGGTGTGTCCTTCAACCAACCAGCCTTTGGAGGCTTTTTCATCAACACCAATGGCGACTCTGAGTTGAATCATCTGGTTAAGTAGTTCTAGTGCCATCAAGAAATCTTATTTTTATATGTATAATCCCTTTACCTAGAATCATGGGCCTTGTATTCCTTCATATAACATTGATCAAGCTCAGGTTTTTTATGGAATCACCTCAAGCAACTCTCCTAGTTGCCCTTCAACAATAAGGGAAAATTCCAATTCTGAGGTGATGACTTGGAAGCAAACAGTGGAATCATGGGGTAGGAAGGAGAAGAAAGGTTTTGCTCAAAACCTTGAAGAATTTGAGGCTTCTCCTACTCATGGTGATCCTTGTGACCTCTAAGAAAAGCTCTTTTAAGAAGATATAGATAATGAATTGCAGAGTTGGAGTCTAGAATGAGATTCCTCAGCCAACATGTGATGGACGGTTCAGACCAAACAACAGATTTCATGTCTGAACACACCCCATCTAAACACCTCCAAGAGAGATATTAGACCACATATGATATAGATGAAGTGCTAGCCAAATGGCAAGAGAAGAATCATTTGATTCTAGCTCAAGGACTACCTCTGCTTCCACATGGTTTTAATCAGCAGCCTTCTACTTCATCCCTTCTCAAGGAGGAACCTATTTTGTAGGAGGTGAGTGAGGAAGAGAAGATCCAATTTGTAGTTGTCTAAGAGACTATCATGAGTGAAAATGAAGGAAAAATCATCATGGATGCTCCCTTTGAGACATCATCATCATATTGTTGGATGTAAACCAATCGAGGTGGCAGGAAAGAGGAGTAGGTAACCAAGTTTCCATCCCATTCAGCCACTTGTCTGGCATCATAAGTTTTCTTGCTAGGAAGGAGACTTAAGAAGTTTTCCCTTTAATCCAAGAGGGAGGAAAATATACCTGGTTAGCTATATATAGTAGTTTGCTTTTAGTTTTCTTTCCCTATTTTCCCTAAGTACTATTTGCACAAGTAGTGTTTTTTTATCCTTGTGTGTGTTTTCCTTTATGTTTGGGGTAAAAGCTTCATGATTGATTCTTGGATCTATCAGGGTTGTTGCTAACTCTTTCAAAGCTGCATCTCGACTCCGTGCCCAATGCACTTTAAAGCAACTAGATTTTAAGCATAACAGACATGCTTCCCCTGGGAGTCACCAATTTATTGACCATTTTGGTCTAGCAGGCCAAAATCAGTCTCCTTCTTCCCCTACTGTTCTGAGGCAATTTTGCACAAGTCTTGTTTCTACAGACTCCATAGGCTTATTTCTATAGACTTTGTAGGCTTGTTTCTACGGACTCTATAGACTTATCTTTCGGTAAAAGGAGGAACCAGTCCAGTGGTTCGATGTCAGTACCCAACGGCATGATCTTTCCAAGAATTTTGAACTTAAAATTTGAACCATTATTGGTTCAATGAGTTGGTTTAGTTTAATTAGTTCATTGCTTTGGTTCAAATGCTTTTTTTCAACATTTTGGTTCAATGCTTCGGTTTAAAGGTTAAGTTCGTTGCTTTGGTTCAACAACTTGGTTCAGTCAGCTTGGCTTAAAGAAATGGTTCAATCAAATGATTCATCGACTTAGTTCATCGGCTTGGTTTAATCAAATGGTTCATCAATTTGGTTCAACATTTGGTTCAATGGGTTGGTTCAAAGGAACGGTTCAATCGAAAGGTTCAAAAGAGTCTCCCACAATCTGAAGGATAATTTCCCTTACAGAGGGCACTTAGGTGACAAAAGGACCTTTGTGACTTTTTTGAAAGGCAATTTTAGAGGCCAAACAACCCTTGCAGAGGGCAAGAAAGCACTTAGAAAGAAGGTTGAAAGGGTAAGTTTTCCTTCAAAAAAGTGAATAAGGTAAGTTGGAGTTCCCTCAAAATTGTTCAAGGCAAGAAAGGGAGAATTTCTTTTGACAAAATGTCTGAAGGAATTCCTTCAGACATTTTGTCTGAAGAAATCCTTCGAAACAAAATCTTGCAAAATAAAAAGACTAAGGTAAAGGCAGGAAATGATTTCTTTTAGACTTTTATCCAAAGGAATTCCTTCAAACAAAGAGTCCAAAGATATTTGGGAAAATCTACGAGAAAAAACCTGAAGAAGAATTCCAAAGGAAAGGAAGTGATCGAGATAATTCTTGCAGACATTTTGTTTGCAAGAAAAATGGTCGAAACAAAAGCTTGACAAGAGAAAAAATCCAAAGGAAAGGAAAAGGCCGAGGAAATTCAAAGGGGTGATGGGCCTGAAGATGTCAAAATAAAGCATGATGAACTAGTTGTTGGAAGTTCAAATTCCCAATGATGGGTGCACAGACATCAAATTTAAGGCAGTGAAATAGCCATTGATTTTTAAAATCTTAAGGATAAGCTGCGAGTGAACTTAGTGACCCACTGAGAAGATAGCCTTCGAGGGCTAAAGGAGACATAAAAGATAAAGCCAAGAAGAGACAAAAGAGCCAAGCACAGAAATGGACAAAACAACCTAGGTGGCAAAGGGGAGGTGAGTTACTCCAACAGTTGACACAGTGCCCACCAAGTGGTCATCAAGAGGCACGAACAACAAATGGTGTGACCCATTTTTTCTCCACTTTGCATTGATGAGAAGAAAAACCACGTAAATGCCTTTAAGGAGTAGTCTTGAAATGATGCAACCTATGTTTTTAAATGCTTGAAGTCAAAATTGGCAGCCGACATAGCATCCTTTTTCAGCGGCTTCCTCTTCCCAATGCTCTTAATGCACATGGGCCAACTTGTCAAAGGGTGCCAAAAGTCTTTTCCAAAAGGGGTGATTGGTTTTCCTCTTCTTTAGATATTGTAAACTTCTCATTTTAGAAAAGGATCTCTTATCCTGTAAGGCAAAGCTCTGCCCAAAAATCTCTTAGTATGTAAGGCAGAGCTCTATCAGATTTTACCTTGAATCAAGACTTAGCAAATTTTTACCTCTATTTAAACTTGCACTCACGCATATGTCTATGGCCTTGTTTTGTGTTAAGTCATATTTATTTATGCTTTCATAGAATGATTCTAGAATGTCTAGTGCATTGTGAAGTTTCTTTTCTGTAGGTCTGCCAAAAGTTTCTCTAGTAAGAATATAGGTGCATGTGAATAGGCTGCCATAGAGTGTCTTAGAACACCTCTGGTAGTTCTTCCTCCCTGTATCTCGATAGACCCATAAATCACTGATACAAAAGAGTTTCCTATATCAAATGAAGTGTATGCCATCTTTTTCTTGGTGTAAAGTGTAGGCTCAAGCTAAGCAGATCAAAATTTTTGGTGTATCACCCTTTTAGGTTAGGTTCTATTTTTCTGTAATCCTTCTCCCTTTTCACCTCCCCCATTGTTAGTAGTAGGAAATATAGGACCTCAGAGATACATCAAAGGGAGCTATCCCTTATCTAGAGACTCTCCTCCCAATTTTTCTAGACCCACAGGCAAGAGGGGAGTTTCCATTGTTGCACGTGGAAGGTAGGAGCTCAGCCTCCTGTCAAGGGTGCAATCCACCATGTCAATAGTTACATTTTACAAGTCATGTGTGATACTTTTATTTAGAGTGTACACTTTTGCATTCATAGCTTTTACTAAGTACTGATATGGTACATTTTGACTATACAACATACACCATACCATCCCCATCATTATCATGTTATACCTTGATATGATGCCATTATGATGTGTATAATATTTATTAGTTATACCTTATTTCTTGTATAATTACATGAATTTATCAAAGACAAATTCATCCCCATTAATTGATCTTAGAGATTTTACATGTTCCCCTCTCTGTTTCTCTACCATAGCTTTCCAAACAAAAAAGTTAGAGAAACATTTTAACTTTATATGCAAAACAAAAAACCCACATTTTCCTAGAAAAGTCATATGTAAGTAAAAATTAATACAAATCTCTTGATATTAAATATGTCCGCATTGGACCATGTAAACCCACATGTACCATATCCAATGCATGCTTAGTTTTCTATTCCTTACCAATGTCAAATGAATTTGGAATTGGCTTATTGGTTTGACATCCTAAACATACATATGATTATTTTGAATAGAATACATTCCATTTACCATGTTAGTCTAAATTAATGTATGCAAATTATAATAATTGAGATGACCATACCTCTTATGCCATACCTCACTAGTGCTTTCAACCATTGTTAGTGCATGTTCTTTTTATATTTGAAGATCAATCAAATTATACAATCCCTTGTTACCAATACCAATAGAAGTGAATATATTTGGATGAAGATTAATGACCATGTATTTTTTTATTTAAACTCCATAAAAAGGTTAGGAATCATAGTCATTTCACTAAGGAAAGAATATTTTTGTTCATGTCAGGGACAAATTGAACATTCTAAAAAGTGTAACTAACAAAATTAAAAGAAACATGAACATCGACATATTCTTTCACATTCTGAACTTAACTATCACCTAAGGAAACTAATTCATTACAACGATCATATTCTAAAAAAATTACATACAAGTCTTTGTGACTTGTGTAGTGTCTTGATGCACCTGAGTCAAAATACTATATTATTGATTTTGCAAATTGATTTTGTTCTACCACAAATGCAAACTCACCTGATGAGTTTTATTCATCTTCTTCAGCCACGTTTGTAGTTTGTGACTTATTTATATGATTTTCTAAATTATATTATTGCTTACAATAATATTTATTCACATGACCAAGTTTATTACAATAAAAACATTTCCCTCTAAATGTCAAAGTATCTTTGCCTTGTGATAGTGCCATGAGTGCACTTTTTGTAGACTCTGATGTTCAAGTAATGGACTATTCCTACCACATTTAATTAGAAATGAGAAGAGTGTAAAATTACTTAGAGCACAATGTTTGTCTCTTTGTAATCATGTTTAACGATGTTACAAAAGAATCAAATGAATATGATAAATTTTGTATAACCAGAGCAATGAACTCTTGCTCATCAACATGTTTTCTCACTGCCTTTAACTGATCACAAA